>OX465283.1:111566712-112783396 GCA_949987705.1 Thereva unica
CCCTCTATTGTTCTCGCTTTTCTTTTTTTGTGTTTAAAAAAATAAACAGTTTTAAAAAACTAAAAAATACGCTTTTATTTTAATGAAAGGGTAAAGAATAATTTTGAATGTAAAGTTTTTAGCAGCCACTTACTTAAATGTCATTTTCGAACCACCATTTTTACAAAACGGTCAGATTGCATTTTTATCCAAACTAAACGTTTATGCAAAATTTCAGCTCAATCGGAAGCCGGGAAGTGGGTCAAATTTAACTTCCAAGATTTTATTACATAGTTGGAAATGAAGCTTACAAAGCATATTAAAAAGAGGATTATAGAGGTTTTTATACCTGGCACACTCATTCTCCCAAAGGTACGTACCTTTGTTGGTACTTTGAAAAGGCCAACTGTTGCCCGGCTCTTCAATAAACGGAACTCTATTGGAAGTATTATCTGTTTGCGGAATTTATTATTCTTTATACTTCTATCGTTTCATCATTGCCTTCGCTGACTGTGGACCCCAGGTAGTTTACCCGTTATAAAGTTATATTCCCCAGGTGATGTTGTAGTTTCTTTGCGAATTACTCCTTCTAGGCAAAGATTAAATAACATGGGTACCAGCCCATCCTCCTGCTTTAAGCCTTGCTTGCCTGGGAAGAACTCCGTCAATTCTCTTTTTCTTCATGCATGCCATTAAACTTTGGAATAGACTTCCTCTATCCATCCAAAAAATCAGCACAGCCACGATGTTCAAAATGCAGGCATCTATTTTTTTAGCTTCTCTTCTAGCTTCACAGTAGTACTACTACTCTACTGTCCTTATCTACTTCTTTCCCATTTTTTTTCTTCTCTCTTACTTTTTTCAAATTCTTCGCTCCTCTATCTAACTCCTCTATCTTAAGCTAGTTGTAAGAATTTAGGATTATTTACCATTTGTAATGTACTCTGCAAAAGTACTCCACCATTTGTAATCTTGGGTACTCTGCCAAATAAATAACAACAATAATAATAATAGTTCTCCTTGTATTGTGACTGTTCATCTTGTATTTTTCATTGTATATGTTTAGGTCCAGCGTTGTCGCATACATTTGTTCCTTGTCCATGTGTAGTATGCTTGTTTAAAGTCGATGAAAAGTTGATACACGTCGATATTGTACTCCTAGAGCATTTCCGTAGGATTTGCCTTATTGAAAAAAGTTGGTCCAACCTATTTCTTCTAAATCTAGCTTGGTATTCACTTATTGCGGTTTCTGTATAAGATTCCAGTCTGGCTTTAATTGTTGGAAAGAGTTAGACCAGGCTGTCGAGAATCGAATCTAGGAACTTCTGCAGGAATGCCGGGAAAATTCCATTTCCTCCCAGGAATTTGCCGAAGATGTTCCCAGAAAAGCTTCCGGAATAACGATTTCGAATGGTTCTCCGACTGTACCCAGTAGTGATGACCAAACGTAAGAACAAGACAAGGCTGGTCTTGTTCTTGGTCTTGCACAGTTAGTTTTTATCTTGGTCTTGTGAGCCCAGCTAAGTCTTGATCTCGGTTTTGTTCTTGGGTGATTGGCTGCAAGACGTTTCGTGACAGTTTAGAAAAATTTAAAAAAATTATGTGTAGTTGTTGTACTTTATTTTTATTTTAAGGCGAAAAGCTAGTAATCCTGCTAGTCTCCGTTAGGAAGATCAGCAATATTTCCAAACCGGTTGCGTCTTTCTTTCTGACTGCACCGCCCAAAGCTTTTGGATCCCACGTTCTGGCCTCCTGATGCCTTTTCAAAGCCGTTTGTTCCCCGCACGCGTGTGCATCGTATTCCTGACACTGTACAGGGCTCAAAAACTTAAGACGCTTTCCCTCTACCACCAAAAAACGGCTTCCAAACCTTATAGAAGAACTCTATTAAAGTCTCCGTTCATAAAAATAGGTATTAAGAACGAAATATCTAATTATAGACCTAATTCGAAGCTATCGTGTATACCAAAACTCTTCGAAGCCATTATTTATTCTGATATCGCCCCTATCTGCCAGAGACTTATCTCAACTAATCAATATGATTTTCTTGTAGCTGCACTACTACTAATCTACTTACGTTCTTTTCTCACACAGTTCGAGGCTTTGTTACCGGTTGCCAAACCGATTCTGCTTTCACTGACTTCAGTAAGGCTTTCAACAAGCTCTCCTACTCTAATATAGTTCTGAAAAAATTTAGCTTACCGCCTGCCCTTGTGGTATGGTTCCAGTAGTATTTAGCCGACAGGACCTACCAGGTTCTAATCCGCAGAGTCTAGAAACATTGAAGCGTCCTCTGGTGTCCCACAAGGCAGTCACCTCGGTCCTTTTCTGTTTATTCTATCAATTGATGACATTGCTGCCTTGTTAAAGAACTGTAAAATCCTTATTTACGCTGATGACATTAAACTCTACCGTCACATAAGAAGTATTGAGGATTGCAAACTTTGGCAAGTTTGCCTGAATACATTTTATTCTTGGTATTCCAGAAACAATCTGGTACTTAATATTAGTAAGTGTGAGGTTATGACTTTTTGCAGGAAACGTGGTCCGCTAACTTATGAATATACTTTTCTTAACAACATAGTCTCCCGCGTTAACTCTATGATCGATCTGGGGGTCAGATTTGAAAATAAGATGGATTTTTCCACCCACAACAATTATATTTCTTGTAAGGGGAGTTCAGTCCTGGGATTTAGAAAAAGGTGGTTCAAGGAATTCAATAACCCCCTCATCACTAAGCATTTGTACATGTCCTTAGTTAGGCCTTTACTCGAATACGCCTCCCAGGTTTGGTCTCCTCAATACTCCTCCCAAGTTGGGAGAATTGAATCGGCTCAAAAGAAGTTTGTCCGTTGCGTACGCGGTGAACTCCTTGGGATGGCCCACTTATCCTTCCGCTTTATAAAAACAGGCTCAACTTAAGCCCCCTACATAAGCGTCGTGAGGTTGCTGACGTTATATTCGTACATCAGCACCTAAATGACACGGTGGACTTAAGTTTCTTACGAAGAGGGGTGTACCTCTCTTTCATACTAACTCCTCTAATACCAATTATGGCAAGTACGAGCCTGTTAATCACATTAACGTTAATAAAAATATGAGTGTTTTTAGCAATTCTACAAGTGAAGTGACTCTCAAAATGACTCTTTTTAATGTGGCGTAACTTCTTTGTATGCCTCACTCCTTCTTTGTTGTTGTACTCTTCTTTGTGGAGAGTGTTATGTATTTGTTATTTCTTATTATATGTCTGCATGCTGAGCCTAGCTGAGAAGTGCGCCTTCTGTGTTAGAAGGGTAATTAATTCTATTATTATAGTGTTTGTGAGAATTTTGCGATACTCTTTCTCTTGTTCTTGGTCTTGCACAGTTAGTCTTGGTCTTGCTAAATATGCAAGACTAAAACAAGGCTGCAAGACCAAGACAATTTTTTTTATATGAAAAAACTAAGCTTAGGAGTAACCCTTTATACTAACAGTCCGTCATGTCGTTCAGTTCATGGTGCAATGTCTAGTAGTAAGCTTGGTTTGAAGACTAGAGGAGAATAAGAAAGGTTAGAGGAGATCTGGCGGGTGTAGAAGAAAATGACGATGAACCTCACGTTTGAGCTCTAAGGTGTTGTACGAGTTCGGAAATACTTACTGCGGGAGATTATTCACAGTCGAGTTGTTCTATTCATAAACGAACTTCTAAACCGTATTGTGCGTGAACGGGGGCTGTAGGGTATGGGGTGAGCCGAGCGGGCTAGTCTTGTGTTGCGGGAAAAGTATGGCCGTGCAGGCAGGAGATCCTGAATTTCAGTGGAACAGTCGCCATGGTAATAGCGATAAAACACGGAGAGGGCTGCTACATTCCTACGGTGGCCTAAGGTGTCTATGTAGGCGTGTAAGGGGCCATCACCAAAGAGTTTGAGGGCGTAGTTTTGCACCTTGTCGAGACAAGCCAAGGTGGTTTTTGGGGCGCCTGCCCAGATATACGAGTTGTATTCGAGGCGCGGTCGAATGTAGGATGTGTATATTGTAGCCAAGGCGTCTAGCTGGAGCAGGAACTTGCATCTCTTGAGAAATCCAAGGCATTTGGAACATGTGATCATTCCAACCCAGATGCGGCTCCGTTAAAGTAACCCCTAGGATGTTGAGAGTTGAGTCAGCCATTAGATTGCCTTTATCTACTGAGATAGGAGGAAGGTCGGTACAATTTTTGTTGGGGATCAGACAGTACTTCGTTTTCGTGGCATTGAATTGGGCGCGGTTCATTTCGAGCCAATTAAGAATCGATTCGATATCCCGGTTGATCGAAGTGGACATCAGTTGACCGCGGTAAAGACAAGGTCTGGCACGTGCTTGTCTTATACTAAGTAGGGAGTAAGAGAAGTGCAAAGTACCGTCATCAGCGAAGCAGTGAAGTGGGTTGGAGGGGATTGAGAGCAGATCATTAATGAAGAATAGAAAAAGTGCGGGTGAGAGAATTGATCCCTGGGGAACTCCGGTCAAAATGACATGGGGATTGGATTCGACGCCGTCCAATACTACCTTGATTGAACATCCTGAAAGAAAGCTCTTAATCCTGTTCCTTAGAACTAAGTGTATATGTACCAATAGCTTGGAGTTTATTCACCAGAGCAGGGTGCCATACTCTGTCTAAAGCTTTTGATATATCTAGAGCAACCAGACCAACCTCGCCAAAGCTGTGAATGCTTTGGTTGATACTCTCAGTTAAACATACAAGCAGATCGCTAGTAGACGATCGCCTTTTTTTGGGGTTGGCTGAATATGAGCTAGTTTCCAAGAGTCGGGATACACTCCGGAGAAGTGAGACAGGGGGCAAAAAGTTTGCGCAGGGGTTCAGCCAAAGGTGAGGCACATTTTTTAAGTACCATAGGGGGGATTTTGTCGGGCAGAGTGGATTTTTTGTTCATTACTATGTAGTACCCAGGATTGAGTACTAAGCGATCTGGAGGGTTCCCCCTGGAAAGTGCTCGCTGAGCAGGCAAGTTTCTTCATGGTATGTAGAGCCATCCTCCTTTTTGAGATGGCCCACTCCGTTCAAGGAGTCTTTGAAGAGTAGCTTTTGGCGCCCAATTGTGTCTGGTAGAGTCTACTCCGGAGTCTAGAATAGCCTCTCAAAATGCTTCCTCTAGGAAATCCTTTTGAAGCGCTTCAACTCCTTGTTGTAGGGTTTTAGGGTGAACCTGCATTCTTGCCACAGTCCAGCATGTATTACCCTATCGAACAAAATAATAATCATTAAATTCGAGTATTTTGTCATTATACTGGGAAAAATAAATGAAAATACTGCAATTTTAGTTAACACCTCCGTTTTTCTTTCAACCATTTTAACTTCAACACCATACAAACAAACATTAATATTTTCCTCTGCGGTTTTCGTCTGTTATATAACCACCACTAACAACATAACAGGTCTAGAGTGGATGTTACCAATTTTTAAAAAAGAAAACAATTTTTTGTTTTCGTTTTCTATTGGAGTTTTGACCTCGATCACTTATAATAATGTAAAAAAAAGTAGTTTTATCAGTTTTGGATAAGAGAAACACATTCGAATATATAATTTATATTGTTGTAAAAAAAATCGGTTTTGCAGAATAATTATGAAGTGATAAATTGAATTCCAGGAAAATCTACGTTATAATTAATTACGCGTAAAACACTGAAGTGATTCTCTTTATATAAGTATAATATTTCATAGAAAATTTAATTAGTTTAGTTTTAATTTAATAAAAAATCCCACAAATTATTATTTTTAAATTATAAATTTACATTTATGCAATTAACATCGATGATAGTATCTACGCCACAACGGCAATGATTGAAGTGTTCAAGAAAATGCAGTATTTTATTTTTCGCAATTTGTGTGATGTATTGCAAGGTCTTCACTTCTATTATATACCATAATCGACGCTTATAAAAAATTCTAAAACAATTCAGAAAAAGACTAACAAATTCCCGCACTAACTAGCGATATTCAAGCGTCGTCGTCCGTCGGCTTTGAAGCACCTGAGAATTTCGAAATGCTCCAAAGGCAATGAAAATTCAATTAAAGTCAATTGAATTCTCTTTCCAAGTTTAGTATTATTTACTATTGTACAATTGTTGTTGGTGCCGCTGTTGAATAAATCAGAAGACAGAAACGGAAGGCGGAATCGCGATTAAGCTCTAATAATACTATATCATTTTCGTATTACGTCTGACGTTCCACGAATTCGCATCTAGTTCCGAGAAAACGAATCGCCATTTGATCGTCGTCCGCGCTCCCGTGAATGGGGTAAAATCCGTTTCAACACCAACAAAATTAACATTTCACCACTTACGGGGGGCTGTCGATCAATTTCAGGTTATCAATCTAGACTAAGTTAGTCCAACCAGCACCAGCAGCAGAAAAAAAAAATAATATAATGATCGAGACGCACGCTAGCGCAAGCACGTTACTTTTGTGGCGTTCCGCCATCATCGTCGTCAACTAAACTATAGCCGCATGCGCCGCGGGTCACTTTTCTGTTTGTGTTCCTTGTGAGCTTTGAGCCGCTGGGCTGCCTAGAGCAAGGCTTTAAACCGGCTTGTTTAGAGAAGCCCCATTGGACTTGCACACGAGGTAAGAAGCAAAGTTCACTACGTCACGGCCTGTCATCCAGTATCAGCTACGACGCGCGTGGTGAGTCACCGTGAATTTGTAACAATTGGCGCGGCCAGGAATAGGAATTCCAACAATTTCCGGATGCTCGCCAAGTGTTTGTTGAGTCGAAAGCTGTGTTTTATAAATCAAGCCGGGTTTTGACAAAAAAAATATCCACACACATTTTTCACTTTCTTAACACTCCAATTTTAGCCGCGGCCGTGATAAGGTATCATCAATTATTGTGTGTGATTCGCGCGCGCGAATTTCGTATTTTGAATTTATTTATTTTTTTTCGGGATCTGTAAAGTGTGAAAATAGTCATCGTGCGATCGGAGTGATCTTGGTGCATTGTTTTGCGCTTAATTTGAATGCGTTTACAATAAAAAAAAATAAAGTTGCATTTTTAGAAGCATTTAAAAGTGGGATTATACAGGTGTGTTTAAAGGGTGTGCTCAGGAAAAATGAGTAATAACTATTACTACAACGGCTACGATGCTGGACGATTTGCAGATATGAATGAACTTCCTCCGCTGCCTCCGCCTCAATCATTGACTGTAAACAGATTTCAAATGCAGTATCAATATCATCACAGCAATAGGGTAAGGACTTTATTATCCTTTTTTTTGTTTTTGTGATACTAAACAAATATCAACCGATGAATTAAATTACAATATTTTTTTTTAAAACGATGATGTTAATATGCATGACCCAATTTCTTGTGGTTTCTTAAATTTCAAGGTTTCACATAACCTAAATAGTTATATCGTTAATCATAAACGTGTCGCAAATTTTTTAAGTATGCACAAAAATCTGCCCTTTTTATTTTTAATTTCTAAAAGTGCAAATGTTACGATTTTATAAACTCACAAAATATATGCAAATCTTTTATGAGGAGACATTTTTAGTGAAGTTTTTTAGTATAATATTAAATTACAAACGTGCTGTTTATTTGACCCGTGTGTGACTCATTGGGGCTTTATAATTTTTACCTCTACATAGAAAAAATATAGGAAAAAATATATACATGCTATCTTAATTTTTTTATTTTTTTTTTCTTGTTCACGAGATGAAGATGTTGATTCATAAATTGAAATGTTCACGTATTCACATTTTTTTGCAAATATGTCGTAACGAAGGATTGTGGGTTATTACGTAATGCTTTTCCCCCTCTTTTTGGATCCGTCTTACCTGATTTTTAGTAGTCACTATTGTATGTGTAATATCAACATCAGCACCTACAACATTTGCTAAGAATGGTTTTCTTTAAAAAAAGAAAAGAAAGCAGCTATACGCTTGTTGAATAAATATTGTGAGTAATAAACCGAACCTCCCTACTAGACTTTAAAAGAAAGGAATATAAAGACTAGTAAGAGTCATTTATGAGTTACTTTTATAGACCCTTTATTACTTGAAACTTATTTTTTTGTCAAGATAATTGTTTTATGTTAACCAATTTATATTTTACATAAACTGATTGATCCTTTTGCATTTTTAGTTTTTTTTTCATTATTAAAGTGATATCAGGCCGGCAACATAAAGCACCCTCGAAAAACACTATTCGAATTTTATAAGTCTCAATATTAAAAAGCCGATCTATGATGAGGTCAGTTCTTTTGGCTAAGTTCTATTCTCTGTTTATGCAAAAAATAAAAAAAAATGCCACAAAGGACTCGTTTTAACCCATTAACGCCCAAACGGACGAATTTTGACCTCATCTTTGCGCGTTCATAATTTTTATAAAAAAAGGCTTAAAAAAAGTTTGAAGGTATCATATCTTACGTAGAATTTAATACTCTTTCAGATGGAATGATCAAAATTTGTCAAAACTTTGTTGTTGAAAAGTTATAAAAAAAAATTCATAAAAAGTGCCCAAATTTTCATCTATTTTTGAGAAAGGCGATTTTTTATGACCGAAAACGGATACCAAACGTTCTAACAAGTGAAATTCTTGCGTCCATGGACTCTAAGGAGTAACTTACATATTTTTAATATTTCAAATTCAAGATGGTGGTACCCAATATGGCCAACCAAAAACCTTAATTTTACACTTTTTCTGGGAAATTAATATGAGTAATGATTCGGCTACCTTAGATCTTACACTTGTTATGATATATAATAATTTCAAGATGGCGGATTCAAGATGGCGAACCAAAAATATTAAATTTTCATGTGTAAAATTAAGGCTTTTGGTCGGCTATATTCAGTGGCGGTTCGTAAGGTTCAAGATAAGGGAAGCAATGCGCAAGGCGAAAGGTAAAAGTAAAGGTATCGAAGGCTTTAACTAAAAAACTGAAAAATAACATATAGTGGAGTCAGATAAGCAAAACATAAGGAACTGTTTCCATTCTCAAAATTATTTGGAACATACACTTTACGGTGAACAAGAACAATTTTTAAACTTGAAAAAATTGAAAAAACTCAAATCGAAAATCCTGATTTTTGTATTTTTTGTCAATTTTTTCAAAATAGTTTCGCTGCTAGAAGGCGTTTTGGGCCTTTTCTCAGATTCTGTTGATAACTAAAACGTCCAAAGAAAAGCCGTTGAAAAACTGCAACTGCTACTTTGATTTTATTTAATTTTCCATACAAATGCATAATTTTGGTATAAAAACCAAAAAAGGTAGTAATAATAAAACTCTGCATACCTCGCATACACCCCTACATCCCACACTTCTTTACATACTCCTTGCAAAAATAAAACACTTTAGGCAACCCGTACTCGAAAAAACAATTAAAACATAAAACATATAATGGAAGCTACAAAGTTATCAACTTATATTCAATAGACACCGCCTGCCACCCCGCTTAAAAAACTATGGACAAAGAGAATCTTCGCCTATCCTCGATCTCTTGATTCTTGACTCAATTACAATAAACGAAAATTCATGTTTTCACAAGAGTCAAAAACAAAATTTCGAAATGAATTTTTAAGAGTAAATTTAATACCAGAAAAACCAGAAAACGAAACCAAGAAAACAAAGAGAATACGGTGGATACGGAAAATTTTTTATCTTCGACTTGTTATATCCCACTGTTCGGATGCGAAGAAGCTGCGTTTAGCTCAGCTTCTGAGGGTGTTGTATCAACGAAAATCTTTGCGCGAGTGTGAGCTTAGGCATACACGGATCATAACGTCAAGACTAAAAAACCGGTTTTTAGGACAGAGGAGCAAAAGGAAGACAAGGAAAGTTGTTGTAACTTTTTGAACAGAAATTTTTGGCTTGAAAACTAACATATGTACAAATGTGCCGTCTTCTTCTTTGGGTCTGATAAACTATCTCTTTGTTATTCTCGTTCGAGGTATGCACACATTGACACATCCCGTGTAGGGATAATAAATTGCTCTCGGTAAAAAATACCCATGTACGCGAAGAGTATCATAAAAAACCGGGTTTTTTGGGTTGATATTACGATCCGTGTATGCCAGCTCAATGGGTTGGAGTTTTCACGTTGATTTTCTAGGGCTAATAAGCTAGAGATATTACAGCTTCCCATGTTGGTTACGCCTCGGCCTCTATAAGAGCGGCGAGAGGCACTTTAGTATTTGCCACTCTGCTGCTCTCCGCTCGTATGTTGGCAAGGGCTTTACTCTTTGTATACAGTAGTATGATAAATTTCAATTGTACATTTTATAAAAGAAAATTTGTACATTGCATGCTTAGTGTTTCCAGAGGAGGACCATATTAAGATTTTTCTTCTGATTTATCGTGATATATTTAAATTAATTAAATTATGAAGTTGGTTATTTGGTCAAGGGAAGCAGTGCTTCCTTTGCTTCCAATGAGGAACCGCCACTGGCTATATTGGGTACCGCCATCTTGAATTTGAAATATTAAAAATATGTAAGTTACTCCTTAGAGTCCATGGACGCAAGAATTTCACTTGTTAGAACGTTTGGTATCCGTTTTCGGTCATAAAAAATCGCCTTTCTCAAAAATAGATGAAAATTTGGGCACTTTTTATGAAAAAATTGCTATAACTTTTCAACAACAAAGTTTTGACAAATTTTGATCATTCCATCTGAAAGAGCATTAAATTCTACGTAAGATATGATACCTCAAACTTTTTTTAAGCCTTTTTTTTATAAAAATTATGAACGCGCAAAGATGAGGTCAAAATTCGTCCGTTTGGGCGTTAATGGGTTAATAGACAAATCCAGGGGCGGCGCTTTCATAGGTGCAAATGGTGCACTTGCGCCAGGCGGAATTCCAGAAATTTAAAAAAAAAAATTAAAACTACGAAAAAATAAATTGAGAAAGTGTTCCCGTGCCTTCATTGTCATATGTATATTAAAGGAACTGCATAGAGTGCCTTTCCTATTGCCTTCTGCAAGGTGTGGCCAATACAATTCCATTTCTTTCGCCTGATTTCGTCGTCTATTCTTTTTTCTAGCACGGTGCCATAGTTCTTCATTTGTAATTCCTACTAGCCGTACTATTATAGATCTCTAATTCGGCGAGAAATACCTGGATCGCCTAAGTTTTGAAGTTTTTTAAAGCGCCTTCTATGTCTATGAAAGCTGTTAACTGGACTGGTTTTTCTATGCAAAATTCTACACTAGAAACTAATATATGCAGTGCAGTGACCACATATTATCCTTCGATATACATATGAAGGCTTGGAGAAGGACTTACAGACCTCTATTATGGAGATTCGAGTTTATAGTACTATAGATATTCAGAGCCCAGGATTGTTCTGGAAATAGCGAGGGAAGTGCAGCTAACAGTGAGAGAGTTTGGTGAAGTTAAAGCAACCTCAACACAAAAGCGATATCGCGTAGCAGATCCATATTGCAAAATGGCAGGGATGAAGCTTTCATAAGTGCAATTGGTGTTTTTGCACCGGGCACAATTGGACGGGGCGCAATTTAAGAAAAAAAAAGTTGAAAGTTGTTTACATATATTAAAGGAACTCCACAGAGTGTTTGGGTCTTTTTCTATTGTCCATAGAAATGATGCATACTGCACCGGGCGCAAAAAAGCCAAACGCCCGCCCTGGAAAATCTAGAAGTTCGCTTCGGTTGGCCCTTGTCTAAAATATCCTTCAAAATCAATAATCTTTTGCCCAAATGGTAAATTTGAATTAGTTAAATCATATTTAGGAAGCATAGGAGCTTCATGCCTTAGAAAAATATAAAATTGTGCAAGTTCTCGAACTTTTGCTGACCCATGTTTGATACTGGAAACTGATTCAGCAGTTAAGGGGTACTTTAAGGCTAAATGTTTTATCAGCGCGACCTTGAGGTAACAGTATGGATGTCATACTAGTAAAAGTCATACACAGTTTTAGGTTTTATAGATAAACGCTGCGCCGGCCTTAGGGTAGAGCGAGTACAGCGGTCGCACTTGGCGCCTGGTGGCAAGGGGCGCTAAAATGAATGTGAAACATAATGACAAGTTTCACAATGTCGAGTGAAAAATAAAATGTTCATGGCGCCTCACAGTGGTCGAAATCGGCAAAAATATTAACAAAAGTCGAAAAACTAAGATAATTGTTTGAAAGTAAGGCGGGTCGCGCACTAGCAACTAATTTGAAACAACTTTTTAATCACAAAAATAGAACGCGCTAAGGTAAACGTAATTCCGCACACAGGCGAAAAATCCAGCACGTTCTATTTTAATAGTGAGTGAAATTTTACATTGATTCAACTATTTAATCGCCCACCAAAAAAGGTGCTAGTGCGCGGCCGTCCTAAAGTTATAAAGGTTTTTGGTGTCGCTGATCACGAATATGATATCATTTCTTAAAAAACAAAATGGCGACCATCAATATTGAGCAGTACTTTTCAATGAAATTGGGATTCTGTTTTCCAGGTTGCTGATCCCGAATTTGGTATTAAGTGTGTTCGCTAACGCCAAATTGGATCCCCCGGGATCTCATTTGCGCAAATTTCGTGTTTTCTTACTTTCTTGGGATCGAAAAAGGGGGGAAATTTTCGCTTTCCTGACTGTGGCTGGCTGTCAAAGCAATTCCGTAGTGTATTTGAATTGTCGAAAAGAACTGTCACTTATCATGTTAAACCAAAACGATTAAGACATGATGAAAATAAGTTCTTTGTTTGGTGCCTAGTAACAAGATTTTGAATAATTTCATGAATAAATTATTAGTTACAAAAGCTTTATTTCATTAATTTGAAGACACAAGTGATCTAGGTTATAGTCTTCTTGATTTGCAAAAAACATCCGAGAAAAAGTTTTCTTACTTTCATATTTTTATCCCCACTACTCAATTTTACTGTCAAACATCTTGGTATCCCGCGAGATCTAATTTGGCGTAGGGGAACATGAGGTGCTCTCGTACAAAGTCAAACACCTCCTTCTTAGTCAACGAAAGCGCGTGTTTGCAGTTCACAGGCTCTGCAACATTACAATGAATATGTTATTATACATCCTTACTAATATTATAAATGCGAAAGTAACTCTGTCTGTCTGTCTGTCTGTCTGTCTGTTACGCTTTCACGCCTAAACCACTAAACCGATTTTGATGAAATTTGCTACAGACATAGTTTAGACCTTGGAGACGGACATAGGCTACTTTTTATGGAGAAAAAAAGGGTTGAAGGGGGTGAAATGGGGTTCAATAAGTTGTAAGGAGATTTTTTATCTTTACTTTTTTTTCTATTGTATAAAAAGTAACTGACTGACAGACAACGCACAACCTAAACCGCTGGAGCTAAAGGGCTGAAATTTTGACAGTGCATCCCTATAATGGCGTGGACATCCACTAAAATGCGATTTTTCGAAATTCATCCCCTAAGGGGATGAAATGGGGTTTATCCAAACCGCTGGAGCTATAGGGCTGAAATTTGGACAGTGCATCCCTGTAATGGAGTGGACATCCACTATAAAGCGATTTTTCCAAATTCATCCCCTAAGGGGGTGAAATGGGGTTTATTCAAACCGTTGGAGCTATAGGGCTGGAATTTTGACAGTGCATCCCTATAATGGCGTGGACATCCGCTAAGAAGCGATTTTTCGAAATTCATCCCCTAAGGGGGTGAAATGGGGTTTACCCAAACCGCTGGAGCTATAGGGCTGAAATTTTGACAGTGCATCCCTATAATGGCGTGAACATCCACTAAGAAGCGATTTTTCAAAATTCATCCCCTAAGGGGGTGAAACGGGGTTTATCCAAACCGCTAAAGTTATAGGGCTGAAATTGTAACAGTGCATCCCTATAATGGCGTGGACATCCACTATAAGGCGATTTTTCGAAATTTATACCCTATGGGGGTGAAATGGGGTTAAGCCAAACCGCTGGAGCTAAACGGCTGAAATTTTGACAGTGCATCTCTATAATGAAGTGGACATTTACTAAGAAGCGATTTTTCGTAATTCATCCCCTAAAGGGGTGAAATGGGGCTACCAAACTACTGGAGCTACAGGGTTGAAATTTGGACTATAATGACGTGGACATCCACTAAGAGGCGATTACTCGAAATGCATCTCCTAAGGGGATGAAAAGGGGTTAATCCAAACCTCTGAAGCTGAAGGGCTGAAATTTTTACAGTGCATCCCTATAATCACGTAGAAATGAATGACTCGAAATTCACTTTATTTAATATTCATTTGTGATTGCTTCATAATTTCGTACATCCACGTAAATAGGCGAACAAACTTAACGAACGTTCGTCAAACCCTAAAATGTCACTTTTCTTGATGACATATACATGCCAATCTCTGCTTCAAAACTTGCAGATTTGTTGAGCAGAGGTGATATTCGCAGCAATTTGTTTACCATATTTATTAAAAAAATGCACTATAATTAACCCTTTTTAGGGATAATAACAGCTGACTTTTTTGTTGGTTTTTGCGCCCTGTGATGAATTGGGTGACTTTCCATGTTTCGCAACCGTACAAAAGAACTGCCTTAACGTTGGAGTTGAACAGCCGCAATTTGGTGTTAGTTGAGATCTCCGTTGATCTCCATATGCGGAACAGGCATGCATATGCGCCTCGTGCTTTATTTATTCTGGAACTGACGTCTTCTTCTGTACCGCCATTTTCGGTAATAATGCTACCGAGGTAGCAGAATTTATCTACCAGTTCCACGTCACGGTTATTCAGCGCAGTTCGTTCAAGTGTGTTTGCATTTATCCGCATTTCTTTGGTTTTGTTCGGATTCAGCCTTAAGCCTGCTAGACTACTTTCTGTTGCCAAATTGTTTAACATGTTTTTTAGCTCCTGATGTCTGTGGGCCAGCAAACAGATATCATCCGCGTAGTCGAGGTCCTTAAGGCGGTCTAGCAAACCCCATTGTATGCCGCCTGTTCTATTATCTAGAGCGTCGACAAGGATGTCATTTATTACTATAAGAAATAGTAATGGCGAAAGTAGACATCCTTGTCGTACTCCTGAATTCACCTCGAAGCTGTCGGATAATTTTCCATTATGGAGAACTCTGCATTTGGAATTGTTGTAAAGGGCTTTTATCAATTCTATTATTTTATCAGGCAGTCCACGTCGCCGTAATGCCTGCCATATAAAGCTCCTATTAACCGAGTCGAACGCTTTCTCATAATCTACGAAAGCTAGGTAAAGGGGGGATCGGAATTCAGTAGACTGCTCCACTATGATTCTCAAGGTGTTAATATGGTCTATACATGAGCGGCCCTTCCTGAATCCGGCCTGCTGCCTTCTAAGCGTTCGGTCTACTGCCTCTCTTATCCTTGATAATATAACGTGGGACAAGATTTTACCCACAGTAGATAATAGACAGATGCCTCTCCAGTTGTCGCATATTGTTAGGTCCCCCTTTTTGGGTATTTTGACTATGATACCTTCCGTCCAATCCTCCGGAAAGGTACAGGTGTTCCATGCTATTTCCAGGATTGGCTGAAGCGCATCTGCTATGAGGCTTGAATCGGCTTTCAACAATTCTGCCGGGATGCCATCTTTTCCAGCTGCTTTACCATTGGCCATCGCATGAATTGCGGTTACTATTTCCGTCTTGGATGGGGCCCGGGTGTTGATTCTTATCGGCTGTGCATTGTTGCTGTTTTCCTGAGGTTCCTGTGCAAGTGAACCATTCAGGGCGGCGAAGAAGTAATCTCTCCATCTTTGGAGTTGCTCCTCGTCGCTGCACAGCAGCCTCCCATCCGCACTCTTTACGGCATGCTTTTTAGTAGAGTGCTTTCCCGAGAGCTGTTTAGTAATTTGGTACAGCACTTTACTGTTGCCTGTGTTTGCCGCGTTTTCCGCTTTTTCTGCGAGCTCATTTATCTGCTGCCTCTTATCACGCCGCACACTTCTCTTTACTTCCCGGTGTAATTGGGAATATTCCCGTTCAAGTTGGTGACGTCTTTCCGGGTCGCTTGTAGAGTTTACGTTATTTTTGAGGGCCCTCCTGCGTTCTATTTTTTGCCAGGTAGTGTCCGAGATCCAATGTTGCATGTTTCTCTGGACATAACCGACGCTCGTTTCCGCAGCCGTCAATATAGCGCCCTTTGTTCTACTCCACAGCTCTTCAATATTTGTGTCGTCAGAAACGGTTTGCTGGTTTAATATTTGCTGCAGGTTTCCAGCAAATTCTCGCTTTTTAGCGGTCTCCTGCAGAAGGTCAACGTTAAACCGTCTACGGTTTATAACATCGCGTTGTACGTTTCTGATTGCAGCGATTCTAAGGCGAATAGTTGCTACTACCAAATGGTGGTCGCTTCCAGTGTCCGCTCCCCTGAAGCTCCTGACATCCTCCAGAATGGTTCTCCATCTGCGGCTGACGGCCACGTGATCTATCTGATTTCTCGTTCTACCATCGGGTGATACCCAGGTCTCTTTGTGTATCTTCTTGTGGCAAAAGTAAGTCCCACCTACCATTAGTTGATGGGAACTACAAAAGTCAACGAAAAGCTCACCATTGTTATTGGTAACTTGGCTTAGGCCTTGTTTTCCAATTGTTTGTTCAAGACCGGTGTTGTCGCGGCCGATTTGTGCGTTTAAGTCACCCATTAATACAATGATGTCTCCCCTTGGAATAGAGCGAAAAACCTCATTCAGTCGCATATAGAACTCGTCTTTGATGTCATCTTCTGCGTCTTCAGTTGGAGCATAGCATTGGACTACCGTAGTACTTCTTAGCCTGGTACGCAGGCGCACGGTAATAATCCTCTCAGAAACTGGTGACCAGCTAATGAGGCTGGACCTGGCTTCTTTGGTGAGTATTACGCCAACGCCACTCCTACGGCTTTCAGTTTCATTTCTCCCAGAATATAAGAAGGACTCACCATTTGGGCAGATATGTTCCCCCGCATCGGGCCATCTGGTCTCGCTAAGTCCCATGATCTTGATTTTATATCGATTCATCTCGTTGAGGACTTCATCCAGCCGTCCCTCAGCAAGCATTGTTCTCACATTCCATGATCCGATTCGTGTCCTTGTTCGAAAAGCAAAGGTCGTCGTCGTGTTGTCCATCCGGTTCCGAGGCATTGTTTGCCGATTCGTAGCAATGGTGTTTTTTATGGGAGCGGGTTGCTAACCCTCAGCCCAACCGACTTAAAACTCTGTTTTGTGGCGCAGAGAGCTCGCCATTCGCCCGTCTCCCGTTAGCTCCTTCCGAAGAAGTACCCCAGGGGGCACCGCGGGGAGGTGGGATTAGGACTTGCTAACAGGTCTGCTAGGTGTTTGTATGCAGTGGATCTTCTCGGATTTTTACAGTAGTGACAAATCGGGTGTCACCACCTTCCAAGGTCTTTGTTAGCCGTTCGCCCCCCATCCTACAGCTCACTGTGCAATAATTTTTTAACCTTTTTAAAAACTTTTAATTTGAAGTCTGTCAATCAACTGCTAACGTACTGTAATACTTCTATTCCATCCTTGTTGGATATCTCCCTTGTGTCGGATATAGGAAATGTTTTATTTCATAATCAGATCAGCTCTCCAGATTATCTTGATCATGACATCCTATATCTTTCCCTAAACTTCGCAATTGAAAGCAGCGAGAATAAAACTCTCTTCTACCGTCATTATAAGGCCATTAAAGGCCCCCATACACGGTCAATTTGGATGTACATCCAGATTTTCATCAAACCCATTAGCCCAACGTATTTGATTGGCCGACCAGCCCACAAAAGATAGTTTTGGTTGTACATCCGCACTTCGATGTAAGTACATCTAATTTGACCGTGTATGGGGGCCTTAACACTCCAGAACTGTTACAAGAATGCGCCATATCACGGGACAATGTATTCTACTTTCATGACATTAACGACCAAGTAGTACAATTTAGTCTTCTGTGGAGGCATCTACAAATGTAAATGACTCGCTCCAATCAAAGTTAAGTACATACTTTCCTCTACTTCACCTTGGTTCTCCTCTCAAATAAAACGTCTCATATCTGAGGAAAATACCTGTTTAGAAAATATAAGAGAAACAGAACTGAACCTTAAGGCCTTCAAAACTGTCAGGAATATAGTTAGATTGAATATCCGCAAAGCAAAACTGAAGCTCTTTTCGTCTGAGCCATGGTGATGTTTGTGCAGCCCAGAGCAGCCTTACTGCTAACGAACTACACAAACTGCTTTAATACGGTTGTTAACAGTACCGGTGATCATTCCCGCTGGAGACTAGTTGAAGGTAACTTTAGGCACTTCAGTTTTCTCAATGTGTATTAACTCTGAAGTTCACAAAGCTTTTTACTCCATAAAGTCAGAATCTGTTGGACTAAGTGCATTTTAAATTTCACTTAATTTTTTCTGTAATCACCCCCTATATTATACACATTTCTAATAACTGCCTGACGAAATCATACTTTTCACTTCAGTGTAAAAAGCGAAAGTAATTCTTCTTTACGCTCCTTTCATGGCCCATGTTGCGGCTTGTTTTGAAACTTTTTTGGTAGAGGTTTACATACTCTGTAAATCTATTAGATACTTTCATGAATAAGGCAGCAATCTACGAAGAATACTCCCACCTATCTAAAATTGTAAAAGTCAAGGGGTCAACCCACCAACATCCAGAGTTATGAGTCATCAAAGACAAAATTTTGTTTTTTTACACTAAAATTTCCACAACCACTTTTTTCTCCAAAAAATACGTAATCAACCAATATGTTGTTTTCCAAAATTAGCAATTTTAACGCAAAATTTGGCCTTATTTAGTGCTTATTTGGTACTTGTCGACAAAACTCAGGTGAAAAAGTACTAAAAAAGGACGAAATAGAGCCAATTTCACCATTAAAATTGCTAATTACTTCAAAAGTAATGGTCATAGCATAATAGTTGTTAGACATTATTCATAGAAAATTGTCCAAGCTTTCCAGGGAGTATTCTGCGTAGATTGATGTCTTATTCATTAAAATATCGAATAAGGTGACAAAAATACAGGGTAATATGTAAATCTCTACCAAAAAACTTCAAAACGCCCTAGCGGGTAAACCGTAACGATTACCCCCCCTCCCATCCATACGATTTTTTGTTCGTCTATCCAAGGCCTATACACAGCCAAGTGGTTGGACAATTTAGCTGATACACCCTGTAGATAAAGAGTCGCACACTGAAAAGTAATGGCTCTAGCCATTGGCTCTAATGGCTGGAGCCTTGCGGCACCCCGCATGTAATTGGTGATGGATCTGAGATAGAATCTTGAAACCATACATTTTGGGAACGACTACTTAAGTAATTTCAAATTAAGGAGATCGCTGAGGGGAAGAAACTCGGAGAGTCTGACAGTTATGACTGACACTATCAAATGCCTTACTGAAGTCGAGGGACCCCAGAAATGTAATATCTTCACAATCAAGAGGCATTCGAGGTTCAGTAGTTACCTTTAGCCAGCATAGTTTCGCAGCTACTGTTTTCCCGGAAGCCGGACTGTGTTCTCGACAACATGAAATTAATTTCTCTAGTACTTTGCCTAAGAAATATAGGACACTGATGGGGCAATAATCAGAGTGATTATTCGGGGGTTTGCAGTTAGGTAAGACAATCACTATCCGGCAGGCTTAAGGCTAAACCCAGCTAAAACCATAGAAATGCGAATAAATGCAAACACCATTGAACGGACAGCGCTGAATAACCGTGATGTGGAACTGGTAGATAAATTCTGCTACCTCGGTAGTATTAATTAATTAATTTTACTCACGTAAGCTTGATCCTGCTTTGTCCCCTAAGCAACTTTGGTCTAATCTTCGGTCGCTAGGCATTCATACCTCTGAGCTTAACTCATTTGATGTTGATGTAAATTCACTCAATGCATCTTTCGTTCAATCTCCTCCGAATTTCCCACTATCTTCCACTTCCTTTGTTCCTTCTTCCAATTCTCTAAGTTTTGATGGTTTTAATTTCTACTGTGTTGAGTCACTTGATGTACTTGGCATTTTGCTTTCCATTTCGTCCAATAGCGTTGGCTATGATGGTATTTCTCCTCGCTTTCTTAAAATCCTCTCCCCTTCAATCGTTGATGCCATCACGCATATTTTTAATTTTTGCTTGACAACCTCCCAAGTTCCTTTGATCTGGAAAAAAGCAATAGTTACTCCCATTCCTAAGAAGTCCTCCCCCGTTAATTTGTCAGACTTTCGCCCTATTAGTATTCTACCCTTTCTCGCTAAAGTTTTTGAAAAAATTGTATCTGCTCAAGTCTTGTGATATCTTGATTCTAATAATTTCCTTTCTAAATTCCAATCCGGCTTCCGCAAATCCCATAGTTGTCAAACTGCTATATTGAAGGTTACAACTGATCTTCGTTCTGCCCTTGACAGAGGTGACATTGCTATATTAGTTCTTCTTGACTTCTCCAAAGCCTTCGACTCTGTAGTTCACTCGCATCTCCTTCATAAACTTAGTCAACGGTATCACTTTTCCTCTTCTTCTGTTCGCCTTCTCTCTTCACTTCTCTCTAACAGATCTCAGTGTGTTCGGCATAATAATGTTACTTCTTCTTTCCTAAGTGTGCCTGCAGGTGTCCCTCAGGGTTCGGTTCTTGGTCCTTTGCTGTTCTCCCTTTATATTAATGATCTTCCTTCTGTAATCCGTCGCTGCTCTTATCATTTATATGCTGATGATCTCCAGCTATATACCTCTTGTCCTATTAATCAAATTGAAAATTGTGTGTCTGAACTTAATTGCACCTTATCTCGAATAAACGAATGGAGTTCGAATAATTTTCTTAAATTAAATCCAGTTAAATCACAAGTAATTTTCCTTAGTCGTCGCTTACTGTCCCCCCATGGTTTCTCTCCTCTTCTACTTAATAATGTTCCCCTTCCAATCGTTGACTATGCCAAAAACCTGGGTATTGTTGTAAATTCCAAACTCTCCTGCTGCAATCATGTCTCATTGCTGCTCTCTAAGATCTATGGCACACTTCGTAAACTATGGTTACATGGCAGTCTGTTATCTTTGCCCATTCGAGCCAAACTTATTAAATCTCTTGTTGTTCCTCATTTCCTTTACGGCTCGCTGGTATATATTTCTTTCGACTCAACTTGCCGTCAGCGTCTTAGAGTGGCGTTTAATGATTGCATTAGGTTCATTTTTCATATGAGAAGATCTGATCATGTGTCGCGAGTACAAAATTCCTTACTGGGCTGTGACCTCTTTCAATTCATCGATCTCATGGCTCTTCTTCTTTTGCATAAGGTTTTTTATACCAAAAGCCCCTGCTACCTTTCTGACTTCCTCTTTCCTTTGCAATCCTTGAGATCCGTTAAATTCCTGATTCCTGCTCATTCTTCCCTAATCGGTAGTCGTTCCTTCTTTGTGCATACTCTCAGAATTTGGAATAATCTTCCAAACTACATCCAGAGAATGAGCTCAGCCACAATTTTCAGAAGACATGCGTTTCTTTTTCTATCTTCTTCTTCTCACTAACTATCCATGACCCTCCTATCTCTATCACTCCAACTTCAATCTTAATTTTAATTCTACTTTCTTTCTATTTTTTTTTTGCTCTGGAATTTTTATTATTTTCTTATTTTTGAATTTTTATTATTTTTTTTCTACTTTTTTTTTTATTAATTTTATCTTTCATTTATTAAGTTTAATTTTAATTATATTTTAATTTTAATCTTAATTTTAATTTTGTTCCTTTTTTTTTTGTACTCTAAAAGATGTATATCTTGTGTACTTTAAAATCTATTAAACTATTAAACTATTATTATTACCGAAAATGGCGGGGCAGAAGAAGACGTCAGTTCCAGAATAAATAAAGTACGAAGGGCAAATTCATGCCTGTTCCGCATTAGGAGATCAACAAGTCATCCAATTCATCACAGGGCGTCGTATCCTAAAAATCCGCTGGCAAGATAGAATTTAAAATGAAGAGCCGGCCAAGAAAGAATAGACGACCAAATCAGGAGAAGAAAATAGAACTGGGTTGGCCTTGACTGGAATCCGCAAGGATCGTTTCGAGTCGGAAAAACTAGAACAATATGGAGGAGAACCCTACTAGCAGAAGCCGCAACAACAGGGAGATCCTGGTCGGAGCTGAGAGCTGTCGCGCAAAACAGAGTCCGCTGGAGGGCAACTGTTTCCGCCCTATGTCCCATGAGGGATTAAAGGAGCGTAAAGAAGAAGCGCTGCAAGAAGCTGGGAGGCAGATTGTCGGGTCCGTGACCTTTGTTAATCTCAAGATTGTTTTCATCAATAAGGAAAGCCCATTCGATGGACGGAATTTTCTTCAGGACACGAGAGGTGTATAAATGTCTCAAAAAACTTGACGTCCACTGTCCCCGATAATATTCCCCCTATGGTACTCAAAAAGTGTGCCTCATCCTTGGCTAAACCTCTGCGCAAATTCTTTGCCTTGTCATATTTCTCCGGAGTTTATCCCAACTCTTGGAAACTAGCTCATGTTCAGCCAATTTCCAAAAAAGGTGAAGCCAGCGACCCTTTAAACTACCGCCCAATAGCATTAACTTCTGTTCTCTCCAAAGTTATGGAGACAATAATCAATAGAAGGTTGATGAAATATCTAGAATCTAACCAAATTATTCACGACAGGCAGTACGGCTTTAGACCAAAACGGTCTACTGGCGACCTTCTTGTGTGCCTGACTGAACACATCAACCAAAGCATCCATGGCTTCGGTGAGTCTGGTCTGGTTGCTCTAGATATCTCCAAGGCCTTCGACAGAGTATGGCATCCCGCTCTGCTGTCGAAACTCCAAGCTATTGGTATCGACTCAGTTCTAAGGAACTGGATTGAGAGCTTTCTTCCTGGCCGTTCAATCAAGGTAGTATTGGATGGCGTCGAATCCAACCCTCATTCCATTTCGGCCGGCGTTCCCCAAGGGGCGATTTTCTCACCTACTCTCTTTCTTATATTCATTAATAATCTGCTCTCAATCCCCTCCAATACACTTCATAGTTTTGCCGATGACGGTACTTTGCGTTACTCATACCCCTCCGACAATACAGGACAAGCCTAGACAAGGTGCAAAACCGCGCCATCAAACTCATTGCCGATAGCACCCTTTGCATTGATCCTTTAAGCCACAGTTGGAATGTAGCAGCGCTCAGCAAGTTTTACCGCAATTACAGTAGCGACTGCTCCACTGAAATCAAAAACCTCCTGCCTATAGGGGAGCGGAGGCTAATATCGTACAGCGGCTAATTCCGTACAGCAGTGTTTAAACTGTAGAAATCAAGTAACATATGTTTTTCTTTGTCACACTCCTTCGGTTAGTAGTGTATTGTATCCTCGTAAGTTATTTCGTCATTCCGCGCAACGATTTCGATGCCATTGGATGTGTTTTGATTTTGCTAGACGAACAACGTACGGAATTATACGCAAGTGTCGGGTAATTCCATACATATAACTTTTTAAAATTTTTTATTTTTGACATTTTCATAATAGTTGTATTCAAATGTGCATCATTCATATAAAACTAGAACAAATTTAGGACGACTTGGTACATAATACTTTGTTTTGTATTAAATAGATTGAAAGAAAATGGTGCCTAAAGTTAGGTGTACGATATTAGCCTCCGCTCCCCTACGGCAATTTTTTTCCCGCAACGCAGGAGTAACCAATTCAGCTCACTCCTTCACCCTGCAGCCTTCCCCTTCACACACATTACGGTTTAGCAGTTCGTTTATAAATAGAACAACTCGATTGTGGAACTGTCTTCCGCAATCGGTATTTCCTAACTCATATAATATCTCAGAGTTCAAACTCAAGGTTCATCGATATCTCCTCATGCACCCTCCAGACTCCTAACCTATACTATCTCACCTTTCCTTCAGATCAAGCTTACTACAATACATTGCACCATGACTTGATCGACATGACGGACTATTAGTACAAAGGGTGACTCCTAAGCTTCATTACAAAAAAAAAACTATTACGTAAAAAATAGGACCGGCATCATCGCTGTATAAAATTTTGGTTGAAAACAGTGTATCTTCAAGCTTTTCAAGAGGCCAAAAACTGAAACTATGACGCTATCCCGGGCTGTCTTTTCATTAGTAAATATCAAACCATATGGTACAAATATACCATGATAGTCATGGCTGCCGTGCAAAGGACAAAAGACCTAAATGCAAAAAGCTCGATTCGAGTAAAACGCGTTTCAAGTTGTTTTTTTGTTACTTTCCGTAAAATAAGAAAATGCAAATGAAGTTTATTCAAATTATCTAAGTTTAGATAATTTGAATAAACTTCATTTTCATTTTCTTATTTTACAGAAAGTAACAAAAAAACACTTGAAACGCGTTTTACTCAAATCGAGCTTTTTGCATTTAGGTCTTTTGTCCTTTGCACGGCAGATGGGTAATCATAAAATCCTTACTGAAAAAAGTAACTCTAATTGGATCAGCCGTTGTAATAAGTCCTTCGGTTTAAGTCCAGCCCTAAAACAAAGAAATATCATAACTTAAACGAATTATACAATTATTTGATATTATTTAGAGAGAATAATCAGTAGTAAATACTGAAAACAAATGGAGAACGATAAAAAACATATTTGCAGTTTATCTATGACCTGATTTGATAAAACATTGATTGCTAGTAAAACGGAAAAGGAGGTTTAGTAGACAAATGTTAATATTTTGAAGTATTTCCGTTGAAATTAATTTATCAAATCCTAAAAGCAATATTTTGCAAACATTTCCGAAGAAATGTTTTTATTCAAAATGTCAACAAACAAGTCGCATATATTTACCGCGGATAGTATCATAATATAGTCATCGAAGATAGTACGCAGTCGAGATATCGAAGTTGTTTAGTTAATCGAAAGGACGTGACTGCAACGACGTCACAACAACGTCCAAGGCGTCATGGTTTCCTTATCAAAATACTAAGAACATTTTACAATCGCTTTTGATTCAGTTTTCATTGGCAGTTCTGATATTTCACATATATACGGAAATTCCAGAATGCGTAAGTTTAATTTTGATTTCTATAAATTTCCACCAAAATTTAAGTGCTTAAAATTTATTATTAATTTTTAGGAAAAAAATAAAACAAAAAATGGCCGTCAATAAAAAGGCCGGAAATGCCGCAGAAAAATAAATTTCTATCAAGTTCGCGATTAATTCTCATTAAAGCAATTCACCAAATAATCTTCAATTGTTATTTATAAACTTTTCTTGGAAGCTTTCGTTTGTTTTTCACGGCAGCTCCTCTCCTGACCTGAAGCCAAACAAATTAGCCAGCGAATGTCGCCTAGGCGAGGTTGTGTTTAATTTGCATTCAAATCACTCAAGAGCAGGAATCACGTTAAGCTCAGCTGGCGCTTCGCATTGGGGCTCTCGCATGGGACACTTAAGAAGCTCTATTTTAATCAATTACGGCAGTGCGAAAAACCCAGACGAAAATAATTTTCCAAGAAGTCGCGGGGACAATAATTTTTCAGCTGTGCTATCACGTAAGTATATTTTTTTGGCGTGTATGCAAACATGGGGCTTATCAGCGCCATAATAGCTGGCCTGAGTCATGTGGCCGCAGATTCCAGAGCGGAACACGTCTCTGCTTGCACGGAATCAACGAAAGGGGTGTCGCCGCTACATCACTGTGATGCAGATTAAAAATGAGAATGTCGCTATTTAGTAGCATCGTCTGGTTGTTTATTAAGGGGCCTACAGACACACGACATGTTTGTCTACATGTCGATAACTAATCACGCACAGACGTAACTACATGTCGATAAACTTACCTAACGACATTATTTGGGAAAGGATTTTACCGTGATAGGTTGTGTGCGATCAGTAAAACTATGGGTTAAGGCACTAGCTTTTACACTGATGTTGAGAACCAAGTTTACAACTTCTGTACTAACACACTACATGTCTCAGAAAATCAAAACATTTTGATTTTTCGTCAACTTGTTGTGACATGTCGACAACCGGTGTACAGACGTGATAATTTGACGATTTCCAACTCAGGTTGGTAGACATGTCGTGCGTCTGTAGGCCCCTTTAAGTTATAATTTGTGGTGATGTTTGATGCTAGTTTATGGCAGCAGCGGAATTTTCTAATGGAGCCCTAGTTTTTAGGAGAGGCGTGCACAGTTTTTGTGTTTGGAAATTGGATGCGAATTATGAGAGGGAGTTTTTAGTTCAGGAGTTTAAGGTCATTACTTACGGAGTACAATGGGCAGCCATCAGCTGAGTATGAAGTTTATGAAAATATGCATATGCTGTAACTATTGGTCTGTTGGAGAAAATATGATCATAATCGAAGCTGCTAGCCCGCCCCTTCTTTCTGTCAAAAGGCAGGAAGAATTACCGAAATATATACTTGACCTCATAGCCAGAAGGAATGCGATACGTAGAAAATGGCTGCGTTATAGATTACTGTGTTATAAGGACGAACTAGCCGATCTAAACTACCTTATTAAGAAAACTGTTATTGAACACAGAAACCGAAAGTGGAGCTCGCTTTTACAAGGTATGAAGAAGTGTTCCAAGCCATTCTGGAACCTGGCCAAAATTACCAAAAACAAATGCAAGTCCATTCCAGTGCTTAAGGATGGAATTAATAGGTACATCACTTGCAGTGACAAAGCCGAAGTACTTTCCCAAATATTTGCGGCAAATTCAACTATATCTGACCATCTCAGCAATGCCGCTACCACTCAGCAAGTCGAAGCATCGTTAAATCGCCTGGTTGCGCAAAGCACTCAGATCGATTCTCATTGGTGCGTCCGCCCAAAGAGATAAAAAATATAATAAAACATTCACGGACAAAAAAATCTTGTGGTCTTGAAAGTGTTTCGAACAATAGCCTAAAAGCACTTCCGCGTTGTGGAATAGTTTACCTTGCGTTTATCATAAACTCCTGTCTTAAGCTCAAATACTTCCCTGTAGCATGGAAAGAGGCAAAAGTAATTCCAAGCTTAAAACCCGGTAAACTAGCATGTGACCCTTGTAGCTACCGTCCTATTAGCTTATTAAGTAATCTGGCGAAAATATTGAAGAAAGTAATTAAAAAGAAAATGATCGATCATATCGAAAGCAGAAACCTGTTACCCAATGAACAGTTTGGTTTTAGAGCTGGGCATAACACAACCCATTCCCTTCTAAGAATTTCCCAACATATAAAAAAGAATTTTGCTCTGGGTAAATCCACAGGTCTTCTTCTTGATGTGCAGGCTGCTTTTGATACGGTATGGCACGACGCCTTATTACATAAAATTATCAATTTTGGGTTTCCTGTACCTCTCGTAGGACTGGTTCGTGATTTCCTTCACGATCGCTCGTTCAGGGTACATTTAGCACTGGCATCATCTGCACCAAAAGGTATAACTGCAGGAGTACCCCAAGGTTCGGTATTAGGTCCAATTCTTTATAACATCTACACTTCCGATTTTCCTAGCATACCTAACTGTTTCTCATCTATATTCGCCGATGATACAGCCATAGGCTGCTTTCGGTATCGTCAAATGATCGTCAATTAACTGCGTCGGCTGCAAACACGACTGATGCCGTTTGCATAAGTGACTAGTTTTACTGCGAATTTGATGATTTCGACCACCTGACATTACAATGATTACAAGATGGCAGTGCGAATGTGCATTGCCGTACGTTTGGCAATAGTCAATTTTGCATTTCCGAACTCTTGATTATCATCAATTGCAATACCGAACCAATGACTATCGACTACTGCTCTGCAAATGACGTTCCCGAACGCAGCCATATTCACTTCTCATAAAGACGCGACCAATATCTGCTCGAACTTTCAAAACGGTCTCGACATCATGTCTGATTATTTAAAAATAAATCCAAACAAAACTCAATCCATGTTCTTCACACGAAGGAGAAGCCCCCATTTCCTACCTAGCACTGATTTGTGGCTAAATGGCCATAGTGTACATTGGTCTGATCAAGTGAAAAACCTAGGTATCAAACTGGACAAAACCCTGACCTTTTCGAAGCACATAGAATCGACTCTAGATAAAATAAGCCTACTAATAAAAACCATGTACCCCTTTATCAACAGAAGGTCAACCCTAAGTACGGAAAATAAGCTCATCATATATAAAGTTATTTTTCAAGCAGTTATGATATACGGTGCTCCCCTATGGTTTAAATGTGCACAGACTCACATAAATAAATTGCAAGTTTCCAAAAAAAAAAATACTAAAACTGATGTTTTGCTTACCTAGGCATTCCTCCACCTCACGGCTGCATAGTTTGGCCAGGATAGATACTATTCATGTAAGATTAAATTCCTTAGCAAATAATTTTTATGATACATGAGTTTTATCGGAAAATCCTTTAATTCGGCAACTTGTCGATAGTTAGTTTGTAAGAATTAGGTTAAGCTCTTAGGTTAGGTTTATTAAAACTTTCACTGGGTTTTGAAGAATTTTTCCCAAAATTGTTCTAGTTTTTATTCAAATAAAATAAATTTCAGCTTGCCCACATAATTATATTATAGATGAATGAAGATCCCTTCTAGCACTAAGATATGTTGATTTTCTATTAAATGTATACACATTGTCAAACGTAGAAATAAATAAATTGAAAAAAAAAAAATGATCATAACCTCCAAGAGATGGTTCTTGCTAACTGTCTTAAAAGAGCGAATATAATCAGACTAGCCCATTTGAAGTGCGGTTGTTGTGAGGCTAATGACCTCACCTGCAAACCTCCATATAAAGAAAGTGTCGATCATCCTCGGACACCGAATTAAGCGACAACGCTTGCAGCGAGGAAAACGAAACAATTTAAAAAATGGAATTTTCGCATTCTGTACAGAGCTCCAGCTTCACATCATACATATAACCGATACTTTGTCTAAAGCCGTGGTTACACAGGGCGAGTTAGCATGTGAGCTGGCCAGGCTGTATTCGGTATCGTCATTTGCACCGTAGTAGACGCAACTCATTCGTTCGGTATTGCAGTCAGGTGTTCGGAATCATCAATTTTCAGCGCTTGCTTTTGTAAAACTAGTCACTTCTGCAAACTGTATCAGTCAATTTTGCAGCCGACGCATTTGATTGACGGTCTTTTGACGATACCGAACGCAGCCCAAGTCAAGTCATTCAATTACTGCAGTACAACTACTCGCACCGTAAGACCGCATTATACGAGGTATTGTCCTGTCGCATCCGAGCTATGTACTACACTACAACATTTTTTGTTTTTTGTCGCCTCTCGCCTTCCCCAACACATCACAAGCAGCAACGCGCATGCAACTCAGACGTCAACTTGCACGGTATAAGAAAATGGCAGTAGCTCGTAAAGTATAAAGCTACTGAAATCTTTTAAAACTACTGACATGCGAGTCCACAAGTTCAGTAGCTGCCCACTGTCAGGCCAACTACTCGCACTTGTGTGATCGGCCGAGGCGAGTCAAGCTACTGTCATCGGGAGTACACAATACACACACTGTCAGGGGACAGCAGCTCGTATTGGGTATCCACGCCTGTGATGCTGACATAACAGCTTTTCAAGAAGTGCGGGTTGGCAGCAAAAGGTGCCTTGAAAAAAAGTGCTGAGAGCCTCGGGCTGCATGCCCGAAGAGACCAATCCCCAGTTATCCCACAAAATACTTTGCTAGGAGCGCCCCATCAGGGCGAACACGGAGTCCTTAACGAACAGTGGAGGGTACTTGCAAGATCTCGGCCGCCGTAAAGCCATCCATAAGTTGCTTTACCCAACCATCCTGAAAATCAATTTTATGGATTAACAAATACTTTCAAATGTTTAACATAAGTTCAATAACAATTTATTTCCACCTACTACTGTAGGGGAGGGGGCGGGGTTTGGTAGTAGCTAAAGCTGATCCTAAATGTTAGGGCATTCGCCTAGGTAGACTGAACTAACAATTACAACGAAAACGACTCTCGGACAACAACAAAGAAAAATCCCGCCCGGGTACCAACTCGGTTTTTTCTCCTTTAACGACAAATTGCAATTGTTAACGACGCTACTCAATGAATAAAAAATGCAAACAACAAAAAATTGACAATTCCTGACCCTCCACACAACTGACTGGTAGATAATACGGACTCATGCCTGGTTCCATACCACGGCTCAACATTCCGAAAATACTTTACTGCCACCACGACGACATCAATCTAACACAACTACCCGTGATAGGAGTTTCGACTAGCGTTCTTAACTTCATTCTTCTTCTTCTGCGTATAAGGATGCCTGCTGCCGATGGCCCTCTTTGCCAAGCACTCGTCCAGATGGTTAAGAATAATTCCTGGAAGCGGCGGACACAGGCCACTGACACTTTGTAGATCACTCCTACTCTAAAAATATTACCAGGGGTTCGGTAGGTTCTTATCTGTTAATTTGTTCTCAGGCCTATATTTCAACCGGCCACGCACAGCCTACGGATCCAAAGAGCGGTTCGGCTCAAAAAAACCAGTTCGGACTCCTTACGAGTTAATTTTCTTACTCGCACCGCCTCCTGCCACCCCAAAAAATTTCTTTACAATTTTTTTCCACATAACTAGGTACTTCCCTTTTCGGTCACCCAGTTGAACTTTCACAACCAAAATTTACGTTAAAGTGGCTTTATGGTGATTTCCGATCAGAGGGATAGGCCTGCCGTTACAAAAACCTGAGGCGCGTGTCGTTTTCAGTCGACGTCGAATTGCGTGAAATGGCCCGGATGTGTCGATTGAAACAGCTTGTGGACAGCTTTTTGGAAACCAAACACGTGCCATTGAAAATCACCCAACTTCTCCAAGCGTCATCCGATGGCTCAACTAGCAGCGTTCGTATTCGCAGCGACTTAACCGAACAGTTCCCGATTCAAACGGGTGTCCGACAGGGAGAAGTCGCTTCCACACTTCTCTTGAACGTTGTGATCGACGCGATTATGTGTGAAGCATTTGATGGACGACTCGGAGTTCGATACGACAACAACAACTTCCTAACGGATTTAATGTTCGCCGACACGGATGCCGAAGAAACGACATTTCCCGCATCGCACAGTCATTCGGGTTAAAAATCAATGCGGTGAAGACCAAAGTGCTCACAACGGATGAATCGAGGGCCAGTGTTCACCTCGATGGAACCCAAATCGAACAGGTTCCGATGTTCAAATATTTGGGATTATTGGTTGAGGAAACGAAAGTGCCATCGACGTCCGACGTTTGCAGCCGCATCTGCCAGGCAGTAACAACATTCGCCTCGCCCAAGTGGTGAATATGGAAACGAACAAATATTTCCATCAAAACAAAAGTACGCCTTTACCGATAATTGATCCTTCCGATTCTTCGGGGACGTCCCGCTCGGACCGGCAGCTAACGCCAAAGAATGTACTGCTTCATCTGGATTGCATAAATGGTGTAGTATTTAGAAAAAGATACGTTACACCTAACATGGCGACTGAGGGTACACACTTGATCATTTCTCGGTTCCATTATAGATGTGCGAAAGATCATCCATGATTTTTTTGTTTAGTTGATGTTCTGCATATCGTCATCCGTACCCGGTACCTTACAAAGAACAGTTTGAAAATCAATTTCAAGATTATCATTAATCTCAGGACATTTTGGATCTCCTACTATGTTGTGGAACATAGTACTGATAGTATAAGGTTAAGGTTATTACGATCAAGGTTTATTTTGACAGAAATATCTCTTTGAGGTAAACAATTGGAATGATAAAGACAGTTCTCACTCGCTTTACTCCATCCGAAGCAAATCAGATTAGCTGCCACCGAGATTAGCCCATACAAACAGACATACAGACAGACAAAAACTTTAAAAATAATTGAATTCGTTTTAATTATCATGCAAATAACCGTCTGATCTTAAAAAAATCACAATTATTTCAAAATCCCAGACAAACACTCCAATTTTACTATTATAGATTACGGCCAACTTAACGTCCCAATGAGCTACCGCAGAAGTTTTACTGAATTATCAATTCCAAGCTTCTCAGTTTCAAATCATAAACTTTCCTTAGAAAATTAATGAAATCATCTAATTTAAATAATTCAGCGGAGATATTTGCAATGGAAGTCGTAAATAAGCGAAGATTTTACATTAATTTTCAATAATCTACTTTTTTTACGAGTTAATAAAAACTCTTCATGTTTTATTGATTGGACCGCCGACGGCTGATTCAACAATTTCGATTATGGCAGGATATTCACAAACTGCCTTCCTAAATCAAGTTTTTAGATGTGTAACACAAAAAAATAGTATTTTTAAGCAATATTAAAGTAAACCGGAAAATGTTATCGACTATTAGTTTGGCGAAAAAAGGATTGTGTTTTTTTTTGCAAAAGATTTTATAACATGTAATTTTGTTTCTTGTAGGTTTTTTTTGTATGGCGTCAACGTTTTTTTTTGTGTTGTTGAAAAAAATAGGATATTCAACAAACAAATATTTTCGTCATACTGTGTTCATCAATTCGTTCTCCCTCTACTTAGCTTTATGCTGTTTCCGTGACGATTCTGGATTTAAATAACTTTTAGAACAACTAACAGAACTTTTCCAAACTAAATAAGAATACGCAAATTACTAACCAGCACGGTAAAGCACTCTACTCGCTGTGCAGCGACGAGGAGCAACTCCAAAGAAGGAGAGATTATGGCCGTGTTTCGTAAAATCAACCAGAATACTACCCTGTGCGAAAGAGTAAATTCAAGCGTTAACGCTATGATTAACAGAAGCATATATTAAAGTGTTACAACTTGGAACTGTTTCAGTCTACAATCCCTTATATTTTTGTGACTACCAGTACGTACCGATTCACACAAGTAAAATATGGCATCAATTAATGACATCATTAGCAATGCCCTGTATACTGGGTTATATGTCGGCGCACAGCCCATGTCTTCGCGCTTGTGAGGTTCACTTTCACAGGACCTAGAAGCAATAAGTACCCCGTTTATGACTAGGTTCAACCCAGGTTCAACCCGGGTTCAACCCAGTCATAAACGGATGTCGAGTTGAAACTGGCTCCACTCAACCCAACTCAGCTCTCCTACCTGGATAGAGTTGAATTTTACCTCATATACGCAGGTTGAATTGAAATTGGGTTGAAGTTACATTTATCTTGTTTGTTTACTATTCGTGAAGTCCGCAGTCGGCGTTAGTTTGTGTTTGATGTTTTTTCTGGTACAGGAAAAATAAATTATTTCATTCTAAATTTTTACGTATCTATAAATGAGAATTTTCCACAAAGATTTGAGGTTATGTTTTGAATCAATTCAACTCTATTTCAACCCAAAGTTAACTCAACTCAACTTCATATACGGTGGTCGAAATTTCAACTCAATCTCCACTCAACTTTTCGACCTAGTCATAAACGGAGAAAGGAGCACAATCCCAATGTCCCACCAACGATAGAAATAGTACCCGCAATTCATGCAATGGCTAATGGTAAAGCAGCTGGAAAAGATAGCATACATAATTGTTGAAAGCCGACACAAGCCTCATGGCAGATGAGGTTAATCCCTGAAAGAGCATGGAACACCTATACCAGAGATAACATAATACTCCGTATAAAGATGCGACAGCTAGAACAAAAAACCCGAACGCTTTTCGCATCGGCAGTCCTCTGAGATTGCCTCCACCTTAGCAACATGCAACATCTTAGAATTTCCAGCTACAGAAGGAGGCGAACGTGGTCATGGTCCGCAGCACAAGACATGCGGTGAGTTTGTGGATAAGGAAGCTAGAATTTTTGGGGGGCAAGAAAAGGAACTGACAACATAATGTTTCTCGCAGCATTGTCATCTTTCAAACGTTTGCCTCTAGCGCTACATTGAAGGATTTCCCCGATGCTTTGTATTTTAACTATTTCTTAGAACATTCCGTGTATTCTTACAGTTCCGTCAGTTCTTGCCCCCCAAAAATCTGGGTCATCAAAAATTGCATACAACTCGCAGTTGTACTCCTTTCGCCATATTCCATCCTCTCTCTTAAAGCCTATTATGTGCCCGAGAACTTTTCTCTCAAACCTATTGACGAGTCCCTCCTTCCTACATATTCTGGGTCATAATCCAAGGCCGCTGTGCTGAAAGTCGTGTCGTGGGTGGGGTGCCAGAAGAGTCCAACCCCAGACCTCATTAACACAAAACAAGCGTACCCTGGGCCTCCCGATAAGGGCTGCTCGTCGGGGGAGACCCGGGGGTAATACCTAGACTCGTTCATCGCCACTTACCTTCTCTGTACGGAGTGCGGGTATGAAGCAGAGGTCCGCTGAAGAAACTCCCAGTGAGAGCTATGTCGTCCGCTGCCGCCCCATCCTGGTGCTTAGCACATCATTCTAAAAAAACAACCGTGCCAACACCCTGAAAACAACCACCTGTTAACAACATAACGGGGTATTCAGAATAGTCAACCTTTATTGGCGCATCAACAGCTAGTAACAACAATTCTCAATTACAAACGAACAAGTATTACAAAGGAAAAAATATTGCAAACGAAAAAGTAACATTACCCCTATAGGTTACAACTATACGACTTACACGTCTAGGTCATCCTGAACTATTCAGCGCTGAGGTCGTGGATGCCACAAACTAATTATTTTCACTCGAAGCCCAGCACAGACAACCCGAAACCGCCCTGGTACTAATAGTCCAGTAAATAGGTCGAAAAAAAGGCCTTCGTAATGCAAAAAATACCGCACGCGATTTTTTTTTACCAAATGTTTTGACATATTTTTATGAGCTTAAATTCAAAATGGCGTCATCCCCACCCTTATGCTTCACTTACAATGAAGGGAAACGCGTTTAATTCTATATCTCAGAAACTATGCATTTTACGACAAAAATGTATATAATCTTTTTTGTAGATAATTAAGTGATTTAACTTTTTTGTTCAGAAATTTTTTTTGTAAAGTCAATATGTTCGGAGTTATAGTGCTTCAAACTTTATATATCACTTTCTTTGCACTATAATTCGTTAACGGTTAGCCCGCAATAAAAAAGTCCTTCCTAAGACTTATAGAACACACGATTATCTATAATTTTTGCTTTTATCATTTTTACATAGGGCTAATATTTCACGAGTTATAGCGCTTTAAATTTCGCAAAAAGTAAATTAAAAAAAAATTCGTTTTTCTTTCCGTTTCATTTCAAAACTGATTACATCGTGTGTTGAGCTCATCATTGCCCACATTTGTTGCCTTTACTTTTTTCTATAAAGTTGATATTTATGGATTTATTACACCTCAAAAGTTTATTAAAAATGGTTTTTTGCAAATATCTAGTCGACTATTTATTTACGAAGACAAGTTATACCAACAAATTTGTTTGTTATAAAATTCCGTAGAAATTTTACTTTAAACAATGTTCATACATACATATAATTAAGAAATTTTGTTGGCGTACGTTTGCAGAATCGGAATGATAAAAGAAGTTTGGACATTGTGCAACGTATTGCAAATGTTTCTGATGCCAAAGCTACAGGTGCTAGGTATCATCATTCCTGTATGCGAGATTTGAAAACCACACCATCTACAGGGGGAAAAAGGGGTTGTCCTGATAAAGAAATGTCCGAGGTGATGCAAGTTATTAGTATCTTTATAACGGACAGTGAGGAATGTCAATTTAGAGTTTCTGAGTTGCTAGCATTAATCGACAAGGAAAATCGTCCGGAAATTCGTTTGTTTAAGCATTCACTAAGGTTCAAATGTTTTGGAAAATCGTCTACAAAATTCAAAATGAACTTATCGGCTCTGCCTCCAACTAAAGATGTTGCTCGACTTCATTCATTTCGAGTATATCTTCAAGTGCAAACTTGGCTTGGTAGTTATCAAGACCCGGAGGAATGGGACTAGAAGCGAACAAGATTTGGCTTACAACCAGTCCCAATGACAATTGCTCCGGCACCAGCAAATTTATTAAAATTAATATCCTGCAAATGTAGGAAAAAATGTGGCGGTTCCTGGGGATGCCGCAAGGCCGGTCTCAAATGTACCATAATTTGCTCTAACTGCAGTGGAGGAAATTGCGAAAATGTGACGAAGGATGCAAACCTCCTTGAAAACAATGAAATAAATGAGAACATTTGTGAGTTTTCAAGTCTCCCAGATATATCATTCGACGAAGACAACGTCAAGTCATTAGATGGCAGCTTCATTGGTATATCCGATTGTCAACCGACATCTTCGAAACATATGAGGCTAAATAACATCTTATAGCATCATTGTTTCGTTTTCTTGTGGATTAGGCCTCCTGGGGAAACCACAATAAAAAAACGCGCCAAAAACTCGACCTCCAAGGTAGTGTGGAAAAGGGTTTGCACGCCAACGAAGTTTCTTAATTATGAACGTTAATGAAACAATCGGCGCTGAATTGCGGCTAAAGTATAAATGCTAGAAAAAAATGTTTAAAGTAAAATTTCAACGGAATTTTATAACAAACAAATTTGTTGGTATAACTTGTCATCGTAAATAAATAGTTTACTAGATATTTGCAAAAAACCATTTTTAATAAACTTTTGAGGTGTAATTATTCCATAAATATCAACTTTATAGAAAAAAGTAAAGGCAGCAATTGTGGGCAATGATGAGCTCAACACACGATATAATCAGTTTAAATGTAACGGGCAAAGAAAAAGATATTAGGAAATTATTTTTTTATTGAATTTACATTTTTCGACATTTAAAGCGCTATAACTCGTGAAATACTAGCCCTATTTAAAAACGATAAAAGCAAAAGTCATAGATAATCGTGTGATCTATAAGTCTTAGGAAGAAGTTTTTTATGGCGGGCTAACCGTTAACGAAATATAGTGCAAAGAAAGTGATGTATAAAGTTTGAAGCACTATAACTCCGAACATATTGACTTTACAAAAAAAAATTCTGAACAAAAAAGTTAAATCACTTATTTATCTACAAAAAAGATTATATACATTTTTGTCGTAAAACGCATAGTTTCTGAGATATAGAATTAAAAGCGTTTCCCTTCATTGTAAGTGAAGCATAAGAGTGGGGATGACGCCATTTTGAATTTAAGCTCATAAAAATATGTCAAAACATTTGGTAAAAAAAAATCGCGTGCGGTATTTTTTGCAAAGAAAAAGTACCTATTTACTGGACTATAAAACGATTCCCGGGTCGACGTTAGTGTTGACGTATCCGACAGCACCCAATACCCTATAACAGCTGTTACAATTATCAGCCAAACAAAAAATAAAACACTACGCTTCTCGGTCCTCGCGCTTCTTTCTTCTCACTTCGCTTCTTTCTTCTGCCTTCGGACGATCATTCCCGGTCAGCGCCCGGGATCGCCTGTGATATACGGGGTCGGGGGGACCGGCATCTGCCTTGCCAATGCCTGCCTCAGCCCTCCTACCTGCGGTGGGTCTGCCTAACCCCGTTACAGTGGAGACCAACAATATCTTCGGGCCCAATTCCTGAGCCAACAGCCTGGTGCAGCGAACTTCTCTTGAAAGATTTGTGAGCCAAGGTCCGGTGCTACAAAATTCTCATTTGAACCGCTTGAGCCGGCAACCTCGAAATTTAGGTCGTCTGGTTTTAATGTTTTTTCCTTTTGACTTTCCCTGAATCAGATTTCAAATTTTTACAAAGCAATAATTTCTATGCTGCTTACTAGCCCGGCTTGTTTTCGATATACATACTTCTCAGCTCTTTCTCAAACTAAGTCCCGAGTTTTCGGAGGCACCTTCGGTGTAGGCCTTTCTCGCTGAAAAAATCGATCCTGACTGACTACAATTTTTCGTTTCGTTCGTTTCCCAATTTCTTTAAAAAAAATTCACTCCAGTTTTATCTAGGTGATTTCTCTAAAGTGCCTTTAAGTCAGGGGATAGGCTGCCGTTACAAGCTGTAGAAAGTGACTTTTCAGCTCTCTTAAGATTTTCACTTCAGTTCACTTCATTCTGTTGGGGAAATTCTCTGTTTCTCTGTGGTGAAAATCTTCGTTTGAAAAGTCACTTTCTTCAGCTCAAATTAATTGTCATGGCACATTACTCGACTTGCGCAAGGAATGCATCTTTTTGCTTGTGCAACTTGCTTGTGAAAGCAACTTTTTGGGTTGTGCAAGCCAAAAAGGTTGCCTTGTGCAAAATATGTGTTCATAGAAATTCTGCTTGAGGTTGGTGTTCTGGCATGAGCGTCTAACTAAACGATCTTCAAGCCTCGGCTACAATCCTCAGCATACCCTTGGGTAAATGGTTAGGCTCACAATTGCTCAAGCCAAAATGAACGTGTGACCGGTACATTTTCACTCAGTTTATTTGCATCAATTGACTTGCCCCAGCCAGTTTGCACAACCTTAAGAAGGAAGCACGGAAATCTAAAAGAACACTAGTAAACTATTTGAAGGAGAGTAAAGTGAGGGGGGCGTTGTCTCAAAGTTACCTTGGCATAGAGAAGCCGTTAAAAATTGATAATTAGAGGAGTTACTTTCAACGCCATAAAAACAGGTGAACAGGTTCTCAGAATTGTAGACGAAGCATTCTATGCCCATATAAGGTTACGCAAGTATTGCATTTTTTAGTTTCCTCTTCCTCCTACTCAAAACCTCCGATAGTGGGACAATTTGCGACTGAAAACCTCACCGCCGATTTTGTTGTTGTTGTCATAATTAAGCTGCTTAACACCTACCGCAAAGTCGAAGCCGCGATACTAACTAAAATAATCCAAATTCTAGGCGCTAATCATGCCATTGTTGCAAGATTGTTTATAATTCTATTCACGCGATGCCAATTGAGCAATTACAACAAAAAGCATCTAGAAGCGCTAGCATTCCGGCGGTGCTTTTGGTGCCTGGCTTTCTTACTATTATTTTGTTTTTAAACATCAGAGACACGTACCACAAAATTCTCGGAACTAGTGATGAAATCATCAGATGCTTTTGGAGCCAAACAGAGTAAATAGTGATGACGTCGATCGCGATGTACTCCCGATATTGTTTATAACGTTTTTCTCTGTATTTTTCATTTAACAAAAAAAAGAGCGCTTTACTTACACATTTTAGCGCTGGTGTTGAGTGAAAATACAACAGAAATAATAATATAGAAAACCTGCTGCTAGAGAGCTTTTCAGCGCAGCCGTACTAAAGGCAAACGTTAAAAATCTTGTTAATAAATTTACAAACTAATTAGGAGGGGAAATTCGCTGTTATAAACAAAAATAAACGAGAATTTTAAACAAAAAATTACGATTTCAAACGAAATAAAATGAAAAAAAAACCACCCCAGTTCCTTTTTCATTGAAAATCCACAAAACGGAAATTCCAATATGTGGACCAACTCCAACTGGAATTTCGCAATGTCATTTTAGGCATTAATGAAAGCCCAGTAATATCGTTGGGCCTTAATCGATTTGTGGTCAATTCGTACACACCACAGCGCACCAACCACCACATGCGCATGCAGCAGCCCACCTACGCTATCGCATACAGCATGCACGCACACACACATCTGTATAAACAACAATTCCCCTTGGCGGTCGACGACGGCAGGGCTTTCGCTATAGTGTAAAACCCGATGAGTCATCAGACGAAATAGTCCCGTCAAGTTGTTAAGTTTGTGTGTGGGCCTTCGAGCCAAAGTTCCAGACGCTTTGTGTCAAAAAATTTACAGAAGATATCTTCTTGGATTGCGCGAATTTTGCACAACAAAAAAATCGCGTTTATAATTTCGCAAAATTTTAGTTCAATTACCGGGAATTTCTAGGGATTTACTACAAATCACGTGATACTCGAACTGCACGAGCAAATAGTGTGTAAACTAGGGTGTGGTTTGTCAACGTGCTTGCTTGCCTTAAAGTGCAATAAAACTCAAGAAATCTCTTTTTTAATTTATTGTTGAAATTAAAAACTCAAGCAATTTGTTGTGAAAATGAAAGTTGAACTTTCTGATAACGTTTCTGATGCATCATTTAACAGTGAAAATAGCCAAAACTCCTCTGATATCGGGACGAGAAATATTATCGTAAGTTGTTATAAGTTGCACGTTTTTACAAAATTTACTATGAATACATTTAAGAGACATGCAAAAAGTTTATTCAAATTGATTTGAATAATAATTTCTCGTTAATTTCGCAACAAAAGGCAAAAACATGGAATGAGTTCCGTAAAATTATCTAAGACCTATTTGACAGCTGACATTGGGATACAGTGGGTTGAAAAATTGCTCAACTATGTTTTCGATATGAGAAAAAGTTTCTTTTTGAGATCTTTGCCTTTTTCAGTAGTGAGGTTTTAATTAAATATTTCAAATTATTTAGATAGGTTCTTGGATTTTTCTTTAAATAACTCGCTATAAATTATCTAAAGATTTTTTATAAATGACTCCTGGAAATATTCTTTATGGCCTATGATTTTTAACAGGGTTCGCATTCGAAAGAAAAATTAACTGGTAGAGTCTACGATTTCAGTGACTTCCCCGTTTGATGGTGTATTTCGATAGAACAGTCCAAAATAACACGAAAGAGTGAAATAAATATTTTCGATATCGTCCTTAGTTTTCGAGATATCGATACTTGAATTTTGACTTTTTTAGTTGCTATCAAATAATCCTCTAGTGGTAATCGTCTCTAAACTCGTAGACGTGCCGGTTTCAGTATTAGAAAGCATGCCTTACACGACAATAACGCGATTGTAGTTTTTGCCAGATCGTTGTGAAGAACTTGGTGAAATGAGGGCAACAGTAACACCAAGAAGTAGCCCAAAAGGTATGACATAATATTAATATACGTCAGTTACCATTTTAGTATCGACCCTTTTACACCGACAAAACGAACGAACGAGCTGGGATAAAGGGGAAAACGGTGAGGACGATAGAATAGGCAGACAATTTGAATTGATATTTTCAGAGCGGACTTTTAAACGAAAATTTTGACAGTTTCTGCGATGATACTAGGCCAAGAAAGCAAAATGGTAAATTCATAAGGCAACAACAACAGCCAATGAGTTTTTACTACATCGTTCATTTAAGTTCGCCCGTGCAAAATTTCACATTCCATCGGACTTCATAATAGAATTAATGAATACAGCTAGTTTTTATTCGTTTGGTATCCGGTCGTGTAAAACCGGCCTAAAGTACCCTGTCGAGAATCCAAAATATCATCTTATATTGCGTATCATCGTCCTTTGCTTCTCTTCTTCAATCCGTCACTAAGTCTTGCTAGCTCTCTCCAGTTCCCGTATATTTTGTAGCACGTCATCCACTCATATATTGCTTGGTCGTGCTGCGCGTCTTTTTCCTAATAGTTTTATCATTGAAAATCCTGACTAGCATTTTTTCTTTAGAAGCTCGTACAACCTGTCCGAGCCATCGAAATCTAGTAGGTGAACACTTCGGCTTAGAAAACGTCCAACACCGAATTTCTTAGTAGATAATAATTCTCATTCAAAGAGGAGCCAGCGCAATCTGCTAGCATGTAATTTAATCAGTAAATTTAACTACCTTGGTATGCTGGAAAATTTTCCTATCTGCCTATTATACTACACCACTATACCTCATATTTTTGTAGGCCAGACCACTTGAAAAAGTTTAGCAGTCACCTGCAGTGGCCCGATAAGCGTGGCCCTTCCACAAAATTCTATGTGGGAACGGCTCATGCTGAAGTTGGTTTTTTTTTTTTTTTTTTTTATGTGGCAGTGCTAAGCTCAGGAGTCACCCTTTGTACTACTAGTCCGTCATGTCATTTGTCACGTCATGGTGCAATGTCTAGCAGTAAGCTTAGTACGGGAGGGAGGGAGGGGGAATAGGGTAAGGATTATAAAGGTACGGGGGGGGTATTGAAGAAGGTGGTGATGAACCCTGCGTTTGAACTCTTGGATGTTGTAGGAGCTCGGAAAAACTGACTGCGAGAGATTATTCCACAGTCGAGTTGTTCTATTTACAAACGAATTCATATCTTGTTGAGTGCGTGAAAGGGGGAGTTGTAGGTGGAGGGAGTGAGACGAGTGGGCTAATCTGGTGTTGCGGGTATAGGATTGCCGTGGAGGCAGGAGAGCGTTTAGCTCGGAGGAACAGTCACTATTATAGTAGCGATAAAATTTGGTCAGTGCTGCTACATTCCTACGGTGGCTCAAGGGGTCGATGGTGGAGCAAGCGGTATCGTCATTAATTAACTTAAGGGCCCTTTTTTGGACCTTATCTAACCATGCCAAGGTGGTTATTGGAGCGCCGCCCCAAACGAGGGAGTTGTATTCGAGAAGAGGCCGAATGTAGGATTTATAAATAACAGCACGGGCCGAATTGGTTTTGGCCGAATTACCCTTGGATATGCAATGCAGTAGGCAGGCATGAATAATTGCCAGAAGCTCTCCTTGGAAAACGCTGGCGAAATTAGGCAGGCGGAAGCTTTTTGACAAGTTAATTGATGGAGAAAACACTCCAGCTCCTGAGTGTTAGTTGATCCATGCGTTCACCGAGCTCTTCATCGGATTCAGCATCTTCGTTAGATGAAGCCGTTTTGCAAACTTTTATTCAATCCAAAATGAAGTTAGAGCTTCCCGGACTGTGGTTCGTCTTGAGAGCTTTTTGACTGCTTGAAATTTTGCTTTGCTGGTTCCCCTTTTCTCCGAGAACGATGAGGTCGCGATTGTAACTTCTCTTGGGGATGAACGCTTTCGATCTCTGTTTCTTAGATGTGCCATTGTCACTGTAGTTGGTGACTCCTAGCACGCCTGTTATGTTGCCTGACTTTGAAGTTCTGTGGTTGGATCTCGCAAAGCCACAGCTGGCGGTTGCCCCACTTGGAGCAAGCTGAGACTCTACCGAGGGGGAAAGGCTCGTAGTCCTTAGTCCTAGACTTTGTACGTTGCTGTGTCGGGTCGCTTGTGCATCTGTTTGTTTTGGTTTCTTTTCATTATTATTTTTGTCATTTTTGCTCATGCTACTCCCACGAGTAAAGCTGGAAATGAAGTCCGCCTTACAACGGCCGCATACCAGAGTAAGACACCTTGCCCAGGCATCGTTCGTGTTGCTCCTCTGTCCTTCCTATTCTCCATAAGCCCCAACTCAGGGCGTAGGGCCTGGAAATTAGGCTAACAAGTGTCCTAACAGTTCACTTCGCCCTAACAGTCCACGCCCTAAAGACGGTGCAGGAACCGCTACAGTTGGTCCCCTCTTAACCAAACTGGTTTATATCTCAATAACCGGTTCCGGTTCAATGAATACAATCTTAGAGCCATGTCTAGCCAGGGAATCCGCGTCCATAAAATTGTCACTAAGAAAGTGAATGTCCATCTTGACAAAGCCGCCATATCAGGATAACACATTATACTACTGAGTGCCCAGACGAGATCATTATAGCAACAGTGCAAAAACTGACATTGAGATGCAGCCTTTGACACGATGACATTTAAATCTTGGCTTCGCAGGCGTTAAACGGTGTGCTCCGTCTCACCTACTGCATAGTTCTACCACAAGGTCGTAGAAGGAGATTTGGATATGCGAGTGGAAGATTTTATATCCGAGGATGCGTCGTCAGGTTGCACATTACTCCCCATTCGAAAAAAAGAGTGTCTTTTGCCAGCTTCACAGTCCGAAAAGATTTTAATGTTGGAACCGCTTAAACTTTTCTCAAGGTTGAACCTAGCGCAAGTCTGATGGCGTAGTCCAGTTGAGCGTTCTAGTTCAGTCTTTTGTCAACTGTCAAACCTTGACCTAGGTCCTATTTGTAGCCTTTAAAAAAGAGAGCAGGATGGCCTTGTTTGGGTTGATTGATAGGTCCTCCATGATACTCTATCTCTGAACTTCACAACCAGTGACCAAAGCAACGGAGCAGAATTCCACTTTGGGGCATGCCTTGATACTAATGGTGGAGACACTCAGGATAGAAGAAAGGCCTGGACTTACAAACAGGATTTCTCGATTTTGCTCTAGCGTGCACCTGAAGTAAGTCCAGCCGGTTCAAGATAGTGGAGCAACCCAGAGCAGAGTTAGATAGGCTTGGTAGAAAGCACAACGTGAGTCTTGTATGGATTCGCAGAGACCTTGATAATCGTCTGCCTAATAAGCGGAATCAAAACCGCAACTTTTGACTACCGCCTGTTGCAAGCCAGCCAAAGGTGGAGAGCCCTGGATATCTGCAGCACCTGTAGAGCAACTTGGACCACTAATCAATTAGCAGTTATGTTTTGGAAGACTTAAAAGAGTTCACTGATAAGCTTCCTAAACTTTAGACATCCATCACATCACAGCCGAACAAACAACCCATGAACCTTACGTGCACGAGTTATGGCAACCAAACTGCGCGCCAAAACGTCTCCAGTCGCATTGGAGGCAGCAATACACCTTGCCTAACTAAGCTATCTATAGGCTTAGTTCGCCGTAATTATATATCAAGATAGGTGACGATAGTATATTTTGAATTTACAAAATAAAAATTCGCAGTAAAAAGCATTCAAATAGGTTTAAACAAAATAAAAGCACTTAACGTAAAGCCAAAAAAAAAAATTAATTAATTTTATCGCTGACGTTAACAAATTATATTTCCTGTTTCAGTTCTAAAGAAATGCCATTATCAAAAATTCATGATTAGATGGAAATCAAATCAATACACCCACCTGTGCTTGCCGGCTTCCATATCGAATTACTAGCTTCTCATTCATACAAATCTGCTTGGTGCTTTTACTACTATATATAATCTGCATGAAAACAACAAACAAACATCGAAAGGTTCTCTCCTACATCAATACCTCTAACAAGAAAGCAGGCACAGGTGAAGCAAGTTCGCTCGAAATATTTTCCAAATTCCAAGAAAACTACAACAGTCAGAGATGACTCACGCACAAAACGCAGAAAAAACCAAACAATTTACGAAGACCTACAAAATGTATACTATGGACAACAAGAGTGTGGTACCAAGAAAAAAGTATATCCCGGGGGCCCCGTTGCAGAAGAAAATTCCCCACGAACGTGTTTCAGGTCGTCCAAGAAGGTGCCATTCACAAGTTCGTGGAAAATCCTCGTGTATCAAGAAATTTTTGCATAATCTGAAGACCAGACGCCGATCAGGTAGACCAGTTTGGCAAAAGCTTCATATAACAGCCGCTCACTTGGAGATACTATCACCTTTGCTGGTGATATCCAGGTACACTTCCGGCATTTTATTGGAAGCTTTGAAGCTCCTCATCATCACTATTACAACAGATCAAACCTAACTCTCAATCTTTGTCCTCTAGCAAAGCAAAAAAGCAGAAACTTTTACATTTCCCCATCTGAAGCTGCTATACCTGCCAGTAGTAGATGTTACCTTTCTTGAATCGGAAGTAACCTGGAGTGACGTCAGCCAGATTAACGCGCACGTTTTACATGTGTGAATTCCAGGTATGCCAGGTTGTTTTGAAATATCTCGCAGCGGCAACAACATGACGTTGTGGACTTTTGACGAAGCAAGTTAAAACATGTTGGGACACACGCTCGCTATTTTGCCACTTGTATGCTGTTTTTTTTCGCCTACCTGCAACCTAATATCTACTAGGGAGCTCTTTTTTACAGGTGGCTCCCTGCAGTAATTATGCCATCTCAGAGAGGTATTTAGCCATGTGTTATCAGTGGTTTCCATTTGATTTGAAATTGTGATTTATGACGCCGAAGGACTTTGGACTGCTCTACCTGCTGCTCCGTGTCGAATTGTAAAAAAAAAACAATAATAATAACATTCGCGACATTTCCTTTTACAAGGATTTAATGAGCGAAGGTTAATGTTCAAGGACTGCTGGCGATTGTGTTCGGCTTTTATAATAATAAAGGGGAAGCAATTTTGTCTTGTGTTCATTTACAGATTTATTATAGTTTTTATTTTATGGTCGATGTACGTGACTCACACTTTGTGATGTTTTTAGCACACAGAAATCGTCCACTTTAAGTGCGATATAAATCAATATATTACCTGCACTTGTAGGATTACCTAATACTTTTTAGATTAGTTGCCAGACTAGAGGGAGACTGGGTTTATGATCGATTTAACAGATAAGGTTGTGGAAAATATTGAAGATCCATCTGAGCCTATTCGAGTTTAGTAGATAAGGTTTAACTTAAATATTGTGATATTAGTATATTTTATGTGTTTTGCATTCATAGCTTAAGTGGTTCTTAATTGCACAGAATGTATTGACTTAGAGGCAATTTTAGTCCTCTTTGGGTTCCTTAATATTTGTTTTTAAAGCCATCACGACTTTGCGAGGCTGTAAACCAATGAGAATACAACATCTTTTCTTATGAGGCTGTTGCAGCTGTCGTACTTTAGTTGACACATAAATAAAATATGGCCAGAACGCTATCGAAAGGAGCATTCATAATAAAACATATTGGAACAACGGTATTTACTTTAATGATAGATTATTTTACTCATTTTAGATGTAGGAAGACTAAAGAGTAACCATTATTCTTTTTAAGCATGCCATTATTGATGTACTTAAAGTCGAGTCATGTGGCGTGACAAGTCGTTAGAGTTGAAGAAAATGACGTTTCAGTTGAATTACATCTTTCAACACAGGGAGCTACAGTGTTAAGTTGGGTTGCTTGTTACGACACACGATTCGACTTTCAGGGGCCAAATTTAGTTCACCATCTTAATCTTTTACTTATTGAGCTTGTCCATTGAATACCTAAAGGGCCCAATACACGAGCGCTCCATCCGACTTACGCCATGCCAATACAACAACAATTTCTTTGTATACAAATGACAAGTGCATACAAATTGTTGTTGCTTTGGCGTGGCGTAAGTCGGATGGAGCGCTCGTGTATTGGGCCCTTAATGAATTGAGCATATTTTTTGAAACCTAGCAAGTTCTTCGTCAGTTATGACACATACCAATAGACTAATAACATTTCTTATAATTCAACGAACTTTCTTGTATCACTTCTTTTTTCCGGGTATTCTTGTCATCAAATCAGAAATATTTCGTCTTGGTTCTAGTGCAATGGCGAAAGCTTATGAAAACTCATCGGAATCAAGTATGCTACTGACAATATTGTCTTAGTGGTTAAAGCGCACATCAGTTCAAACTGGTTTGTAGCTCAGTGTGCTGATTTCGTCGTACCATGATATAGCAACACAGCCTCTTCCTCCCAGTCATCGCGTAAGGTTCCCTGGTGAACGAGAGGCAGACTGGCCGCATGGTGTGGAAAAGTTCATTAAGTTGGTTAATTCTATAAGGCAGAATATGCTGGGCAATTTAGAAGAACGTCCTCACCCTAATTATACGACTATTCCAGACTGAAATACATGCCACTGAACTCTAAGCTCTACGTTAAGAAAGGTTTGAAAGACGCCAACATCAAAATCTGTTGGGACAGTAAGACACGTCCTCCGGAGCTGACCAGCTGAGTCCACTGCGGCATCGAGGGGCAATTAAGCTATAGGCAAGCTTGCATAGGAAGTGTCTTAGAGGCTGATACAGCGCACAGTGGTCTGAAATCCCCAAAACCTGGACAAAAGTACCAAAACGAAAGTTTTTATTTAGGTACTTTTTTCGCGTGGGTTAGGTATAGTGGCCCCCCTGGAGTATTTCAAGGCCCTTGGCAAGAGGCAGATGTACGAAACCTCTTTTGTATTCCATTTGGAAAGTGAGTGTCGAACACGCTAAACGCAGCACGTTTTCTCGGAGCAAAAGCACGTGTTACGTTTTTGCGTGTAGATTGCAGTACGTTTGCCCGTTTCCTTTTCTGTAAAAAGGTTTCTTCTCCTAAGAGTAAGTACAATTATACTGTGTTATTGAAATGAGCATAAATAAATAATTGTATTGTTTATGTATGATTAAATATGTAGTAAATTGTGGTGATTTGATTAACGATTCAGCTTATAAATTGATGGCTAAGTACAAACTTCCATCGACTGCCACTAAGTAATACGCATGTAATTGTTTATTAATCATCTCTGCAAAACATATAAAAAAGTCAGCTGCTCCTGCTTGCTCCATGTCATTCTATCCACGATAGAGCAAAATATCCATGGCTCTGGGCACTACCCCCATTGTGTTTCAGGCCAAAATACTTGCCATCCAGGTGTGTGCTCAGACTTGTATTTGTATAGAGTCTTAATAGAGCTCCAAATAGCTCTAACATTGTTATTTTCTCCGACAGTCAAGCTGCATTGCTGGCCATTAAATCTCACAGGGTGTCATCAAAGACTGTCCTGGATTGTCTCCGATCTCCGAAATTCTTAAGCAGGAACAACAGTGTCACGGTGATATGGATTCTGGGCCACGAAGGTCACATTGGTAATGAAATTGCCGACAGCCTGGCGCAAACTCATCACCTATCGGTCCGGAACCTTTCTGTAGCTTAGCAAGCTGCCACGTTAGAACGGCCATCAAAAATCGACCAGCTGTTTCTTCATAGCTGGACAAACACCCAGGGTGCTCGTCAAGCTAAAAGATTCATCCAAATCGATAAAGCTAAAGCGGGAAAACTTTTACATCTCAACAAGTGGGAGCTAAAAATAATAATAGAGCTCTTTACGGGCCACTGTTCGCTTAACTACCGTCTAAACAAAATAGGTCTGGTGGCTGATTGTAGCTGTCGGTTCTGCGGAGCAGCTCCCGAAGCTGCGGAGCGCTTGCAGTGCGACTGTGAGGCTACAGCGAGGAAGAGATTGGGCCTCCTCCATCGGGACTTCCCTGCCCCTAGGGACATTTGGGACAGAAATCCTAAATCAGTTTTAGGCATATTAGAAGCCTTAACCGTGAGGGTTTTTAAAGACGGGGATGGCACAATAGACCAAATAAATAGAATAGAAAAATCCATGATATACTACATATTTGCTCAACGTATAGTTTTGAACGTCCTATTCAGGCGCTATATATAAACCTTTTTTCATCTTTATAACAAAGTATTTATAACAAATCTTTGCATCAAATAAAGCCTAATGTATTTGAATTTGAAAAAAAGTTTGCAACTAAAAGTAATTTAATAATTGTTAAATTAAATAAAACAAAGTTTATTTTCATTAACAATTCTAGTACATTTTCGTTAAAAATTATTACTGAGCAACCACAAAACGTCCTTATTACAGATTTTCATTTAATTCAAAAAAACAAAATTGGCCGCCATATTGGATCCACTCCTTTGTTTAGTAAAAATCTAATGACGGATTAATAATTAGCTACTCCGAACAGCCATTATTGCATAATTTCATTCAATTCAATTAAATATGAACAAAGTTGGTCGCCATATTGGATGCGCCATTTTTTTTTTTTTCAAAATCTGATAACGGATTCTTACTCAGTGACCCTGAAAACCCCCATATACCGGTTTTCATCAAATTTGCTTAATTTTTCATAAATTTGGTCGCCATATTGGATCCGCCATTTTTTTTTTTAAAATCTGATAACGGATTCTTACTCAGTGACCCTGAAAACCCCCATATACCGGTTTTCATCAAATTTGCTTAATTTTTCATAAAGTTGGTCGCCATATTGGATCCGCCATTTTGTTTTTTAAAAATCTGATAACGGATTCTTACTCAGCGACCCCGAAAACCCCCATATACCGATTTTCATAAAAAAATAATTTTTCTTACGGTAGTAAATTAATTTTGTCCAGGACTGTGCAGCGCCCAGAACCCTTATGTGTCATCTCATTGTCCACCTCCCACGTGATAGAGGATTAGCTTAACTTGCATTTTGAGCCCCACTACCACATGTGGGCCCTATATAGATTGCCTTATAGGTCCCACAAGGGGCATCTAACAACTTGCCCCATTTGGACCCCGGCAGGAAAAGTCATTGCTTGCCGATTGGAAAAAAGAGTGCAAAATTTAACTGCGGGGGTGTCGAAAGTTTTATATTTTTAAGCCCGAGAGCCGTTAGACCGCGCGATCTTCATGCATTAGGGAAGAGAATGGCATTTCCATTTCCAGTTTCCCCTCATTTCGAAGGACTATGGAAGGATAGCAGCAAAGCGTTTCAAGCGCATCGCTGGAGTGCACACACTTGCTTGCGTTAGAAGAAATGCTCACCTTGCTGACTTAGATAAAAGCGTATCGAATTATCTGAATATTTTGTTTTCCATCAATCATGACTGATGAATCGATTGACTCTTGCATGAACGTGTAATAGACCTCTTTCCTCTTATATCGCTGATTGATGTTCATCAGAGACGGGAAATCTCTCTTGCAGCATGCAGCTAATTTGAAAGACCACACAAAGAAAAGCTGGTGTTGGGTGGAAACATTTCATACTTCACTCAGCACTTTTAAGGACGAACTTTTGGTTGCTAGTGTTGGGTAAGAGGTGCTTCTTTTGAGCTAGTACAATGTCATACTTCAAATGAGGGGAGGTGCCATTGTAATGCCGAAATGACAAAAACCAGCAAATTAAAGAAAGAAAGAAAATAAATACCAATAAGAGCTTTTTCCCGAGTTTGGTTAATGCATATTAGATTAAACTGCGTGAGTGAGTAAAACCCTATGATTCCACCGTGAAAATATAAGACTGAAAAAGGACTGAAACGTTACTAAAAATAAATTTTAGACGGAACTCTGTTTGAAATAAGGCAGATATTATTATTACCACTGAATACTGAGATCAGCTACCTACCCTTCACGATTATCAGCAAAAGACAGAAAAGAAGCGGAAACAAGGCGGAAAAATTTATCACTTTTAAACTTAAAATACTCGGAATTTCTTAAGGGCCCCGGAGACGATCAATATTATCGCCAATACGTATTGACAATAATATTGAAGCTCCTATCAATATGCTTCAAAAATGTCGCCAATCTAACTATCATTACGGCGACCTCGCAGTGTTGTTTTGAAAATCGGTTGTGACGAGGTGGCGATTTTACGTGTTTATTTTTGGAATTAGTTGAAATACTAACGTAATATTGACCAATAAACCTTGTAAACGTCAATACGTACATCAATACGTCTCGCGTCAATGCGCTTCAATCAAAATTTCTATCAATATGCTTCAATAAATTGACAATACGTTTGAACTCTTGGTAAACGGTCAATATGCCCTTTCAATGAGCCTCGTCAATATTATTGAGAGCCGTATTGACAATATTATTGATCGTCTCCGGTGCCCTTTAGACTTAGAATTTTTTTTTGAAAATTTCTAATTGTCACTCTTTCCATCCAAAAGTCGAAATGTTTCCGTCTAAATTCCGTCTGATTTCCGTCCAAGTCCGCACTCTTCAGTCGAGTTTTCAGTACATTTTCAGTTCCGAGGTGCCGTCTCTTGTTCACTATCTAAGTAAGGTTTCCGACTGCTCTTAAACATTGAAAAATTCAGCATATTTTCAGTCTTATATTTTCACCGGGCCACATTGTGTATAGTTATATTTTACAATCTCACCTCGCCCAATTTCAAGTTGCTGCCTCAAAAGATGTAAGAAGTGCCTCTCCTGTACGTATGTACAATCACCAAAGCCTTCTATATTTACAAGCCATGCACAAAGAAATCTCACACTCACAATGAAAGCATCATGGGACTTCAATTTGGCTGTCAAACTGTATGGAGTGTGGTTATGTACTTTTTTCTGTAATAAGTTAATCGTCTTTGAACAAATAAAAGCAAACATTATGGACATTAATTGTAACATTTATTTAATACATCTTACAAAAATTGTGTTAATAATGTAAATAATAAGTGTAATTGCACTTGGAGTAAAATTGCGGAAGTTTAAGCATCCATTTCGTCATTCCTTGTCCACCTTTTGTTTTTCAGTCAGCAAATGCTGCCCTGAAATTTAAATAAATATTTGGGAATGTCTAGCAAATTATTTATTTCAACTTATCTTCATTTTCCGTTTTCCTTTAAAACGTTGGCTTGGCTAATTTTTGGTCCATTTTCCATCTTTGAGCGTATAGGGTCAAAGCGAACTTGTACTTTTGTTTTCTTTTCTTCGGCAACCCCTTCATGTGATACCAGAGAAAAATTTCGGATACTTAAATAACAATGAACGCACAAACGAAAATTTTGCCATAACGGCAAATTGACATTACGTTCGTTTTATCTTATAAAAACACTATTATTTTTAAGGAAAAATCACGGCATTTTCATTTGTAAAAGACTCCGCGGCACGAAACACTTGTTTCCCTCGTTATTTTCGGCATTTTGTTCCTCCATGTCCAACATAATACCCGCAAATGAGTCCCATTAGTAACATATACATATTTAAATTGATAGTTTATGGCACTTATTTTGTTTTGAACTTTTGCACTTTTTTTATCTTGATAAAATAACTCTGATAAATCTTATTTTTAATAAAATATCAATGGATACCACGGCACGAAAACTTCTTTCCCTTTGATTTTAATGGGATTTTGACACTTCACGAATTTTGGTTGGGACTTCATACAACCACAAACACACACATGCAGCATGGCTTGTAAATATAGAAGGCTTTGACAATCACACATCGCCTCATTTATCTTAATACATACTCATATACCAGTAGGACATTATTTTTGAATCGAGACATTTAAAAAAATTGAGCCCTCAGTACAATGTACGATCATGTACGGGGACAAATCTACTACTTCGTGTAAGTTCGGTTCATCTTTATTGGTTATGTCACGATGCCTGCACAGGCAAAATTTCATAGAATTCATATGGGAAAAGGCAAGCCTGTGTCGTGTGGAGCGGCTATAACGAGCTTTATCACTTTAAACAGAGTGGATCCTAGGCGAACAACATAGGACTGTCTCAGGAAACAGAATGACGACTCTGTTTGGGAGGCGACGAGACTTCGACACTCATAATCTCTCTGAATGTCCTGCTCTGGCTTAGAAGAAGAACGATTATCAGACCCCTCAAGTCCGGACTTCTTCAACTAAAGACCTTACTTACGTCTGACGGCCTTTTCCACAATTATTACTCATCTATTTTTTCTAGTAAGTCTTTCTGTACTACATCCGTCATAACATGGACAAGCTTTTCACCAAAACATAACGTTTGTTAAACCTTGACCTTTTTAGAAATACGATATTTCTCTTCAATTGAACCGGAGTTGGACTTACTTTTAACATAACCTTTACAAAACTACAAAAATGAAAAGAAAGTTTTTCTGTTTGGCCCATAGACGACGACACATTTTGTGCAGTGTCATCGTCCATTATTGTTTACCCCAAAAATTGTCAAGTAATTTTTATTCTTTGTGGTGTGCTGTAGTAAAAAAGTTTTGCGTATTGTAAACGATCAAGTAGAAAAAGGTTAAAGCGTAAAATTATTTAAAAAAGCCGAGCTTAATTCACGCGAGTGTCTGCAGCTTTAATAATATAACAATTATCGAAAGACAGATTTTAGGGCGCAAGTTCCTATTTTGGCTAACGCGCATATGAGGAAGGTATCGCGTAATATTCATTCTGAAAATTAAAAGCCATTTTATAATTTTGATTTGCAATTCAATGTTTGTTTTATTTATTTGTCTAAGTAGTAATTCGCCAGAGAAGTAATTTTCTTTCATTTCTAGGCATGAAAGTCCCTTCCCTTTACCCTATTCGCCCGATTTTAAGATATCAAATTCACGAAAATTTTCACGTGAAAACAAATATTTCTCGAGCGGATTGCGGGAATGCTGGTGGTTTTGGGTTTTCTATTTACATTCCTTCTTGAATATGCATTTGTAAAAAAGATCAAAGAAAACTGCCGTAATAGGCTTATTATAAATTCAAGCGGTAGCTATACTGCACTTAAAAACGCGCGTCATTTGAGCCCTCTTATGGAAATCAGTGCTGACGTCCACAATGCACGTACGTCGCTCATATGATTGTTCTGTTGAGTTTCGTTGTACATTAGAATGCGAGAAGGATTTCACTTCTGTTGTTTTGTATGGCTATGTATAGTTACACCGATGACTTACTAACTTGCTTTACCTGCTCTACAAGCGGTATCGGATCCTGGCCTGTTATCTCCAGCGATCCCGATTCTGAGCCGACGTCATCCATTTTGGCATCCCTAAAGTTCACGTCATCCTAGTCTACGCCATCCTTCCAGCCGAGGCTGGGTCTCAACTGCGAACTGGTTCGTCTTCTTTCAATAGAGCCTTCTGGTTGCGACATCGCGGCTATCGTCGTGCCTCACATAAGGGGCCAACAATTCTCCGAAAGGATTTCGCCTCGAACATCGCTAAGAGGTTAGAAGGGTTTTTGCTAAGCACCCAACCCTCGATAGCAAATGTGAGTACCGGTAAGCCCATCGTCTTATTCAGCAGCAGTTGGGATGTTCTAGTCAGAAAAATTTAGGATGCTTTTTCTAAAAAACGGGCACCACCTCACACCATGTTTACTTTCAAATTAAAAAAAAAGCTGAGATGCATTTCAATCCTTAAAAAAATATTAAACAAAACCAACATGTAGTCCTCCTACACGTAGTGTACCCTTTCATGTAGAACTCTTCTCCATTACTGAATTTCAATTTTATTCGGTTTTTATAAAAATCTTTTTGTTTTACATCCTAAAAAGAAGGAGTTGACCTCAAGGTCGTTGAGCTTTGTTGTTGCGTATAAAAATCTGTACCAGAAATTCTGCAGATAAGCGTAGCAAAGAGCCGCAGTCGAGTATTCTAAAAGCGCTCCGATGGTCCTTTGGGCGGAGTGTTCGGGGCCAATGAATCTGTCCGTCATTAATAGTTCCCCTTGTAAAAGAATGAAATGTTTTTACATGGGTGAAGTGGTGACATCAAGATTAGAGGAGTTATAATCTTTCTCGTGAAATTAGGGTGGGATATTCCATATATGTATGTACATGTGTTCATATGTCATAAGTAAAAAATGAGGACGTATGTATGTATGTATGAACACTGGTTTAGGACTGTGTATCTGTTAGAAAATTAATTGAAGGATATAAGGCACCCGTATAAATTTAAATACCTTGAATGTAGACGAATTATTTTTGTCACAATGCGTGAATATTTGAGGTTGAAACCTATTTGGAATTTTATTAGGGCAGTCGATTTTGATAAATGAGCCAGATTTTGTTGGGATATTCTTTACCACTTATTTCAAATCAGTTTTGGATCACAATGACAATTAACCACCTCCATTTGATACCCAAAAAACAGTCATATTACGAGCATCCTACATAATGTTGGCCAGCATTTCGGGCGTTTATGCAGCTACTTCGGCCTGTCTGTTAGCTATGAGTTCATCAGTGGTCTTCGGCTTGCTGGCATAAACTTTACTTTTAAGGGGTACGAGAAGGCTTCGTCCCTCATTAAAATGTTATCCCAAAAATCAGGCTCAGCATCGATCATTCATTCTTTCGACGGTATTTTCATATTGCAAGCGACGAAGTTACACGTTGTATGGAAAGAGATGAAGATCTTACTTCATAATCCTCCTTAGAGTCATTCGACTCATGTTTATCTCCTGAGATCGTCGGCACATTTGGATTATCTGCAACACTACAACATTACTGAAGCTTAAAGAAATTTTTCACCGACCAACGAATTGTGTTGTCTGAATTTCTCCGATATTATGTAGTATAAGCACGCAAAGTTTTCACAATTGAACGATTGTTTTCATTGTAAAGCGCTACAAGCTCAGCGAGTTCTTTCGTTATGTATTGACTCATAGCTAAAATGGTACTGAATTACTTTTCAGCATCATGTACATTTGTCAAAATAGCCTAAAATATGTTAGTGTGATTCAACGTTGAAATATCGAAGGATGGTATACCCTGTATATTTTCATACAAATCTGTTCTTGATTTAGTTTTGGGACGTTTTCAGAAATGACTTGGTTAGATGGACGACATCGTAAGGTAGTTCATTTTCACATTTATTCTTTTTCATGCTCCTTTAATCCCTCATGGGACATAGGGCGAAAACAGTTGCCCTCCAGCGGAGTCGGCTTTGCGCGGCGACAGCTATCAGCTCTGACCATAATCTCCCAGTTGTTGCGGCCTCTGCTAATAGGGTTCTCCTCCACGTTGTTCCAGGTCTTCCGACTCGATCGTACCTGGCGAATTCCAATCAAGCGCCTCGGCTAGATTTTCGCTTTCACCACGCAAAGTGTGGCCAATCCAATTCCATATCCTTCGCCTGATTTGGTCGTCTATCCTTTCTTGGCCGGCACGGCCCATAGTTCTTCATTTGAAATTCTATCTTGCCAGCGGATTTTTAGGATATGCACATAAAAAAGTCTTTGATGTCATCGTCTGCGTCTTCAGTTGGAGCATAGCCTTGGACTGACGTAGTACGTCCTAGCCTGGTACGCAGACGCACGGTAATAATTCTCTCAGAAATTGGTGACCAGCTGAGGGTGGACCTCGCTTTTTTGGTGAGTATTAGGGCTCTATCTCATTAGGACGTCATGGCGACATCACCAGCTACGCATCCAAACAATTCATATTGAAATGTATTGCAACTAACTCACTTGGCAAAGTCGCCAATATGGAAAGGTAGCCAAGACCAATCGTTCCGTGTATGGAGTCTGGATACTCTGGCGCGCTGACGACCTTGCCAATAAAATGTACACGATTTGTATTGAAGCTCACTCACTCAGTATCCAATCGCCGCCATTGTGGACAGTTCAGTTAAGCACCACTACAGCCCAAATCTAGCATGGGTCTCCTTAAATTTTCTCCTCCAACCTTCTCGCTCACTGGCTAAAGTCCTTCAACTTCATAGGCCTAACAGGTGTGCAGCGTCTCTTTTCCTCGGTCGTCCTGCTGCCCTGTCATCGATTATGATTCCCTTGAGGTTACACGGACAATTTTTGAGCACTAATCGCCGGCAACAGTAATGGAGCAATTCAAGCAATTTAGGGTAACGGCAATTTTGCAACAACTGTTTTGAGCGATATGGAAATTGCTCCAGGTTGCTCCATTACTGTTGCCGGCGATTATTGCAAAAAAAATTGCTCGTGTATGTGCTCCCTTATATATCTTCTTCACTGTCGATATCTCTTGACTTCGTCCAGTATGCTTTTCACTCCTCCTACTCTATTTAGCGTCCTCACATCCCATGTAATCAATTCGTGTTCGATATTTCGTTGCCTAAGTCATTGTCGTGTGACCCGTCCATCCCGAGACTTCTGAAGGTTCCGTAATATCGATTTTTTTCCGAGACTAGATTGTTAGCCAGTATGATCAGTTTTTCCGCGCTGAAAACTGATGGGCGCCCCCACCTTAGCTACAGTTACTTGCATTTCCCAGAGGACACGACGGAGACGTGGTGGATAGGACTTTGCTGACAGAGCTGTGATTGTGTTTTGCTCAAGGTATTCGCTTGTTTTTGTGGTCTTCACACCCTGGACGTGTGAACATTCTAGGACCTATTGTCAGCACATTGACCCCATAGTGTACTCAATATTTGTGTGGAGAATGAGTTTCGATATAGAAAGAAATATTGTGGAGATTCAAAATCAATACTGTACTGAGACAGATAGTAGCCACTGGCTACTTTACTTGGCGCCCTTCGGTTGCCTGAGCTAGCCATACCTACGTTGCCGCCGGCGTCGTCATGGCGTCCTAATTAGGTGGAGCTCTTACCTACGGCTTTCAGTTTCATTACTGCCAGAATAGAAGGACTCGCCGCTTGGGCAGATTTGTTCCCCCAACATCGCGCCATCTGGTCTCCCTAAGTCCCATGATCTTGATTTTATATCGATTCATATCGTTGAGGACTTCATCTAGCCGTCCATCAGCAACAAGTCTTCTCACATTCCATGTTCCAAATCGTGTTCTTGTTCGATAAGCGAAGGTCGTCGTCACGTCGTATATATGTTTCTCCTATATAGGTATGTAGAAGATAGGAGTGCATTGCAGTACAGTAGGTCCAAGCGAGTGGCCATGGTACCTTTGGACTCAGTACTCCTAACCAAAAGAAAAAAAAAATGAAAAAATTTCCCCAATTTGCTTGAGCACCACCAAATTAATCCTATCTCCTTCTTTTTATCTAACTAAGCGTACTATTAGACATTACATCATAACCTGAGCGATATGACGATCCAGCAGTACAAAGTGCGATTTCTAATCAGGAAGAAATCAAACCTGAATAAAATATTGTTTAGTCGGTGAATTACTTTACAAATCTCCAAATTATTCTTAAAAATAGCTATTGATTAAAAAGTTTCAAGCACTTTTTAACGATACCACTTTTTCATATAAGTTCACAAATATGACCTATAAACACATCAGAAGCAAAACTCGTCGTATCACCTGAATCTTTAAGGTACCATAACTTTATTTCTATATCTTCTCGTTCGATTTACACCTATAGCTTTAAGGAGATTCCGTACAGCACATCAAACCAATAATGTCAAACTATCCATGATTATTGTGCAGTACACTACACTAAACCGATAACTTTCTTGCACAAGCTGCATAGTGCACAGCTTCAAAAGGTATATTGAAAAAAATATTCCCGATGTGGTTGTTAATTAACCGTCACCGTCATAGCCCGCGCGTCTTTTGACCATGGATCAGTCGCCGTATTACTGCTAATGCAAATCAGCAAACCAAAAATCCATTCCGAGAGCGCCCATTATGATTTTATCTCACCACCAAGCGAACAAGTCCAATCACGATATATAATCTTCCAGGCCTCGATGTTTCTTATAAGCTTTCGCAAATGCTATACTAGAGTATAGTATATACGTACACTGTGCACAGAGAGATATGCGGTATTTTTCTCAAAAGCTTATAATCTTTACTCGAAAAAGAGTCGAGAAGAGTCGCGGATTGTGACAACTTCGAGTGTGTATATGGAGGAATCTTGGAGGAGTATAGCTGTCAACAATGCTCAGAGACATGTGGGATATTTAGTTGGAATCAGTTGTACCAATGTATATAACAGATTTTATATATATGCACTATACACTATGCAGAAAACTGATTGTACGCTGTACACTATACGACATTTTACAGTGCAGTGTGAAAGCTCTTTCCGTTAAGTATTTTCCAATCTGGGTGCTCTTGCGGCGGTTATACACAGCACGCGCGTATAGCAGTCTTTTTTAACAGTGTGGTGTAGGTAAAGGCAACATACAAGTCGGTTTTGCTTGGCTGTACTGGCTAGCGCGATTCTCAGTAAACCCCCTTACCTCTGCTAGTATTTCTACATGCCGCTGATATAAAACTACTGAATTGATGACGCATACGGTCAGTCCACCAGTTCAGTTCGGTTAGTGACGATACTAAGAAGGCTCGAGAATTTCCAAAGTGTTTTGCGGAGTAATTTTGTGTGTTTTTTTTATACATTTAAAGAGCGCAAAGTGTGTTCTGTGCTTTAAGAAAATAAGAAAAAAAAGTCCATCATAGTGAATGACTTTGTATTATTTGACCCGTGGATTTTGAAAAAATTATTATTACTTATTTCGTCATATTTTTTGATTGCAAAAAAAAAATAATATTAAATTAGTTTCCCTTACCATTATTTTTTTTTTATTCTTTCTTAATTATAAATTGTTTTCTTGTGTTTTGTGGTGGGAAATTTTTCATTTCATTGAAATGATTCTTGGTGTGTTATCAACAAGTGTTTTTTAATCATTATTCAATTTTAATCAATTTTTTTGCTGCTGCTGCTACACACGTTCCAAACTGTGCACGTTATATAATATAAAACTTGAAACAAGTCTTTGATTTCTGAGTCAGTGATTATTATTATTATTGCCTTTATCAGTTTTATTAATTATTATTATTTTTTTTTAATAATAATTTGACACAATTTTAAGTTGAAACAGAAAAATAAAATAAATCTAGCATTAATGACGCTGGATAAACTGGATAATCATATATTTAATGACGTGTTCTTGAATAGCACGTATAATACAAATATAATGCCGTTAACACCGGTATCAAAAATGGTAAGAGTTTAGTTATTTTAATTATTATTATGTATTATCAATATTATTTATATTTAATGTGTCGAAAATCGTTGTCTTTATGGCATTGATTTTAATTTGATAAAATCAATGTGTTTCAAAGTGTTTAATGTCTTGTAAAGTGTTCGAATTTTTTAGTTCAAATTCCACGACATTGTAGTTCGTTTATAATACCTATTCTGTCATGAGTTTCTTAATCGTTTTTTTTTAAATTTTTTGATAATGATACCAGAATTTTATCTATACAACCACCTGAGTTATCATTTATTAGAAATCTTTTAGTTCGTATACTCTTTTTTTATTTTAAATATAAATAACCCTAAAAAATGAATACAAAAAATAGTAATTAGTATTGTAGAGTAATTTGTACCAAAAACACAAATGTTTATCCGGAATAAAATTTTGTGCTAATGGATAAAATCCTCGAATTTCGTAATAAAATTGGGATTTTTTTTTCTTGTGTTATATTTCGAAAAACAATAATTTTCTGTCAGTTTTGTGTATGGTGTTGGCCCCACACAAAATAAACCAGCATTTCTCTTCCCTTTCACCAATTTCTTGGAATCCATTATTTTCTTCTTATCTTGCATGTTATTTTTTTCCTCCTCTCTCTACTCCCCGTCCGTCGTCGATAAAATATATATTTTTTCGGCGAAAGCCTTGGTTTTTTTCTTCTTTTTCTACTCAAAACATTTGGCGTCACATTTACGATGTACATATGTATATTACGATAAAAAAATATTGTTAATTTAATTTTTCCTTGATTTTCTTGAGTATAGTGTATAGAAACAAGCCTATTTACTAGATAAAAACAATAATTTAAAAAAAAAATTTCTATAAAAAACGGCATAGGAAAACTTATCTAGTCCTTCTTATAAAAGAATTTTCCAGAAAAAAAATAATCCCAGAAAAAGATAACCTATCAATTTTTTTTCTTTTGGGCTGATAATGTCACAAAAGATAAAAACGTATAAAAAACGTTTTTTGTTGTTGTTGTATACAACCATCATACATACGTACATTTTGACCTTGAAGATTTTTCTTAGAAAATTTTGCAGTATCATTTTTCTCTTTTCTTTTTTTCCATTTTTTTCTCATTTTTTTTGGAGGAAGCGGTCCAAGTTTGATATTGAGTGTGGATTTGAGGCGCATTGACCTAATTTTCAATTTATATCGTGTACATTTATATATGTATGTATATACATATTTTTACTATTGATTTTATGTTTATGTTATTTAACTTCACAAAAAATATAAAGATTTATCTAAAAGAATTTTATTTTCTTTGTGGGTTTTGTTACGACAGTATTATGGTGGTATATTGATTGCATTGAAGTGATAATAAATAATTATTATTTGGTTTTTGATATTTAAATGACTTTAATTTTAATTATATATTACGGGTGGTTAATTATTATTACAGCAAATAATTTTTATGAATTAAAAAAAAATTTAATTTTCTCTCTCTTATATCACTAAAAGTCGTTTCTTGCAATATTTTCTAAATTCATGTTTTAAGGACATAACATTTTTATCAAGAAACCTATTGAAAAATTTATGTGTAAGGCGAGACTCTCTTCTGTCATTTCAATTTTTTCTTTGTTTACATTCGTTCTGTCAAACGTTTCGTTCTGTGTCACGTGCTTCGTGGAAAAAAAAGTGGAATTCTGAGGAATGCCGCAATGAATTTGTGTTGGGCCTATGAGTCTGACCAGACCTTTTGCTATTTCAAAATTTATAATTGAGCTAACGACTCGACCTTCCTAATAATTTATTAGATATCGATCTTTTGAAAAAATCAGGACGAAAAACGTATTCAAAGATAATTATGAGTCGGGTCATCTAAGCCGGCAGATAATGTGGGTTTAGTGGGTAATAGAATTTGAGTTTAAGGCTGGCCGCACACGTACGGTTTCCGTGTTCGGTTTCCGAATTCGGAATTCCGACTCGGGATTCCGTGAGCTTAGCGCAGACGTTCGGTTTTTTGTATTAGGAATCGACAAAAATTGACGGATCGACAAAAAATACTGCCACAAAATACAACAAAATATAAAATGTACTCGGGACAGCACTGGCGCGGTTCCGAATGGAAATTTCCTGACGTATGCGCCGGTTAAGCAAAAATGTATGTGAGCGCTGCGTTCGGGATTACGCCATTCGGTTTTTTTTCCGCTCGGATATTCCGAACGCAAGTCCTGGCTTCCGAACCGAATATCAGGAATGGTTTCCGAACGGAATATTTAAGAACGTGTGCGGTAAGTAGAATTATTTGTATGAAATGCCTGCATTCGGTTGTCCGAGTACGGAAACCGAATTCGGAAACCGAACACAGAAATCGTACGTGTGCGGCCAGCCTAACCGAGAATGTGACACCTTTATTTTTATCAAAAGTTATTTAAGCTTACTTTAAGTTTCATTATATTCAATTTATATGTATATTTAAAATCCAGCATTCCTAGAAGATTATATTATGTAAATAAACCGGGTGAAAATATAAGATTGAAAACAGACAGACTAAAAATTTACTAATTTTTTCAATAATAAGTGCAGTCGGAAAATTAGGTAAATTCGACTGAAGAGTGTGGACGGAATCAGGCGAAATTTAGACGAAAACGTTTAGAAGTGACAATTAGAAATTTTCAAAAAAAAATTTAAGTCCAAGGAATGCCGAGTCCTCCTGTGAGGTCGTCCATAAATTACGTGAGGCAAAGCAAGACGCGAACTAGGCGTAATAGCCATCCACACTCTCATTCGGGCTTGTTCGCGGGTGCTCACGGCGAGAGTATGGAGCCGCCCTAAGACACAAATATATTGGCGCAACTTTTGATCGCCATTCTCCCGTTTTAAAACAATAGCTCCGAATTCTTCTTTACAAGCATCGGCATGATTCTCCGTATGCGCCTCTGGCTCAAATAACTTCAACACTGGCGCTTTTGCCAATATTTATTTTAATGCTTTAAATGCATTTTGGTATTTAGTTCCTATTTTAAATAAAGCGTTCTTCCTTAGGAATTCGCTCAACGGCTTTGCGACGACGGAATAGTCTGCTATAAATCTTCTGAAGTAGAACGTTAGTCCCAGAAGTCTTTGTAAAGTTTTCCTATCATTTAGTATAGGAAACTCAGTTACTACTTTTGTCCTCTCCTCTGATGGTCCTCGTTCTCGTTAGATATTCCGTGTATTTTCTTATGAGGAGGAATGTATTATGTTTTGTAGCCGGTTAATAACAGGGTACCATTGTTTGGCTTAGGATGGGTCTTCACCTAGCTGACTGTATACCTCTTTATTCACCTGATAGTCTGGTACTGCCTGTTTCCCAGCCTTTGTCGGCTGATTAGCAGAATTCCGTTGTTTCAGGAGGCATAAAACTCCGACGAGGCTGTCTCCTGCTAACCCCAACTGTTGTGGCTCAGCCGGCTGCTAAAAAAATTAACTCATACAACATCCAAGAGCTCAAAAGCAAGGCCCACTGTCTTCTCCTCATGCATCCTCCAGACTACCCTTAACCTACCATATCCTTTTTCTATCTTTGAGCTAAGCTTACTACAACACATTTCACCATGAAGGAAATGACTTGACGGACTGGTACTATAAAGGGTGACACCTAAACTTAGACTCTTCCACATAAAAAAGAAGTTTGTGGGTCCACAGGCCCTTAACAGACTTTTACCCTTGCCCTTGCCATTCCGTTACGGACATACGCACTGTATTTGGCCCGCCTCTAACATAATTGTCGGTCATAAGGAGGCATGCCTTCTTTCGCCAATATATCTCTGGGGATCACGCCCGTTAACACGCACTTTAATCTGTACGCGGTCCAACGCTACTGCCTACACTGGCGCTGCTTGTAGCAGGTACCTTTAGGAGGGGAGTCAGTGAGTGAATGTGATTCTGTATTACTACTCATCTGGAACTGTGAAATTGAGTATAGATGTGGAACTTATATATACTACGCGGCAATGGGTACGTGGTAATTTAAATATCGCGGCTTTAGAACGTGAAAAAGCTTTCTACAGAGAACGAAGAAATCGATCCATTTGTGTTTCATTGCTTCGTGGCGTACAGATGCCCTACCCATATTCAGGCAGAAATTTCGCTTAAATGATTCCTTGCATTGGCACTGGTTTTTTAAAAATTGAAATACCATCGCTTCTATTTGAAAGGAAGGTATGGTTCTAATGACTGATAAAACACAAATAGCGATAATCTACACACTGCACTAGCTCCCGCCTTTATCGCGCACCTTACTCTAACCGTTTAGGCGGCCTCAGTAGTAGGGTTCAAAGGGCCTAATTACCATGGCAGAGGTATGTGGTTTGATTCCACACAGCGGACAATCCTGAATTTTCCACTTATGCAATCTAGGTAACATTCATTTTTTCTTATTTTCGATCTCTCCTACCATCGCATATACAGCATGCTGGTGTTTCGAGCTTCTTTTCTCTGCTACCTATCAGACTAGAGCTTGCCGTTGGACGTTGATAGAATCGTCGACAATAGGGTCTTAAATTTAAAGTTTAGTTTTCCCCAAAACGAGGATTGCGCCGAAATTGCTATGACTATTTCACTAAAATACGCTTACTTATATGCTTTTCTCCCTCCAACCCGTTTTCCTTCTCGCAGCACAAGTCTAACCGGTTTGTCATTCTACTACATCCTACAACGTCTGAACATTAATTGGCAAGCTTCAACTCTTTCAACACCTTCAGACTCCTCAACACCTATCAAATCTCGTATTCTACCCTTCGAACTAAGAACGGGTTTAGACGGTGCTCTCCAGTGCATGTGCCTCACGAGTTTTGTGGTTCAAGAGAGAAGTGGGGTGATACCTATCATCATCCCCACTTCTTCCTTCATCCAAAAACTTCGGGAGGTAAATGTTTTGAAGCGCCGCCGTCTAAACTGGCACAAAGTTTCTATTGATGAAGGATTGATAGTATGTAATTTTTGTGGCTGGCTGATTCTTTGACTTTTGATATCCCATCTACCGTATTTTATTTATTGAAAATATTGTATTTTAACTGACCTCCGCGACTGAGCCTGGTAGAACTATCTGGTAGCGTTTTGCAGATTCTATTATGTATAATAATCAGGAATATTTTAGGTAAAAGTTTACGGGGGTTCTACACCATCAGTTCAGTTGTCCGTTCAGTCTCAGTTCAACTGTCAGTTCAGTTAATTGTATGCTGTGTTGCTAGTCAATCAGTTCCTGGACTGACGGACAGACAGTTGAACTGAAACTGAAACTGAACGGACAGCTGAACTGATGGCGCAGCACCCCCTTGCTCAAAAAGTTTTGTGCTATGCAATGCCTAAAGAGCTTTATGTGGAAAAATTAACGATCACAAGTGGACTACCGGATTTAACAAAAAACACAATCAAAATTTTATGTAACACAACCCTGGTTATATGTATGTTTGTGACACGATTTGTTTATTTACACCTCTTTTTGCAGTCAATCCAATTTTTCGTAAACTAGAAATTGCATAACGTGGAAAAACACACTTATTAAAAAAAAGAAACGCAGTTTTTGTTGCTACCGTGTATTTCGTATCAATCTACATTTTTTTTTTGCGCGAAAGCGGTTAGTTATATATGAACAAAAATCCAATGTTTAACCCACAACAAAATTTCGTTTCGACTACGTCACGACAGAAATTTATTAAAAAATGTAAATGTGTCGCGTTTCCATCAAAAAGCGCCACACCTGAATCAGGTAACCAATGCGTGGTGGATCACAGCCGAGACAACAGAAATTCTTACCTTTAAAATTTCGCAAACACACATGCAAAACAAATCGCCGAGAAAATTAAACAAGGCAGAAAAAAATATGAAAGAAAAGAATTCAGCTGAAATTTTCTTTTTTTTGTTGTATTATTTGTGAGTCATGAGTGATTGAAGTTTTATGGATCCCTGAGTTAATTTTATATTAAGGTAAAAGTTTCTTCGTTCAGCGTCGTGCAGTTTTATTGCTGCAAACAAAAAAAAATGCTGTTAATGCTTTAGTAGTGGCTAAAGGTATTCAAATTGGAATTTGGCGCGTCGCACGTGTAAACGGGCTGCAACACAAATAAGCAACTCTTTTCTGCGCAGATAGATTCACTTAAGCCGCAAGCGCTTATCTTGACGAATAAACAACAGAAGCACACTTGATTGCTGACCGCCTACATAACACCATTTTTGGAAATTTTTTAAAGTGTTGCAATTAGCGGGGATTTTTTCTTCGTTGCACGAAGGTTTTTCACCTCTTTTGCGCTGCAGAAAGTAAGACATAAAGGCAGTCGCGGCGTTGCCTACGTCACAATATATCCGTTTGCCGTCGCTTTGTCTCGACAATTTTTTTAAAATAAAACAAAAACGGCAGAAACAAAAAGTATCTCTGTTTTTTTATTAGCGGACAATAAAAGTTGTTAAAAGTTTTCCAGAGGAGTAGCATTGAACTCACACACGTAAGTAGGATATACACTCGGCAAGGCGCAGCGCCACGGAACTGGCTCTCAAAATGAAGCAAATGAAAGCTGCAAATTATTGCCACCGACCACATGCAAGGCGCTCTTTTAAAGGAACAAAGAAATTCGCGCCAAATAAACGGAACGGAACACGTGTGTTGTCGTTTTCGCGTTTCATTTTATTTTATATTTCATTTTATTGGGACGTGATCGCTTATTCGGGAGTTTTATTTTATTTATTTATTTCCACAATATCTCAATAGACTTTGGTCTAGAAAATTTGTTGTTTTTATTAAATTACAGAAAGTGGATACCAGCTGGGGGCCAGCAAATGAATTGCAAGCGAAAATTTTGCAATATAACACAGCAGCAACTGCGAAGATTTATTGGATAGCAACAAAAGCCAAATGCTGAACATGAACACTGGTGGTGAAAATAATGCCACATGAAATATGTGAGGCATACATGCGCGCTACTATTCTTGCTCAAATATGTCAAGAGGTCTATTAATTATAGAAATGAATTTTTCTTAAATGTTTCGTGTCAATGGCTTTTGTGTGTTATTTGGCGTCTCTAGTCTGACGTGTCTTGCTTGAGCCTGATGCAAGTATGGTGTTGTGCCGTATGTCAGTTAATGCACTTTTTTTTTAAATTTTGGTTAGAAAATCTCCTTTTCCTTAATTCAATGTAACGTCGTAAATGTTTTTAATTTTTCGGTTTTTCATGTACATTTTAATTGGGTTTCTTTTAATCGATGCTCTTTTGTAATTTTTTAGCATAGCTATTAATTTAGCAAGTTACACAACTTCTTTTTTAGTATGACCAGTAGAAAATATGTAGAAGGCTTCGGAATCGATTCCGTATCGTACACTTGCCAGATATAAAGGCGGAACTACAATAGACTTTAAATAACGTACGCCGATCCCTGTGTTTCGAGCGCTGTAATGTGAAAATGAACTATCTACCATAATAAACTTACATCACATGTACTAGTTTCCGTTAAGTTTTATTTAAACCTAATAAAAGGTTATCCAAATGTGCCACCTAGATGTCAGCACTTTATAATGTTTACAATTGACATTTTACAAATGACATAAGCCATTTTGTTTTAGTAGAATGTAGTTGAATTTCAACCACCGACAGGTTTACATGCAACAACGCGTTTACGTTATTTAAACCTATTATGATTTTTTTCGGTGGAAGTTTAAAGATTTCAATTGGCCTCGAAGGTCATACGAGCTAACACCTTTAGATTTTTTTGTGTGGGTTTTTGAACAGTCTAGTTTATGCAAACCAGCCATAAACAATTGATGATCTAAAAAAACAACATTCAAGTTGCATTTCGTGAAATATGTTACTCTAGCAACATATCGAAAAACCATTGGAAATTTCGTCGCAGTTGGGGTGGATATTTAAATGATATTCTGTTCCCCGTTAAATTGTAATGGATCATACTTTCGATTAAAAAAATCGTATATTTGCTGTATTCATTCTCAAATTCAAACAATACTGCGGTTCAAGAGATGACCGCTCTTAAGCCTTTAACAGCGTCAATCACTTACTGCTTCTGCAAAAACTATCAAAGTCTTGCAAAGCTTTTTAACCAACCCCTCTCAGAAAGATATATGTAGGTACTTGGTGGTTGTAGTTCCTCGATAGCTCCACTTCATGTTGGCGTACCTCAAGGTTCCATTCCGGGTCCCCTTTTATTCAGCATTTTTATTAACTTTGTTGCTTCGGTAGTAAAATATTCTAAGATTCATATGTACGCTGATGATGTGCGACTTTATATCTCAGCGGCCAATGATCAAATTCAAAGATGTGTGTAGGAGCTTGCTGCTGACCTACGCCGTGTTTCTTCCTGGACGACCGCAAACTTACTTCAACTTAATTCTTCGAAGTCTCATTGCATCTTTTTCTCTCATTGTGCCACTTTTCGTCTTGATCTTTCCATTATCGCTTTAAACTGAGTAAAGGGTTGAGAAGGTAAGAAATGTTGTTAACTTGAATGCTAAAATGACTTGTTGCGATCATGTTAGTTCCATCATTCGTAAAACATACGAGCAACTGTCGAAATTTGGGTTCCATTTCGGTTTGCTCAGTAGGACTGATCGTATGTACTCAGTGAAGGCACTAATTTTACCTCTTCTAAGGCATGGACTATCTATTTTTCCTGTTCTTCACACCTTCTGCGTCCGTAAACTTGAACGACTGAATTCGTTTCACTTACAAGTTCCGCCGTTTTGACCATATCTCATCCTACACTCAATCCTTTATGGGCTGGTCTCTTACTGATTACCGTGAGTAATTAAAGAAAGATAATACACAAAACATATGAAAGTGTAGATAAGTTTTATTAGATCCCGCCATTTGAAGACTTAAAAAAATGATGTATATAGCTGAAATACTATATATTAAGTAACTATATTTCTAGAAGTTGAAGCTCTTTTAAATTGAACAATGACAGTAAAATAGAATAGAATCTATGCTTAAAAATCGTGGATCAAACTGTAGACGCTAGATGTTCCCAAACATGACGCCCTTATCTTTCCATCTCATCGAAGTTGAGTTGATCTCTAGTTTAATTACCTCACATTTCCTTCAAAACTAAAAACATCGGTCAAGCATCTCAATTCTCAATATTCATTTTCGTTTTAAATGTCAATCATAAATGAATTTCTGAAATTCTTTTGCAAATAATAACAAAATTGTAATTCTCCTTCGAAATAGATTTGCTATAGAAAAATTCCCTCGAAATATCTCTTCCTTGACAGGATCCAAAGTCAATGGATTTTAAGTGCTGAAAATATGTTTTACTACATCGGCGCCAAGTGCAAATTTTTAAAAATAACGCAAATAGCGCCAAAGCAAAACAACAACTTCCCAAACACAAATTTTCAACCAGCGTCTTGTGCATATACATTTTGGTGAAATATTTACTTTCAATTGCGAGAGAAAAAACAAGCTTCATAGAAACATTTTCCTTATCGCGACGAAAGTACAAAGAAATTTTTGTTTCCTTCTCATTTTCACGATTTCCAGCAGTCAATAAGCCTCGAAAGAAAATCACTCAACGGCCTCGTTGCTGCCTTGGGGCTGCTAATTGATAAATGTGTTTGATGTCTGCTTATTTTATTTTCTCGCATGAAACGCGACACACTTCCTTCAAAAAAATGTTTTTGTTGTTACTCGGGGTTTGTTTTATTTATTTCTTATCTGGGAGGAAGGGTCTAGTCGGCGCAGGCCCCGAACGGCCTGTCCCGCTAATGAATATCTTATCGCGTTCTAGCTCTGCCTGCACTGACCGTCCGTTAAGTGGAAATCAAATGGAAAAATATTACACTCTTGTTTTTCTCATAAACAGACACAGATGATAACAGCGGAAAACAAAGAAAAAATGTTTAATTCCTTTAAAAAACGTGACTTCTGATAGTTCATCTTCAGATTTATTGTGAATGGGGCACATTGTACGTGAACAGCCATTATCACCACTAATACTAGCAAGTCAAGTTTAGCCGTTGACAACTAGTTGGAAGAATTAAAGAAAAAAAAAGCGCCGGATATTTACTTTTTCTTTGACAGTGCAGAACTTTGCGAACTTATCAAATATTGACTTTAAAGGGTGCGATGATAAAATCGAGGCTTAAAGACTCGAAATTTAGTTTATTTGTCGTCTTTAGGTATTATCGCAGTTGTTGCTAGATAACACTTTGTACGAGCTGCGATTGTGCTTCAAAGACGCAAAAACTGGAATTTGAAGCTTGAGGCAAATTTGGCTTAATTTCGGTTTTTGAAAATAACGAAACATCGTCAGTTGGTGTCAAGGTTTTTGGGCAATCAAGAATAGTAAATTAATGCAACACCAAATGCTAGGATTTACTTCATTTGACCCATGTCATTTACTTTATGTGACAAGCCACAACACTGATGCCGAGTTTTTCATATTAAATTCACCTTTTTGAAAATTAAGTACTTCTACATTATATATTACTAGCTGGAACCCGATGCGTTTCGCTGCATCCATAAGACATTTGTATGGCGTGCGTCAAAACAATTGGGAATCTCAAAATCTATTGGCAGTGAGAGTCCCAAATCCCATAACGAAAGTACATTCGAAAAGAAAAGTGCCACTCTGTTCGTTTAAAAACCAAATCACCCACTCATTTATATTCCCAATCACCATTCAACGGAGTGTTGTTTCCCGTAACCGAATTTCGAAGGGGAAATCACAATACACGTGCGCTGATAATGTGTGTGGAATTGTCGTCTTCAATTTAAAGGATCGGCTAACATACTTATTTATTGCACTAAACTTGAATTTGGAGATTTCTTCGATGGTCTTCGGCATTGGAGAATGTGGTGTTTGGTAGAAAAAGTAGAGTGTGTGTCAAAGGTAACGACCCTTGAACTGTCACCGATTCTATCATCGAGTGCAATGTCAAACAACAATCTTTAATCGGAAAGAAGGCGATTCGACTGTTTGTTCCTACGTACGGTCCTGAGCTTTTAGATGAAAGGGGAAGTGGAGATAATGAGGGGAATGACATAGATGAATGAACAAAGAAATTTATAATGCCAGCACTGAGGTTATTTAATGGTATGTATTTTATCCTTGATTTTAAGTATTTCAAGCCAGCGGGAAATGGAGTGATGATAGAACGCTTCTTAAGCAGCTTGGAGTGGGCCTGCTTCGAACACCTTTTATATTTTTGCTTACCTTTTGAAATTACCTTTTCGTCCTTCCAAAATCGAGTGTCGCCAGAGATTTTACAAAGTGGTCCCCCAACTAAGTACTGATCTTAGTCGAACGAGAGTCCGTCTAGTATGTATGCTAATAATTAAAAATAATTCTCCTTGTTGTTCGTACTATACAATTTCTTAAAGCTCCAATATTGCTCCCTTCGGAGCAAATCGCAATAGTGAACTATCATACACTACAATCGAATCGGTTCACTTCAATTGATTATTTGACAAGAATCGGAATTGACGTATTCCAAATTTGTTAGGCCTCGTGCACACTAAAAGCGGAGCACAGCGTAGCTTATATTATTCAATTAAAGCTTCAGCGTAAAATTTGCAGATTGAGAGCGTATCGCAGCGGAGAGTAATGATACGTGTATTATCATTACTCTCCTACTTATGTAGTCGTGAAAAAGTATTCACAGTAAAAACTCTTGTTGCTCAGAGGTTGAATTATGCAAAAATACGTGGTTTATTATTGTTAGAAAATATTTTCCCTAAAAAGAAAATGTTTTCCAAAAAGAATAGAATCCGCGTACGTGAAATAAATAAATTACGAAAAAAGTATGGGGAATTTCAATTCAATTACCCAGAGAAAATCTATTGGTGGGTATGTAAGAATGTACACTGGATATGTCTCTTTTGATTGCATACTAGGAAACATTTTGCAGTTTGCTTATGCAAAATATGTTCATAGGAAATCTAAACGATGTTCAAGCCTCGGCTACAACGGTCAGCATGCTCTTGGGGGGAAGATGACGGTCGACCACCTGCTCCCCCGACATTATAATATAATAATTGTGTCAAATTAGCAAAATTAGCTTTTTTTAAGGAGAACTAAATGGCCTAATATTTTTGGGAAAGTGTTCAGATACACTAATTGATCAACTGTTATATGGTCTAACGATATGGAAATGTTGTTATCCATTATTTATTTAACAATGTTAATGAACAATTACTGTACTATTAATTAACAAATTAAAAATATCGGAAAATATCTAACGAAATGGACTCGAAATCTTTATTTGAGGGTTTCAAGGACTCTGAAGACCTATCCGAGGTCATTCAGTTTGCTTGCACCAATCCTGCTTTGCACAATTAATTGTTGCATGTGAACCGATTCATTTTCACTCAGTTCATTTGCACCAATTGACTTGCCCCAGCCAGCTTGCACAAGCAAATCGTTGCGTATAAACCGACCTTTAGATTATTATGCTTGACTGGTCGCGTGTGTTTGTTGAACCGTATTTTTTCTACCATGGCTTCGATATGATAGTTATGTATGGTTTAATGAGCGATTTGTTACGTTCTTCATCTTCCGGATTGAAACTGCCAGCTCTGAACCAGCTGAACAAACTCGGCGGACACTTTTAAAGCAATTCTCGTATATTAAACTGTACCATGATTTTATCGTTCGTTAAATGGTTAACATCAGCCCTACTAGTAAAAATAATATGCTTCGATAAAAAGTTATTTTTGAATGGTGCTTGAAACTACTTGTAGAAATTCAAAAAATTCTTTTTCATTCCCTTTCTAATTTAATTAAAACACTTATGTGTAAAACTTTATAATCCAATTCAATCTTAAATTGAATCATACAAGCAAAGCTACAGGTCTACTTCAAAGCTCAAGGTATACATTGCATCTTGGCAACACTCGAATTCAGGTTAACATCCTCTTTGCTTCACAACACTAAATCATTTTACAAGTAAACTTTAATTCCCCTTCCTCCGCGAACAATTCAAGATAAGAACTCATTCCGAATGGATGCTTTATTAAGCAAGCTCTTCCTTTTTGAAAGGATTACAGAATTACGGAAAGATATCCTGTCTTGATTTTTTTTATTAACATCAACAAAAATAACGGAAAATTTTCAATGTTTAGCGCATTTATACTACAAGAATCACGATCGTAATGCTCTTGAAATTGTTGTTGCTTCTCCATCGCTTCTTCTGTAACAAATTTATGGCAAGGAAACCATAAACTCCATGCTAAGCACAAATCCTTAATACTTACGCGATGTTAAAAGATAAATAAAATTCACGAAAATAATTTTGTATACATCTAAAATAGTCTTACAACAGTTCCACCAACAAAAAAAATATTTTCTATTTCCTCCTTTCCCTTGTTCTGTTCTGAAAAGTACCCGAGTAACAAGCAGAATAAATTGTGCCTCTTAGTGAAACAATCCAAGAAATAAAAAGATTTGCTTCTTGGCAAGCGTTCAACAAGGATTCACCTAAAAAAACATTTCAAATGAAACTTAATAAAAATAAAAATATTTTTCTTTTTTTTTTTTGTATAAAAATTTATTTGTTATGAAATCATTATTATTTCTTTTTGTTTGTAAAAAAAATTCAATCCCAACCACTTTTTTCTTTATCGTGATCATCGCAATATTTAACTTGATTATTGTTGATTTGCACTTGGTGACTTGGTTGAACTTGTTACGCTTTTTGGCCGTTTTGGTTTAATTTTTTCCCCTCTTCATTTTAAATAAATTTTAATCAATTTTTGGCAAGCAATATCATCGGATATTGTACCACCTACATTTTTACCTGAATTTTCGATGCCAGCAAAGAGTATTTTCCGTAATATTCTCTCATAGTTTATTTTTAGATTTGAATCTGGTGGTGCTGGGGTTTGAAACATTTTTTTTCGAGACACAAATTTGATTAAAGCCAAAAATCTTTTTTAATTTATCGGCTATGAACTGAAAAAAAAAGAGCGCAGTTTAGATATTATATTTTTAGTTAAATAATTGTGTATTACTCCTACTCACCTGCACAAGTCTTCATAAAATTGGGTTCGTTCAAATTTACCAAATAAGGCCACGTACTCGTAATATTGAGCAATGTGTTAGATATTATTATAGATACGACGAAATATTCAAATTCTGATATACTAGTTAACAAAACAAACATTTTGTTTGAAAAATGTCAGAAAACACATTATATAATTTCAAAAATCCAATATTCGCGCCTGACAAAATGTTTTTTGTTTGTTTTACGAGTAGAGCCTGTGATTTATGCACCGAAGGAGCTTACTGCAATAAGTGTTATAACTTGCCTGAAGTAGTTGGAGGATAGATGAAAGATGTTTTTGATACCGTTTTGTTTTGATAAAATTTAAAAAAATCCTATTAAAAAATATATTTAGTTTTTACCTTAATACACGAGCATTCCATTATGGCGCCAGGCTATTGGCCCGGATTCTAAATTAACAGCTTGTACCGCCTTCCATGTGCGTGATTGTACATAAATCCAGGGTTTCCAACTCGTAAAATGTTTTACTCTAATAACTGATCGAAATACCCCTAAAAGTTTTTAAACCCCCCCCTCGACCAGGATTTAAAAAAGGTTGCCTTGTGAGCCCCGTGTGGCCTCGGTAGTCTAGGGGTAAGGCGCCTGACTACTATCCCCAGAGGTCCCGGGTTCGATTCCCGGCGGTGCCACGATCCTAGCCTTTCCCAATTTCCCGCCTACATATGTAACTTTCCTTCGTTCTTCTTCCCTCTTTGCATTCCTGATTCCTCCTGTCATAGCCTTCACTAGTTTTCTTCCCCGCTCCACCAAGCGCATGTCATCGGTTGGTTGATGACATTTAACTCGTTTCAGGAGGCATAACACTCCAGCGAGCTGTTCTCGATGCCCCGATGTCAGAGTCGCGAAATGGTTGGAGTAGGTGAAATAAAAATACTGCAGCTAGGTTGTGACAGTTCTTTCCTTCACTTCTCTCTCTATCTTCCGACTAGAGCTACTGTTTGACATTTCAAAAAAAAATAAATAAATACATGGTCGACAGTACAAAGGGGCCTTCCCTAAGTCTCTAGTGTGTCACATAAAAAAAATGATGGGCATGCCGAAAGAGAACCTTCCCTTAGCTTCCTTACGAGCACTACCAAAATAAATCAGCGATACTGAAGTGAAGTATGCCTTATCAGTTTCTCATAAGAGCCCTATGAGGCAACCTCATCACAAATCAAATGGGGCAATCCCAACCAACATCTTCCTTTCTTTTCAAAAAGCTTTAAAGTAATACCCATAAGCTTTAGCTGTTGTTGCATTGCTTTATATGTATTTCATGCAATTATGTTGATGACTGAAGTGTGTCATTTAACATACTCAATAGACCGGTTCTGGTCCAAGAGGTCAAACGAATAATTTTTTACATTTTAACGGTTATCTGTTCTTGGTCGGTCCTCAATTCAAACAGGTTTGTGTTGTAATACCTAAGTCTCTTTTCCATGTAACGATTTTGGCGTACGAATGAAAAAGGGAATTTCTAATAATTTTCGCGCACCCCGAGGACGATATTATAGTTTTATTAGTGTGATCGATATGACAAATTTTCCGATGTAATAGTGAGGAAAACAAACACTTCCTTGCAACCCCTTGTCTATAAAACCGGTTTGTGTATCGGGGTAATAAAAGAATAGTGTAACTTACCTCATGGATGTTAGTTTCAACATTAGTACTAATTATGAACAAACGTGCTACTAATATGCGTTTAATCTTAAATTTAAGCTAAAATAATGATTTATAATTTTTTCCAAAGCTCTCGCTGGCCGTATAGAAACTGAGATTGCCCACCGTTGACTAGGCAATTTGTAATATAATAGGAGAACTAGCTATGTATTTGTAAGCTAGCAACTTGTAATATTTTAGGGGAATATTGCAGAAAAAGGATTGGCTTTTGCACGGTCATTAGAAATAACGGATAATAACTGCCATTTCTATGGCCGGAAAAGCTGCTCGTAGTGAACCGAGGTAATGCTCTTACCACGTTATTCAAATAACTGTCAACGAATTTACCAATTAATAGGAATTCGAATGAAAAGCTAATAGAATAACGTACATATTTAAATTACCGTATAACTGTTTCAAACATATCATAGCACCCCCTAAAAACTGGAAGCCCCTAAAAAATCCCCACTCATCCTCTAAAAAATCCCCACTTCCCCAAATTTAGGGGGAAAACCCCAAGTTGGCAACCCTGCATAAATCCTATAAATCTATAGTAGATACGTATACATGATGAACTGAACTCAGGTTGAACCCGAGTTCAACTAAGGGGCCTATTGTGGATATCGTCATTTTGACGGCTTTGAGTCGATGTTAAAATTTCTTTCTGCGAAAGTCGTTTTTTGTCGAAATTAATCGATAAAAGCATTATCATGAGTCGATTACATAATTGTTAAGTCGACGTCAAAAATTTAATCGACTCATATTTATGTTTTAATCAATAAAAATCGACTTTTCAGTATGAAATTTTAACATCGACTCAAAGTCGTCAAATCGACTCGTTCCACAATAGGGCCCTAAATGTAGACGCGAGTCGATTGAACTCGACTCAGCTTTGCTACCTGGGTTGAGTTTAAATTACATATGCTTCGGTAGCCCAGAGATTAAGGCGTCTGGCTACCATCCCAGAGGTCCCGGGAGCTCCACGGTCCTTCGCCTTTTCTGTTTTCCCACCTACATAACTTTCCTTCTTCCCTCTTTAGATTCCGGATTCCTCCTGTCATAGCCTTCCTTAGCTCTTCCCCGCTCCACCAAAAAGCGCATGTCATCGGTTGGTTGACGATATTCAACTCGTTTCAGGAGAGGCATAACACTCCAGCGAGTTGTTTCTCGATGCCCGATGTCAAAGTCGCGATATTAATGGTTGGGAGTAAGTGGACTAAATCATATCTCGGCTAAGTTGTGGCAGTTCCTTCCTCCCCGACTAGAGCTGCTGTTCGACATTGCATTCTATACGAAGAAAATAAATTGTCAACAGTATAAAGGGCCTTTCTTGAGACTGTAGTCTTTCACATAAAAAAAGCTTATTGACTGGAGATTAGCAGTGTTTTCTGGAAAAAAGACTTTGTTCAAGCAATTGTTGAACATTTTAGTCGAATCCTGACGTTTTTTTATTGTTCAGCATTTCTCAGCTCATCTTTCTTCATGAAAATTGAGTATACGGTGACCTCTGGGATATTGTCCGCTGGGTAATCTTCATTGAAACTAAACGTCACTCCTCAGATCTCCGTACTGTGAGTTCTGAATGTTGAAGTGATCGACAGAGCTCGAAATTCGGCCGAACAGTTGAATGAAAGTCCTACATCACCTTCGATTCTACGCTTATGGTGCGACATTTTTTAAATTTCAATGAAAATCATTGGTCTATTATCGTGGAAACGTGGATCAAAATAGCCAATACATAAATCCAATATTTATCTTTTTTCAAAATAAAATAATGGTTGAATTCGAAAATCAACAACTTTTTTCTGAACACGAGTTTATTTTGATATTTCAGAATAGTAAACAAAAATAATAAAAATAAATATATGTAATTTAGTGTAGAAAATTAACTTATTTAAAAAAAATATTTATTTACTTGCTAATTAAAAAAATAGGTTGTTCCCCTCTGTAAATATATGTATTTCCGTATAAAAAAAATTTTGTTGGCAAAAATAATCTAAGAAAAGAATAAAACATCTCTGGACACATTGGGATTTTAAATTGAGAAAGAAAATCTTGTAGCTCAAAAATTTTCTCAGTCGAAATCGAGCCTCTGTAGCTTTAAGCGCATCAACATGTGCGCACGAACGAACGAATTATAAATAATAAAAAGAAAAAGAAAAACAAAATATAATTAAAACCAGTATAACACAATATTTCGTAATAAATATAAAAAAAAGAGAATTAATCAATTCTATCAACATAAATTAAAAAATCGACTTAAAGCACACGAATTTTATAACAAATACATTTGAAAAAGAAGAAAAAAATAACGCAAAAAAGTGTATTTATAATACTCTCCTATGAAGAAGAAATAAGAACGAAAAAAAAAAGAAATTTCCAAGTGCGCTGTAATAAAATTTAAAAATAGATCTAAATATAAAAAAAAAGATATAGACTAGAAAAAAATTTATGTATATTTAAAATTAAAAGAACAAATTAAGATAAAAAGAAATATTTAAAAAAGAACAAGAGCAAAAACGTAAAAAAATAAACTTAAAAATAATAACAAATTATGAATTTTTTAATTAATTTTAGCCGTTACCAAACGTATTTACCACAAATCGCCAAAAGTGAACAACTTGAAAGTAAACACGCGTATTTTAATAAAATATTACGAAAATTCTACTTTAGCCCACTACAACCACCAGAAATTTGACAAAAGCACAATATATATATTTACGCGAGTGTGTTGGTGTTTTTTTAAATAATATTACTTTTTAAAAAATCTCCTAAACATTTTTTTTGCACTAAAAACGCGATTTGTTGGACATTTATAAAAAAAAACATTAACGAAAAATATTTAAATTAAATATAAAACAAAAAAGAAAAAAGAAAAAAAAAACGAACTTTTTATTATATCGATTATTAATTTGTGATATTAAAAGAAAAATAATAATAATAATAAATAAAATATATATTTAAATATATTTTTAATTCGCGCGGTTCTTTTAAGGAATTATTTATTTATTTATATAAGTACTATATTTTAATTAAAAGCGAGTGTCCGTGTGTGCGTGTGTAATTGAAGCACGAGAAAGTTTTATTCTTTATTTATTTTTTTGTTGTTAAATATAAATCAGCGACAGAATGGATGCTTGTGAAATCGCTAATTTTCTAGCGACCGAGCTTTTTATGCAACAGGTATTTTTAATTGACTTGAACAAGCTTTTAGCATAACAACAACAACAAATACAATTATCCTTATTACCAAGTATAATTGAAATTTATTTCAACCATTTACAAGTATAGATAATGAAACAAACAACAAAATTATAGTTAATAAATTTTTTTTTCAAAGCGAAGCGAAGTAAACACGTTTTGTAAGATATTTTCTATTAAAAAAAAATTACAGAAATATTCACTTGTATCTAAGCTTGTGCCAAGAACACGTTAAGTAATCTTCCAATGACATAAATGTGATGTTCACAAATTTAAATTTTCACAGAACAAAAAAAAAATTAACAAAAAACAAGTTTAAAGTAAATTTTATTTTCAGTTTTTTCAATCTACACAATTTATGTTTTCGGACAGTTTTTTGAGGTAGATTAAAAGAAAGTGTACCTCTTCGCATTTCTCTCATTATTAGTATTTGTAGTATCTTGATTGACGTATACGCGACATAAATATTGGGCGATATTCTCGTTGGCGAGTGACGTGACTACGAGGGACGCGGTGGAATGAAACTGTCGATACCTACACATGTATCGAGGAAAATGTCACATCACACGCCATCTTGCGACAATTTAATACGAATTTCGTCGATTTACTAGCCAGAAGTCTGTTTGACAATGAGAATACAATTTAAGATCGATGGGAGACACGTCACTCGATGACGAAAATAGGGCTGATTATCGAAAGTTTGAAAACTATATTCTGCCTTACTCATACTGCTGCGATAATGCAAGACAAACATGTGCTAGATCCTGTGTTGACCATCGCGAATGAACTAAGGTACAACTCAATAAACAAGGACATTGAACTGATTCTCAATTTGGACCACAAAAATCGTGTCGAATTCAATGCCTGGAAAAACAAAATACAGTCTCACTATCAATAAAAAGTGCAACTCTTCTGCATTCTTATCAGTGGATCGGGTTGACCTAATCACCGACCCATCCCTTAACATATTAGGGGTTGACATTGTTAAATACCAACCGAAATATTAGAACAGGCCGAATAAAGAGGCTTCCAAACCCCTCCGATAATCTCCCGAATTTGAAACACTCCGAAAAGAGTGTAGAAAGGAATTTAATTCAGCTAGACGCAGCAACAGCGCAACCTCCTGGGGCTGCTATAAGTCGAAGCTGAATAGATACAAAATGGCAATACGGAAGGCCAAACGTACCTCCTAGGCTACCTGTTGCAGCAATATAGAGTCTGCAAACACTGTAAACGTCTGTAAACATCTTCCAGCCCTATAAATTACCAGGCCCTGACGGCATAGTGCCGTCGTAACTGCAGCGCACCCTTAGTTACATCTTGCATTGGTTGCAGGTTATGTTTACTGGCTGCCTTCAAAATAACTACATCTTCTCTAGTTAGAAAGAGGTTAAAGTAGTTTTTATACCTAAGGCAAGGAAAAGTCCTGGACAAGAAATTCCTCTGGAATGAAAACACAGAAGAACTAACTAAGCGAACATAGCGCTTTGCGCTTGCAAAAAATCTGTTGAGAAGAAATGGAGTTTCCCGCCTAATATAGTACGATGGATCTACCCAGCAATCGTCCGCCCAATACACACAATTCAACAAGCGAAAAAGCATTGGAAGGATCTTAATAAATGCACTTTGGCCCTCGTTTGTCTTCAGACGGACTATTTGGCTAAAATCTACTATTTTAAATTTAGCCAAGCAATGAAAACCAACCACATCCCAGCGGATGTTTCACACCATCAGCACAGCTTCTTAATGTAATAGTTATGACTAAATTAGAAATTTCTCATTCTTTTCAATGAAAGTCTCCAAAATGAGAATAACGACTAACTTTTCTTATAAAGCGAGTGACATCGCTTTAGTCTTCGACAGCCTTTGTCAAATATCCCATCGAATCATATCAACTAACAAATTATAGATATAGTAAGATGGAAACTTTCCCACATTTTTTTAACTTGTAGAATAACGTTCTGGCGATATAGGCTATCTAAGGTTCTATTTCTCTCCTCTTACTTCGATGAATTGTTTGGCGTCTTTCAGTTTTTATCCTAAATCTAAGGTTGATAGCTAGTTTCATGATATCGAAAGCTTCACCTAGTACCATCCTTACATCAACTAACAGCATAACTTTCATATTCCATTTATAACAGGTGGTTTAGGAGGATCTGAATTGACTTTAGTCTAGTTTAGCTATCTATAATTTGAAATCATACAAAAACAAAACGTTTCGTACAATTTTAAATATCATATCACTTTTCTTTGTAATTTTGGTCTATTCGCTGCACTAACATCCTTTGCACAATATTAAACAATAGTTTGTATCACCTCCAACAAAGCTCTCGGCACTTTCTGGCTTATTTCCGCCTGGCAATGGTCCAAAAATTCATTAAAACATTCAGTCCATCACTTCCTTTGAACTGATGAGAAAAGAATTCATCTTGCGCTCATTTATTTCGTGTTAAGATGGTCGTGAAAAATCCGAAGTTCGAAATAAAAGGAAATAATTTTCTAAATAGGTTATAATCTGATTTTATTGTTGTTTAATATTAGGGAGGAATCGTCTTTCCTATTACCAATGACTCAAAAAACGCAGATATATGAAATCCCTCACTCCTCACCCTTCAAATTTTTGTGCAAGAGGAATAATCAGACGTGTTCCACAATTCGAGTGGACTGAATTCGAAATCGGAATTCAATTTCTCTCGAATTGATCGAACTGAGGTACATATAATTTCGATTTCGAGTGTATATTCGATAGAAATCGAATTGTAGAACACCGCCGAATAACTAAGATGAAAAAGGTATAGGTGCCGGAACTTGACTGTTTACGAAGCAAACGCACGGTTAGGTAACTAAAGCAGTGTATCCATAATTTAGTGAGAGGAGTACAATGATACAACCAAAGAATATGGCTACTGGGTTAATTTTTAAACACTACCAGCTAGAATCGTGGGGAAATGTTTTAATAATTCTGTTGGCTAAAGATGTATGTTTACGTTGCATTTCTTTATAGAAGTTACGTTAATTTATTATATAAATTTACGATTAGTATTGAACGAATCGCATTGAACAAATTAAAGCAACCACACCCTCGAAGTTACCATGCCAACTTTCAAATTCGATACAATTAAGTATTCTATCAATTAAGTTTTTTTGTTTGGTTCGAGCGACATCTCTGTGTTTGACACAAAACCAAACACATGATGTGAAATAAAGTAATACCATGTTTCCATCGCACTTGAAATCCGCAGGTTTTGATAAAACGATTCGGCGAAATCCAAATGTGTTTCCATCGCACCAGGCAGTTCTCGCTTGTCATAACAAACTTGCACATCAAATTTTAAAAACCTAATTATATCAACAAAACTGAGGAATTTGGAAAAAATAGGCTGTAAAATAAGGAAAAATATAAACATTCATTTAAGCTCCATTTTAAACGTTAAAGATAGAAATTTAAAAATAACAAATTCGTACTGTCAAAATGAGAAATTTCCCCAAGCTGAGTACACTTGCTGAATAGGCTGAATAGTCATTAGCAAGATTTCGATCGAGATTTCATTGAAATCTCCTCCGAAAGGCGATTTCATTTTATATGCTAAAACATGAGATTTCAAACGAGATTTCGTTCGAAATCCTCATTTTTGCCTAAATCGGAAGATTTCGCGTGCAATGGAAACATGGTATAATTGTTTTCTGAACTTGATGACATTAATAGTATCAGTTATTTATACACGATTTCAGCGGACAATACACCCCTTGTTTACCTGGTAGGCGGGCTGTGTCGGTGTGACAGTCTTTTCGGCTGGTAAGCGGTATTCACTTGTTTCAGTGACGGTTGCATCTTTGGCTCAAGAAAACCAATTCGAACAACATGCAAGAGTTCAAAGGCATAGAAGTGATGCTATGTAGTAGATGGAATAAATTGTTTACTTTTAACACTATTGTCAAAAATTATCTTGATATCTTGTTGAGTTAAATTTTGTCCTTCCTAGCTATGTAATTTTTGTTATAGACAAACATATTCGAATATTATACAAGTGTAATCTATATATGTATATATAAGAGTGTACTCTATATATATAACAGTGTTTATATATAAAAGTAGAAGTTTGTCTGTGTGTAAATATTTTACTGTCTCGAAACCGCTCATCCGAGTAATCCTACGCAGTCTATCTATCGAACCCTTCGGGTAACCGTAGGTAGTGTAACGATATGGTAAAATCCGAAACCTTTGTATTGGAGGTATTCTATTACTGCTAAAAAGCTTAGATCCGTCTTATTTTGAATTCTTCCCGGAAAAAAACCCGATAGTTTCAGATCGATCGGAGGTGATTTACGGGTATTTGCCGTACATTGCCCTTCAGCACCCAAGCTCCCATTGAATTTGAACCAGATAGAAACACCTACATGAGACATCAAAACTCCCTTATTGCCACAGTGAAAACGTGCAAAATTATAATTTGGGACGAATTCGTCATGGCCCATCATAAAAAATCGCTCGAAGCGTCTGCTTCAAAACAACTTTTGAACGTTGGAAATGGCGAAATTCTAATCGATAGCAGAACATTTTAGTATTCGGAATCAAAAATACGAAATAAAAAGTCTTTAATGTCTTCAACTGTATATTAAAATTCTTATCAACTCAACTCCAAAATAAACGGAAGCTTTAGTGCGCACTAAAAGATTTGAAAATTTAAACGCAGGCAGAGAAATGACAATTCCACACACATTAACATTTCACCTTCCCCAATGGAAGCTGGCCGTGACAAGCGTGACAGTGAGACCGTTGAGTTGTTATTGGGAATATAAATGAACGGGTGATTTTGGTTATTAAACGAACGCAGTGACACTTTTCTTATCGAATGTACTTTCCTGGTGGGATTTGAGATTCACTGCCCATGGAAAAATCGATTTCGAGATTCCCAATTATTTTGGCGCACGCCATACTATTGGCTTAAGTGTGCAGCGAGGCGCACCCTCCAGCTAGTAATAAATAAAAATTAAATATTTTAACTGTTAATGATTAAGAAACTAAGAAGAAAAACACCATGGTAACAATTTAGTGCCAACATTGTTCCATTGCACACTTTTGCAGGGGTGGTAGCACGTAAGTTGTTTCAATCGACCTTTCCATAGCAAAATTCAAGTGTTACAAAAAATGTTGTAAGAAGAGGTCGATTGAAACAACTTACGTGCTACCACCCCAGCTCAGTTCGATAACACAATATTCTTGATATATTTTATTCTATTGGGTTATAAATTATTGTCTCGATTGCCCATAATTAACACAATCCTACTATACATTTAGATAGAGATCTAAGTCTGGCCGTAAAAGTTTTAAGGGCGTGTCTTTTCCGATTCTGGATTGAACGAAGAACATTTAGCAAAAGTTTCTTCTATAAACTTGAGTAAATGAATCTTTTCATCCTTATGATAGCCACTAAATTTCCAAAATGTTATCTATGGTCGTTAAGTTACCAATACGTTTTATTTCGATAGAATCAAAAGCCTTATATTTTAACCAGGCCTTATCTCTAATATTAATTGCAAATGTAAAAATCTATAATTGCGATATTTCTAATTCAAAAGGAATTTAACCTAGACAAAACAAAAAAATCCATCGTCACAATTCAAATAATGTTTGCTCTTGATAAAAGTAAACCTAGTTTTTCAACCCCGATTACACTACAACTGTCGTCGAAATAATTCAACGCAATTTCAGAGCGTCATTTATTACGCATTAACTAACTACAACAACAAGAAAAAATATATTTATAACTCAATTCGCATTGTAAATAATTTTTCCACTAATCGAACTTTATCTATTATTATTTTTTGCAGCTCGTTTCCCTGGATGGTATCCAGAGTGGAGTGCCGACATTAACAACTTCAACTCTCACACCAACGACACTACGCAATATCGAGCAGACTTTTATCGAGTTGACAAGTGATCCGCCAGTTTCTGCACCTTATCAAGCTGGCTTTGTACCACCACTTGCGCCATTCAATCTTGTTGATAGCAACGACAACAATAGCATGGGCTCCTCTGAATCTGGCTCACAGAGCTCTTGGCATACACCAATAACTTACGAAGATAATTCAATGGCAACAACAGATAACTGTAAGTAAAGAAATGTTTATTATAATAAATTTCAACATACTTATTTATTGTTTTCATTATTTTAGCAAGTGTTGCTACCATAATAAATCCAAATGGCAGCCCATCGCTACCGATTGCGACAAGCACTGCAATAGTAGCAACATCAGCAGAACAAAAAACAACGCCGTCACGGCGAAATTTGGGTGGCAGACGTCCAACAAAGCCATCAAATTTAACACCTGAAGAAGAGGAGAAGCGCAGAGTACGCCGAGAGCGTAACAAGCAGGCTGCAGCCCGATGTCGCAAACGTCGAGTTGATCAAACGAATGAGCTTATTGAGAAGGTAACTCAGCTGGAGAAGGAGAAGGAAGGCTTGCAGAAGAAGATAGATGAATTGAATATGCTGAAGGAGGACTTGAAGCTGTGTTTCGAGGCGCACAAGGCACATTGTCGGTTAAATGGCGAAGGACGCCTTACACCCCTTGAACGGAAGCCCGTTGTAACGCTTGCTGAAGATTATGAAACCAAATGTATTAAATCTGAGCCATTGGACTCGATTGATTCCCTGGACGGGCCGCCATCACCCAAACGCATAATGCTTACATCGAACAACCCAGTTGTTCCGCCATTACCAAATGTTTCCACTATTTCAACAACAATAGCATCATGTCTCTTGAACACTCCAACAATAACTACGACGCCCCCGCCAAACACATGTAAGCCAAATCGCCCCAGCTCTTTGAATGTGCCCCTCACAATCACGCCATCACAAGCCTTAGGCCTTAACAAAAATATTTCAGATATCGCTGGTGTCCCAATAACTACCCCCTCGAGCGGTGTTATGTTCAATTTCGATAGCTTAATGGACGGAGGTACCGGACTTACGCCAGTCGCCGCCCCTCTCATGCCAACTTGCTCATCGCAGAACAAACATCCCCTCGAACTAACGACGCCCACTAGTGAACCATCCAAGCTAGTTAGTTTATAATAGTATAAAGTTGAACCTTCAAACAATATTGTACTGTTCTCTTCTCTTGTATTATTTTTCATTGTTTCTTTAATATATAAATAAGATTTTACACCTTTATTATTTATGAGAAGCGTTAATATGAGAAGTGTAAGAGTATGTAACTAAAGTAATAGAAGGCGTTGTGATATTTAAAGTAGAGAGAAAAAGTGGAAACTTTTCTTCTTTTCGTCTAGTTTTAAGTGAACATTTTGAGTAAACATTTTTTACTTGTCGCTGTTTTATAAGGAATATTTTGTTCGTTATGTATTTTTTATTATTACATATTAATTTCGAAATTTGTAATTATGTTGTAATTAAAAGTTATGAGATAAAAATTGGTTGAAATTTTAATTTCTATTGATGCTTGTTTAGCGTTCTATGCTAATGCTTTGAAATAAATTTGAATTATGAAATTTAAGCAAATATATGGATTTTTTACAGGGAGACAAGGTTGAGAATTTTGATTTGTCTCTCAATGAGGCAGGATGAAATCAAATTTCATTTTAGTTTTAGGCTCGCCAGAACCAGAACTGGAAAATGGGTAGAGTCTACTTTTAAATTGAGCCGTTTAGAAACAGGAGGTTAAGTGCAGAAAAATAATAGATGATATTCCTAAAGCAGAAAAAACAAAGCTCCAAATTGACAAGGTTTGGGCGAATTTCTTAACATTTTTCTGTAGCTTGAGGAAACGCCGCCCGACTACCATCCTCCATGGCTCCCCCGGCTCGATGAGCTCCCGTGTCCTTCGACTTTCCGTTTCTCCCACCTAGATAACTTTCCCTTCTTTCTTGTCTTTCCTCTTTACAAAAAAATTTTCTGCCCTTGTTTTTGTCATCGCCACTAAACAAAAAAGGCGAGGAAATCTCCGCTTCACTTAACTTTCTCCGACTGGAGTCTGCTGTCCGACATTACACCCAAGCATAGAACCGTCGATAGTACAGAGAAGCTATATCTCCGATCGCTAGACTTTCACATAAAAAATTTTTGGTATAAAAAAGTTTAGGAGTTGCAGTGCAATCTCGTAGTCCCAACTACCAAGTGTCTAAATGTTTGGAATTCTTCAAAGGGGCCAATATCTATCATCGAAAGTCATCAAAATCGAAAATAAGAAAATGGTATCCCCCAATGCGAATTTGAATTAAATTTGTCCATCAGTCATCGGATTTCAGACCGTGAGTAAAGCCATTGACGGATGCATTGAATTTATTTGTTCGTTTTAAAATATTTTAAAATTCTTTAAATATTCCTGAAACAATTGTTCGCATTAAAATGTCTAATTAAGTTGATAAATGAAGTTGATTGGCCGAAAATAATTTTGTTTCGAATATTTGTCCGACAATAATTTCAATACGATGCGATCGCATTCAGCGATACAAAAACTAAATTGCATTGCAACTGGCTTCCGTTTTCTTCTCTCTTTCGAATCGCATTCCAGATAACCCCCTGGCATTGGAAGCATCTCTTTTATTCCTTTCTGAAGTTCTTGTACTGAACCTCAAGAGATCTTGAACATTCATATCCGCTTCGCTAAAAGTGTATCGCTTGTCACATGCCCTGCGATACATGTGGTCTCAAGGATCTTTTTGAATCCAGGAAAAACAAATCCCTCTGGAGGAATAAAGCCCCGTTGACAAGCTGTTTTGTGGTATCTCGTGTTCGGGTAAGACGCTCCCCGAGTGAGAGTCGCTCTTCATCGCTCTTGCAATATTGCCTCGAATCAACTTGACTGAAGTTGTCGACCCTATTAACAAATGCCTTATCATAGAGAACATTGTTGGAATGAAACTTAGTGAAGCCTGGGCCTGTACTCCCGAATACGAAACGAAAACGAGACCGTTTGGTCAAAATGCTACCTGGCAAAACGATATCGTTTCGTTTTCGTCTAAACAAACGATGACGTATTGGTAATCGTCTTCGTTCAGACGTTATTGCTTGTTGTGTTTCAACAGTTTTGACGTGAAACTGTAAGTTGAGATTGTTAATTATTTTGATAGCTATAATTTATTTTGCTTAATAAGTCAAAAATTACAAACGCAAGGCAGTACGAGATTATCGTCTTCAGGAGTAGGAAATATATTTTCGTTTCGTTCCTTGATCGTTTCGTCTTCGGGAGCACAGGCCCTGATTTAGGTGTCGATACAACATCAAGCACGCCCTTAAGCATTGTCTTTCAAAAACCCGAAGCTTTTCCATATATGAGGGAGATATGTTGTACCATACTGGGCAACCATACGTTAAAATCGGTCTGACCCAGGCTTGATAGCAATTATTTTGACCCGTGAGCTTAGGTGCCTGCTATAAAAAAGCCTTTTGGTCATATGAAACGCCTTGTTTGCCTTGTCAAGAGCAACACTTATGTTTCTATTGAAATATTAGTGTTGGTCCAGCCAAAACCCAAGATACTTTTCTTTTCTAATATTTGCTCAGCAATTTTAAGGATTTTTCAGTTCCTTCGCACATAGCGAGGAGCTCTGTTGGAAAGAGTCTGGAAAAGGATCGTTTCGCATTTGCTAAAATTGATTTTCAACTTCCAATCATCACTATAGCGTTCGATTGTCTTGAAGTCACGTTGCAGGAGTGTCTGGATTACTCCAATCCTCCGTCCCGTCCCGTACACAGGCCCCGCATGTATAAGTCATTGTCGTCTCGTTTTTTAGTTGGTGTGCTGAGAGTCGGGTGGCGGGACAAGTTGTTTGGATTGAAGAAATTGTCGTTTCAGTGAAATTAGGACTTTTAGCACAGGGGTCATAATCAGGCCATCCGTGTATGCTAATGCAGAGCGGATTGAACTGGTTAGGTCACTCGTAAAGATATTAAATAAGAATGGTGAGTTCACCGCACCCTGTTGCAGACCATTTTTAATGTCAAAGATCCTACTTGTGTGGAGTTGCCACTTTTGACGACGAACTTCTTGGAAATCATAGTATAAATCGAGGTCCGGTCATGCCGGGTCTGACCAGGGGCCGGTTCGTGTATGTCGAAAACGAAAATTTTTTTTCGTCTCGGGTTCGCGTAAGTCGAAAAAATTGAAAATTTTCGTCTGAAGCCGACGAAAGGCACTCGAAAGTTCTTGGGTTACCGAGTTTTTGCACTAGGACACGAACAATTTTCTTTCGACCTATGCGAACGCTAAAATTTTCATCGACAAAATTTTTCAACTTCAATTTCTTTTCGTTCGATTGTCGTCGTTCGCCATAAACGAACCGGCCCCAGTTTGTAGACAAGACCTTCGATCCATACTGTATCGAATGCCTTCTCAAAATCATTTAGTCAGTTTTGTAATAGAGAATACGATTTTGGCAATTTCGAGAGAAATTCTCCCAATATTTTAAAAAAGAATAAGGTCCCTGTATATTATAGTACTCTGTTCCCGTACCTCTGCTGCCAGCGGAGTCTATCGATAAATAAACTCTAGGGAAGATAATTTTACTGTACAGTTATTAATATTTTCGACTTTGAATTTTTTAAATAAATAAATAAAATAATAATGTTGGAGGGTTCCAAATAATTTTTTGGATAATTTTTGTGCATCTAATTTTCTACAGAATTTTTTATTTGCTTAAATCAATCTTATAAAAGTAGAGCTACAATTTCGTATAATAAGCTTAGGAACGTTAATACCCACCCTCTAGTAGTTCCAGTGAGGACTCATGCGATTATGCCCAAAAGTGCTAATTTCCCATAAAATGGTGAAATAACCCAACCAACACAGCACCTAAAAAAACTGGCATCTCTTTTCACTTCATATTCTTTACTCGAAATTGCTATGCCACTTCTGTTCTCAACGCTCACTCAAAGGATGGGGTTTTCTTGAGGACTCGTGTATAAATGCCTCAAAGAGCTTGACATTAATCGATCCATCAGCCCACCAGGTACTAAAGAAATGTGTCTCACCTTTGATTAAATATCTACCCAAATGGTTTGTCCTGAATTGTTTGTTTGATGTTTAGTCTAGCTCTTGGAATCTAGCTTTAGACCATTCCAAAAAAGGCGAACCAAACGACCCTTTTATTTAACTATCGCCCAATAACAATTACTTCTATTCTCTCCAAAATTATGGGGAAAATAATCAATAAAAAAAGCTAATGAGTCTAACCAAATTCTGCGCGGCAGGCGGTATGGATTCAGATCCAAAAGATCTACTGATGAACGTGCCTGCCGGAGTTTCACAGGTTGAACATTCATATCTATTGGTATCATCCAAGCTATTAACATTAAGTTTTGTATGAGAAAAGGAGGGGGAGGAGGAATATGAGGCTAATATGATCGGGCCAATCCCTTCCAAGTAAGCTTTGCGTGAGGCTATTAACCTCAATTGGCAAAAAAATACTATGCACTACAAGAAAAAACGACGACGACCCCAATGATGAAAACTCACGGAAGTTAGAACTCGAAGTGCACAACATCTAGCTGATACTCTGTCAAGTATAAAGCTGACATTACAGCAGTCCAAGAGGGATGAAGAGGGAGTTGTCTTTTGCAAAAACCTGAGTAAGACGTGTATTACAGCTGCCATACAAAACACCATGTGCTTGGGGTAGGTTTTATGGTCAGCAAAATAAGGAAGTCTACCATTATCGGCTTTAAAGCAAAAAATGAAAGACTACCCACTCGAGAGGCAAAATAGGCCTCACAAACGTCTACGAGCCTAGAGTCCCTGGAGGATAAAAAGAATTCTTCGATGTAGTTTAACGGGAACTTAATGCCTGCCTGAGATGTCAATCCCAAAGAAGGCCGAGAGTCCAAATACAGGGAGCATGTCGGCACCCACAGTTTGATTGAGAATACTAATTAGTCCAGTCAATGCACGGAAAAAGCGGCCAAACCTGGAAATCCTGCCTAACAGCACCAATTTGCACCAAAATTTGGATTTGGGTTTTACTTACCCTCTACTTCAAAGTTGCCAATGTGCCTAGGGTTGCTTTTTATTTTTTGGGGGTGTAAACTACCCCTATTTGAAAATAGTTGTAGAATTGTAGATTCTAGCGTTTAATCGATAGAAATTATCATTGCATCATGAATTGTGTTGCAACCCTTATGAAAACAACCCATATAAAAACAACCCCTATAAAAACAACCCCTACTGATTAAAATTTGATTTAAAAAATAGGAAAAAGAAAAATTTTATATATTATGAATCTTACTTTAGAAAATCAAAAAACATAATTAAAAATCATTTTGTTCTTCATTTTCACTCCTTTATAAGTGTGCTTTATCCTTTCTCGTTTTCCTCTTGATCTATAATTGGGGCACTATTCGGACAATTGTCTCCGCTGCTTAAACAAGTTGAATTGCAGAAGAGTCCTACTCTTCGCCAAACTAGTGATGAGTAAACGCAAGAACAAGACAAGATTAATCTAGTCTTGTTCTTGTTCTGTCTGCTTGTTCTTGTTCTTGCAGGCATAACTAGGTCTTGTTCTTGTTATTGGTCTTGCAAAATGTGCAAGAACTAGACAAGACTGCAAGAATAAGACCATTTTTGCTCATCGCTACGCCAAACGCAGGTTGAACCACAACCCTTTTTGCAGCTGCAAAAATCATTTTTGTGTGTGCACATGCGTGTATGGCTCACAATGTGTGAAAAGATGAAGAAATCTTCTAAAATACACGTGTCTTGATAACTGTAAAAATTGGTATTTTTACCATAACTCCCTCAGTTTTTGAGCTGTCAAGTTCAATAAAAAATCATTTTGTAGGATTTTTCAAGAGCTATAAGGTGATGTGGTTGATAATTCTTTTTTGAAGCCTTTATTTTTTTAAAAGGTTGGAGCTCAAACAGCTTGAAAACGTTACCATTTGCGAACAAAGCAAACTTGAAACGGGCATATCTTACTCAATTTTTATTGTACAGAAAAAGTAAAAAAAACAAGTTTTAGAAAGATTAGGACTTGCTAACAGAGCTGCTAGGTGCCCGTCTGCAGTGACCACCTTGCGTATCTGTTATGCCTCCAATACCTGTTCTGTTTCAAAAGTTCAACTACTCGTATTTTACCAGAAATACAAAAAAATACTGTTTCATCTCTACTAAAGCCTGCACCGACCTTTTTTCAAATTATAACATATTCCTCAAGATATGCAAACTCCTCCCCCAACTAGCTACCTTAGCTGCAATCTACAGGGCCTATAATCGGCTTCGCCTTGAATATATGTAATTCATATATCTGTGCAGGCCTGAAAACTGCCCTGGCTATGGCTGAACAAGATGCAAAACCGCGCACTAAACTCATTAGTGATGACATAGACACCGGGGTCGTATTTGGTTTCTCGAGTCGATGGATCAACTCGACAAAAAAAGCTTCTCGATTTTCTTTAAGTTTCATATTTGGTTTCACGACCAAATCGACAGCTAAGCGCAGCCATAGAAAACCAAATTGGGTGGTATTACTTCAAGGCAACAAACCACGTATATTTAATTAAAATAAAAATTGTTAAAAGTTTATTGTATGCATAAATTTAGCTTTTTAATAATCGTCAAACGTCTTTATCGGCACGTGAAGAGGCGATATCGTGTCCCCAAATGCCAATTTTTATTTATCGACAGACGACAATGTCGACTCGAGAAACCAAATACGGCCCCCCCCTGTGCTGAAAGTCGAGTAGCAACGATACAGCAAGTCGTTTGAAATAAAGAAAGTAACGTTCTAGTCGAATCACGAGTTTTAGTATCTAAACTTAACTCAGCATTTCCACTCTAGGCCCCTGTGCCGAAAGTCGAAATTCGACTGAAACGTCACTTTCTTCATCTTAAATGACTTGTCAAGAAGCCCTACCCGACATTCAGCACAGGCAGTACCGGCTTTAGGGGTGGGCGATCCCGGGCGATCGCCCGAGGGCGCCATGTCCTAGGGGCGCCGCCGCGATCCAATAATGTGTTAATTCATTCCCGTGAAGATAGCTCAGAGCCTTCAAATAATTACCAAAAAGGAAAAAGCTCTCAAGACCAACAATAGTTCGGGATGTTTTAACTTCAGGAACCCAGCAATCAGGCTCAACGGGTATCAGGACAATGAGCGAAGTAGTGAAGGACCACCTTCTAGGGGCACTAACCTATGCCAATTCTAGTAGCAGCACACTCCCGGACCTTCTCCGACATCAAGACCAAAATATCAGGGATATTCATGGAGTTCGTGATGAGGTAAGAGTCGTCAGAAGTGCCGCTGCTCCCTTTTGACTCCGGGGAGAGATATAACCAAAAGGGAGGGATGAAAGGGGAGAGATATTACCAAAATACCAAGGGCGAGGATCTGGCCCCCAAAAATGGAAGCAGAGCCAGACAAATTGCTGAGTAGCTTCAACGCCACAACCGGGACATCCCTATGGACAACTAAAATTTACTCAATGCCGGGCAACCCCAAAGAAATAGTAAAACACCGGTACTGCTACTCAACGACGAGTGCATAGAGTGGCTCGGAAGAGTTGATTATAAACTCCATTTTGGACTAAGATAGGCATGGATAAAGGTTTCCAAAACGGCTTCATCTAACGAAGAGGCTGACTCCGATAAAGAGCTCTGTGAGCGCTTAGATGAACGAGCAGTCATCATGGTTGAGAGGAAATTGGCATCTATAAGCTCAGAAGCAGCGGTTGACAATGTAGTATAAACATGGCAGCAGGCGACCTGTATCATCCTCCAATCAGGTAAGTAGTGGTAGGTTGAAAACAGTATAGAAGAAATTTCTCCTCTTCGCTCTGAGAAACCTGCACGACCCGCGCGATTTTAGCCCCTTTCCGCCCTCCATGGACAGATTCGAGAAAATGGATTTCATGCCGCTGTCACAAAGGAGGGAAGTGCTTATTTCGTGCTTGTTCGTGTCCGATAGAATCAAGTTCGATGCCATAGGCATTTACAAATGTTTAAGGAATACCCTCATCGGACAAAGAACGAGTCCGTCAACAAATGTTGTATATGCTTCTCACCCAACAAAAAAAAATCCTTTAAACAAAAAATCCTATACACGCCTCTCACAAAAAGCACATTCAACAATATATTAGGTGCATATTTTTTTTAGTTCAAATTTGCCGTCGTATGCCCGTGTGAATAGCTCAGTTCTCGGCCATTTAAACCTTACGTTTGGCCGTGCCAAACCCTTATGTACTCCCAAGTGGCCAGTGTTTGGTCGTTGTTATGCCAGCTTTTATTTTTACTCGGGTTATTGTATAATTTGTGCATAGGTAATCTACCGAAAAGAAATGTCTAAAAAGTTAAGGGCGCATAAAAATATCTCGCCCGGGGCGCCAAAATACCTAAAGACGGCTCTGAGCACAGGGGTCACTCACGACTGACTAGCTTGCGAGTACTTTATAAAAGCATTTTGCTACTTTCATGCGAGCACTTTCACTTGAAGCGCTCTCTTCGTGTAACTCATACTTCACTTTGCGAAATTGGGCGAACTCTCTCCGAATTCACATTTGCACGAGGGCTGTCATTCGCATTTGCTGGACTAGCAAACGTTTTCACTTTTAGCAATAGGCAGAGAGTTTTTGATTTTCTTTTTGTGCACGTGCAGGTATTGAAGCACAAGCAAAAATATTTGGACATTTGAGGAGATAGTGAAGCTAATTGAAGAGCTAGAAGTACGCAACTGCATTTGGCAGAAAACAACACGCAATATAGACATAATTTTCTTAACTGTATTCGGGGTTTGTTCCATTCCACTGTAAGAGGGCACGGCACGTGAGTTTCGGTAGTTGTAAACACTGGCAAGCGTTGGATAGTGGCTTTATAACACGTTTTAAAGCGGCAAACGCGTCATCAGCAACTATGGGCATATTTAGACGATTCTCTTCCAGGAGCGTTCCTCACGAACTTTGTGGGTAAAGCAGGAAGTCGTAGTGGTAAGAGGTACCACCTCACGTAGAGGCTAAACTGGCCCTTCTGGGTCTCACTTTTCTGAAAATATAATTAAATTGCTCCCTCGATACATGAGCAAAATGTTTGTAAAACTCCTAAACTGTCCACTCCGTTTTTGGCCGCATTTCTTCCCCTTCAAGTAAATCCGCTGCTGCATACAATCAGCCTTAAGGTAGGGACACACTGAGCCCACGTACGTTATTAAATCTAAACGGTTGAATTTGTATGCCTAGAAACACACTTATCATACGCACTGTCACACGTGTCCCACGCAACGTTATATCTGTCGATCCAGATCGGCGTGGGATACGTTGCGTACGTGGGCTCAGTGTGTCCCTACCTTTATTCTCGTTGCGGAGTGACGTGACAGATGTGTCACTTCGACCTTGAATCGGAATTCTCATTGTCAATCTAACAGACTTCTGGCGAGTAAATCGACAAAATTCGTATTTAATTGTCGCAAGGTGGCCTGTGAAGTGACATTTTCCTCGATACGTTTTAGGGTGTTTATAGTTTCATTCCAACGCGTCCATCGTAGTCACGTCACTCGCCAATCACCTAATAGCTCACGCCGATGTCGCAAAAATGCCAATTTCATTTGTAATAAAACTAGACATAACCACAGTGGTGTAAACTCCCTCGCCTGCATTAATTTAGTTCATAAATTTTATAGAAAATTGTTATTTTAGAATCGATGCTTGTAAATGTTTTCGCATATGTCTTTTTCTTTGATACGTTTACTGACGGTCCGAGCGGGATGTCCCGCAACGGATACGCTGCTGTCGGTGACGCTTTAAAAAATGCGGTTTCTTGCCTAGATTCTTCGGTTTCCGATTGTGGTCAATTCGGCAGGTCGACCATCCATCCATCCAATGGCGCTACAGCCCAAAATCGAGCCTTGGCCTCCTCTAGGGCATTTCTCCAAATTTGACGGTCCCTTGCAGCATGTCTCCAGTTCCGGATGTTGAGCATTGACTCTGCGTCAGCCGTCACAGAGGCTATCCATCTCCTCCTGGGTCTACCTACTGGCCTACTTCCCGAAATTTCTGATGCCATAAGCCGTTTTGGGATACGATTGTCCTCCATTCTGATTATGTGGCCGGCTAGTCTCAGTCTGTTGATTTTTATGAAAGTTGAGAGTTGTGGGTCGTCAAAAATTTATTTCATACAACTCGTTGTTGTATCTTCTTCACCATATTCCATCCTCTCTGGTTGGGCCTATTATGCATCTGAGAATTTTCCTCTCAAACCTGTTGACTCGTTCTTCTATGTCCTGGGTCATAGTCCATGTCTCGCTACCATAACACAGTACTGGTCGTATTATTTTTTTTTTATGTGATAGTCTAAGCTCAGGTGTCACCCTTTGTACTACTAGTACGTCATGTCGTTTAGGTCATGGTGCAATGTCCAGTAGTAAGCTTAGCTCGAAAGATAGAGAGGACATAATAGGTTAGGGGGAGTCAAGGGGGTGTTGCAGAAAGTGGCGATGAACCTTGCGTTTGAACTCTTGGATGTTGTATGAGTTCGGGAATACTGTCTTTGGAAGGTTGTTCCACAGACGAGTGGTTCTTGTTATAAACGAATTTCTAGATCGGAGTGTGCGCGAAGATAAGGGCTGTAAACTGTGGGGGTGAGCCGAGCGGGCAAGTCTTGTGTTGCGGGAAAAATGTTGCCGTGGAGGCATGAGGTTACTTATTTCAGTGGAGCAATCATAAGCGATAAAATTTTGCAAGAGCTGCTACATTCCTAGGGTGGCTTAATGAGTCAATTGAAGAGCAAATGGCGCTGTCACCAATAAGTTTGAGAGCGCGGTTTTGCACTTTGTCCAGCCAAGCTAAAATGGTTCTTGGGGCCCCGGCCCAGATATACGAGTTGTATTCAAGACTGGGACGAATGTAGGACTTGTAGATTATAGCCCTGGCAGACGGCTGAAGGAGAAATTTGCACCTTTTGAGGAATCCTAGACACTGGGATGCTTGTTTAGCACTTTGGAATATGTGGTTATTCCAGCGCAGATCTTCAGCTAATGTTACGCTTAGGATGTTTAGAGAGGGTTCTGCCGTTACGGTCTTGTTGTCCACTGAAACAAAAAGCGATTCGGTGCAAGTTTTATTGGAGATGAGACAGTACTTGGTTTTTGATGCATTAAATTCGACACGGTTCTTGTGGCCCCAATCAAGAATTCGTTCGATGTCCCTGTTGATTGAATTGGACAACAGTTGGCGATGATGTAGACAAGGTCTGGCACGCGCTTGTGTTACATTATCAAAACCATAGGAGTAACGTAGAGTACCGTCATCAGCAAAGCTGTGGAGTGAGTTGGAGGGGACTGAGAGCAGGTCATTTATAAAAACTAGGAAGAGAGCTGGTGATAGAATTGAGCCCTGGGGAACACCTGTGGAGATGTGGTGGGGGTCGGATTCGACGCCATCCAATACTACCTTGATTGAACGGCCTGAAAGGAAGCTCTCAATTCAGTTCTTCAGAACAGAGTCAATACCAATAGCTTGGAGTTTAGCCAACAGAGCGGGATGCCATACTCTGTCAAAAGCCTTGGAGATATCCAGAGCAACCAGACCAGATTCACCAAATCGGTGTATACTCCGGCTGAGGTGCTCCGTTAGGCAAACGAGGAGGTCGCCAGTAGATCTTTTCGATCAAAAGCCGTATTGTTGGTCGTTTAATATTTGGTTGTATTCAAGATATTCCATAAGCTTTCTTTTTATTATTGTCTCCATAACTTTGGAGAGAATAGAAGTAATTGCTATTGGGCGGTAGTTAGTAGGGTCACTAGCTTCACCTTCTTTCGGTATGGGCTGAACATGAGCCAGTTTCCAGGAGTCAGGATAAACTCCGGAGAAGTATGAAAGTGCAAAAAGTTTGCGCAGAGGTTTAGCCAAAGGTGATGCACATTTTTTAAGAACTATAGGGGGAATTTTGTCGGGGCCAATGGCTTTGTTGGAGTCCAGCTCTTTGAGACACTTATATACTTCACGCGTCCTGAAGAAAACTCTATCCATTGAGTGAGCGGAACACTCGATGGTGGGGGGTTGCATGTCAGCATCTGGTAAGGAAGAATTCTCGGCGAACAGAAGTGCAAGTAGATCGGCCTTGGGTTTGCTTTCTGTTATCACCTGTTTGTTATAAAAGAATGGAGGCGTTGAATTTGAAGTGAAATTCTTCCTGATGGAGGCTACCAAGGACCAGAAGTTTTTACTGCCAGCAGTGGAGTTTATGAGTTTACCTCTCAGTACTGTTTTGTAGAGTGAGAGTTTCGTTTTCCTGTGTGCAAATCTTGAATGCAGGATTTGTTTTTGGGCATAAAAGGCTCATTAGCCAGTAGTATACGTCTGGTTATTCCTTCTTTTTCTTCGTTTCTTTTTGTGATAGTAGACCCAAGGTAGACTATTTTATCGACTACTTCTAGGTTATGTTCGTCGATGGTTATATTTCTTCCCATTCTAAATCTTCCTGCTCTGGATTGTTGCATCACCTTCGTTTTTTCTTCGTTTATCTTCAGGCCTATGTCCTTTGCCGCATCTTTTAATTCGACATAGACTTCTTTTGCTGCCAAAAAGGACCTTCCCACGATGTTTACGTCATCCGCATATCCAAGTAATTGTACCGACTGGGTAGCTATTGATGCACTTCTCTGGACTGACGTTTTCCTTATCACCCATTCTAGGGCCAGGTTGAAAAGCATGGGGGCCAGCCTCCTCTGTTATAACATTCGCGATCCTCACTTTCGCCAGTGAGCTATTTGTGGCGCATTTGATCAGTTGTACCAACTTTGAGGGGACTCCTATTTCCGATAGGATCTCGTATAGCCTGTCTCTGTTTATTGAGTCATATGCCTGTTGAAAGTCGACAAATATCTGGTATACGTCTACATTCCTTTCCCAGGTTTTCTCCACAATTTGCCTTAAGGTCAGCAGTTGGTCCGATGTTGACCTGTTTGTCCTAAAACCAGCAGGTCGACCACCCTCCTCCTATCACACCCTGGACTTGGGACCAGACAACGGCAGAGTTAGATACTATATGCATTATATGGCACAATTGAAATAAAAGGAAACAGTCGAATTAATTAAGAAAATCCTCTAACAGTCTCTTTTGAAACATCCTGTAGTGTCATTAAAATTTATTCGTTTTATTTAAAACTTAATTGTAAAAATTGTCTTATGCATATTATAAATCTTAATTTAATTAGCGAGCCTGTGGTATACTATTTAGAATTGAACGTAATCTCAGTTTTTATTATATTTAGGCATACAAACAAATTTTGTAACAAGCCAATCAGTAACGAATGTCGGACAGATGCGGAAAAGTGTGTGATATATTGTATACCTAAAAATACACATAATTAAAATATATAACTATTTAGTTATACAAAAAATACCTGAAAGGTTCGTGCTTGTAGACTGCCTTTGGAGATTCTTCTAGGAGTGCATGTTTGAATTTTTCTAAAAGCTTCTTATCACCCATAACTGAAGGTTCTTTATAGCCGGAAATAATATTAAGATAATTGTTATACTCGTCGAAATATCCACCGTAAAATTGTATCTGTTCATGATCGAATGATTTTCGCATTTCTTTAGCAAATTCTTGTTGTTTGGCTGATATATTACTGGACATTACGAAAGATCCCGGAATGAAGTTAATGACTTGAACATCGTACTTCTTCAGCTCCATTCGAAGTGCATCATTCCAAGATTTAAGACCAGCCTTAGAAGCAGCATAAGGTGCTAGCCCCGGGAGACTCTAGTAATATTCATATTAGATATAATATAGTTAAAGGAAATATGCTCTTACCTGAAGCCCACAATGACTCGTTATATTAATTATTCGACCTTTATGCAATCTTAACACCGGAAGAATCTCTTTCGTAAGTCTCATCGGCCCTATAAGGTTCACTTCTACTTGACTTTCAAATAAACTATTTGTTTGCCATTCAAATTCGCCAAAGCACATCACACCGGCGTTATTAACCAAAGCTGTAAGAACATATTCATTCTCGTTGGTTAGCATTTTTCGTAGCAAATCTCCAGCATCGCGAATGGTGTCTCTTTTTAAGAGGTTCAATTCGATTGTGATCATTCTCTTCTTATCTTCAATACTCTGGAGTATTTTTGCGCCATCGGAGTTGATGTTCAGACATCCGGAAATTACAGTCATGTTCAGTGAGTGGCAGAGAAGAGCAATATTAAAACTTTAATCGAAGCAAAATAATTTCAGATCAAGAATCATGTTTAAACTTCCACTTCTTACCCTAGTCCGGAGTCACAGCCCGTGATTAAAACTACATTTTTTGGAGAGACTTTCTTCAAATTCTTGCTGCCGATTATTCTTACCAAGTTGCTTGGCCAAAGGTGTTGAAAAAACGTAAACCAATTTCTCTTCATGCTCTTCACTTTATTCAAATTAATTCCAAAGAAAGTACAACAACAACAAATGCAATAAAAGGTACAAAATGTCTCAAGCTTATCAGAAAATTCTTTAAATTCCAGAACCTACTTCCCCTTTGCAGTCCGGTTCAGCACTGAGGATCAACTTACATTCTTGGGCTGAGATCGTTTTTTTCATCTTGCTGTCCCGTCATTTGATTCCTCCTGACCTGGCCATTCCTTGTCCTAAGTATGTGTGAAGGAAGACATCTTCACGTGGACGCATATTTTGTTTTCTTCTATTATCGTTCTTGATTTAAATTGTAAATACTCAAGGCGATAGTTCGCTACTTTAGCGAAGTTACGAAAATTGTCTGAGGCAGATTAAAAGTGATTAGATCTTAGGTTGAGGCTACCGAAGACACCATGACGGGAATTTTAAGTAAGTGAATTGGAAGAAAAATGCTTTAGGAAAACAAAAATCTTCTAGGTATGCTAATTTACTATATTTTGGCATGCTAGTCTCGATTCTTTGTAGTTCTTAGTGTGTTTAGCAAAATCTCTATTGATATCAGCAAATTTTTCCTTTACATAAATTGTTGAATCAAGAAATACGAGGGTGTAGTTTAACAGCAACTATTATTACAGATTACTTGTGCTCGTATTATTAGTCAACATTTTAAGAAGCGAGATATCATTATTACTCCAGTAGAAATATTTCACAGCCAGGCCACAATATCTAAGCTAATACATAATCTACAAGAATCATTGGTGCTAAGTTTTAATAAAGTTGATCTTAATCCGATTATGAACAGGGCAAGAGCCTACCTTTCTCAATGTGTTAAATAAGAGATGATTGACTTGTTTTTCGCCAGCCCATTCGTCAGTTCTAGAATACTGAACTTGTACGTCTCAAGTGAGCCATTTAACGTTTGACTTGAGATATTCTACAGATTAGGAATCAGTCACATAGGTTTGTGGTTTGTGGGCCTCGGTAGTCTAGGGGTAAGGCGCCTGACTACTATCCCCAGAGGTCCCGGGTTCGAATCCCGGCGGTGCCACGGTCCCAGCCTTTCCTAATTTCCCGCCTACATAACTTTCCTTCTTTCTTCTTCCCTCTTTGCATTCCTGATTCCCCCTGTCATAGCCTTCACTAGGTTCTCTTCCCCGCTCCACCAAGCGCATGTCATCGGTTGGTTGATGAGATTCAACTCGTTTCAGGAGGCATAACACTCCAGCGAGTTGTTCTCGATGCCCCGATATCAGAGTCGCGAAATGGTTGGGAGTAGGTGAAATAAAAATACCGCAGCAAGGTTATGACAGTTCTTTCCTTCACTTCTCTCTCTATCTTCCGACTAGAGCTGCTGTTCCGACATTTAAAAAAATAAAATAAATAAATAAATAAATACATGGTCGACAGTACAAAGGGGCCCTTCCCTAAGTCTCTAGTGTGTCACATAAAAAAAAAATGAGTGTGCTTAAGACCACACTTGAGAAGTAAAACTTTTGTGCCCAACGGCTAGTAATATGCAATAGATATAGTGGAAAGTCTGTCGGATCTATAGTACGCTTGAGAAAATTCAGGACAACGACAGATGCAGGAAGAATAATGACGAATCTACTAACGGACTTGATACAAATACTATTTGAAAATAGTTATGAATTCCTATTTACATTAAAACCTAAAAGTAACCGAGTAAAAATAATTTTTATTGGCTAATTTTCTTAAAAGCATACACGCGGTGCGCGGTGCACCTAGTACGTATAGCATATAAGTGCGCATCCCACACGGGTATGCACGCTTCCGCCACAGGCATGGATACTACCGCCACAGGCACGAAAATCTAAACATTCGCCTCATGGAAGTAAGCTGGTGACATATGCAAGCGTACATGCATTGCATCCAGAGGTTCATAAAATTGCATGGTTTTTCCGTCCCAGCTTTCAAACATAGCCCGAAAATCTAAGTAAGAAGAAGAGAGAAAGTTAAAAGTAGTCCGACCTTTGCGTGGCATGCATTCCATTCATGGAACATTCCGTCAGGTCGCATTTGAATACACACACTTCTATATTATTTATCAACGAATTGAACGCATGTACGCTTGGATATGTCACCAGCTGTATGCATGCTCCGCTCCCGCTACATTCATGATCATTAATAATTGCATCCGCATCGGCTATTCCAAACCCAGGTATTGTTTTACCAAGCAGTCCGCCAACCACATACATGAGGCTTTACCTACGCGAGCCGCTTTACCTACGCGAACGGGAGCCAGTCTACTTGAGTATGGTATTGGCAACCTTTATGGCCACCTACCTAGCCAATTACCTGATTACTTCGTCCCATACAATCTTTTAGGGAGCCAATTAATTTTAAAAGGAGCAAAAAGATATGCAATCAACCTTTTTTCAAATTCTTCTTTCTATGCGTAGTTGAAAATAATTTATTTTGGCTGATTAAACCGAATTCGAAGTATAAAGTTGAAAAAACATTTTTTACAAACCTTAATATTTTCAGTCGATGTAGGGATAGTTTCAGCCCTTTACTATTATCCCTTATCATAAAATTTGCTTTGTTATAAATCAACCACTTTTGAATATAAATATTTGCAAAAAATGTATTTTATTGGATTGTTTTTGATTTTAATTAAAATTATCGCAAAAATCCTTAAAAAAGGGAGTTTTTAAGCATATTTAAAGGTGACATGCATATTTTAAGACTGTGGGACCCCGATTTTCGTAATCAGCGACCCAAAAAACATATCAGGAACGATTTTCACAATAGTGTAATGTTTTGACATAAACGATTCGTCGATTTATGCAAGTTAAAAAAATTGTAATTTAAAAAGGGGAAAGGTCCAGCACATCTCACCAAAGGGGAAGTGGGTGCCAATTTTAAACAACAGCACCTCACACATTTAATTCACCACTCCCTTTTGGTATTCTAAGCACCCAAACCACCGCCGAAAATTCTTCTCGTATATAGCCTGCACTACACATCGAAAGATACATCCGGGAGATGATCCACAGATGCATCCGGGAATAAATCCGCGAGCCGTCCACACGTCCGCGTATCAATCAGTCTGTGTTGATCATCGGAAGACGCAAGACATCAAAAAATCGTCCACCTGCATTAAAAATGCGCACAACACTGATGCGTCGGCAGATGTGTGGACACAAGCCTTGCGTTCGCTCTGACGTCTGGCTCAAAATCCGTCAAGAATGGATTCAGGACAGACGTATCTCCGGATGTTAAATATTGTCCGGAGACGAGCAAAAACCCCCTCTACACATCGGCGGATGTATCCAGGGCTGAGGCATCTTCCGATGTGTAGAGGAGGCATATGACGCTTCCAACATGTCAGTCAACTCCAAAGCAGTAAGCCCGGCCAGTGATCAAACCACAAGAAAAATCTGAAATAATTCACCTCTACAGAATGGTGAATTTGTATTCCTATAATGTCCGGGCGACAACGTAGCTAACATGCCAGAAAATCTGTGCAGTAAGGCAAAGTGTATTTTAACTGCTGCACACACAGCCCCGAGTGTAATCGTCTCTTGTACCCCGTCCGCCCCTTTTCCCATCGTTATGCGAAAGTTCTGACGATTTTTCATGTGTGAGAGCGTTACACGAATGAAATTGATTCACTCTCATGTAAATTTTTTTAAGCAAACGTTCCTAAAGAAGTTTTACTTCAAAAAGGTAATTACCCCATCTCGGAGGTCAATCTGGATCTTGTCTCTGCCAAGCGATCGTGACAGCCTTTGAAAGCAGGTGTTCTGTGAAATCATGAAACGTGGTGGAACAGTGATCTCTGCACGAAAAAGAGAGAAGTTACGAAACTATTAAGGTCGGGCTAAGGTCTTTGGTCTTTAGTGTCTCCTGGAGGATCAACCGACGACGGACTTACCTAGTGCCCAGGGGTATAGCTGGGCCACCCTATCCGTTGGGGAATAATTCATGGATCCGATCCTTCTGGTAGTGGGGTTGGGCGTTGGGCTGCCGGACCCTATAAAACACACTAGTTAAGAAACCCCAAGAAATGCCTCGGAACGAACGGGAAAAACGGCAGCGACTACGACAACAACATCTGGAGTGATTTTCGGAACATGGAACATGCGAAGTATTTGCGGATGAAGTGAACAGATATAAAATAAAATTACTTGCGTTACAAGAGATAAGATGGAAAGGAGGCGGGACGGGACGCAATGGACCATGGTAACTACATACAGGATATTCTACAGCTGCGGGAGTCAGTTAGAAGTAGGCGTCGTAGTACACAAGTCAATTATAGGCAATGCCATATAATACAAGCCAATAAGTGAACGTCTATGTTCAATACGACTTCGAACGGAATTCATCACCCTTTCGATCATAAACGCGCATGCGGAGACGGAGACAAAGGACACTTTCTATTATTAGCTTAAGCACGAATATGACACGGTCCCTTCAAATGACATCAAGATGGTGATAGGAGATCTCAACGCCAAAATTGGAAAAGCGAACTTGCAAAGACCGACCATTGGAAAGGACAGTCTCCACGAAATATCTAGCGATAACGGACAACGGGTCAGTGGCGGATCTAGAACCAATTTTTGGGGGGAGGCTACTTAATCTGAAATATTCCAACAATTCTGATTTTTTTTTCTGGCTTTATAAATCAATAAAAAAACTCTTTCAATTTCAATTTTAAATGAACAATTATTTATTTTCAAATTTATAATTTAAAATTTGCAATTAACAAACATCATAATTTCTTTTTAAACGATAAAATTGAGTCGCCTCCCTTTTTGTTTGGCGAATCTTTCGATTATATTGTCGATATTAACAGGTACACGATGTACATTCAAAAGTGCTAAGCCAGTGAGTCGGTCTTCAGTCATCTTAGTTCTCAACCATGTTTTTAATCTTCGAAGAGTCGATAAAAAAAACGTTCCGAAGTGGCGTTGCTCACTGGTAAAGTTGAAAGAAGCTGGAGCATTTTCCATATCAGCGGAAATTGATCCTGATTGCACAAGCTCAATGTTTCGATTGCTGTTGCTGGAAGTAAGTTTCCTCGAATTTGTTCCTTGTTCCATTTTTGTACCCATGCTTCATATTCATGGCGCATCCTTAAAGTTTCGGTGCCTTCCGGAACGTTGAGAAAAGATTTGTAATTGTCATTCAACGAAATAGCTGTAACAACATCCTGGGTATAATCATTCATGTTTTTAGGAACAAATACAGAAAAACCAAAACATTCTAATGTTTCTTCAGGTAAACGGTCTTTCAAATCTGCGATAACGTGGTCCAATGCTGGAATATATATTGACCGCAAATAATACTGCTCCGGGTCTTGAGATGCAATATTCTCACGATGTTGTTGACGTTTTGTTGTGCGTGGTACCGATATCTCGACGTCCAAGCCCTGGGCCAATGTTTGCACTTCTTGAAAAAGGCTCTTGAAATGACCTTCTGCATTGTGCCGACGATTTTCCAAAGTTGCGTTTTTGTGGTGAAATGCATAGTTTCTGAGATATAGAATTAAACACGTTTCCCTTCACTGTAAGTTAAGCATAAGGGTGGGGATGACGCCATTTTGAATATAAGCTCATAAAATTATATAAAATCATTTGGTAAAAAAAATCGCGTGCGGTATTTTTCGCAAAGAAAAAGTACCTATTTACTGGACTAATATCAAATTTTTTTTTTAAATTACTTTTTTTGGGGGTTGGGGGGGGCCATGGCCCCAATGGCCCCCCCCTTGGATCCGCCACTGCAACAGGTTACGATTTTGTGATGAGCAAAAATATGATCGTCAGTTCAACATATTTCCCAAGAAAGGATATTCGCAAATACACATGGCAATTTTCAAGCCAAAGATACTGCAACCAAATAGACCATACAGACAGAAGGGCAGCTTCCAGTATCCTCCAAATAAGATCCTGTAGAGGTGCGAATTGTGAATCGGACCACTTCCTATTTAAAGCTAGATTCACATGTCGGCTGTCCACCCAAGAAAAAAGAAACAGCAAACAAAAGAAATTCGACGCTGATCGCCTGCAGGAGCAAACTGTATTGTAGAGATATCAAGCAACTCTAGCAGAAAGGATAGGTCCAAATATAAATAATGCAGATACAGTCGAGGGAAAATGAATAAGATTAAAGATAATACTGACTTATGTTCGTTCATCGGCTGATGAATAGCAAGGTGGACTCAGTTTTCTTAAGAAGCTGCACGTCATTTAGAGTGAATAACTACAACCTGAGAGATGAACCTCTCTTGCAAATTTATTCCTCTAATACCAATTATGGCATGTTCAAACCGGTTAAACGCATGCTTATAAATACTAACACAAATAGGAGTGTTTCTGCTTGAAGTAGTGAAGTTGTCCTTAAAACGGCCCTTCTTAGTGTGGTGTGACTCTCTGCGTGCCTCACTCCCTTTTGTTTCTCTTATATGTTGTATAATATTTGATGTCTGCATTTCTTAGCTGAGCCACTGAACAGTGGTAAATGTTTCTCAGCCTAGCCGAGAAGTGCACGTAACACTATTTTATGCCACGAAGGACACTGTAAGTTCCAAAAGCATAGTATGGTGGCCCGCTCTTGACAAATAATATAACAGATCCAAACTGCGAAAGTCTAAAGAATGGTCTGTCTCGGGATGACGGCCGCCATTTGCAGGGTACAACTCCGCCGGAAGCGCTCAACGCAATTCTCGGCGGCTTCAACCGTCCTCCGGCTGCGTAGTGCGGATTGCTGGATCGAGAAGATTTGTGGGCACAGTAATATACTACGTTCGTTACCATAGGAAATGGTATCAGGACCAACCGAATAGGCGCAAAATTAAATTTCGCCAGGGTCCTCAATATCCAGATCTCTACCAGAGAGGATTGTGAAGATTTGGAACCTAACAAGGGCCATGACGTTGTCTTGTACACAGACGAGTCCAAATCAGAGTCAGGTGTGGGGAGTGGAGTGTTTTCCTCACGAATTAACTTGCATAAGAGCTTCCGCTTGCCTAATTTCGGCAGCGTTTTCCAGGCAGAGCTTCTGGCAATTTGTCATGCCTGCCTAGCAATGCACTCTCAAATCCAAGGAACTGCTATTGATTGGGAAGCCAAGGAGATCCCTCTCCAGATCTGAGCTAATGCTTCTACGTCTGATTTTGACGTGACAACGTCTTATAAATCGATGAGTATAGGAAGTCATTAGCGCAAATTGTCCCGTCCCGTTCCCGTCGCTAAGTAGTGGTGGGGATTTGGGGATTTGCGTTAATGACTTCCTAAACTCATCGATTTATAAGACGTTATCACGTCAAAAAATTAATATTGTAGTAATAGTAACAGCGTTTTTTTTAAATTGAATTTTGGTCCATAAAAGTCCCACGAGTATGTCAGCAAAGAGAAAGTCTTCTGACAGAGGCTCTATACCAGGATAACGCTTTATACAGCTGGGTGCGCCCGGTGCCCAGATGAGATCGTTCGGCACAGTGCAACACTACCCACTGCCATGCAGACCTCTACACGATGACATTTTCATCTTTAATTTTATTTTTTATTATAAGGAATGAGGGGGCAACCCATATGGTGAACACTGCGGCCAAGTTAGGCCTATTGTGTACGTACCCCACTAGCGGAACAGACTATGGGCCTTCAGACATTTTCATCTTGCTTTGATAGGCTTCTAAGCTGGTCGAAAATTGTTAGAAGGAACTCTGTTACCTGGCTGAGAGGCACAGGGTCACTCTACAGTGGGTACCGGATTATAGGAACATCGAAAGCAACGAGAAGGCAGATGAATTGGCCAGACTGGGGAAAAGTCTCGCAGGCACACTGATGGAGAATACACAGAAGCCTCTGTGCTTGCTAAAGACAGATATTTCCATGTACTTTCTCTCAGTAGCTGGCGCCAAATGGAGGAACCTATCATCGTGTAACAAGTCTAGGAAGACTTGACCTGGTTACAACAAACAAAAATCGCGAGGCCTGTTGGTCACTGGTAGTTACATACAGGTGGATTAAAAAAAATTTCATGCTGTTTAGTTCATTTAAAAACTTTTTTTTTATTATTTAATATTTTTTAGTTTATCTAATAAAAGCTTGTTTTTTAAATTTTTGTTTTATTTACCTGAATAAATACTGATGTGAATACCATTTAGTAGGAGTGGGTCAAACTTGTATTAATAGACAGTGGCGTAGCGAGAAAATTAGCAAATTTGTTAATTATTTCCTTAGCCGTTATCTCGATTTCCCTTGAATAATCAAAACAGCAAGACCGTTCCGCCGCTGTTCTCCAGTTGCACTACTCTGCCAATCCTTTAAATTTCTTAAAGTTGAAAAACTTCTTTCGTTGCTAGCAATAATAGCCACAGTTAAGGTAGCTCCAATCTATTTGGGGGCCCCGGTAGCCTAGGGTGCAAGGCGACTGGTTACCATCACAGAAGTCCCGGGTCGAGTCGCGGCCAGCCCCACGGTTCTTCGCCCTTTCCACTTTCTCACCTACATAACTTTTCTTCTTTCTTCTTCCCTCTTTACATTCCTGATTCCTCCTGTCATAGCCTTCCTTAGCCCCTCGCCGCTCCATCAAAGCGCATGCCATGCCATTGGTTGACGATTCAACTCGTTTCAGGAGGCATATCACTCCAGCATGTAGTTTCTCGATGCATTGATGTCAAAGTCGCGACAGTAATGGTTGGGAGTATGTGGACTAAAAAATATCGCGAATAGGCTGTGGCAGTTCCTTCCTTCACCGACTAGGGGTGCTGTTCGACATTGCACTCTATATAAAGAAAATAGATTGTCGACACAGTATAAAGGGCCTTTCCTGAGACTCTAAATTTTCACAAAAAAAAATTGAACATGTCCTTGGTTAGGCCTTTACCCGAATACGCCTCCCAAGTATGGTCTCCTCAACATTCCTCCCAAGGTCGAAGAGTGCAATCGGTTCAAAGGAAGTATGTCCGTTTCGTACTCCGTCACCTCCCTTGGAGTGACCCTTATCTTTCCGCCTTACGTAAACAGGCTTAAATTACTCAACTTAAGCGCCTTACATAAACGTTGTGAAGTTAGTAACGTTTACATTTGTTCATCGGCTACTGAATGACAAGACGAGCTCAGGTTTCTTATGAAACCAACGGCATTTAAAATGAGCAATTACAACTTGAGGGGCGTACCTCTCTTGCATTCTTCTTCTTTAACGGTTCTACAACCGGGATCCGGTCCTGGCCTCTCGCAACTGTCCTCTCCACCGGTCCCCATTCTGAGCCGATGTCATCCTTAAGCTCTAAGCGTCCTGGTTTACGCCATTCTTTCAGCGAAGGTTGGGTTTTCCTCGCTGTCGCACCGCCCTTGCATACAAACTCCTCTAATACCAATTATGCCGAGTACGAATCTGTTAATCGCATGCTTATTAATGTTAATAGGAATGTGAGTATATTTAGCATGTCTACAAGTGAAGTGGCTCTCAAAATTAATCTTTTTAATGTGGCGTGACTCCTTGATGCGCCCCACTCCTTCTTTGTTATTGAACGTTTCTTTGTTAGAGTGATTTGCATTTCTTATTTGTTATTAAATGTTTGCATGCCGTAACTGAGCCATAGGACAGTAGTAAATGTGTCCCAGCCCAGCTGTGAAGTGCGTTAGCAGTTAGAAGCGTAATTCTATTATCATTAGGTGAAAATACAATACACCCTGCATATGAAAAACTCGACCAAAAATATTTCAAAACGCCCAAGCGGCTAAACTGGAACTCTTGGAACTGCTTCCTTACTCGTACAAGAAAGAAGTAAAATTCAAAGAGGCTTTTTCTACTATGAAAGCGCATATGTTAAAGAAGAAACATCTTAATATTAAATTTCTAGTACGAAAAACTAGATTAAATATAAAAATACTTTTTAACACTAGCGAAATGAGAAGTAGTTTGACTACGTTGATATGCTCCGTTGCAATTTTTAAATTGAAGAATAGAACAAGTTTCTATAAGCTACTATTAGATCCCGCATTCGATATAGATGATCTTGACTTTGGCTCTAGAAAAAATCCGAAAGTTAACATTCACAACGAAAATACATTTAAAAATAAGGTCGTTTATTTGTAATATTATATGTTTTATCTGGAAATATGATACAAATAATAGTTTGCATATTTTACATTTGCTTTCAAATAATGAATTCCGTACATATCGTAATCACATATCTATTTAAAAAAGAAACTGCACGATGCTTCAATATCACAAATGTAAATAAAAAGATAAATAAAGAAACGAAATCTTATTACTTTGTGACTTTTTCCCACCTAAAATCAAAATTTCAGCTAGTCAATTTTCGCATTCGGATTATTATGCATTTCCCACTGATAGTCATTGATTGACGATCCTCTTCCGAATGTTGCCATTAAATATATTATTACAACAAAAAGTAAACATCCACTCAGCACTAAAAACCAAGTACGTCGCCATGGCGGTCTGGATGATGGTGCGTAAAATCGTCTTGACCACCTAGAAAATATTTCGGCTGGAGTTCGCCTTTTATACTTATTATCATCACGATCTATTCCACCTATAGGAGGTTGCCTTGGTAAAAGTGGTCGCCGACTACTTGCTGCAATAATTTTGTTTATTTTATATAAATAACGATAAAATTTAATTAGTTTACCATGTAAGTCTGTCGAAGGTGGATTAAATGAATCCATCATAACAACGGAATGTGGACTTGCAATTTGATTATTGTTATTAAAAAACGAGCCGTTCGCCTTATTCCTTTCTGAATGACTACCATTTATATGCTGCATGCTGTTTGATACTGTTGTAGCAGACGCCTTAACATTTTCCACTTTTTCATCGGAAAGCTAATATGATATGAAAAGTTATGAACAATTGTTTTATTAAGTAAAAGTAGAGGATACTTACTAAAGGCAGCCCCAGCTCATTTCTACCCCAATTTACTTGACCAAATCGACTTTTCAGAACGTCAGCAACAGGAGAAATCAGGTTAGTTGGAGGAAATATGGGGTTAGCACAAATTGGACAGGTGTGGCCTCCAGGTGCCGTGTTCGCCGGAAGTGCCGATTGCCTAGCATTTAAGCAGGACCAATGAAAGACATCTATTGAAATCAATTAAGACTTATTTATAAACTAAACATTTTAATGATTTATAGACTTACGGTAACAAATTAAACGAATACACTCCCCATCTTCCAGAGACAATCCGCATAAGGTACATGTTGATACATAATCACTATCCTTCAGCCACTGAAGATACGATTGCACTATGCACTAGTTAAATTAATTATTTCAATTATTATGCTCCAGTTGATTATGGATTTCCTTTATATTTTTTTTATTATTTTACCTTCGGATGACTTGTCACCATGCAATGTTCGCAGACATTCACTCGATGCTCGAAGCAGAATTGATTAGTTACTTGTCGTTTCGGGCATTTGCAAAGACCCATGGCTTTATAAAATTAGTTTTAATTCTTTACATAAATCTTAAATATTTTTATAATTTTTTTTAATGTTTATGGGAATTGACAGGCAAACGCAGACAAAAATTTGACACAACACACAGATTAACCTGATTGGCCACGTAATTTGGTTTAAACCTTTGCTAAATAGTCGAAGACATGAACAGATTTCGTAAATGGAAAGCTTCATTAATGTTGGCAAAGGAAAAGAAAATATTCGTTAATTGCAATGATGTAAGTACAAGTGTTTTATGTATTACCTTCACTCTAAACTATATTTCGTATCTTAAAATAAAGAATAAAAATAATAAATATGATTTGCAGCTAGTTTCATTTACATTTTATCTTGTGTTTTCTTTTTTCGCCTTGTCTACTTCTCCTATTTTTCTTACTTTTTCCTAATTTTTCACCTTTTCTTTATTTTCTTTTTGCATGTGTGTTTTGGCTTCTGTGGTTTAATTTTTAGTTATGAATTTCTCAGATAAAGTGCCCAATGAAGGGACGCTGCTACTAAATATTCTCTGCTCTTCCTCCTCAGGGCTGAATATCTTTAATGCAACAAGCCTGAGGAATAAAATGGATGTACTGAGATACCTTTTTGATAACACTAAATTGCATGTTATTGTAGTCAATGAGACATGGCTGAAACCAGAAGTCACAACTTCCTATGTTTCCTCTACATCTTGCTTGCATCGGAATGATCGTTTGGGTCTTACTGGGGGTGGTGTTGCTACATATGTCACCTCCTCTCTCTCCGCAAAAGTAGTTGGCCAGTTCATTGGCTCACAATTTGAACTTATCGCAGTAGAAATAAAATCATCGCATGACAAATGTGTTATTGTAAGTGTCTACTGTCCACCTAATGTGTTTACTCCTGATGTTGCTGGAAACTTCTTTGAATTTGTCTCTAGCCTCTCCCATCATTATGATAATATAATTGCTGCTGCTCGGTTAAGCGGAGGCACTACCGCGACGTAGACGTCAGACTTCAGTTCCAGAATAAATAAAGCACGAAGCGCATATGCATGCTTGTTCCGCATATGTAGATCACTGGATATCGCAACTAGCACAAAATTACGACTGTTCAACTTCAAGGTTAAGGCAGTTAATTTGTACGGTTGCGAAAAATGGAAAGTCACCCAATTCATCACAGGGCGCCTACAAGTCTTTCCCAAAATCTGTTGACAAGATAGAATTTCAAACGAAGAACTATGGCACTGTGCCGGCCAAGAAAGGAAAGACGACCAAATCAGGCGCAGGGTATGGAATTGGGTCGGCCACAGCTTGCGACGCAATAACAAAAATCTAGCCAAACAGGCCCTTGACTGGAATACGCAAGACTACTACCAGAGGCCGCAACAACTGGGAGATCCTGGTCAGACCTGAGAGTTGTCGCATGATACAGAGTCCGCTGGGGGCATCTATTTCCGCCCTATGTCCCATGAAGGATTAAAGGGCGCAAAGAAGAAGAAGAGCTGCTGCTGGTGACTTTAATGTTGATCTACTGAAGGCTAATGAACGTGCGAATATACTCAAATACTTTTTGGGGTAATTGGATCTACGTATTCTAAATCAACTGCCCACAGTTTTAAACTGCCATAATCCATCGCTCCTTGATGTACTCACTGCTACCTTTACCAATTCAGTGTTAAAACATAACCAAATATCTCCCCTAGCTTCTTTGACCACAATATTCTCTTCCGCTCGCTTTGTTTTACTTTTTACCCTTCCTCCTCCCTGCCTACCTTTTCTTCGTATTGTGACTTCAGTAATATCAATTTTGCTCGCCTTTCTGAAGCGTCTTTGTCTATACCTTGGGCTGATATCTGTTATACAACCTGTGTAGGCACTAAGGTTGATTTGTTTAATTCTTTCACCCAGTCTCTATTTAATCAATGTGCCTCTTTAGTTACAAGAAGACGTTGTAAATCTCCAACTTGCCCTTGGTTTTCCTACGAAATCCGAAACTTGATTGTTGAGCGTGAGTTAGCTTAACAAAAATCGTAATTTAATCAATAGCAAAGTTAAATCGGCCAAGCGTGAATTTTACTCCCGTAAACTTGATCTCTGCTCTGTCCACTAAACAACTTTAGTCTAAGCTTTGTTCTATAGGCATTCATACCTCTGAACTCTTTTGATGTTGATGCAAACTCACTCAATTCATCTTTCATTCAATCTCCTCCTAATTCCTCCCTCTCTTCCCTTTCTGATTCCCCTTCCTCCAACTCTCTATTATCGAGTTTTTCCATGGAAGTCGAGTTGCGTTGTGGTTTAGTTGACTTAACTCTTTGCGTTTTCATTTCTGCCTCCCACCTTTCATCTTTTTCCATCAATTAATTTTATTATAGATTTTTCTTTAAAGCTATTTATTAAATATAAAGTCTCGCGGCATTTTAAGCTTTTGTATTTTTGTCAGTGTGCCATTTTTAATTGTATTCGTGAACTCAGTTCATCCTACCTATTTTCGTTGAGTTGAGCAGAGTTGAACATCTTTATCGATTAACTCTTAACTATGGCTGTTTCCATGACGTTTAACTCGAGGTATCAGAAGATACAAGAAAAATAAAACTGTTGTGAATTTAGAAAGGTATAAATATGTTCTGTTAGGGCGGCAGAAAATCTGGGATTGTACATTAACGAAAGCAAAACAAAGTACATGGTGGCCTCGTCTACAAGAACACCAACATTGGTCCCAAAATCAAGGTAGAGGAACACGAGTTTGAAGTGGTAAAATCATTTATCTACCAAACTAAAATGATGCTACATATTCCATCTTATTTAATGTTACGTTTTTTTATGTAAAGGGGAAAAATTATATTCACGGAAAGTATGAAGGTAGCAATGTACAATGCAGCCTATTCTCGCGTTCCATTTTCAATCTCTTGACTGATCTGAAATGTTTTCACAAAAGAAATTATAGCAACCATTCGACTAGACTAGACCGTCTCTAACGCAAACTTGTCATTGATTGATTTTATGTTATAAAACTTCTGATGATTACACTAACTGGGCATAAAGTTAATAAAAATAAAATATTTAGTTTCAACTCGTTTTATTTGCATTAATCCAACCAATCAGCCATATATTGGCAAACCGTAGGTGTAACTTCGCCAATGTTTGCACAATTTTTGATTACAGGACATATTCCACATGGCATTTGAACTAACCCGGGTGGAGATAATGGTGATTCTACAGCACGATAGACATAGGATCCATTGGGCAACAAAACACGCTCTGCTTTACCGTCATAAACAACTGTCTTCAAAATTGTTTCCAGATCGTCTTCATCTAAGCTCACCTGGAATAAAGTATAATGTTATGTTCCATATCAAAAACAAAATATAGCGATATACCTTACTTATACCCAAATCAGAAATAAACTTTAAAACATCGCCGACAGTGCAAGTTGACATTTGTTTCATTGCAAGAGGTCCATCACGTTTTTCCTTCGCATCGTCTCGAATAAGTTGCAAATATCGCAAACACTGTTGGTTTAGTACATCCACAAATTCAGCCTCGAAGTCCTGATCTTGATACCAAGCACCACCAGTAACTGACCTATCTGGCTCAAGGTTATAGAGCATATATACTTTCTTCTTGCTAGCCTAGAAACAATATAAAGGTGTGCTTACAGCTTTTGCATTGTAAAAGTAATAATACTTACATTTACAGATTTAACGGCTTTGATTAGCTTTTTATTTTCTAAGTTTTTTAGAATTTTATTCAGTTGTGTCATGTTAAGATTTGATCGAATTCGTATATCTCGAATCCATATGCCTTTGTTTCCACCATCTTCGACAATGCTATAGACTATTTTTTCTTCATTGTCTGCTCCTTTTGGCACTGAACTTTTTTGGGGATCCTTTGCTTTATAGATTAATTTATCGCCCTTTTGCAGAATATCCACAAAGCCTTGCTGAACAAGCTTGTTTAGTGCTATCATCTTCTGCTCGGCTGTTGAATTTGGCAATTGCTTCGCTAAATCGTCATTAGTGACACCGCTCGCATTTGCTTGTATCACTGCAAAAACTTGAACGCCCATTTCCTCTGGTGTAGCCATTCTATATTCCTTTATAAAACTTTTTGTGCTTCTTAAACTGAAATGGAAATTGAGACAATACATTATTATATGTAGAAAAAATAAAATTTAAACAAAATTGAACAATCTTCAGTCAGTACTTCCGAGTTGATACAATATCCTGAAGTTCAAAAGTTAGGTTGGTTGCCATATGTCCAAGCACTCCCATGATCCTGATAAACTGTCTTATCCTTTATCTTTCAAAAGAAGTTTTCTACTAGAAATTGCACCATAAGCCGAATAGCATAGCGTACTGGTAGTATTAAAAATGATTCTTAAGTTTAGTATTCTTCTTCTTCTTTAACGGCTCTATAACCGGGATGCGGTCCAGGCCTCGCGCAACACTGTTCTCTCCACCTGTCCCGATTCTGAGCCGATGTCATCCAGTTTGGCATCCCTAAACTCTGAGCGTCCTGGTCCACGCCATCCTTCCAACGAAGGTTGGGCCTCCCTCGCTGTCGCACCCCATAGGTCTTACCGCAGAGTAACCGTCTTACTTACTGCGGTAAGTTTAGTATTACATATCATTAAAAAAAAAGATAGTTCGTGAGCCCATGGTCTTTTGTTGCAAGATAAAGAGCTCGTAGGGGAGGGGGGACTGTTATACAGTACCCACGGTATTCAGAAACATAGGTAATGTAAAAAAGACGACAGCTTCGAACAATCAACACCAGTTGCAAGTAACATGGTCATAGTAAAACGTAAAGAAAGGTTGAGAATATGTATCGACCCTACGGACATCAACAAATAAGAAAGCACTACCCATTAAAAACACTGGAAGAAATATCCACAAGAATAAGAAATTTAAAAGTATTCGCAATATTAGACATGAAAAAAGGGTTTTGGCAACTTAGGTGGCTAAAGAATCCCAAAAATATCTAACAATGGCAACGCCATGGGGAAGATATTGCTTTTTGAGAATTCCTTTTGGGTTAAGTTCTGCCCCAGAAATATTTCGAAATGCTATGTCAACACTCCTAGAAAACTTTAATAACGTTGAAGTTTCAATGGATGATATTTTAATTCATCACGAAACAGAAGAGAAGCTTGACAAATTAACCTGGAAAGTAATTAACCACATTAAAGAAAATGGACTAAAACTAAATAAAGAAAAATGCTTTTTTAATAAAACGAAGTCAAATTCCTGGGACACATCATTAATAAAGATGGACTAACAGCAGACCCAGAAAAAGTACGTCCAATACAGAATATAAAAAAGACAACAACAAAAAAACAAGTCCGAAGGCTATTAGAAATGGTAAACTACTTGGATAAATTCATCGAAAATTTATCAGAATTAACAGGACCACTGAGAATGCTAATAGCTGAAAAAGAAAAATTTCACTGGGATTACGATCAACAATCAGCATTTAACAAAATCAAGCAGAAATGACAAGCACTGCCAACATTAAAGTTCTACGATGTTAATAAAGAAGTAGTCATTTCAGCCGATGCATGCACTCATGCAGTCATGCGGTAGATGCAGTACTACAAGATAACTATCCGATAGCGTATGCTTCAAAAGCACTCAATGCTCACCAACAATGTTATCCGCAAATAGAGAAGGAAGCATTTGCTCTGCGATTCGCTCTATGTAAATTTCACCCATGTTTTTGGAAAAAAATAGTACTGGAAACAGACCACAGACCGCTTGAGGCAATATTTAAAAAACCACTCCATAGAGCGTCACCAAGATTCAAGAATTCTACTCGACTGTATTCCTTTTATAAGATATAAGGGAGAATTACCAATCGCAGATTTATTAAGTACAGACGTAGAAAACGAATTAATAACAGACAAAAGTGAAGGGGGGGCCAAAATACAATTCCGAATTTGCTACTTTCACCATGGACACTTCGAAATTGCAAAGTGTGCCAAAATACATTTCTCGCATTTCATTTAACAATTGATATTATTATTTCAAAATATGGATGACAACAACATTTGTAATTTGTAATTTTTTTAATAATTTATTTTAAAGCAGCCTTGGGCCACGCTGTTTTATGTTTTAAAGTAATTGAAACGGAAGAGCTTCATGAGCATCTATCCAGTACGTAAATGACTCAATTCTGCTGCAACGTCCTACCGTGTAGGAGGATCAGCCCTTAAAGGCCCTTGGAGACGCTAAAACATGGTACGAGTAAACATGGTACGACCAAAACCCCGCAGACGGTAAGACATGTGCTAAGACCGATTTACTTGAACACCGCTCTCTTGTCAAAATATTTCAAGTTAATCTGTCATTCAGTTGTCAACTGGTAAATTGAAACATTTCGTATACGAGTAAATTTGGTCAAACAAGTCCGCAAACGGTAGGACATGGTATCACCAACACGAAACTCCGCCCACGAACATCGACGGAAATCAAACCAGTTTTGATTTTAGTCGGACCGTTGGTCGGACCAAAAAACTGGTACGCGTACCGGCCCGTACACGGCAAACATCACCTCGAACATGGTCCCTGTACCATGTTTACTCGTACCATGTTTTAGCGTCTCCAAGGGCCTTAATACATTGACGGTGACGAGAATCGAGCACTGAAAATTACAAGAATTACACATATTTATCTCCAATAATTGGAAATGGATTCAACTAATATGCCCAGAAGTTCAAGATTCCATATCGGGCCATAGATTTCATTCATTTCAGGGTTAAATGTTCTACATATTTGCATAATTATTATACCAACAGCCTTGTGATCATTTAGAATTTTATCTTTCACAATAAAATTGAATTACAACAAACTGTCAAACGACTGTTTGCATAAAATTTCCCTACAATTCAAAAATTTCTTTACATTTCCAAAGACACAAACCTCCGAAAATTGAAATGTAAAATCGAAATGCGTTTTTCATACAAATTGACATTTGAATTGTATTTTGGCACAGCCCCTAAACATATCTCCATATATCCAACGAGCAAAACAAATAGTATTTTGGATAGGAATGACAGAATACATAAAAGAGATTGGTTTCAACATGCGAAAAATCCTTAAAACTCGGCAACTCAAATGCAAATCTATCTCTACAACTAAAACAAATTCCCGAATTTCCTTCTCAAATCGTAGCAATAGACATTTTCTACTTTAATAACAAATACTTTATCGTTTTAGTAGATAGCTATTCATCGTGGTTTAACTTCAAATCAATTAGCAAACGAAACCATAACAGTAATTAAAGAATGGATTGCAGTACACGGTATGCCAGAAGAAGTACATACCGACGCGGGCACACAATTCATATCAAGAGAATTCAAAACATTCGGAAAAAATTGGAAGTTTATACACCGGGTTAGCAGCCCACATCACCATCAATCAACTGGTGTTGAGTGCGCCAAATGATAAAAGACGATGGATAACGATTACAAAAATATACTTACATATGTATATTGTTCTGACATGAAAATATGTCTATACAGTTACTTGGTATTACGTTTGCACAGGGAAAAAAGTACACTTACTTGGTGTTACATTTGCACAGGGAAAAAGGTACACAGTTTTTGACAGTTGTGTCTAACCCTTTGAATAAAAAAGAGAAGGAAGCGCAATTAATTAAAACCAGGGAAGCATTTTGGTAACACTTATGCACAGCATTCTTAGTATATGTGTCTAACCCGGACAATGGCGGTGTCATATTTAGTAAAAAACCGGGAGGGATTGCGTTTCTCAACAATCATCCCGATGAGAACACTACACTTGGCTAAATGTTTGGAGCAAACCCTTCGCAAACCTGAACAAATTTCGCTACGTCTCTGTCAATGTATTTTGTTGTTGTAGTCAAAGTTTGTTTACATTTGAAATTGTGGAGAAAAACTGCGCTTTTAATTCTCCCGCGTTTTCCACTCCGTTAATTGACATCCGTGGAGAGGGAGAATTAGAGAGAAAATTTCGTGAGCTCAAGTGCTTCCCTCGAATCCGCTATGTTCGGTTCCTTATCTTCTCTATTCAAAGGTCTAACCATAGACAAATAAAAAGAAAGATGTTCCATTTCATATAAGGAAAGTGTACACGATTCTCTAAAAAGAGCTTTCCTATATCCTCCATTTCAAACTTCCTCCAGACGAAAAATGCCCCCGCTAATTCTTTGTTTTCTATGCCACTGTTAAGAGCTTTGAGTATTTGAAGAGAGCAAAGTAAGTGGAGGCAAATGATAGCGATGGATGGGAGCATGTCGAGTTGTTTACTTACGCTTGCGCTTTTTTTTAAAGGTTTTGTTGTTTATGAAATATCGACACACGTACATATGTACATACGAATGTGTATATTTTTACTATGTAGGTACATTTTCTTAAAGGGATAAAATTGTTGGTGGAAATCAATTTAAAAAAGAAAAAAGCTGTTTCATTATTGTTTGAGATTTTGTTTAAATGTTAAAAATCTTCAGACTTTTGGAGGAAGTTGCAATTTTGCTGTTTTTGTCCAACTTTTCGGTTTGTTACATATTTTGAAAAATTTAGTAAAACCGTTAGTTTTATGCGAATTTTGATTTCGTTTTGATTTGCAACCAACATTTCCGGAATATGCTTATTTGGCAGATTGGGAAATGTTTCATTGTGGTCGAAGATTGAAGAAAATTATTGCGTTTTACAAGGATTTCAAGATGTAAAATAGCATCAACAAATTTAAAAATATGAAAAGTGGAAAATTATGTTTTACGGTTATTTATCGACATTCTCACTTAATAGTGCAGCCAATATAAGAATTGTATCTAATTGTGTTAAGAATTAAGTTAAACTCAAGTACCGCTGTAATCATTTAATTTTTGGCTTCACTTTTGCTGTGTTATATTCTTTTCCTTTTTCTAACTGTTTTGTTTTTTTTTGTTCAAGTTGTGATGAAATAGGTTTTTTTTAAGAAGTCGGCTGTAAATTTCTTTTGTGAGTTGTGAACTGTAATTATTTTAAATAAAGTGTTTTAGTCTGACCACAAGACTTTTTCGGTGATATTAAGTTCTTTTCACCACATCTGGCGACCGTGACAGGACCGGTCAGGTAAGAAAAAATAATTATGGAAAAAGAGAAAAAGGCACGCGCTGTGCTAAGGACGCAGCTCACAAAGGCGATCAACAAGTTACAGGAAGCACTTTTGCCGGCGGAAAAAGACTTGGACAAGATAAAGGGTATATTCGAAGTCGTCGAGAACAAGTGTTCTGACTTGAAGGAGTTCAGCGAATCAATATATACAGCTCTGCTGGAAGAAAAGGATATTGACATGGAAGCATTAGAACAAGAGGCTGATTTGAACGACGAATATGCTATAAAATACAGCACGATAAAGGCAAAGGTTTTGGCGTTAGAAATCGAGAAACGAACAGAAATAAAAGCGGAAAATTCTGTTTCAAACAATAGCATAACGCAAGAAAATCGATGTTCCTTTAAGTTGCCACAGATTGAATTAATAAAGTTTAGTGGACAACTGAAGGAATGGCTACCCTTTTGGGCCCAATTTAAGAGATTACATGAAGATCACACTATTGATTCTGTGGACAAATTCCACTATTTACTGCAAGCAACAGTTCCAGGCTCACGAGCAAGAAGTTTAATAGAAAGTTTTCCGGCAACGGATGAGAATTATTCTAAGGCACTACAAAGCCTAAAAGACAGATACGGCAGGGACGACTTGTTGGTGGAAGTATACGTCAGAGAAATGTTGGGCTTGGTGATACAAAACACGATGTCGACACAGAAAATTTCGTTGAGCTCCTTATATGACAAATTAGAGAGCCATCTAAGGGCATTGGAAATGTTGGAAATATTCAAATTCAACTTAATGTTTATGTGTAAACGTAGCTTAATTTTCCTTTTTCGATGTAAACTTACCTCCTGACAACTTCACACTTTTTTTGTGCGTGAGTCATATTCCCATCCATTCAATTCGCGTAAGCAAAACGATTTCCGTTACAGTTTCTTTTAAAACCTCATATTTCAATAATTTCCGTCTGCATAAACATTTATCTAAAATTTCGAAATTTAAAATGAAAAATCAAAGTCAGCAAATAAAATTTCCCAACATTCATATTTCGCACGAGAACCGAAATTACCTGAACTCAGCAAGTTCAAGTAACTTCGGTCTCGAACAAAAGTTCAAGGCCTAGAAAAGAAATGCAATCCTAGCAACTTTATTCGATTTCTATAACTGTTGAAAATTGTAAAGGTGAGAATTAAAAGTCAGTCTATTGTGAGTCGTCGGACATATAAAAACGTTTTTGTAACAAATACAAAGTTTAAACCATTAATTTGATTTTGTTTAATAAAATTTAGTTTAACTTTTAATTTGAGTTTTCATTTGTGTTTTAATTTATTTATCGTTCCAAAAATCCGCAACCAAGTTTCATGCTTGCCCCTATGGCTTTATCTTGTCTTTGATTGTGAAATTCACTCCTGTAATTTCTTACTTAATAACTTAGAAGATATTGTGTTACTTTTTGTCATTTCAATTCGTCCCTACAAAGGGAATTTTATTTTCTGCATTAAAGTTAAGTTAAACTTAAATTGTGTTTTTCATTGTGCTGAGAAGAAGGTGTTATCAGAAACTCTGTTACTGACAACAGGTTATGGGCCCAGCACTACACATGGCGGAATTAAAGGTATCAATTTTTCATTTAATTGGACGCGGGTCCATTGGACAAAATGGAAACAGCAGATGCTGCTGCTGATGAATTATCATGATCTTCTGGAAGTTATTACAGACAAGAGGAAGGAACATGCGGATCACGAAGAAAAAAGTGAGGTTAAAGCTGATGCATCAGTCTTCAAGAAAAAAGACGCTCAGGCGCAATTATTAATTGTGAACGCGTTATCAGATGACGTCTACAATAAATTGGGTGTTGTAAATTCGTCTGCAGAGGTTTGGCAAAAACTGATTTCAATATATGAACAGAGTTCTGGTCAGAGGCTCGATAGACTGGCGGAGAGGTTCTTTAGTGCAAAGAAAGACCCTGTGATGGGAATCTTGGACTATGTCTCTGAAATGGAAAGGAATTTTCATGATTTTTCTAGCGAGTTAAAACGACAATTGAAGGTTGAATTGCCAGAGCAATTATTGATGCTGAGAATCACCTCCACGTTACCATCAGAGTATAATAATTTCCGACAGGTATGGGAGGCGACTGACGTCAAAGATAGAACCTTGGAAAAGTTAATAGAAAGGTTGAGAATGACTGAATTGCATAATAAGGATGAAAAAGATTCGTCAAATGCTGCCTTTGTTACGAAAGCCAAGTGGAGGGAAATCAAAACGTAAATTGAAAAATGATATTTCCAGTGTAAGATGTTTCTCGTGCAATAAGAAAGGTCACTTGAAAAGAGACTGTCCAGAGTTTAAAAACTGTGTCAAGACGAATAACGGAGGTAATTTCGCAAAAGGTTCTGCGTTTTTATCAAGTTTAGAGAAACTGGATAGACATTCGTGGGTGAAAGATAGTGGCGCTACTGTGCACATGACTGCGAATTTCAATTATCTTAAAAACTATAAGAAATTCAAAAAGCCAAGGTATGTGAAGATGGCAGATGGAAGCTCTATAGAAGCACTTGGACAGGGCACTGTCTATGTCGATATGTTTGCGAACGATTTATGGGAAACCAATCATTTGGAGAATGTCTGGTATGTTCCAAAACTCCATATTAATCTTTTCTCTCAATCTAGATCGATTTACAAAGGGTATACATGGAAATCTGACAGTAGTGGAACATGGTGCATGAAAAACGGGAAAACATACCTGACTGGCAGACTTTCAAATGGCTTGTTAAAATTGAACATGAGGGTGAAAGGTTTCAACAATTTGTCAACCGCATTAGTTGCTGAATCCAATCAAAATTTACAAACCTATCACGAGAGTTTCGATCATCAAAATAAAGGACATGTTCAGAGGCGGTTGAGGGATATTGGTGTGAAATATGATCAAAACTCGGATGAACTATGTGAAGGCTGCATTTACGGAAAACATCACAGGAGAAGTTTTCATTCGAGAAAAATTAAACCTCAGACACCAGCTGAGTTAATAAGTGGAGATGTGAATGGACCGATGTCTACTCCATCGTTAGGTGGCTCTAAGTATTTTGTTGTTTTTAAAGACTATTACACTAAATTTCGACGTGTTTATTTTATGAGTAATAAGTCAGAGGTTAAAGAAAAACTTTCATATTTTTTAGCTGAAGTGAAACAGGCAGGCCACAACATAAAACAATTCCTATCGGACGGAGGAAAAGAATTTGACAACAAAGACGTCAGGGATCTGTTGTTGAAAAATAGAATTGCTGTGCGCTTATCAATGCCATACTGTCCCGAGCAAAATGGAAGCGTGGAAAGAGAGAATAGAACGCTGGTGGAGGCTGCTCGTTCTATGTTATATGCGAAAAACCTACCAATCAAACTGTGGGCGGAGGCAGTTAACACTGCTACATATGTACTGAATAGAACAGGACCTACAACTATAAAAGGAAAAAGTCCCTACGAGTTGTGGTTCAAGAAGACTCCTAGAATAGACAATTTCAGAATATTCGGCGAATCGTGTTATGTACACATTCCTAAACAGCGAAGAACAAAATGGGATGCAAAAAGCTTTAAGGCTATTTTTGTTGGTTACTCAGATGAAAAGGACGGTTATAGGATATATAATGAGAAATCAAACGAGATACTTTTAAGCCGTGATGTAAAATTTGTTTAGAATTTTGGAAACTCAGTGTCAAGTGGTGATAATCTTCAAGTTTCGTTAAAGCAGCATGATTTTTCAATCAGCGATGTAAACGATACCGGAAGCCAAGCTTGTGAAACTTGTTCGGATGACAATGATAATAGTGGAGAGAATGATATTCTGTCAGATGAAATCGTTCAAGCTGAACTGTCAAAGGAAAGGCAGGATGATTATCATACATTGCGAAATCGGGAAACTATACATCCTCCTGGTTATTTAAGAGATTATGTTCTATTAAGTGTACCTGAAAATGTAGAAGATCCTGATACACCTGAAGAAGCTTTACAGTCGTCAAATGGTGAACAGTGGAAAGCAGCTATGAATGAAGAATTAAAATCTTTGAAAGATAACGACGTTTTTGAGCTGGTAACTCGACCGGAAAAGAAAAAGGTTATAAAGAACAGATGGGTATTTCGTGTTAAGAAAAAGAAGGATGGTAGTGTTGAGAAATTCAAAGCAAGACTAGTTGCAAAGGGTTTTGTTCAGAAACCGGGAATTGATTACGATGAATCATTCAGTCCTGTAATAAGATACGACACGGTGAGGACAGTGTTGAGTGTTGCAGCTCGTGAGAACTTGCATCTAGGTCAGTTTGATGTAAAAACTGCTTTTCTTTACGGAAATTTGGAAGAAGAAGTTTTTATAGAACAACCTGAAGGATATGATGATAAGACGGGAAGAGTGTGGAGATTAAAGCAGAGTCTTTACGGCTTAAAGCAAGCACCAAGGTGCTGGAATGCTCGCTTTACAGAATTTATGAAGAGCTGTGGTCTAAAAGTCTCCACATCTGATCCATGCTTATTTGTAAAAAATGACGCGGGAAGAAAACTTATAGTAGCTATCTATGTAGATGATGGCATAGTTGCTGGAAGTGATGCTGAAATGGTAAAGAGTTTTTTGAATAAATTAAAACAGGAGTTCCAGATAACATCAGGAAAATTGGATTACTTCCTTGGAATGCAGATTGAACGGAGAAATGATGGTTCCATTTTCATTCATCAGGAGAATTATACAAGAAAAATTCTTCAGAAATTTAACATGAATGACTGCAATAGAGTTTCAACTCCTGCTGTAAATATTGAAGAATCGCGTACTGAGAAGGAGATTTTGACTAATGTTCCTTATGGAGAAGCAGTGGGCAGCTTGATGTATCTGATGACAACTACAAGACCGGATATTGCTTTTTCGGTTGCAAGAGTTTCGCAGAAGTTGGAGAGGCCAACTGAATCCGACTGGTGCTCCGTGAAACGAATATTTCGATATTTGAAGGGAACACTAAATCGCGGGTTGCTTTACAAGCATGAAAAACAAAGTAATCTTGATATTTTTTCAGATGCAGATTTTGCAGGAGATTCTCATGATAGACGATCAACTTCGGGAGTTGTTGCTATATCTGGTGGTGCAGCTATAACTTGGTGTAGCAAGAAGCAGAAGTCTGTTGCGCTTTCGACCACCGAAGCCGAGTTCGTAGCAGCGAGTGAGGGAGCAAAGGAAGCTGTTTGGCTTCATAGACTAATCAACGAGATCTCAGAAGAAAATCTGAAACCTACGCTGTACGTAGACAACGCTAGTGCAATAAAGTTATGCCAAAATCCAGAATTCCACAAGAGATCTAAGCATATCGAGGTCAGATATTACTATGTGCGTGAAAGATATCAGGATGGATCTATAAATTTGCAACATGTGGCCAGTGAAAACCAACTAGCTGACATCTGTACTAAGCCGCTTACTGGAGACCGATTCAACGATTTATGTTTGAAAATTGGATTGGTAGATTAAGTAAATTGATTGGTAAATTTGTAATGTTGAATTTGGGAGGAAGTGTTGGAAATATTCAAATTCAACTTAATGTTTATGTGTAAACGTAGCTTAATTTTCCTTTTTCGATGTAAACTTACCTCCTGACAACTTCACACTTTTTTTGTGCGTGCTTGCCCCTATGGCTTTATTTTGTCTTTGATTGTGAAATTCACTCCTGTAATTTCTAACTTAATAACTTAGAAGATATTGTGTTACTTTTTGCCATTTCAATTCGTCCCTACAAAGGGAATTTTATTTTCTGCATTAAGGTTAAGTTAAACTTAAATTGTGTTTTTCATTGTGCTGAGAAGAAGGTGTTATCAGAAACTCTGTTACTGACAACAGGAAACATTGCAAGTGACAAAAGAAAAGTGCGCGTCCATGTTAATGCCATTAGTTGAATCTTGTCTAGCACAAGAAGTGTTACTTGCATGGCAGAGAAGTACAAGAAGAGAAGAGAAGGGATCAGAAAGTCGGTTGAATCAGTTAATGAAGTTCTTGAGAAGAGAACTTGAGGACGAGCACAAGGTTAAACTAGCACTACCTGGTTTTGGAGTCCAACTCGTTGCACCAAAGAGAGCCGAAGAGAGAGAAAAAAACAATACAAAACAAATATGCCGCTCCAAGCAGAAATTATCCTACTGCTGCGAAATTATTAACCACAATATGAAGGACACAGTGTGTATTTTGTGACAATTACCATAATAGTATTGATTGCATCAGGATTAAAAAATTGTCTAAAAGGGAAATAACAGATGTTTTAGATAAAAGGCGATGCTGTTACAACTGCATGAAAGTTGGTCACCGTGCAAAAGTTTGTTGGAGTAAATAAAGATGTTCGGTGTGCAGTGGAAAACATCATGTGGCTGTTTGTGATAACGGAAGAGGTAAGGATGATACGTCCAGTCGGGAACAGATTTCCGAAAACAACGAAATGTGATACATCTATTGAAACCGACCAAGTACTTACCAGTTTAGAGAATACTTGTAAAGTAGTGCTACAAACACTTATGGTCAAGTTAATTAACAATGGTCAGGAACGCATAACGAGAGCCATAATAGATTCAGCGTCTCAGCGCTCATACGTATTGAAAAATGTATTGCAGGAAATGGGTTATGAGGCTATGAGAAAGGCGATGATTAATCATGAGCTCTTTGGAGGAGTGAAGACAAACGCCGTGGAACATCATATTTATAACATACGCGTAGCAGACGTGAAAGGAAAACACCACTATAATTTCGAAGTTTTGGATCAAAATGTAATCTGTGGTAGGATAAATCCAATAGCTCCAGGACCGTGGTTGGGAAGAGCTCGCAACATGATATTCATTTACCAGATTTAGAGGAAAGGCCTATAGAAATTTTGATTGGAGCAGATGTAGCTGGACGACTATTTACTGGTAGACAACAAGAACTGTCAGATGATTTAATGGCTTTTGAAACTAAACTAGGATGGGTAGTGATGGGCGGCATTCCAGATGACACCAAGACAGATAAAGTAGCTATGACTGTTACTTCGATGCTGTTAAAGGAAGTGAATTCATATGACTTGTGGGCTTTGGATGTACTCGGTATCACTGATCCAGAAGAAAAGAAACGCAAGGCAGAGTTACAAGCGGAAGCAGACGAACACTTTCAAAAAACAGTGGCACTTGATGAAGGAAAGGAAGGTATGTGTAATATACTTGTTCAATCGAAAAGCTGATATATATATATATATATATATATATATATATATATATATATATATATATATAGAAATAAAGCTTTGCCAAATGTAATGTAAGAAGAAAAAGAGATGTGTCTCCCGAGGAAGCATAAATGTGTTCGTTAATAATTTAGTAGTTTTGGTTGAGAAATAAAAGTGTTTAACTAAAGTAATAGTCCGAGTTTCTCTAAAAGTATTCATAAATACATAACAAAAGTGGCGACGAGGTAAAAAAATGTCTACAGCACAGGAAGAGCAACAAAGAGCAGCAATTCTGGCGGCATTAAATGCTCAATCGAGAGTTCTAGAACAGTTATTAAGAAATAACACAGGTAACAACCTTGAACCTTAAAATAATATACATAATAGTGCAATTCAATTTGAAACATTTGATGAAGAACAGGAAACATTCAAGTCCTACAAAGAAAGATTACAAAATTTTTTCGAGCTAAAGAATTTATAGGGAGACTCAGCGGAAATAAAAACAATTAAAGCAAGAATCCTAATTAATGCATTAGGCGCAAAATATTATCAATTGTTATCAAGTCTCACTTCACCTGAATTACCGTCATCAAAATCATATGATGAATTAATCGTCCTATTGGAAAAACAATTGTGCCCACCCTCAAATGTTCAGACAGAACGCCATAAGTTCTTGTCATGCATGCAAAAAAGTAACGAATCCGTAGCACAATATGTTGCAGAATTAAAACATTTAGCTACCACCGCAAATTGGACATGTCAAGATCCAGAGTGTAAAAACCAATAAACTCGGTACTAACAGCATTAGCAATAGAAGCAGCAAAGAAATATAATAAAATGTATGCACCATCAGCAGGAATTGAAACAAATCAGGTAAATAAAATAAATAGGCATGCGACATCGTCATCAAGTGGCGGAGGAACCACCTCGTATTATAAGAATGCACAAAGCAGCCTAACTCATGGAAAAATCAGCCATAAAAACAAAATCATTGGAGATGGTAAATTTCAAAATATCTGCCTATGTTGTGGTAAGGAAGACCACATTGCAAGTGACTGTCGGTCTAAGAGAAAACTTAGATGTAACAGCTGCGGAAAAAAAGGACATACCGAGAAAGTTTGCATTTCGACTAAATTAGAAAGTAACAAAGCTGTCAAGTCAATAGAAAAAGAAGAATGAGGATTGTGTTGAAATATATGAAATAAAGCAAGTACAGGTAAATGCACAGCAACCGTTCATTGTCGAAGTCAAAATAGCAAATAAAAATCAAAAATTTGAACTAGATACAGGAAGCGCCATGACCATACTTTCTAAGACAGATTATGAAAAGTTGAATACAGGCATTACATTGCAAGATACACACATCGCACGTATACAGGAGAGAGATTTAAGCACTTGGGAGTAGCTTACGTACCTATTCAATATGGGAAACTAAAAAAGGAAGGAAGGGTATTTGTTGTACCCCAGAGAAGGTCACCCATACTAGGAAGGGAATGGATCAACGAACTGAAGATAATACGGAAGACAATAGAGGATGAACAACAGACTGACATGCTAAGTATGGTATATAGCATAGAAACAACTATCGCAGAAATCTTAAGAAAATTTTCAGATGTGTTCGGGCCTAAGGTAGGACTAATACCAGACATGGAATGTACACTTTTATTGAAAAATAACGCAAAACCTGTATTTGTAAAACCCAGGACAATACCGTATGCAGTCCAAGAAAAGACGAAACAGGAAATAGAATCATTAGTAGAGCAAGACATATTAGAAAAGATTGAAATAGCTGAGTGGGGTACACCTCTAGTACTCGTGCCGAAACCTGATAAATCAATTAGAATTTGTGCTGATTATAAAGTCACACTCAATCCCCAGTTGCATGACAACAGATATCCAATTCCAAAAATAGAAGACCTCTTCAATAAACTCCACAACGGAAAATACTTTTGTGTCTTGGATTTATACAAAGCTTATTTGCATCCGATGCTTGATAAAGAAAGTCAGAGAGTAACAACGATCTCAACCCCCTGGGATACTTATCTAGTAAAACGACTTTTTATGGGTATCAAGACAGCACCAAATTTATTTCACAAAGTTATTAACCAAATAATAGGTGGATTGGAAGGTACAATTGCCTATTTTGATGACATCTTGATTCAAGGAAACACAATCGAGCAATGTGAGACACGTCTTATAAAATGCCTGGAACAACTAAGAAAATATAATCTACACGTAAATAAAGACAAATGCAAATTCTTTGCGTCTTCCATTAAGTATTTAGGACATCAAATAAGTGAAAAAGGTCTTGAGAAAACACCAGATAAAATACAAGCAGTGATGAAAGCAGCACGACCAACTAATATCAATGAAGTCAGATCCTTTTTAGGACTGGCGCTTTACTATGCTAGGTTTATACCAAATGCTTCAGACATATCGAGGGTTTCCTGCCAAAAGGGCCTATCAACCAAAACATGGATTTAGAGGATTCAATAAAAACATTTCAAAAATCGGTGCATTTTTTTTCATATTGCTTATCATCTAAAATAAATGTTTTTAGGCGTATGTTTTGGATACTTTTATTCACTTGATGACCTTCTGGCACGAAAAATATACGACTCTAAGAAAAAAAAAGTTATAAGCCCAAAATCGCGATTTTGTGGATACGCCCTTCTGGCAGGAAACCCTCGATATTGCACCCATTAAATCGACTCTTACGCAAGAATACCTCATTCCGGTGGATGTAATATTCCAATATTACCATTATTCTTTTATATACATGGCAACGCCACTTTCACCAGTAAGAAGAAGACAGCTAGACTTTAAGGTCGGCAACATTCATTGTTGTTGTGAAACTACTGTAAAATGGTTGTGAAATAAAACAACACGTTCTTGATTAAAAATAAGTTTATTGATTATTTAATTTAACCATCTGCATAACAAACAGCCCTTACCACTGTGAAGCATCACAAACTGGCGACGAGGATTGAAAAAAAAGAAAAGAAAAGGAAACAAACGTCAACAATATTTTGTAGTGAATTTTTTTTGAGGTTAAGAAAAGACCTGAAAAAAAAGAACAAGTGAGGAAATGGAGACGATAACATTTCCAAAATTTAACGTGCTTGAAGACACCGGAAGCCTTGGAACCAGATGGGAAAACTGGATTGAGCGCTTTGACAATTACCTGGTGGGAATGGACATAAAAAACGAACACAGACAGCTAGCGCTGCTACTACACTTTGCAGGTGAGGAAGTTCATGATATTTACAGGTCTCTTCCAGATTCCGTTCCTGAAAGTCCTAACACAAGTCCTAACCCCTATAATGTAGCAAAGAGAAAATTAAAAAGTTATTTTGTCCCAAAAGTAAACATAGATTTCGAAACATATAAATTTCGTCAAGCAAAACAATCGGATACGGAAACTGTCGACCAATTTTATGCTCGCTTATTAAAACAGGCAAAAATTTGCAATTTTAATGATGCAAATAAAGAAATCAAACTCCAAATAATTATGAATACGAGTTATCAAGAATTACGCAAATATGGGTTGAATGACCAACCAACTCTAGACGATCTTTTAGCAAGAGGCAGGTCCATAGAATCAACAACACATCAACTACAAGTATTGCAAGGTCAAGATGAAAATATACAGTGGCTACAAAATAGAAACAACAGGAGAAGTAACCACAGATACAACAACAACAACAGAAGCGATAACAATTGCTACAACAACAACAATGGAAGCGATTACAATTGCTGCAAAAACAGAATTAACAACAACAGATCTGAGCGTAACAACAACAATAACAATGCAGTAACAACAGCGAACACAAATATTCGCGAATGCAAGAACTGCGGTGGTAAATGGCATTCTAATGGCTTAACAACTTGTCCTGCTTACAAACGGATATGCCACAAATGTGGAAAACAAGGACATTTCGCTAAAATTTGTCTGAACGCCAATGGAAACAGAAGTAGTGACAGCGGAAACAGAAGCAAAAGCAAACAAAGTAACAGAAGCACGGTTCGAAACACCAACACCATCAACAAACACAGATTAAACTCAAGCAGCGAAAGTGCAGAATTTTCCTATAAAGTGGAAGAGCGGATGGTTATAAACACAACAAAAATGAACATTGAGTCAGACGATAAAATACCAAAAGTGAAAATACGTATAAACGATAAATACGTTAATTTTGTCATTGACACCGGTTCATCCGTAAACGTAATTAACAAAAGTGTATTTAAAACGATATTTAAAGGAAAACATTCAAACATGGAGTTCGCTACAACAAACATATTTCCTTACAATTCAGATGAAAAGCTCGAAGTAGTTGCCAAGTTCTGGAGTAAATTAAGGTATAAAGACAAAATAACATCAGCACTGATATATGTAGTAGAAGGAAAAGGAGAGCCGCTACTAAGTTATGGAACTTCAAGAAAACTAGAACTAGTACATGTAACTTTTCAAAATAAAGCTGTAACAGACCATTTGTTGAAACAATTCCAGGAGCTCTACACCGGAGTTGAAAGGTTGAAGGATTATAAAATAAAGCTTCACATAGATGAAAAAGTACAGCCAGTTGCTCTGAAACACAGAAGGATACCGATACACTTACGTCCTACAGTCGAACAGGAAATAAATAGACTTCTACAGGCGGGTATCATAGAGAAAGCTACTGGTCCAACACCGTGGGTATCGCCGATAGTAATCGTACCTAAACCGCGAGATCCCAGTAAAATTAGAATTTGCGTGGACATGAGGCAACCTAACAAAGCTATCAAGAGGGAAAGACATCCAACACCAACAATAGATGACATACTAGCAAAGCTGAACGGAGCAAAAGTATTTTCAAAAATAGACTTACGACTAGTTTTACATGAACAATCAAGATACATAACAGTTTTTTCAACACACATAGGATTGTTTAGATACAAACGTCTCAATTTTGGCATCAACTCAGCAGCAGAGATTTTCCAAAACACAATCCGACAAGTCTTGATCAATATAGAAGGAACAATTAACATCAGTGATGACATACTAATTTTCGGGCAAGACCAACAGACGCATGACAAAGCAGTAACTGAAGTTTTGAATAGATTATCAAAAAGTGGCCTTACAATAAACAAACAAAAGCGTATTTTTAACACTAAAAAGATATCATTTTTCGGATATGTATTGTCTGATGAAGGGATTCAGCCAAATCCAAAAAAAATAGAATGCATTCAGGCAATGTCACCTCCTGAAAACATCAAAGATGTTCGGAGTTTCCTAGGCATGTTAAATTATGTTGGCAGATTTATGCCAAATTTATCTCAAAATACTGAAATGCTAAGAGAATTAATAACATTGAAAGAAAACAAATGGAAATGGACAGATCAACATGAAAGTGTATTTCAACAATTAAAAGATCAACTAGGAAACGCAAAGAGGCTTGCATACTTCGATGTCAACAAACAAACACATTTATACGTCGACGCCGCGCCGGTCCGACTGGACTTGGAGCCATTTTAGCACAAAGGCATGACAACAAAGAAAACATTATCGAAATCATTAACGTAGAACAGAGGTACAGTCAAATTGAAAAAGAAACATTAGCAGCCGTATGGGCCATACAACACTTCCATCTATATTTATATGGATCAATTTTCACATTACACTCTGATCACAAACCGTTAGTAAATATACTAAACAACGCAAGATCATCACCTAATGCTCGCATCGAGAGATTATGTCTACGACTACAGCAGTATCAGTTCAACACAGTCCATCAAAAAGGAGTTATTGTATAAATGAAACGCACCACATATAATAATGATAATAATAATGGTTTATTTGATATATTAAGAATACCCAGTGAGGGAGTGCGTGCATACACTTATCTGGCTCGAGGTAACAGGAAGAAGAGCTACCGGAAATATCGTTATCTTTATGTTGTACCAGAAGAAGGGTTCTACTGGAAGTATTGTTATTTGTACTAGAACAAAGTAAGTGTATACATCGCCACATCACTCCCCCTCTGAAAGAAGAAGTTTTGCTCTACTTTTACATTTCAACTTCTTAACATTATTCTAATTTTATTTATTTCTCATCTTTAAACAATTTCATTTCTTTATGTAAGTGACATGCTTTGGTTCTTAAAACTATTGTTCCTTTTTTTTTATTTATTTATTTATTCATTTATTTATTTTTTGACGTGACAACGTCTATTAAAACGATGAACGCCGGCTGCATGCACGAAAAATGATGACTCATTGTCCCGTTATGTCCCGTTATCTCCCGAAGTAATTTTAAAAATTTGATCGTAGTAATCTTAAAAATTTGATTAAAATTGTCAATATTTAATTAGATTAAAGTTGTCAAATTGTCAACAATAAGCAAAGCAAGCCAAACACTCTGTCTCCTAACTGGGTGCCGGTGTATAAGAAAATAGTGAACATTACACTGACGAAAACTGTGAAATGCAAACGAAAACAGTTTCCTTGCGTTCCTGCTTGTGCTATTACCATTCACAAGTCGCAAGGTGGGACGTTTACTGTTATTGTTTATAAATACTCCTCGGAGCAACCACAACAGTTGGTGTACGTGGCGTTGAGTCGGGTAACGAATATAGACGGCTTGCACATCATCACGGAAAAAGATGCGCCTTTTATCTTCAAACATGGACGGGATGGGAACGACTCACAGACTACGCGAGATGTCCGTAACGAATACATTCGACTCCGTGGACACACCCTTTAAACAATCACTTCGAAAGCAGTGAAATTTTGTGATGACGGTAACAACGCTGGGCAAGCTGTAGTGACAAACCTTAATGTTCAGAGTTTGTCTGCGCACTTCGCCGATATTGAAACGGATCGAGTGATACCAAGATCGGATTATTTGGTATTGACTGAAACGTGGATGCGTGACAATTTTGATCCAGTTCCAATCAATAATTATGAAGGTATAACCAGGCAGAATAATCGATCGGATTCTGATACAAACGCAGCTGGTGGAGTGGCAATCTTTCGAAAATTAACATCAACATCCACGGCCAAAGTTCTACACGTTGAATTGTCGGACACAACTCGTCTCATCAGAAACACAGGCGAGGTCTGCTTGGCTGAAATTACATGCTTCACTGCTGATACAACGTTTAAAATTGTACTTGGCGCAGTGTATATTGATCCTGGAGCAAGTGTCTCAAACATTAGTATTGCTGCACCAAGCATTCTTTCCGTATGTGCATAACAGGCAGTATGTGCATCCGATCATGCAGGTTGATACCAATGTACCAATTCTTCTTTGTGGCGACTTCAACACAAACGTGAAAAATGATGATACATTCCTCAAATTCATGAAGGATATGTACAATCTCGAATGCACATCAGATGTTACTAAGTCAACAACGGTGAGAGGAACAACCCTCGATTTGACTTTTTCAAGGCACATTACGCTCATTTCATACTTTTCCTATCATCGACCTATCCTTAACAGAATAACACAGATTGCAAGAAGTTAAATATCAAAGCTGTAAATGAATTTGTTACTACACATTGTTACTTGTAAATAATCTGTTCATTAAAGTAATAAACATACATATTTGGATTCATTAGTGCAAATAAAAGCTAATTTATCAATCAAAATGAATATTTCATTTCACTCCTTTTTGTATCCATACAAAATAATGATAATTTAATATAAATGATTCAATTTTATTCATAAAAGTGTGCAATCATTTCATCAATGTTTTCTCATGACGTTGTCACGTTAAACTATCGTCCGTAAACCCTCTTTACAGACAACAATTTTTATTTCATTTTATTTTGTAAGTGACATTCTATGTTCTTAACGCTACTATTCTAAGTGTAATTCATTTCATGCTATTTAACTAAATTGTCTTATTAACTAACAAAGTAAGATACAAATCTGAACTTGAATGAAACTGTCTCAAATGTTAAATGTTACTTGTGGTTTGGATTTAGAGCTAAATCGTGTGACTCTGTTGGAGAAAGTTTGTTTTAGGGATGAGGGAGACTTCTGCTCCCGTATCTATGAGGAAATAGATTTTGAGGTTTTTTTCGAAAATGAATTGGCGGCGAGAGAAGTTAGCTGGCTTCGGGGCCGAGAACGAAGTAGCTACTCTTAGTTTTTTGAGAGTCTTGTATGGTTGCATGGATCTATGCACTTCGTTGCGTTGCTACCAAATTTTTTATGGTACCAACAAATTCGATTGAAGCCCATGTTGCGATTTGTAGGTGTTCGAGAACGAGAGCGGTCTCTCCGGAACCTATTTTGAGAGTCGCTTCTGTCTCTTGTTCGCGCTTGTCGCATTTCCAACTTTCGAATTCTCTGGGATAAGTCTTCTAGTAAACTGGTGACGCGGTCAGTGGTGTCCGTGTGTGTCGGGCATCTCACAGCCTCTACCTTCTGTGTCGAGAGTGAGTCGAAGATTCTGTCTGCAATGGCAAATATTTCTTCCCGAGTTTGTGACTTTTCAATAGCAATTAAACTGGTCTGGATGGGGAAAGGTAATTTGTTCATCCACAGTTTATGCAAAAGGGGTTGGTTAACCAGACTATTCCCCCCCGCTAAAGATTCCATTTGCCGAAAGAGCTCCGAAGGTTTCGAGTCACCTAGATTGACCTTATGAAGGAGTGCATCTAACCTTCGTTCTTCAGAGTCCATGCTGCGCGCAAGAAGCAACGTTTTGAGATTTTCGTATTTCTGCTGTTGAGGCGGCTTTAAAAGGGCATCCGCCACTATCTCCATTACCTCAGGAATTAAGGATGCCACCAGATAATCGTATTTAGTGCTCGATGCCGTGATGCCTTTTATTTTGAATTGACTCTCGACTTGTAGGAACCATGGCCCCTGTGCTGAATGTCGAGTCGTGATTTGTGACAAATTTTTTGAGTTGAAGAAAGTGGCGTTTCAAACGAATTGCGACTTTGAGCATAGGGGGCTAAACTCGCACTTAGCACTTCCACTCTAGGCCACTATGCTGAAAATCGTAATTCGATTAAAAAGCCACTTTCTTCAACTCAAAAAATTGTCACAAATCACGACTCGACATTCAGCACAGGGGCCCATAAGTCGGGTCTAGTCGGCCAAAATGTTGGTAATTTTAAGCTGCCTATGATGGTGCTTGTTAATTCACAGTCACTAGATTGGGAGTTACCTGTTTTTCTATCCCCGGTGCTAGTATTTGGTAATGTGACTTGGGAATGCTCACCCGTTTCCGTTTCGTTTGCGTTACTAGTCATTTTGAATTATATTCTTTTTAATGTGTACTTTAAACTGGTATTTAGTTTTAAAGTTGAACCTGAACTTAGATATTGCTATGGAAAAATTCGCTTCAGTCGAAACCTTCGGGTAAGACTAATTTTATACTATTCAAAACCTATCGAATCAATGACAAAAAAGAAAGAAAGAAAAAGCCGATGTGGTTCGTGACGAAGATCGAAGATAAACAAGATAATTTTTAAAATGAGAAAAAAAAATGCAAAATAATTTTTATGAATCAAACCTGTGTGGTTAAGAGTGTTACATATATGATAATAAGAGTATAATAGTGTTATATATATATATGATAATATATAGGAAATATGTATGTATAATATATATAAAAATTTGTATATAAAATATATGTATTGTGGTATATAAAAAAAAATAAATTGTTGTATCGAAGAATGATGTAAAAGCACTACTCACTCAGGTACCCAGTTCTGACACTTTACTGTTATTTTCTATTCACTTGTATTTTGTTTTCTCTTTGTTCTTATTTTAAACTATTGTGCATGCTTGCATGGATTTTTATTAATTATTATAGGGAAGAATATTAAAATAAATTAGGACCACATAATATTTCACTAAAAATTCCAAAGTTTGAACCGTAATTAAGTAACGCGAAATATTAACTTTCAAGAAATTAAATGCGGTCGTATTAAAACAAATTGTCACGCCGGGTTCTAGATCACTGATCTCGATGCGATTTCTATCGCTAGTTGAAAGCCACTGTTATCACCATTGTTATAATTTTTATAGGTTGATTTATTTTATGCACTTTTATATTATTTGTTGCCATGCCACTGTTTTAAGTTTTCTTTTTAGATGGAATTATACCTCATATGGGGGTTCAATTTTGTTGCCTTTCCGTGGGCACATGGTTACCTTTTTACATTGATACCTTTTTGATTTTTCTGATTTTTCGTTCGGGGTCACCAATTATGTGGGGTATTGTATAAATGAAACGCACCACATATAATAATGATAATAATAATGGTTTATTTGATATATTAAGAATACCCAGTGAGGGAGTGCGTGCGTACACTTATCTGGCTCGAGGTAACAGGAAGAAGAGCTACCGGAAATATCGTTATCTTTATGTTGTACCAGAAGAAGAGTTCTACTGGAAGTATTGTTATTTGTACTAGAACAAAGTAAGTGTATACATCGCCACACCCTCTGATTATATCTCGAGACACCCGATGGAATCTGTAACTAGTGAAATGCATGACTTGAAAATAGAAGCTCATATTAATTTTGTTCTTCTCAACTCAGTGCCAAAAGCTTTATCAGTAGAAAAAATTGCAAAAGAAACTAGATCAGATGTTATTCTCCAATTATTAAAGAAATCTTTGAACGACAATAGATTATGGTCGAAAGAAGAGTTAAAACCATATCATAAAATCAACACTGAGATAACAACGTGTAAAGATATTGTACTCAGAACAAACAGAATAATACTACCAACAAGTCTTATTGAAGAAGCCATTCAAGTAGCTCATTATGGACATTTGGGAATTGAGAAAACAAAACAACTTCTTCGTCAAAAAGTATGGTTCCCGAACATGAATAAAATATTAGAGAAATATGTCCGTAGCTGTCTTGCATGTCAATCAGTAACACCAAACAAACAACGCTGTCCGATAACAACGCCATCGAGTCCAAAACATCCGTTCCAAAGCATAGATATCGATTTTGCTGGACCGTTTCCAAAACAATAAGTATTTATTTTTAATTATTGATGAATACTCTAAATTTCCTATAGTCGAGGTTACATCTTCCCCAAGCTTTAAACAAATTGAGCCGATTCTTAGCCGAACATTTTCATTATTTGGGATACCAGAAAACATCAAATCCGATAATGGGCCACCATTCGATGGGCAAGGATATCTAAGTAATTTAAACATCAAACACTGCGCTATAAACCCTTTATGGCCAGAAGCTAATGGCATGGCAGAACGATTTGTAAAAACACTAACAAAATCTGTTTTATGCTCAGTACTAGAAACCAACAAATTTGATCAGCAACTGTTCGAGTTTCTAATAAACTATAGAAGCGTTCCACATAGCACAACAAAAAGATCTCCACATGAATTAGTTTTCAAAAGAGAAATAAACACACTACTGCCGTCAATAAAGAAGAAAAGCAAGATGCCAAGATATGACAGTGCAACAGATACAAACAACAGGAGAAAGCAAAACGAACAAGCCAACAAGAAAAGAAGAGTCATAGAGCATAAATTTAAAAGAGGAGATAAGGTACTTTGTAAACGGAGAAAGTTTAATTCTTTTACACCATTATATGACCCAGTTCCGTACCAGATAGAAAAGATTGTCAACAACCAAATTCATGCAACTAGACATGAGAAGAGAATCATCCGAAATGCATCATTCTTCAAACTCTATATTCCTTCTTTCAAAACACTTTACCCTCAAAATAACATCCCCTCATCCTGTAAGTATTCTCACTTTCCAGAACATAAACAAACTTCACCTAGAAACACAGAGGCATACGCTAGAGATAACAATATAGCAACGCCAGACCCGAATACGCAGATAGAGGAAATATCTAAAAATTCATCTGCAATCGATTAACAGTCAGCACCCTGATTCACCCTCGCAAGAAGTAACAGGCACGTCTACAAATCTGAAGGATTTCCCAGCACATCATCAGGAAAGACCACATCGTTCACGAAAGTTACCGTCCCGATTTAAAGACTTCAAATTATTTTAATAACAACCTAGTGGGGACATTCTTTATCTGAAGTTGAGGAGGAGATGTAATATTCCAATATTACCACTATTCTTTTATATACATGGCAACGCCACTTTCACCAGTGTAACGGTCGGGATCTAATCTCCGTTCAGTACACCACTCCATGAATTAAATAAATAAGCCCTGTCCCAGAAACGCTCGAAAAATTCGTTACTAATTGCCGCCATTTATCATTGCTAGGCAATGGACATAGCCCCGACGAACTTGAAAGAATCCCTCATTTTGCACCCTGTAATCCCATCTATTTCCCCTTATTGGGCTCGTCTTTGAATAATTCTTATCCACTGTTTTATTGCCCACGAAACACTTTCCCCACGGACGCCTCGATCAGGTCACATCCCTTGACCAATGGGAGCACGGCATCTGGCCATTTTTCATAAAAAAACGCGCTTCACTTAGGTTGATTGGTATGCGTGAGCAATTCATTCCTCCATTTCATTATGATTATTCCTGATTCTCCCTTTTGGGCAACACAAGTTAGACCAAAAGAAGTCAATGGAAATGGAAAAATTGCTCGGTATAACCGCGGTTTTTGTGCGAGACCCTGTGTTCAGGGGGGGACAAAAGAGGTTTTTTGGACGAGAAGCGTGGCTTGGTCAGTCGATTCACGGACACGAGAGTAGCGACATCGGGGAAGCAATTCGCTCCGTTTTTTTTCGGTTTTACTTTTCTAAGCTTTTGAATCCATTGGTCAGAGAGATTAAGAATCTAATTGTGCTTGCCCGGGATGAACAGTGCGCGCCAGGTTAAATGACGGTAGTGATACGGTACAAGGTGCATTAAGAAGTGTACGGTGTATGCTACAAAAACTGAGCGAATGATTATGTTTTTTGTTGTTTTACGTAAAGAAACGCAGTATAATGTCCAAAGAGTAGAGCGCCTTTCAATTGTGGTGTGTTTTTCTACCCCAAACCGCTCCAACAACCCGAGTATTATGATTATCCGTTAATGAAACAAGGAAAAAAGGAAATTGGTAGAAGCTTACACGTGTAGGGACATCTACTTGAGGAAAACTTTTTATGGGTAAATAAGGGAAAAAGAACCAAAGCGAAGGTAAATAAAAAAAAAAAAACAAAAAAAAACTATTATATTTGGATTTTGGTCCGCGAAGAAAAAGAAAAAAAAACTTTAAAATCAGTAGGAATTTGTATTAGTGAGCACATAGAGAAAAAAAACGTACCGCCGAATGTCGATATACATGCACACGTGGCGGGTAGTACGCAGACATTACGCCCTTCTACTCCCGGAAAATTAACCAAGGACGATAGGACATGCTGCCCAAAAGGCGACAGGGAGTGCAGATCCTCTTCCTTTATTTCACCTTAGAATGATTGGGACGTGAATAAGAATTTTAACTAGCAGTAAAAACCCTAAATCACAGTAAATATATTTAATCACAAAAACATTAAAGTTGCAATATATATTACTTTATATTAAAAACATTAAAATTGCAATATATATTTCTTTATATTAAAAACATCAAAATTACAATATATATTTGTTTATATTACAAACATTAAAATCACAATATATATATGTTACATTATATTACAAACATTAAAATTACAATATATATTTCTTTATATTACAAACATTAAATTTACAATATATATTTCTTTATATTGCAAACATTAAATTACAAATAAAATATCACATTATATTAAATACAATTAAGGATAATAAATATACTACATCACAATATATATATACATATATTTATATAGGGCGCTATATTGACGGCTGCGGAAACGAGCGTCGGTTATGTCCAGAGAAACATGCAACATTGGATCTCGGACACTACCTGGCAAAAAATAGAACGCAGGAGGGCCCTCAAAAATAACGTAAACTCTACAAGCGACCCGGAAAGACGTCACCAACTTGAACGGGAATATTCCCAATTACACCGGGAAGTAAAGAGAAGTGTGCGGCGTGATAAAAGGCAGCAGATAAACGAGCTCGCAGAAAAAGCGGAAAACGCGGCAAACACAGGCAACAGTAAAGTGCTGTACCAAATTACTAAACAGCTCTCGGGAAAGCACTCTACTAAAAAGCATGCCGTAAAGAGTGCGGATGGGAGGCTGCTGTGCAGCGACGAGGAGCAACTCCAAAGATGGAGAGATTACTTCTTCGCCGCCCTGAATGGTTCACTTGCACAGGAACCTCAGGAAAACAGCAACAATGCACAGCCGATAAGAATCAACACCCGGGCCCCATCCAAGACGGAAATAGTTACCGCAATTCATGCGATGGCCAATGGTAAAGCAGCTGGAAAAGATGGCATCCCGCCAGAATTGTTGAAAGCCGATTCAAGCCTCATAGCAGATGCGCTTCAGCCAATCCTGGAAATAGCATGGAACACCTGTACCTTTCCGGGGGATTGGACGGAAGGTATCATAGTCAAAATACCCAAAAAGGGGGACCTAACAATATGCGACAACTGGAGAGGCATCTGTCTATTATCTACTGTGGGTAAAATCTTGTCCCACGTTATATTATCAAGGATAAGAGAGGCAGTAGACCGAACGCTTAGAAGGCAGCAGGCCGGATTCAGGAAGGGCCGCTCATGTATAGACCATATTAACACCTTGAGAATCATAGTGGAGCAGTCTACTGAATTCCGATCCCCCCTTTACCTAGCTTTCGTAGATTATGAGAAAGCGTTCGACTCGGTTAATAGGAGCTTTATATGGCAGGCATTACGGCGACGTGGACTGCCTGATAAAATAATAGAATTGATAAAAGCCCTTTACAACAATTCCAAATGCAGAGTTCTCCATAATGGAAAATTATCCGACAGCTTCGAGGTGAATTCAGGAGTACGACAAGGATGTCTACTTTCGCCATTACTATTTCTTATAGTAATAAATGACATCCTTGTCGACGCTCTAGATAATAGAACAGGCGGCATACAATGGGGTTTGCTAGACCGCCTTAAGGACCTCGACTACGCAGATGATATCTGTTTGCTGGCCCACAGACATCAGGAGCTAAAAAACATGTTAAACAATTTGGCAACAGAAAGTAGTCTAGCAGGCTTAAGGCTGAATCCGAACAAAACCAAAGAAATGCGGATAAATGCAAACACACTTGAACGAACTGCGCTGAATAACCGTGACGTGGAAGTGGTAGATAAATTCTGCTACCTCGGTAGCATTATTACCGAAAATGGCGGTACAGAAGAAGACGTCAGTTCCAGAATAAATAAAGCACGAGGCGCATATGCATGCCTGTTCCGCATATGGAGATCAACGGAGATCTCAACTAACACCAAATTGCGGCTGTTCAACTCCAACGTTAAGGCAGTTCTTTTGTACGGTTGCGAAACATGGAAAGTCACCCAATTCATCACAGGGCGCCTACAAGTCTTCATCAACAGATGCCTGCGTCGTATCCTAAAAATCCGCTGGCCAGATAGAATTTCAAATGAAGAGCTATGGCGCCGTGCCGGCCAAGAAAGGATAGACGACCAAATCAGGCGAAGGAAATGGAATTGGGTTGGCCACACCTTGCGACGCGATAACGAAAACCTAGCCAAACAGGCCCTTGACTGGAACCCGCAAGGATCCCGTCGAGTTGGAAGACCTAGAACAACGTGGAGGAGGACCCTACTAGCAGAGGCCGCAACAACTGGGAGATCCTGGTCAGAGCTGAGAGCTGTCGCGCAAAACAGAGTCCGCTGGAGGGCAACTGTTTCCGCCCTATGTCCCATGAGGGATTAAAGGGGCACAAAGAAGAAGAAGAAAGAAGATATTTATATATATTAACTTACAATGATTATATTAAAATTGCAATACACGCATTAATAATTACCAAAGAAAAAAAAAAACTTTAAATATTGTACAAGAAAAAAAAAATTTTTTGTTAAAGAGTAGGCCTGTCTCTTCATAGGGTAAGGAAAAGTTTTGAACTTAAGTATATTTAAGATAAGAAAAAGAAAAAAATTAAGTTTAAAGTAGCCTTGTTAGAGCACCCGCCATGGCCATCGTATATTTTTTTTTGTGTACATAGTTGAACTAGCGTTTCAATGTAATTAAGCCCTTCCTCCTGGAAAGCTAAAATTTTTTTATTTTTATATTTGTTTTATTAATGTTTGATATATATATATATATATATATATATATATACATATACATATATATATATATATATATATATACATATATATATATATATATACATATATATATATATATATATATATACATATATACATATATATATATATATATATATATATATATATATATATATACATATATATATATACATATATATATATATATATATATATATACATATATATATATATATATATATATATATATATGTATATATATATATATATATATATATATATATATATATAAACGGAAGTAGTGCTGATCAGCAAGCGACGAAAGTTAGTATCCGTAAGGATAAAAGTAGGGGAACAGATCATCCACTCACAGCCCGCACTAAGGTACCTGGGAGTGATGATCGACCGGAGGCTAAACTTCAAAGCGCACTTGGAGGGCACGGCAGACAAAGCGTCTGCGATTTGTGCAGCACTCGCAAGAATGCTGCCCAATGTTGGGGGCCCTAGACCGAGTCGCCGCCTCCTCTTGGGGAGGGTGGTAAGCTCAGTCCTGTTATACGCAGCGCCAGTGTGGGCAGCAGCGTTAAACAGGACTGCAAATAGCAGAAAATGGAGGGGTGCTTATAGGCTAAGTGCACTTCGCGCTTGCTGCGCGTACAGGACCACGTCCGACGATGCGGCGTGCGTGATAGCTGGGATGATTCCCATAGATATTCTGGCGAGGGAGGGCATGCGTCTCTATGACCCAGAATATGGTGGAGGGGAGCCAAAAAGGGTGCGGCGGCAGATGGCGCGCTGCGAGTCTTTAAGGGAATGGCAGGCGAAGTGGGACGAGTCTGTTAAGGGTCGCTGGACCCACAGACTTATCCCTAACGTGGAAATATGGGCTACGAGGGAGCGTGGGGAAGTAAGTTACGACCTCACGCAGTTCCTGAGCGGACATGGGGGGTATAGGAAATACCTCCACCGCTTTGGGCACGATGATTCACCGTTGTGTCCGGTGTGCCCAGCGACGGAGGAAGACGCAGAACACGTCTTCTTTACCTGCTCGAGATTCGCCGAGGAAAGGGCGAAACTAGAAGAAAGGGTCGAGGAGCCACTAACGCCCGAAAACATCCTAGACCATATGATGAGGTCTGAGGAAATGTGGAGGGACGTGGAAGCAACCCTCAAGACCATTCACAGAAAGCTAAGGCAAGAAGAAGCCGTAAGAAATAGAGAAAGGCACAGAAATGCCGCGAGCAGAAGCAGCTGAATGAAGCTGAACGACCCCCGCGATGTAATGCTTATTAGCCAGTCCCGCGGGGGTGGATCACGTCGGAGGGGCTTTTTTAGTTCTCATGTTCATAGACCCATATATGCGTATGTGCACTTATGTGTCCATATGTGTGTATGTGTGGATTTACGTGAAACATAACCGTCATGCGGGATCGGCCAGTAAGGGGCACTTGAGTCATGCCGGTAGCGAATGCTTTTTTACCCCCAGAAAAAAAAAAAAAAAAAAATATATATATATATATATATATATATATATATATATATATATATATATATATATATATATATATATCGTCGCTTATCCAGAATAGTGCTACAACTCAAAAATTTCCAATTTCGAGTTTATTTTAAGAATGTATAGCTAAATATGCATATTTTTATGTAGCAAAAATCCATATTAATACTTCTAAAAATAACCGCTGGAAACCCGCTGGAATCCAAGATCATAACATGGGCTTGTATGAAACTAAAAACTTTCAAATGGCTCCCCTGTAAAATTCATTGTTTTTGAGTTGTGACACTATTCTGGATAAGCGACGATATATATATATATATATATATATATATATATATATATATATATATATATATATATCTATATCTATAAAAATCTCGTGTCACAGTGTTTGTTACCGTACTCCTCCGAAACGGGTTGACCAATTTACATGAAATTTTTGGTGTATATTTGGTAGGTCTGAGAATAGGTCGTAGGCTATTTTTTATACCTTTAACCAAAAAAACAGCTGCAAAATCCAAACAAAAATGGTAATTTTAGGAATTTTCACTTCATTTTAGTTTCAATAGCTTCATGGCCTACCTATTGTTTGACAAATGTAAAATTGTCATTAAATTGAATCATTACATTTAATGAAAATTTCAAATTTACGCAGCTGTCAAACAATAGGTAGGCCATGACGCTATTGAAACTAAAATGATCCATGGCGGCCGTCTCAAGAGGGCGGTGTACCACTTTCTTCACAACCACCTCGACATGGGTATCAAATGAAAGGGTATGATAAGTAGAATACAATAAGCAATGTAGTATACAAAATATATCTTTAGATCCATGGCGGCCGTCTCAAGAGGGCGGGGTACCACTTTCTTCACAACTACCTCAACATGGGTATCAAATGAAAGGGTATATTAAGGAGAATACAATAAGCAATGTAGTATACAAAATATATCTTTAGATCCATGGCGGCTGTCTCAAGAGGGCGGGGTACCACTTTCTTCACAACCACCTCGACATGGGTATCAAATGAAAGGGTATGATAAGTAGAATACAATAAGCAATGTAGTATACAAAATATATCTTTAGATCCATGGCGGCCGTCTCAAGAGGCCGGATTACCACTTTCTTCACAACCACCTCAACATGGGTATCAAATGAAAGGGTATGTTAAGTAGAATATAATAAGCAATGTAGTATACAAAATATATCTTTAGATCCAAGGCGGCCGTCTCAAGAGGGCGGGGTACCACTTTCTTCACAACCACCTCGACATGGGTATCAAATGAAAGGGTATGATAAGTAGAATACAATAAGCAATGTAGTATACAAAATATATCTTTAAATCCATGGTGGCCGTCTCAAGAGGCCGGATTACCACTTTCTTCACAACCACCTCAACATGGGTATCAAATGAAAGGGTATGTTAAGTAGAATACAATAAGCAATGTAGTATACAAAATATATCTATAGATCCATGGCGGCCGTCTCAAGAGGGCGGGGTACCACTTTCTTCACAACCACCTCGACATGGGTATCAAATGAAAGGGTATGATAAGTAGAATACAATAAGCAATGTAGTATACAAAATATATCTTTAGATCCATGGCGGCCGTCTCAAGAGGCCGGATTACCATTTTCTTCACAACCACCTCAACATGGGTATCAAATGAAAGGGTATGTTAAGTACAATACAATAAGCAATGTAGTATACAAAATATATCTTTAGATCCATGGCGGCCGTCTCAAGAGGGCGGGGTACCACTTTCTTCACAACCACCTCGACATGGGTATCGAATGAAAGGGTATGATAAGTAGAATACAATAAGCAATGTAGTATACAAAATATATCTTTAGATCCATGGCGGCCGTCTCAAGAGGGCGAATTACCACTTTCTTCACAACCACCTCAACATGGGTATCAAATGAAAGGATATGATAAGTAGAATACAATAAGCAATGTAGTATACAAAATATATCTTTAGATCCATGGCGGCCGTCTAAAGAGGCCGGATTACCACTTTCTTCAAAACCCCCTCAACATGGGTATCAAATTGAAGGGTATGATAAGTAGAATACAATAAGCAATGTAGTAGACTCAATATACCGATTCATGGCGGCCGACGCAAGACCCATGTTCTTTGAGGCATTTCATCTGTGTAAAATTCATATCTCGAAAAATATTAAGTCAGTGGATGGTTTTTATTGTTTACTATTGACTTATGGGTGCAGCGTAGGCGCACCGGGTCCCAGCTAGTATATATATATATATTATAAAAATCTCGTGTCACAGTGTTTGTTACCGTACTCCTCCGAAACGGGTTGACCAATTTGCATGAAATTTTTTGTGTATATTTGGTAGGTCTGAGAATAGGTCGTACGCTATTTTTTATACCTTTAACCAAAAAAACAGCTGCAAAATCCAAAAAAAAAAATGGTAATTTTAGGAATTTTCACTTCATTGTAGTTTCAATAGCTTCATGGCCTACCTATTGTTTGACAAATGTAAAATTGAATCATTACATTTAATGAAAATTTCAAATTTACGCAGCTGTCAAACAATAGGTAGGCCATGACGCTATTGAAACTAAAATGATCCATGGCGGCCGTCTCAAGAGGGCGGTGTACCACTTTCTTCACAACCACCTCGACATGGGTATCAAATGAAAGGGTATGATAAGTAGAATACAATAAGCAATGTAGTATACAAAATATATCTTTAGATCCATGGCGGCCGTCTCAAGGGGCCGGATTACCACTTTCTTCACAACCACCTCAACATGGGTATCAAATGAAAGGGTATGTTAAGTTCAATACAATAAGCAATGTAGTATACAAAATATATTTTTAGATCCATGGCGGCCGTCTCAAGAGAGCGGGGTACCACTTTCTTCACAACCACCTCGACATGGGTATCTAATGAAAGGGTATAATAAGTAGAATACAATAAGCAATGTAGTATACAAAATATATCTTTAGATCCATGGCGGCCGTCTCAAGAGGCCGGATTACCACTTTCTTCACAACCACCTCAACATGGGTATCAAATGAAAGGGTATGTTAAGTACAATACAATAAGCAATGTAGTATACAAAATATATCTTTAGATCCATGGCGGCCGTCTCAAGAGAGCGGGGTACCACTTTCTTCACAACCACCTCGACATGGGTATCAAATGAAAGGGTATGATAAGTAGAATACAATAAGCAATGTAGTATACAAAATATATCTTTAGATCCATGGCGGCCGTCTCAAGAGGCCGGATTACCACTTTCTTCACAACCACCTCAACATGGGTATCAAATGAAAGGGTATGTTAAGTAGAATGCAATAAGCAATGTAGTATACAAAATATATCTTTAGATCCATGGCGGCCGTCTCAAGAGGGCGGGGTACCACTTTCTTCACAACCACCTCGACATGGGTATCAAATGAAAGGGTATGATAAGTAGAATACAATAAGCAATGTAGTATACAAAATATATCTTTAGATCCATGGCGGCCGTCTCAAGGGGCCGGATTACCACTTTCTTCACAACCACCTCAACATGGGTATCAAATGAAAGGGTATGTTAAGTAGAATACAATAAGCAATGTAGTATACAAAATATATCTTTAGATCCATGGCGGCCGTCTCAAGAGGGCGGGGTACCACTTTCTTCACAACCACCTCGACATGGGTATCAAATGAAAGGGTATGATAAGTAGAATACAATAAGCAAAATATATCTTTAGATCCATGGCGGCCGTCTCAAGTGGCCGAATTACCACTTTCTTCACAAGCACCTCGACATGGGTATCAAATGAAAGGGTATGATAAGTAGAATACAATAAGCAAAATATATCTTTAGATCCATGGCGGCCGTCTCAAGTGGCCGAATTACCACTTTCTTCACAACCACCTCGACATGGGTATCAAATGAAAGGGTATGATAAGTAGAATACAATAAGCAATGTAGTATACAAAATATATCTTCAGATCCATGGCGGCCGTCTCAAGAGGCCGGATTACCACTTTCTTCACAACCACCTCAACATGGGTATCAAATGAAAGGGTATGATAAGTAGAATACAATAAGCAATGTAGTATACAAAATATATCTTTAGATCCATGGCGGCGGTCTAAAGAGGCCGGATTACCACTTTCTTCACAACCCCCTCAACATGGGAATCAAATTAAACAGTATGATAAGTAGAATACAATAAGCAATGTAGTAGACTCAATATACCGATTCATGGCGGCCGACGCAAGACCCATGTTCTTTGAGGCATTTCATCTGTGTAAAATTCATATCTCGAAAAATATTAAGTCAATGGATGGTTTTTATTGTTTACTATTGACTTATGGGTGCAGCGTAGGCGCACCGGGTCCCAGCTAGTATATATATATATATATATATATATATATATACTCCGAATACCAGGCGACCTTCGGTTTCAATGTAGCCTTCCCGTGGTAATGCGGAGCTCTGCCATGGGTGACTGTCCTTTCTCGCGCAACTCGTGGGATTCAACATAGAGAAACACACAAAAACCAATGAGGTTGGAGCACCTCCCAAAGCTCCAAACACAGCCAGGGCTTTTATAGTCCAACAAAGGGCGACTCCGGAAGATGGTAACTCCATCCAAAGGAGCAGAAAGACGGTGAGAACACCACCACCAAAGAGTGCTAAGGACCAGGAGCATCCCGGTTCTGAGCAACAAAGTGCGGCTCAAGAAGGAAATCCAAATTCCGTTCCTAGGAGCAACAAAACGGTTAGAACACCGCCATTAAAGTGCATCAAGGACCTTGGGTCAGCGGAAAATGGCGAAGTGAGGGTGAGCACTCCGGCGACCACAGCGGAGGAGGCTCAATCATCCCCTTTTGATAAATTAGGGGTTATGATAAGAGACCTCATGGAGTATGTCGACGCAAAGAAAAACGTCGAGCTCGCCATAAAGGAGAAAATTAGGCGGGTTAGGTCTACCTACCTCAAGGCCAAGGAGGAAATAACTACCCAGCAGAGGGCGAAAGAGCTGAAGGATACGTCGGCTCAAACAGAAGTTTCGCCGCACAAAAAAGAGAGCCGTTCAACCGGGGATGCTGTAGAGAAATGGCCCCAAGAAAAGAGCAAAGAGCCGCGGCCGCACAAGCGCCGTAGAGAGCTCAACGAGGAGGTGCAGCTGCAGCAGCACACCCCCAAGAGAAAAAAGGGAAAGACTCCCGACGCAGTGGCCGAGCCAGCCCCGATACAGGCGGCACGCCCGGTTGAATGCGAGAGTGGGAACCGGGAAAGCTCTGCCTGGAAGAAGGTGGAAAGAAAAAAGAGGAAGAAAAAGAAAAGAAGACTCAAAGAGGCCAACAAGCTGAGGCAAAGGACCCGGTCGGATGCAATTATCATCACGACCAAAGGGGAAGCAACGTACGCGGAGATCCTTCGCAAGGTGAGGACAGATGCCTCCCTGGCGGAACTGGGAAACAGCGTAAATAGAGTTAGGAGAACGCAAAAGGGCGATCTCCTGCTAGAGCTAAAGAGGGGAGATGCTAAGACCGGGGACTTAGAACAGAAGGTTAAAGCATCGATTAACGGGGTGGCTGAAGTGAGAGCCAGTACAAATACGGTAGTGATCGAGTGTAGAGACTTGGACGAGATCACAACCAAGGAAGAGGTGTGCGAAGCACTGAGGACCCAGCTAGGTCTGACGGTCGAGGAAAAGGATGTCCTCAGGCTAAGAGAGTCGTGGGGGGGCACTCAGACGGCGTTTATAAGCCTGCCTGTTGAAGCTGCGAAGAAGGCTATCGCAGCAGGTAAAGTTCGAGTCGGCTGGGTGGTATGCCGAATGCGGGAGCGGGTATCGCTTAAACCGTGCTTCAAATGCATGAAGTTCGGCCACATAGCGAAAAACTGCAGCAGCAGCCAGGATAGAGGAAGGCTGTGCCGAGGCTGCGGAAAAGAGGGTCACAAAGTAAAGGAGTGTGACCAAGCTGCCAAATGCCTAATTTGTAGGGAGGTAGAGGGCAGGGATAGTGGGCACGTGACCGGAGGTAGTAGATGTCCGGCGTACAAGGAGGCACTGAAAAGAAGACGAAGATAAGGTTCTTACAGATTAACCTGAACCACTGTCAAGCGGCACAAGATCTGCTGGCACAGACAGCCTATGAGGAGAAAATCGACGTCGCAATCGTCTGCGAGCAGTATAGAAACCTGCACAGCGGCGTCTGGATAAATGATAGCAGCGGCACGTCAGCGATATGGACGTGCGGGAGCCGAGCCATGGAAGATACCATGAGAAGCCCAGAGAATGGCTTCACGCGGGCAAAAGTAGGCGGAATACACGTCTACAGCTGCTATGCGGCGCCAAGCCTGACACTAGACGAGTACGAGTCGATGTTGGAAAGGTTAGCCGCCGACGCGAGTCGCCATCACCCGGTAATATTAGCGGGTGATTTCAATGCTTGGGCTGTCGAATGGGGCAGTCGACAAACGAATGCAAGAGGGCGCATACTCCTAGAAGTATTCTCGCGACTAAATGTGGTGTTGGTCAACACCGGAGGCGAAAACACCTTCCAAAGGGGTGGGAGAGCGTCTGTAATCGACATCACTTACGTGAGCGATTCAGTGGCCAAGGACCTACAGTGGCGGGTGAGCGATTTGTACACGCACAGCGACCACCAAGCCATTATCTTCGAGGTAGGGCAGGGTATAGAAAAGAGGAATCCTACGTACGGAGCGGCTAGAGGATGGGCCGTAAATAAACTCGACACAGAGGTGTTCGAGGAAGTATTCCTGCATGATGCGAGGTCGGCAGGAGGTGCCAGGGAAGGGGCAGAGCGAATCGAAGATTCAGTAAAACAGGCATGTGATGCATCCATGCCTCGGCGCGCCGGCAATCGGCAACACCCACCAAACTTCTGGTGGAACGCCGAGATCAACGAATGCCGAAGAGCCTGCCTGAAAGCGAGAAGGAGAACTCAAAGAAATCGGAACCGTCCTGATTTCGATGAACTCCTTCAGAGATATAAGGAAGCGAGGAGAAGGCTGAACAAGGCCATCGCTAGAAGTAAATCCGAGCACTTCAAAAGATTGTGCAGAGAAGCAGACTCGGACCCCTGGGGTGGAGCCTATAAAATGGTTATGTCAGCGGTCAAGGGCAAACGCTCTCCGCCGATCACCTGCCCCGCGCTGCTCCAGAGCATTGTGTACGTCTTGTTTCCACAGAACGTACGCGCCGCCGAACTACCCACCCTTCAGGTGGACCCAGAAGAGGTACCTGCGGTGACCGCAGATGAGATTCTGGAGGCTGCAAAAAAGGTAGCCATCAATAAGGCCCCTGGCATGGATGGCATACCAAATAAAGCGGCGAAGCTAGCAGCTTCAATAGCGCCAGACAGGTTCGCTGAAGTCTTCACAGCGTGCCTGAGAGAGGGGATCTTCCCGGAGCGATGGAAACAGCAGAAACTCGTGCTCCTACCGAAGCCGAACAAGCCCTTAGGGGACCCATCGTCCTACAGACCGATATGCCTCCTTAGTTGCATAGGCAAACTTTTCGAGCGGGTGATCTGTAACAGGATTCTCCCTAGCGTCGAAAGGGTAGGTGGCCTGTCGGACAAGCAATTCGGCTTCAGAAAGGCAAGGACGACTACTGATGCAATCAATATGGTGGTGGGCATAGCAAAAGCCGCCATAGAGAAAAATCACTGCTGCGCACTGATAACCCTCGACGTAAAAAATGCTTTCAACTCAGCGAGGTGGAGCAAAATAGTTGAGGCGTTAATCAAGCTAGGCACACCTAAGTACCTAGTGCGTGTAGTGGCCGACTACCTGCAGGGTAGGTCGCTTCATTGTGATTCGGATGATGGTCCTAAAGTGTTCGGGACAACATGCGGCGTCCCGCAAGGTTCCGTCCTGGGCCCTCTCCTATGGGTCGCAATGTACAATGATGTGTTGGGGCTTCGTCTTCCAAAGGAAGCAGTGGCGATCGGGTTCGCAGATGATATCGGGGTAGTTGTCGAAGGAAAACACCCAGATGACATCGAACTGTATGCGAACGAAGCGATTTGGGAAATAAAAGCGTGGTTAGAACGCGCTGGGTTGATGCTTGCTGAGCACAAAACTGAAGCAGTGCTGATCAGCAAACGGCGAAAGCCAGTATCCGTGAGGATCAAGGTGGGGGAACTGATCATCCACTCACAGCCCGCTCTAAGGTACCTGGGAGTGATGATCGATCGGAGGCTAAATTTCAAAGCGCACTTGGAGGGCACGGCAGACAAAGCTTCTGCGATTTGTGCAGCACTCGCAAGAATGCTGCCCAATGTCGGGGGCCCTAGACCGAGTCGCCGCCTCCTCTTGGGGAGGGTGGTTAGCTCAGTCCTGTTATACGCAGCGCCAGTGTGGGCAGCAGCGTTAAACAGGACTGCAAATAGTAGAAAATGGAGGGGTGCATATAGGCTAAGTGCACTCCGCGCTTGCTGCGCGTACAGGACCACGTCCGACGATGCGGCGTGCGTGATAGCGGGGATGATTCCCGTAGACATTCTGGCGAGGGAGGGCATGCGTCTCTATGACCCAGAATATGGTAGAGGACAGCCAAGAAGGGTACGGCGGCAGATTGCGCGCTGTGAGTCCCTAATGGAGTGGCAGGGGAAGTGGGATGAGTCTGTTAAGGGTCGTTGGACCCACAGACTTATCCCTAACGTGGAAATATGGGTTTCTAGGGAGCGTGGGGAAGTAAGCTACGACCTCACGCAGTTCCTGAGCGGACATGGGGGATATAGGAAATATCTCCACCGCTTCGGGCACGACGATTCACCGATGTGTCCGGTATGCCCAGCGACGGAAGAAGACGCAGAGCACGTCTTCTTTGCCTGCTCGAGATACGCCGAGGAAAGGGCGACATTAGAAGAAACGGCCCAGGCGCCACTAACGCCGGAAAACATCGTAGAGCATATGATGAGATCCGAGGAAATGTGGAAGAAAGTGGAAGAAACCCTGAAGGCCATTCACAGAAAGTTAAGGCAAGAAGAGGCCAGAAGAAACAGAGAAAGGCGAAGAAATGCCGAGAGCAGTAGCAACCCCCATGGGTAAGGACCAGAGGGACACCTAAAGGGTCATGGTGGTGGCGCCCGCCCGAAGTAATGCCTCGCGGCGGTCCCGGGCGGGGTAAGCGTCACACAAAGGGGTGGTGAGTTTATTCAGTAGGAGTCTGAAACTCGGTCTGAGTGCGGGAACCTCAGAAGTGTCTATGTAGAGTCTCACCATCCCCCGTAAAAAAAAAAAAAAAAAAAAAAAAAAATATATATATATATATATATATATATATGTATATATATATATATATATATATATATATATATACTCTTCTCGGTGAGTGGAGTGGGTGATAAAGATTTCTCTATTATTGCTACCTGACCATGTGAGTACGTAGTGGGAACACGGGAGGCATGGCAACCGGTGGGGAGGATGTGTGCCTCGCTTACGGTAAGTACTTCTAGTAGTTAGTTTTTTTCAGATTCCGCCCTCGTTCGCATCCGCCCGCATGGCTGCGACATTATAGAAGCCGACCCCCCTCTTCCCTCTCTCGATGGCCCCGGACGGTTCCCCATATCGCCCCTTTGGATTTTTTTTGTTTATGTAGTTCTTAGTGGCACGTGATTTTTAGTTATTTCAAACTGTCACCCCTTTTCCTTGGCTCCCTGCACTACGAACCCCCCCATCCGGCGAGCTAGCTAGAGCATCGCTAGACGTGCCCACGCCAGGTGTAGTGGAGGCAAATCAACTTTTTGCGATATCTCTTCCCAGGACTTCGTCCAGCCACTCTTTTGGTCTTTAGTGACCCTATCCTCCTTCCTTCTTTTTTGTAAAACGTTTACGGCCCCTGGTGGCCATGCTATTCTTTCCAGTCCTTCTTCGAGCATCAGCTCGACCAACCTTACGACAGTTACACCAGTAAGAAGAAGACAGCTAGACTTTAAGGTTGGCAACATTCATTGTTGTTGTGAAACTACTGTAAAATGGTTGTGAAATAAAACACCACGTTCTTGCTTAAAAATAAGTTTATTGATTATTTAATTTAACCATCTGCATAACAAAAAGCCCTTATCACCGTGAAGCATCATAGTGGACACAAGCTTGTGTTAAAGTATTAACAACATATAATCCAGACCTCCCACTAATCTTGGCTACTGATGCTAGCCCTCATGGACTGGCTGCTGTCTTATCACATATTCAAAATGGAGAAGAAAGACCCATTAGCTTCGCATCCAGGTCACTTACCAACAGTGAAGGCAATTATAGTCAATTAGATCGAGAAGCCACTGCTGTCTATTGGGCTTTCAAGCGATTTTATCACTACTTATACGGCCGGAAATTTACTCTTATTATCGACAACAAACCTCTGGAACGAATATTTCACCCAGAAAAATCTATGCCAGTTATCTCTGCGCACCGATTACTAAGGTATGCTCATTTTCTTAGTGGCTTTGATTATGAAATTAAGCAAAAACCGTCAAAAGACCATGCTAATTACTGAGTTTCCATGAGAGTTCAACCAGAGTTGAACCCGAGTTGAACTCCATGGAAACAGTCGCAGTCAAGAGTTTTCGTTAAAGATTTTCAACTCTGCTCAACTCAACGAAAATAGGTAGATTGAACAGAGTTCACGCACACAACTACCAACGGGATTGTCAAATGTTAAAAAAGTCAAAATGTCGCGCCTGGCTTGGACGTCTGAAGAAACTTTATATTTAATAAATGATTTTAAAGAAAAATTTATTATAAAATTAATAGATGGAAAAAATATTATGTCAAATTTAAAAACAGCTGCTTGCTTAATACAAGTACACATTCAGCTGTCTGTACACAGGCAGAAAAGTCATCCATGGAAACGCATAGAGTTGAGTCGTTGAGTTGAAGTGTCATTTCAACTCAACCTCAACTCAACTCGACTCCCATGGAAACTCGGTAAATGTTGATTATTTTTCAAGATATCCCGTAGCGCTTAACGAAAAATTAAGAAATTATATGGAAAATTCTTTCCGCGTAAATGAGATAACTCTATCGACCATGACTGAGATGTCAGCTATGACTGCTGAAAAAATTCGAAAGGAAACAAATAGTGATCCTGAACTCAGCATCATGAAGACCCAACTCCTTAACGGGCAAATGAAAGATCCAGAATACACACTGCATGCAGGCATTGTAATGAGAGGAACTAGAGTATACGTGCCGACTTCAGTTAGGCCGGCTATTTTAAAAGAACTACATTCGACGCATATCGGTATGGTTAAGATGAAGAGTATCGCACGCACATTATGCTACTGGCCAGGAATTGATAAGGAAATCGAATGCTTAGTAAAAGGTTGCACAAGCTGTGCCGAAGTAAAAAAGAATCCGGCAAAAGCTCCCTTGCACAAATGGCAAGAACCACAAAAAACATGGCAAAGAATACATGCAGACTATGCTGGGCCTTTCAAGGAACATCATTTCCTCATTGTTATAGATGCTAAGACAAAGTGGATAGAGATGTCCATGTCGAAAATCCCACCTACATCACGATCTACGATAAACGCTCTGACTGAAATGTTTGCAAGAAACGGGCTGCCAGAGATGCTTGTCACTGACAATGCTACCTTATTCAAGTCTGAAGAATTCAACAAATTTTGTCAACAGAACGACATTGAACAAAGATTCAGTCCACCAAATTATCCAGCTACCAACGGTCTTGCAGAACGTGCTGTACAAACATTTAAACAAAAACTCAAAGCAATGACAGCTGAACCTGGTCTCAAGGATAAATTGAATGCTTTCCTTTTTAAATACCGAGCCACTCCTCTTGTTGAAGCACCTGCTGAATTGCACCTCCATCGATCGCTACGTACACGTCTTCACTTGATTAAACCAGCAGACGTGTTGCCTCGCCCAGCTACTGTCAATTCCTCATACCGCTGCCTTCGACCAGGAGATCGGGTACAAGCTCGCAATTACACTGGACCTACATTATGGAAGTTTGGTAATATAGTAGAGCGTTTGGGGAAGTTACATTATCTCGTTGAACTGGATCATGGGTATATAATTCAACGACATATTAATCAACTGCGAAAGACAGAAGTGGACATACCAGCATCAGATCGTCTATCGCATCGAAAAGATCTTTACGATAATTACAATGAAATCCTTCAAGAGTGGGTGCGAGAAAATCTTATTGAGGAAGGTCCTGCCAATGAATTTGACACGTTAGCACATTATCTGCCACATCGGCATGTGATAAAAGAAAACAACACGACGAAGTTACGCTCGGTTTTCGACGCGTCTGCCAAAGAGAAGAATAGTCCAAGTCTTAATAATTGTGTAGAAAGGGGGAGGAATTTAATAGAATTAATACCTGTTTAGAGCAGCATTAATTAAACGTCTTGAGCTTAATTTAAGACGCAATCTTAATATCAACCTGGAACCGAGAGCTGGCAACATTTTTAAACTAACCATTTAAGTCTAAATTTTAGAACTCAAATAATAACTGTATTTTGATAATTTCATTTTGTGTTCTCTCATAAAATTCACTTCTCTTCCTTGCCGTGCTAGAGTTCACACGCAACAGTATACGCGAATTAAAAACTTTGTATTAGTAAAGTAATTAAAGTACCTATTATAACGTGGTGAAATTAAAGTGTTTTTATTTTCTTTAAACCTGATCCATTTACATTTCTAAAACTTTAACTTTTTCTTATCGTTAACTTGCATAACATACATTTTTGGTCCTTCGAGCCGGATCGGGCTAGTGATATCTAACGGATAACGGTTCATAAGTTCAGTTCAGTCAATGGTTCGCTAGTGAATCTTGGAAATGAAAGTGTCTTGGTTTGAAACATAAGTTATTCATATAAGCTAAAGTGACAAAACTCAAAGTAAAATTAGCTTAGAATTCTATACTAACTGTTTAGTAGTGAATATTCCCGTGGAAGCTTTTATACATTTTACGATCACTTCATGTGCTTATAGCTTATACAGATCGCAACATAAAAGCTCTAAGCTCCACACTTCAAGCTGATGTCCAAGCTACACCACAGATGAAGGAAAGCTCCTTGACTTTCAACGTCAAGATCGGTGAGTTCGTTCCAAGTTATACTTTTACTAATACCCTAATACTCAGTGTTTGCAAGTTGTCGGGAGACAAGTCAAAAATAGTAAACTAGGAAACTAGGAGAAAAGAGCTTATAAGTCAAAACTTTTGATACTCTTATACTCCAAGAAAAGCTTGCAGGAATTCTAAAAGCACTTACGGCTCAAAGCTATTTATATTCAATTTATGGACTTATACAAAATAAAAACAAAATTGAAACAACTTTCAACCATCGTTCAATCAATTAATAACAACTATCATTCAATAAATTTAATAACAATATTGTTTATGAAAATTATTTGTGTACTCTAAGGAAGTGAAGAAACAATTTATTACTTTTAAATAACAAAACAATTTTCGGGCTTTAAACGTTTATATTACATAACAAATGTCAAAGTGAAACTTAAAAGCTAACTAGTTGGAACTAATATTACGATAGTTTGCGAAGCTTATTATTCAATTATCTTAGAAGTTTTCGGGCCTTATATTTTCATACGCATTAAGTGTAAAAGCGCAGCTTATAACAGAGGGAAAATGGAAACCGTAGTGATCAATATCGAGTTTTGTTGATTTGTGCTGCTAGCCAAAATCTGACTTCTTTGCAAATAAATATTATTGTTTTTGTGAAAAAAATCGGGGATATCGCGTTTCGCCTATGCGGACTCTACATTGGCTAGAACATATAAAACAACTTAGCCTCAAGTTTTGGTTACTTACTATATATTTAAAAATTTTAAACCACTTATTTTTTGAATTACTAATAAATCTAACATCACTTTAAATATATAATATAAAATATTTTTGAAGCAAGAAAGTTGTTCCGGAGAGCTACCTAAAAAGGTTTAATAACCGGATTATAGCGAAATTCGACTAGAGGAAAAACAACATCTACATACCTTATTTATATAATGATCCTCGTACAGACATACAAAAAATTGCCTCTTCAATACTAACTTGACCTAAAATTAAATTAATCAAATGTAGGGAACGTGATTTACTTACCTGATTTAAAGAAACTCAGAAATAAAATGCACTTCAAACTAAATAAACAAAAACACACGAATATAAACACCCGATGACAAATTAACTTGTCAAAATCAGCTGTCTTGGACAACCATATCACCAAGGGCTGCATTATCTACAACAATTAGTACGTATACATGCGAAATCGAAGCTGGCTTCAAGCCTGCTTGGATCTTAAAAAAATCCATGTATACGCAGATCGAATTCAAATAGAATCGAACCGATCCGATTCAACATTTGGGCCTGGATCGAATCGAAATTTCGTCGTAAAGACGCGAATTCAAAGATTGAGAGATTGACATGACAGCAAAATTTGTTTAGGTTATGTTACGTTTATTTTTGTGCGTAAGTGTCGTCGTGTTGTGAGTAAGCAAGTAAATTAAAATAATTTCTATATAATATATACAAAAATTGCATTATGACAAAGCGCAATATTTGGGAGTACGAGGAAACCAAGGCGTTACTAGACGTAATGCAAGAGCAGAATTCGTTGTCCCTTTTTGATGGGAAACTGTTTAGAAATGTTGAAGTATATAAAAAAATAGAACAAGAACTCATCAAACGTGGGTTTGATAACAAAAATACTAAACAGATAGAAGTGAGATGGAAGAATTTAAAAAGGAAGTATATGGATGTGCGCAGAAATAATAGCAAAAGTGGACATCAACGGGAAACAATGGCTCATTTTGAAGAAGTTGATCAGCTCCTGAACCACAGACCCTCAGTAACTGCTACCGACGGCGGCATAGATACTTCTAGAGGTAAGTAAAAATAAAGCTTCAATACTTATTACAAAACTATTAAAATATTTTTTGAAGTAATTTTCGAAATAAATTCGCATCACGTCTTTTTAGGTTTAGATGTAAACGAAGAACAGGAAAATGTATTAGAAAGTTCTCAGTCGACTGAAAATATTCCAGAGATTGCAGAAAGCACAGGTACAATATACTATCATCAATCAATTCGCATATTTATATTTAATTTCACTTTTAGACAGTACATCACGAAAAAGAAGAAAAACTTCCGGCAAAGACAGTTACAGCAAAAGCATAGAAAGGCTGGGGGAATTAATGAAAAAAACCCAGGAAGATTCCAATAACGCATTTTACGAGCAGCAGAAAAAACTCATTGATTATGAGCTAGAAACATATTTAAAGAAGGAGGAAGAATCCGATAAAAAATTTAATGCTGCCACAAGAGCCATCTTGCAAGAAACAACAACAACGTTTCTTAATGGCATAAAGGATATTTTTAAAAATGAAAACCATGCCCAACCAATGTATATTACAGAGTTTTTGGATAATTCCGACGACTCCAGTTGAATGAATTGAAATAGTTATAAGAATCACAAATGAGACTGAACTCTGTTTTTTTTTTATATAGACTGAACTCTGTTTTAAATGTAAAAGAATTATGTTTTATTTTGTTGTTTAAGTTAATTTGAAATTTGTTTTTTATGGTTTAAGTTTAAAGGAATTATTTTGTTGTAGAGACTGAACTCTGTTTTATTTAAATGTAAAAGAATTATGTTTTATTTTGTTGTTAAAGAATTATTTTGTTGTAGAGACTGAACTGTTTTTAAGTTAAAAGAATATCGTTTTTTTATTATAAAGAATGTGAACTTTGTCTAGGTTAAAAGAAACATACATTTTTGGAAAAGTATATATTTATAAATAAAGAAAAAAAAAATAAAATAATGTCTTCATTTTCTTATACTTTTAATTAGTGGAAAATTTTGCGCCATATAATCGGCGAGATGGTTTCTAATTTGTTCCCCTTGTAGTGTATACATCATACTTCCACTTGACGGTTGAACGAATATTTCCTCTGTTGTGCTAACGCTTTGGTTCCACGATTCTCTGTAGGGCGCTTTTCTACGCTCAAGAATATTGTGTAGGATACATGTGGTAGCGACAACTGTAGGAACAAAATCAATATTTATATCTATGCGTTTCTGCAGTATTCTCCATCGACCCTTTAGTCGGCCGAATGCATTCTCAACCACGATTCTTGCTTTGTTTAAATAGGCATTAAATGAATCTTGTTTTGGTGTTAACGAACCAGAATACCCTTTTATAAGCCATGTTTGCAAAGGATATGCTGGATCCCCAATGAAGAAGCTGCTTATTTCCATGCCATTTATCATATTTTTGGGCTAGCAAAGAAAATAGGTTATTTAAAAAATTGATGGATAAATTATTATTACCATTTCCACTTTATCTATGTTTTTACACAGGGATGAGTCTTTCAAAACTCTTGCATCATGGTTGCTTCCTGGGTGCTTGCAAGTAATGTCCAAAAATCTAGCAAATATTGTTTATCTATTATTTATTAATTTAATAAGGCGTTTGAAAATGTTTACCTATAATTGCAATCTACCACAGCTTGCAGAATAACCGATGTCCATCCTTTCCTGTTTACGTAGTCAGCGTGACCATCTGAAGGAGCAATTACAGGTATATGGGTCCCATCTATTGCTCCCAAAATTTGTGGAATTTTACTTTTGTTTTCAAAACCTTTTATTATGTTCTTTGCCTCTTCGCCAGTTGGGATATAAATTTCATCCTTTAAAAAAACTTTTACCATGGCATTGCAAAACTTGTATACACATCTTTGCACAGTTGACTTGTGAACACCAAATTGATTTCCAATGACACGGTATTCAGCACAGGACGCTAATTTATAAATAGCTATGGCAATTATTATATCCACTGAAAGAGCCTCACGTACGGTGGAAGGATTAGGTGCCAATTCTGAATAAAGTTTTTCACAAATAAACTCAAAGGATTCGCGATCCATACGGAAATTTTCGACCATCTGGTCATCGAAATTTCGCTTCCGTACAACAGCTATCCACCAATGTTTGCTCCTGCTTTTTGTCCATATTTTTCTTTCCCTCTTTTTTGGAATATTCCGTAATGGGCCGGTAGAAATTAAATTGTTGATACTTTTATATATAGTATAGTTTGCTTTTATTTTTCTAACGCACCTCTTAATAAATTGTCGTCTTTTTTCCACTTTTTTATTATGATATAATTGTTCACGCAACATTACAAATTTCTGTATAATATTAAAATAACTAGCACAAGCACTTAATAATAATTTTTTGCTTTTCGACATTTTTATTTATCAGAATAATTCACAGCAAAATGATTTGACAACTATAAACTTGTAGGTTATGATAATAGCTTTTCGATTATGTTTGAATCCATTTAAAGTTCAATTATTCGATCCGACGATGTCAAATACGCAGATCCACTTTCAATCCTTCGATCCCTGGATCTTTCGATTCGGTCATGTATACGTGGTAAATATCGTAATCTCGTAACACCCTGTGAAGAGAGCCTAACCGCTAGGCACAGGATACCGGAGAGGGTCTCCCGAAAAATGCAAGGGCAAAAAGGTCAACCCGATCTTCCCAGAAAAATTCTGATTGGGATGAGTTGGCCGTTTTCACCACTTTCCGTTGACCCACGAAAGGAGAAAGACATCGAAGAAATTTGCAGCCCTTGGTGAGTGAATTCTATGTATAATATTATCAATTGTTTCTTACAGACTATATGAAAGGGAAGAAAATCGCGTTCCCTATAAATTAGTGAATTTAAATTGTTTAATTTGCATTTTTTTTCTTTTGCCGAATTTAAATAAACTTTAAAAGTGTAAAAATGTTTAAAAGTTTTAAGTTTTCTGTGAGTTAAAATTTATTGAATTATACATTTTAAATGATGTTTATAAATTTTATAACTTTGCATAAATAGAGGCGAATTATAAAACATTTTTGATGAAAACAGAATATAGTGCGTTTGATTTTGTGAAGTTAAAACATTGGTTTGCAAGGTCGAGGTTGGCATATATAGGAAATCGTCATACCCGAGACGGCGGCAAAAATTCGGACCCAGGATCGAAACCAGGGCATTTCATTCGTGGCAAATTTGTTTTTTTTCTCATTTTTTTTGATAAGATAATTTTATTACTGTAAAAAGATAATTCCAGGCAAAATCAATCCGTAAAAACAGCTATCGGAAACATGGTCCTTCGAGCCGGATCAGTGTGAAAAGTGAAATAAAAAACAGTGAAAATTTAATAAAAAACGTGGGGTCAATAAAACGGAAAGTCGAACCGGGAAATCTAACAATCAAATAATTAAAGTGAAAACAATAAAAGAAAACATAACTAAAATCCGTTAACTCGAAAGCTAAATTTAAAAACGTAATTCGAAATCGTGGTCACTTAAAATTGAAATCTAATCAATTTTGGTGAATATCTAAAGTGAAATCAATCCGAAAGTTAATCGAAATCATAAACCTATGAAATCTAATCTAAAACATAATCAAGTCGAAATCTAAATCTAAGTTTAACTAAATAAAATGTGTATTCTAATAAGAAACTCTTAACCGGTGTTCGGACAAGTAATCGAAATCATAAACGCGTGAAATCTAATCAATTCGAAATCTAAATCTAAGTTCAACTAAACAAACTGTGTATTCTAATAAGAAACTCTTAACCGATCTACGGGTAATTAATCGAAACCATAAACAGATGAAATCTAACTAAAATACAGTAAAATCGAAATCCAAAACCTAAGCTTATTTAAATAAATTGTGGACTCTAATAGGAACGCATTGATCGGTATTCGGGTAATTAATCGAAATTACTTATAAACACATGAAATCTAAACGAAAACATAAAAAATAAATTCGAAATCTAAAATCTAAAGTTAAATAAATAACTTGTAAATCTTAATAACTAATCGAATCACGAACGGGTGAAATCACAAGAAAATCAAACCTAAAACTAAATTTAAAATATTAATGAAACTTAATAACAAGTGTGGTGAAAGTTTATGAATGCGAACATCAAGGCAACAAACAAGGAAGGTCCGAACAGCAGTCACTCCAGCCAGATACCATATTTGTGAAATGCCCGCCCATCTAGATGCAAACCAAAAAATAAGTAAATAAAAATCGTGAGTACGAAACATTGCATTAAACTATATTTCTACTACATTTTACAAAATATATATAAAAGGAAATACAAATACAATTGCAAGTTTTATTTTACATTGAATATTTTGAACATTAAAATTTATTTTTATCATATTGAAATTTACATAAAAGTGACTATTGAATATTTATATAAAAAAGGTGAAAGTTTATTCTTATATACAACATAATTTGCGTTAATGTGAATCGTCGTCGTCGGCATCTCGTAGTATTCTGAAATTAGATTCGTTATTGTTAATAAATAAGAAAGAAAAGACTGAAAGCATTTGCGAATATTTTGTTATCGAAATCCCTGAAAATATTTGAACCTTTTGTCAAACCTCTTCGTTTATTTGTTTATTGAGTCTGAAATCTATCTGATCCTCACATTCGTATAAAACATGGAGTCTCTAATTAGGAAGCAGCTAGCCCAATGGGAGTTGTTACAAAAATGTATTCTAAACGCGAGAAAGGAGCCTAAGGATAGACGAACGATAAGCTACTATGAGAAAAGGGTGAGCAAATTTGAAGATTTGTTCAATGAATTTCAGCAAAACCATAAGGAAATTCTCATTTTGCAACAATCAGAAGAGGCTGACAAATACAGTGAATGTCCATATTTCGCGGAAGAGTTGTATGACGACGTGGAGGAATTTTTCTTTTCTAACCTGGCTATGTTGGAAGACTTCCGAAAGAAATTATCGCCTTCGGGATCATCAGAGCAGCTGAAACTGTCCACAACGATGATCGCGAGCTCACCTCGCGAAACCAATACAACAGCAATAAAACTTCCGAAATTGGCTATTGATAAGTTTACGGGTAATTATACAAAATGGACGACCTTTCATGATCTATTTCAGACAACGATACATGAGAACAGAGGGTATGCACCGGTGCAGAAATTGCAATATCTTAAACTACTATTGGAAGTAGAACCAGAAAATCTAATACGACATTTGCAAATAACGGATGAAAATTATGAGTCTGCGTGGGCATTATTAAAAGAAAGATACAACAACAAAAGAGTGCTGGTCAATTCTCAATTGGAAATTTTAGTTAATCAACCGATTCTATCAACAGAGACAGCTCACAGCATCCGACAGATATTGGATACAACCACAGAGTGTTTGCTAGCTCTCACCAATTTGAAGATTGATGTTTCGACCTGGGATCCACTTATAGTACACCTAGTTGTGAAACGACTTCCTTCGTCCACCCATCAGTTGTGGGAGCAAAGTTCAAGTGATCAGAGTGAGTTACCAACATGGAAGGGGTTACAGGACTTTTTGAAAGCACGGTTCCGGACATTAGAAGCCATTGCCTTGAATGGAGGAAAAGCTAATAAACCATCGAAACCAGATCATCGAAGACCACATGCAAGAACATTTCACACCACCACCCAATTCGCCTGCCCAGTGTGTGCACAGCCTCATGGCATAAGACAATGTTCTACATTTTTATCGTACTCTACACAACGGAAAATAGAATTCGTCAAAGCAAAGGGATTGTGCATTAATTGTCTCGGGTTCGGACATATACTGGCAAATTGTCCCAGTGATGGAAGGTGTCGACAATGGCAGCGTCGCCATCATTCATTGCTTCATTACAACGGTCAACCTGAAGCGAGAAAACAGTTTACGATGAAGGGAAACAAGTCGAGTGTAACCACGAGCAGTCCAAGTTCTAATTTTGTCACGGCTTCAGCTGAGGCCAGTGAGGTTTCAGACACCATAAGCCCAACTAATCTAAACTCATTTATGGTCAACAAACTCCAAACCAACCAGATGCTTTTAGCCACTGCATTAATAAGAATAGTCTCTCCAAGCGGTAGGGAACAAATAGTCCGTGCTTTGATTGATCAAGGGTCTCAAACATCATTCATCACCGAGAAGATACGCCAAGATCTCCAATTAAAACGCGAACGGATTAATGCAAGAATACAAGTGATAGGATACGAGCATTTGGATTCTGCAAGATGGACAACAAATTTCATTATCAAACCCTTAAAAGACAACGATTTTAGTGTTGAAGTGACTGGTCTTAGGTTAGGTTAGGTTGAAATGGCTGCCCCCACCAGGGAGCCCACTTAGGCACGCCATTGGGCCCATTGTGATGCCATTCTGGTATTGGGACATAGTTCAGGCCATTTCAAGCCATTTCGAGCTTTTAATAAAGCGACAGAGTCTAGAGACACCAATATTTTGCAGCTCGCTCAATCCGTCAAGAAAAGGTGAGCCAAGTAGAGTCCCTCTTTTCCTTGCTAGGGCGGGACATGTACAGAGAAGATGGGAGACAGTTTCTTCCTCTTCTTCATTACCACAACTTCTACATAAGTCGTTGTGGGGGAGTCCTAATCTTTCGGCGTGTGGGCCGAAGGGACAGTGACCAGTCAGCACCCTTACCACATGGCTTATCTCCTTTTTGTTCAACTGAACCAGAGATTTTGAACGCTTTGCGTCTAAAGTTGGCCACATTGCATGAAGAGTGCGACAAACCGTTGCTGTGGTCCATCTCAGCCCGGCTCGAGCTAAGCTGATTTTTCTCACAGCTAGTTTATAGGTGGCTAAGGGCATTCCCATTTGGGTTAAGTGGGGTGTCCTTTCCACTTCGGTTCCCTGTCTAGCAAGCTCATCTGCCCTACAGTTTCCCCTAATCCCACTGTGTCCAGGAACCCAACACAGTGTTATATCAAACTGAGTGGCAGTCTCACACAGAGACCTGCGGCAGTTCAGAAGAGTCGTGGATGTTGTGACGACAGAATTAAGAGCCTTGAGGGCCGCCTGGCTATCCGATAGAATACATATATTCTTATGAGATATATTATTTATCTTCAGCCATTCGAGAGCCTCCCAGATCGCAGTGACTTCCGCTTGGAAGACGCTGCAGTGATCGGGTAGACGAAGAGAGGTATTTATATTTAATGCCTCGGAAAAGATACCAGAGCCTACATTATTCCCAATTTTTGAGCCATCTGTGAAAATACATAATGACCCAGTTGGGATAACACCATCTGTCCAGTCATCTCTGGCCGGAATGATGGTATTGAAACCTTTCTCCAAGGTCCACGTAGGTGTAGTATAATCTAGGTTGTTCGCAGTGATGGCGAATTTCCTAAGGATGGATGAATGGCCATATGAGTATGGAGTCCATCCAAGAGAAGCCTTTGTCCTGGCAGCCGTCCAGGCTGCCATTTGCTCGGCGTGTATATCCAAAGGGGTAAGATGCAATAAGACATCCAGCGCAGCTGTAGGGGTGCTTCTCATTGCACCACTGATACACAGTTCAGCTGTTCTTTGGACCCTTTCCAGTATCTTGCGATACGTAATCTTCTGTAATGCAGTCCACCATACCGATATGCCATGCATAAGTATAGGTCTGATTACGGCTGTATAGAGCCAGTGGACGATGCGGGGTTTAAGGCCCCAGTTGACTCCGATCGTTTTCTGGCATAGGAAGAGAGCTGTTTTGGCCTTATTTGCTCTTTCTATAAGATTCGGTCTCCACGTTAGTTTCCTATCGAGTATGAGACCTAGAAATTTCGCATCCTCCTTTATATGCAGTGTTTCATTACAGAGTCTTAAAGGAGGAAAATTGGGAAGTCTATGCTTCTTTGTAAAGAGCACTACTTCAGTCTTGGTTGGGTTGACGCCTAGACCCTTTGTAGTGGCCCAATGAGAAAGAGTATTCAATGCTTGTTGCATTATATCTCTTATTGTTGAGATGTACTTGCCGGTCACCACCAGCACAATATCATCAGCATAGGCCACCGTGGTGCACCCAGACTCCTTTAGAGTTATCAATACTTCATTGACTGTCATATTCCAAAGGAGCGGCGATAAGACCCCACCTTGTGGTGTGCCTCTTTTAACCCGTCTGACTTCTTCCGAAAGCCCCAGGCTAGACTTTATGACCCTGCACCCTAGCAACTGATCAATAAAGGACCTGGAGCACCCATCAACATTCAGACGCTGGAGTGCCCTCGTGACCGCAGAGGGTTCAACATTGTTGAAAGCACCTTCAATATCTAGGAAAGCAGCCAACGTGAATTCCTTGAATTCAAGGGATCTTTCAATGACCGCTACCAAAGAGTGGAGAGCAGTGTCTACTGATTTACCTTTCGTGTAGGCATGCTGCGAGGGAGAAAGCAGTTTTTTATCAATGCTTTGCTTAACATGGATCTCCACAAGTCTTTCTAGTATCTTGAGGAGAAAGGATGTGAGACATATAGGTCTCAAGTCTTTTGGATTGTGGTAGGAGATTTTACCCGCTTTCGGAATGAAAGCTACCTTCGCTACTCTCCAGGATGTTGGAATGTAGCTTAGGCTAAGGGAGCTCCTATAGATGGCTGCGAGCCAATTCAGAATTAGGTCACTGACTTTCTGAATTTCAATGGGATAAATTCCATCTGGTCCCGGTGTTTTATAAGGCATGAAGCCTTCTATGGACCACAGGAGTAAATCTCTGTTTATCAATCTGTCAATGGTGCCTAAATTATGTGTGCTAGCTGGGCCCTCAAAACCTGTTTCTGCAGATGCAGCAAGAGATGTTGAGCCAGGAAAGTGAGTATCGAGTAGGAGTTTCAGTGACTCCTGACTACTTGTGGTCCATGTACCGTCTGCTTGTTGCAGCATTTCTTGGCACATTGGGCTTTTCGAGAGAACTTTTCTCATTCTTGCGGCATCTGAAAAACCTTCTATTGTCGCACAAAAGGTTTTCCAGGATTCCCTTTTTGAGTTTCGCAGTTCGTATTTGAACTCCCTGAGACGACTTTTGTAGTTGTCCCAGTCCGAAGCCAAATTAGACCATTTGGCCTTATTGAAGGCCTTTCTGCTTTCAGACCTTAGTTTGAGAAGTCTGCTGTTCCACCAAGGGGGTTTGGTTTTACCCCCATATTTCCTAATGGGACAGGCTGCTTCTAATGCGTTATTCAGGAGGTTACTGAGATTTGTCACTTGATGTTCGAGATCTTCAGCATTCCAAGGGTGGGTGGGAACATCCTCAGGGAGGGATCTTTCCACTACTTGTCTGTATATGACCCAGTCTGTGTTCCGGACATTCCTGTAACCAGGGGCCTTCTTCACAGTTGGGTACATATTGATATTAAAAAGGATGACTCTGTGGTCAGAAAAAGAGTGTTCACTGGATACTCTCCAGTTTTCCACACGGTTGAGCAGATCTGGGGAAACAAGGGTAATATCCAAGACTTCTCGTCTTACCCTTGTGATGAACGTGGGTTCATTTCCCCTATTGCATAGCAAGAGATTGTGTTGTAGTAATAAATCAAAAAGCAACTCACCTCTTATATTTGTATCAGAGCTGCCCCAAACGGTGTTGTGAGCATTCGCATCACATCCAACGATGAGGCTGGCTCCACGACTAGCCGCTTCTTTTGCGGCAACAAAGAGACTGGAGTTGTCCAAATTTTCCTCATATGGTAGGTAGACAGATCCAATCCACGTAGGCCTACCGCCTTTCCTGTTGTCCAAGCAGGCCAGTACATTATCAGCATTGCTAAATTTAGACAACATAAAAGCGTTAAGGTCATTTTTAACAATTAAACAGGTTCTTGGCTTACCTCCCCCATTTCTGGGATACAGCAACCTGTATTTAGGAGTCCTGATTCCGCATACAAGGCCCCGGACGATCCAAGGCTCTTGTACCAGGACGACATCTATATCGGCCTTAGAAAGGCGTAAGCATAGGCTGGCGGATGCAGCCTTGCTGTGATGGAGATTAATCTGCGCTACTCTCAACATCGTGGTTGGGAGTAGTGGGATCAGTCTCGATCACCGTAATATCAGCCTCGTCCTCTTCCGGTGTGAGAGTAATATCATCATCTCCCACCGAAAGAAGTTGGGCAAAGTCACCCAGTTCATCCTCCGTCCTTGACGGCGAAGGAACTGAGAAGTTGGAATCCTCAGAGGATAAGAGAGGGTCGTTTGAACCCAGGGTTGGTAGGTGAGTATCCTCAGGCACCTTAGGATCAGCTACTCCTGTTCCTGTGTCATCCGCAATACTAGGTACATTGGGTTCAGCTACTTGCGTACCTGTGTCACCCGCAGTGCCAGGCACGTTGGAATCAGAAACATCCGTACCTGTGTCACCCGCAGTGCCTGAGGGCTCACCATCTGGAGCCCCAGGTGGAGCAGTTCCACTCTGGGGCAAAGAATCTTTTTTGTAAAGCCTCAGGGTGATTGAAGAAAACCCATAGCTTATGACGCATTCAGATTTCGCCAAAGGTCCCAGCGACTCCTCGCTAATTACTAATGTAACCGCTCGGCCGTCGCCTTTAGGGTCCTCCAGTTTCGTAATCCTCCACGAAGACGTCTGTAGCTGTGGGTTACTCAACCGAATGATATCCAGAATAGCCTGAGGCTCGGCTGGTTCTGCTGGGATCCAGGAACGCGCTCTTGGCCGATTCGGGATTTCCTCCCTCCTAACAACCTTGAGTTTGGCGCCTGGCCATGCTTCCCCAATTCTGGATATTGCTATTTTGTAGAGATCGACAGATCTCTGATCGGCACAAGCGATGAGCTTCACGCGGCCCTGAAACCATCCGCTATCGCGACAGTGAGGAGCAGTGCCAGGATGCTCCTGAAGTATTGGGAGGAAAATCGTCGCGAGCCTGACCTCAAGTTTCCTCCATTTATCAGGCAGAATGGTGCCATCTGGATCGTTTTCGTCGATGACGGCGATAACGATCTGACCTTCCAGCACTTGGCTGTAGGTTTTAGTAGTAGCAGGAAGTATGGAAGTGTTCCTGCTACGTTTAGCCTCAGGGTGATTAGGTTCCTCTAGGGACCTCTGACGCTTTGGGGCTGGGTTGCCAGTTTGCGAAGTTTGCTCGCCGGCGACCCGCGTCGCCCACCTTATCGAAGCTTGCTGCTTCTCGGTGAGTCCACCCTCCGCAACTCCCTTGTATCGGGCAAGGATTCTCTGGGCGCTGCGTAGCTCTTGGTAGTACACCCTTGATGGAGCACCTTTAGAGCCAGGCATTTTAGTTTTTTTAGCCTCTTTAGAGGCACCAGGAGACTGCACGAGTGCAGTTGAAGGGCCTGCTTCTGTTGAAGCAGTTGGCTTGGAGGGAATGGGGAGCTCCGGATTAGAGTCTAAAGCTCCTTTTTCCCTTTTACTCACCTTACTGCCCTTGCAGGCAGTAGGTTTGGTTTTGTTGGGAGCCCCCGAACTGGAGGCGATTGGTTTTTTAGGGTTTTTATTTTCCATAAAAGTCCCACGAGTAGTGCGGAAAGAGGGGTCCATCCTGCCAGAGCCGCTTACCAGGATAAGGCACTTGTACTCTCCGACCTTGCCCGGGCATCGGAGGGAACCGTTCGCGACCAGCATTCTTTAACCACTGGCTGGCCATGCAGCCATCGGCACGGTAAACACCTTAGCTTAGAAGTGGGGAAATAGGAAGAGGGAAGGAGAAGGAGAGAGAGAAAAGGTGAGGGTAAGTGGATGTACCTAGCTTAGTCTGGCCTCTTCGCAATTAGCCTGTTCGGCATGGGTGTCCCTACCGGTGGCTTGCTGGTTACCACTGGTCTTGTATTACCGAAGCTATCTGATGTTATGCCAACGCACACACTCTCTCATCAAAACTGGAAACATTTACATCAAATTGATCTCGCAGATCCGGAATATTATCGTCCAGGAGAAATAGATGTGCTTCTAGGAGCAGATGTACATGGAAAAATAATAATGGATGGATTGATAAAAGGCGTCAACGGAAGCCCCACAGCACAGAAGACGACGTTGGGATGGATCCTCTCAGGAGAATTCAGCGACAAGGCTCAACCTCCAATCAGGCTACAGAGTTTTCACATTTGTGCTGACCTCAACAAGCAATTAAAACGTTTCTGGGAAATTGAGGAGATACCAGAGAACCCTCGATTAAGTGAAGAAGAAGTCAAATGTGAAACATTGTTTGAAACAACCACCAAGCGCTTGGCAGACGGTCGATACGAAGTTCAACTACCCATTAAGACAGCTACAGCATCTATGCATTTGGGAAAATCAAAAACATTGCCATATCCAGATTACTTCAAATGGAGAAAAGATTTGCTAAGGACCAAAAGTTGCATGAAGAATATTCGAAGTGCATCAACGAGTATTTGGATTTAGGGCATATGGAGAAAGTAAACTCAGCTGAAGATGACAATCATCGAATGATAGACGGAATGGATGCCTACACCTGCACCTATTTACCACATCATGCAGTCTTAATGGAAACAAGTACTACCACAAAATTTCGGGTCGTTTTTGATGCGTCTAGACCAACTGCTAGCAGAATCTCTCTAAACGACATGATGCTCAAGGGACCAGTCGTACAGGACGAATTAACTGCAATACTGATGCGATGGCGAAAACATCGTATCGCTTTCACTGCTGATGTGGAAAAAATGTACCGCCAAGTGCGAGTACGAAACGAAGACACGGAATACCAAAGGATAGTCTGGCGATCCGACTCTAATCAACCCATCGAAGAGTATAAACTGCTGACAGTGACGTTCGGGACGAAAAGTGCTCCATATCTGGCTACAAGGGTGGTAAAGCAACTAGCTCTTGACGAAAAGGAGGCGTATCCTAAAGCTTCCAACATTGCCTTATCCGATTTCTATGTCGATGACTTGTTGTCCGGAACACAATCCATCGAAGAAGCCATACAGGTACAGCAGCAATTGTTGAAGCTGATGAATTCCGGCGGGTTTTCTTTACGAAAATGGGCATCTAACTGCAAGAAAATATTAGTACATTTACCAAAAGAATATTGTGAAACAAACCAATCTTGCGAAATATCTCTTGATGATGACATTAGGACATTGGGCACATTTTGGAATACTGGAACCGACATGTTGTCATATACATACACGATGAGTCCTGAGCCAGCAAAATGGACAAAACGCAGTATTTTATCCGAAACTTCCAAACTATTTGATCCTCTAGGTCTCCTCGCACCCATAATAATACAGGCCAAACTCATCATTCAAGCCCTGTGGCTGAAAGGTTTGGAATGGGATGAGGAGGTTTCACCGGATCTCAAATGTGAATGGCTAAAATATAAAGAAAACTTGTTAGAAATCGATAATATAAAAATAACTAGATGGGCGCATTATACAAGCACGAACACAAAAACCGAGCTGCATGGATTTTCAGATGCCTCCATAAAAGCATATGCAGCCGCGGTTTATTTGTGTAGCACCGACGAGCAGGGCAATCGACATTCCACCTTGATAGCTGCCAAATCAAAGGTGGCACCTGTAAAAACGGTGACACTACCTCGGCTAGAATTATGTGCGGCAGCTCTCCTCGCAAAATTAATGAGGTATGTCATAGACGCACTTAAATTGGAGATATCTTATTCAGCATACGCATGGACTGATTCTGAAATAGTCATCGCCTGGTTGCGCGGCCATGCTGCTAAATGGAAAACATTTATTGCAAACAGGGTTTCCTACATCCACGAGATTCTAGGACAAAACATTTGGAGGTATGTTCCAACTAAGCAGAATCCTGCAGATTGCGCATCCCGCGGAATGAAACCTGCCGAACTCCTCAAACATGACTTGTGGTGGAAAGGACCAACCTGGTTGTGTCAACCAGAAGAGCAATGGCCGAAAGCAAAATGCAAAGTCTCTACAGAGCTTGAACAGAGAAGAGTTACGACTTTGCATCTGCATGTTGATACTGACGATCTCGAGTCAAGATATTCTTCGTTGACTAAACTCATTCGTGTGACGGCGTATTGCAAACGATTTGTGTTCAATGCTCAAAGACCTACCTCTCAACGAAGGAATACATATTTAAAACATGATGAACTTAAAGAAGCGCTGCACTATTGGATCCAACAAATTCAAAGGAGACATTTCCATGATGACATAAATTCAATCCAACAACAAAAGACAGTACTTCGACAAAGCCGATTAGCGAAACTGTCTCCATTTATTGATGAAGAGGGCATATTGCGAGTCGGAGGAAGATTACGATACTCCGACTTACCATTTCAAGAAAAGTTTCCCATAATACTGCCCGATAAATGCCATTTGAGTACGTTAATCATTAATAAAGTACATCGAGAGACTATGCATGGGGGTCCACAATTAATGTTGCAAGTTCTCTCCCACAAGTACTGGTTGTTAAATGCCAGAAACACAATTCGTTATCATATCCATAAATGTTTAGTCTGCTATCGACAAAGGGCCTCCACACAAACATAACTAATGGGCGATCTTCCTGCCCCAAGATTGCAAGTGTCTCGTCCGTTCTCCCACACTGGCGTGGATTACTGTGGGCCATTCGAATTAAAAACACACAAGGGTCGGAACCCTAAAAGGTACAAGGCATACGTTTCACTTTTTGTCTGCATGGTCACCAAAGCGTTACACCTCGAGCTAGTAACCGATCTAAGCGCGGAAGGATTTATTGCTGCTTTTCGTAGGTTTACATCCAGAAGAGGAATGTGCACCAAGCTGTATTGTGATTGTGGGACAAACTTCGTGGGTGCAAATCGACTACTCAAAAAACAACAGCAACAGCAACAAAATCAGCTGAACAATGAAATCGGAGCCATTCTCGAAAATGAAGGGGTCAGTTTTAATTTCATCCCACCTTCATCTCCTCATTTTGGTGGCCTGTGGGAAGCAGGCGTTAAGTCTACGAAATATCATCTGAAACGAGTCATTGGAAAAACTACATTAACATACGAAGAATTCTCGACTATACTAACGCAAATTGAGGCGTGTCTCAATTCGCGGCCACTCTCCGAGATAAGCTCCGACAGTCGCGATCCTACTCCATTGACACCGGCACATTTCTTGATTGGAGGATCCTTGAAAACGATTCCTGAAGCTTCACTACTGGATATCTCAATGAACCGTCTTGATAGATGGCAGCTACTACAAAGACTTCTACAAAACTTCTGGAAGCGTTGGAAATCCGAATATTTGAACAGCCTGCAGCAACGACCGAAATGGTTAAAAATCCAAACAAATTTGAAACCAGGAGAACTAATCCTTCTCAAAGAAGACAATCTACCGCCATGCCATTGGGCATTGGGCCGAATTACCGAGATCCATCCAGGCAAAGATGGACTAGTTCGCGTTGTGACAATAAGAATACGCGACAAGATTCTGAAACGACCAATTACAAAAATCTGTAGACTACCTATTCAAACAATAACTGATAAACCAGTTGACAACGAAAACTAAAATCAATCAATTTTTAAATACCAATCAATATGAGTCACTAATGTAAACAAAATCTTCCCACTCACCTTGAGAATTATTTCTTCCCGGATAATTCTGCCTATAATTTCATCCTCTCTCCGGAAAGCGAGACAGGGCGCTATAACCCTTTCCTTTCACATCCCTTGTCCTTTTTGTTTATTTATTTCACAGATGAGCCTTCCAAGGAATTATTATGGCCTCATCTGATACACTGGACCAATTTAAATGTTGACATCTACTTCCGCGATGCCAAGGGGGGGAGCATGTTCCGGAGAGCTACCTAAAAAGGTTTAATAACCGGATTATAGCGAAATTCGACTAGAGGAAAAACAACATCTACATACCTTATTTATATAATGATCCTCGTACAGATATACAAAAAATTGCCTCTTCAATACTAACTTGAGCTAAAATTAAATTAATCAAATGTAGGGAACGTGATTTACTTACCTGATTTAAAGAAACTCAGAAATAAAATGCACTTCAAACTAAATAAACAAAAACACACGAATATAAACACCCGATGACAAATTAACTTGTCAAAATCAGCTGTCTTGGACAACCATATCACCAAGGGCTGCATTATCTACAACAATATCGTAATCTCGTAACACCCTGTGAAGAGAGCCTAACCGCTAGGCACAGGATACCGGAGAGGGTCTCCCGAAAAATGCAAGGGAAAAAAGGTCAACCCGATCTTCCCAGAAAAATTCTGATTGGGATGAGTTGGCCGTTTTCACCACTTTCCGTTGACCCACGAAAGGAGAAAGACATCGAAGAAATTTGCAGCCCTTGGTGAGTGAATTCTATGTATAATATTATCAATTGTTTCTTACAGACTATATGAAAGGGAAGAAAATCGCGTTCCCTATAAATTAGTGAATTTAAATTGTTTAATTTGCATTTTTTTTCTTTTGCCGAATTTAAATAAACTTTAAAAGTGTAAAAATGTTTAAAAGTTTTAAGTTTTCTGTGAGTTAAAATTTATTGAATTATACATTTTAAATGATGTTTATAAATTTTATAACTTTGCATAAATAGAGGCGAATTATAAAACATTTTTGATGAAAACAGAATATAGTGCGTTTGATTTTGTGAAGTTAAAACATTGGTTTGCAAGGTCGAGGTTGGCATATATAGGAAATCGTCATACCCGAGACGGCGGCAAAAATTCGGACCCAGGATCGAAACCAGGGCATTTCATTCGTGGCAAATTTGTTTTTTTTTTCTCATTTTTTTTGATAAGATAATTTTATTACTGTAAAAAGATAATTCCAGGCAAAATCAATCCGTAAAAACAGCTATCGGAAACAAAAGTTGTTTATCTCAAGCAAAATAAATATACCCATTGTAGCTGCGGCAAATATTAACCCATTACATCCACTTATATATTGTATATTAGCAACCATAGGTAACACATAGAACTTTGAAAATTAACATTATGGAAGACGCTAAGGCTAAACTTAAAGCGTCCAAAGAGCGTATTGAAAACTTTTTAACAAACGTGAAAAAAGTCGGCAAAGACAAACGAGATGAGATCTTCCTTCGCAACCGTTTACAATTACTAGATTCATATTGGCAATATTTTATAAAGGCAAATGATGAGTTGTACAAACTAGTCACAGAAGATGACCAAAAGCGCGAAGCCTACTTCACTGCTGATGTGTTCTCAACCGTGGAGAACGCATACATGGATACATTAGGATGGCTGAAAGAGAAACTCTCTCGGTTTGAAGAGAGCCCTCGGGACGCATCACTGCTAAGTTATACAGCACATAATTCTACCACTTCAACATATCAACCCATCAAGTTACCAAGAGTGAATCTGCCAACTTTCAGTGGTTCTTACTACGATTGGCCCTCCTTTAGAGACACTTACGTCTCCCTAATCCGTCAGAACCACAGTATAACCAATATTGAGAAGATGCATTACCTCAAAGCTGCGGTTACCGGAGAAGCAGCGAAACTATTAAAACATTTCGCAACAACTAGCGCCAATTATAGCGCCGCCTGGGACACCCTGTCCACGCGCTTCGAGAACACGCGAGTTCTGGTCAACTCCAATTAAAACGCGCTGGTCAATATACCAGCCATGTCTGGGGAAACAGCTTGCAGAACTACGTAGACTTGTTGATGGATTCAACTTAGCAGTCCGAACATTGAACAACTTAGATCGCCCTACCGACCATTGGGATGACTGGTTCGTATACCTACTCTCGAACAAACTAGATAGTAGTACACGAAAGGACTGGGAGACGTCCCTTAGTTCATCTACAGACGTGCCCTCCTTCAAATCACTCCAGACTTTCTTGGAATCGCGCCTGCAAGCCTTAAGCGCAATAAAAGATTTTGTGAAAACCCAACCGCGACCAGTACTACGTCAACAGTCATCATCACCAAGACATACTACTCGCAGCCATCATATTATGAAAACCAAATCTACCAAATGCGGCTGCTGTGGCCGTGGCCATTTCATCATATTCTGTCCTCAGTTCCGGTCCAAGACTATTGAAGACCGCATAGACTTATTAAGGAAGAAGTCAATCTGCACAAATTGCCTGAAATCGAGCCACGTAAGCTCCACATGTACTTCAGACAAAACCTGCCAAAGGTGTAACCAGAGACATCATACGATGATCCATCAGGCACCTGTACCCGGCGTGGAAGGTCGACAATGGCACAAATCAGAACAGGCTGCTAGCATGACAACCAACCCTATGCGTACTGAAGCTTCTACATCTAGCTCTACACTTGCCCACGAAACCAGTATGCATGCCAACAAGCCTCGACAAGCTAAAACTTTACTGCTGTGGTGCTGCTAAGATCAGCTGATGGCGGAACTATTCGCGCCCGAGCATTAGTGGACCAGGGATCGGAATCTTGCTTCATAACTACGTCTTTGGCTAATGCATTGCGACTGGCTAAAAGACCTACTGATATTTCAATCTATGGAATAAGAAATATTGATGCAGGCAAAGCTAATGCAGTCGTTCTTCATGAAGTTATCTCTACCATTGATCCTTCAAAAACCTATACAGTTCAGTCTCTGGTACTTCCATCGTTAACACATTTGATTCCACCAAAGCGCATTACTAAGAAAAACTGGCCACATATAGCAGGACTGCAGCTAGCTGATCCATTTTTTGATAAGCCGTCTGGAATTGATCTGATCCTTGGTGCTGATTTACATGCAAGAATTATACTAAGCAACATTCGCAGAGGTCCAGATGGAACTCCCGTAGCTCAAGCTACAACTTTAGGTTGGATCCTGTCAGGGCCTATGACCGAAGTAGTACAACAGGCCTCACCCACAACGAATTTTCATATCACTACTACTAAAACCAACCTTGACACCGTCCTTCAAAAGTTCTGGGAAATTGAAGAACCACCTCAGCAACACTTGCTAGACCCAAAAGACGCTGGAATACCGAGCTTCAACTAGGAGACTCACGTGAAGCTGCCTTGACTGCTTTGATCCGCATGGAAAGAAGGTTCAACCGAGATCCACCGCTACTTAAAGCATACTCGGATTTCATGGAAGAATACTTATCTCTTAATCATATGGAATTGGTGCAGGACGAGGGAGAAACACAAGGTCCGGTATACTATTTACCTCATCACGCCGTATTGAAACCAACCAGCTTGACGACAAAACTACGAGTGGTATTCAACGCCTTGCAACAGACTCACACTGGAGTATCATTGAACGATCTACTGCATATCGGACCAAAGCTGCAAAATGACGTCTTCATAGTCTTAGGAAGATTGCGGTTCTTCCCGTACGTCTTTACCGGTGACTTGGAGAAGATGTTCCGGCAGATTTTGATAAACCCGGAAGATACAGACCTACAGAGGATATTGTGGCGACCTTCTCCATCACAACCAGTCAGTTGCTACCGTCTTCGCACTGTTACTTACGGCACCGCCGCCGCACCCTACCTGGCCTGCAAGGTGCTCAAGCAATTGGCAGATGATCATCAATTAACGCATCCTGAAGGTGCAAAAATCATCCATGAAAACACCTATGTAGATGACGTTCTCTTCGGCTCCTACGATAAGGCGTCGGCAATCCGCGTTCGTGACGAATTCAAAATGGTTTTCATGTATGGAGGCTTCAACCTGCGGAAGTGGATGTCTAACACACCTGACTTGCTGGAAGATATCCCCAAGGCTGACAAGACTACTGGTATGAACGAGAAACTCATTACGGACTCCCAAATAAAGACATTGGGTCTTGGTTGGAACCCCCAGCTAGATGCCTTTCGCTACTACATTACTCTTCCGAGCGCTACGAAATCGTCTAAACGATCTATTCTCTCCGATATAAGCAAAATCTACGACCCTCTAGGATGGTTGTCCCCAGTGACGATCACCTCCAAGATACTGTTGCAGAAATTATGGACTGCAAAGATAGGCTGGGATGACCAAGTCCCTGTCGACCTTAATTCTTCCTGGCTGGACTATAAATCTGAACTAAAGCATATAAACGATCTTCACATCAAACGTTGGTTGGGAACAGGAAAATCTCTTTCTAACGCTGAACTACACGGCTTTTGAGATGCTTCACAAGCTGCGTATGGAGCAGCCGTCTATCTACGTATAGCACAAGGTCCGAATAATCCACATGTAACACTCATTGCAGCCAAAACCAGAGTAAGTCCGCTGCGTACTGTTTCGTTGCCACGCTTGGAACTATGTGAAGCGGCTCTTTTAGCCGAACTTATATCCTAGATTCAACAAAACTTAAATCTGGAGACTTTGCCCGCACACGCTTGGTCGGATTCAACCGTAGTACTAACTTGGCTCCGTGAGCATCCATCTAAATGGAAGGTCTTCATAGCCAACCGTGTTGCTCTGATCCACGAAAAACTTCCTCAGGAAATTTGGCACCATGTCCCTACAGCACAAAACCCTGCAGATTGCATAACCAGAGGTATTCCAGAAGCTAAACTGAGGGACCACCAGCTTTGGTGGTCGGGACCAGAGTGGCTATCGAAACCTTCTGCCGATTGGCCCAAGATAACTAACCTTTCCTTACCTCCGGAAGTTTATGAGGCTATTCGCCCGAACCACTCAACATCTACTTTCATCGCACACAGCGCGGATGATTCAAGAACATCCCTTATGCAGAGCTACTCAGACTTGTCGAGACTCATTCGTATAACCGCCTACTGCCTACGATTCGTCTACAACAGCAAAACTCCAGCAAAGTTGAGACATTCAGGCTACTTAAGCCTAGCCGAAATGGATTTAGCCTTAGAGAAATGGATTAAGATTGAACAACGACAGGCATATCTCAGTGAACTCAACTGCCTAGCTTCAGGAGCGCCAGTCCCCACAAGAACCAAACTTAAAGCCTTGAACCCTATTATTGATGTCAAGCAAATATTACGAGTGGGTGGCAGGCTAAAAAATGCGCTCTTATCAGAAGACGAAACACACCCTATCATACTTCCAACTGATAGCTATTTAACCAAACTTCTAATTGCCAATGATCATTCCAAAACTCTACATGGAGGCACACAAGCTACTCTCCAACAACTTCGACAAAGGTATTGGATCCCCAATGGTCGAAGAAAGGTGAGACAATTTATACATCAGTGCGTTATTTGCTGCAGAGCGCGGGCTAAAACTTCTACGCCGCTAATGGGCGACTTGCCCCCTGATCGGGTACGTCCAACTAAACCCTTCCTTCATAGTGGCGTGGAGTACGCTGGACCCTTTTTGATCAAACCAAGTCGAGGCCGAGGACGGATTCGACTCAAGTGCTATGTAGCAGTCTTCGTCTGCTTTTCTACGCGAGCAATACATCTAGAATTAGTCACTGATTTAACTACTGAGGCATTTATCGCAGCCTTCCGTCGATTCGTAAGCCGTCGTGGAAGATGCGCGAAACTATACAGTGACAACGGTAAAAACTTCGTGGGCGCAGACAGACAGATGTCAAAATGTCTTTACCAGCTTACTCACAGCAAAGATCTTCCGCAGCTCACTCTCAAGGATGCAACAGAATGGCACTTTATACCACCCGCTTCCCCTCATTTTGGTGGCCTTTGGGAAGCTGGCGTAAAGTCCTTTAAGCACCACCTAAAGCGAGTGGTTGGCAGTCAAATTCTCACTCTGGAGGAAATGTTCACCCTACTCGCACAGATCGAGGCCTGTCTCAGCTCGAGGCCACTGAACGCCATCACTGATGACCCCACGGACCTGAACGCGCTAACTCCTGGGCACTTCTTAGTCGGAGAAAGCTTGCTCGCCGTACCTACGCCAAACACCCTAGGTACGCCACTTAATAGGCTGGATCGTTGGCAACTTGTACAGCAGGCGTATGAAAGCTTATGGGCTCGCTGGTACAAAGAGTACCTATGCCACTTGCAGTCCCGTTACAGGTGGCAACACAAAACTAGATCTGTAACTGTCAACGACTTGGTCGTTATCAAGGACGACAAGCTACTCCCTCAACACTGGCGGCTAGGACGCGTCACAGAACTTCACCCAAGAGCAGACGAGCAAGTTCGAGTCGTGACCATAAGGCACAAAGATGGATACTGCAAACGTCCCGTGACGAAACTCTGCATCCTTCCGATCGACCTCTAACCCAATTAATCTAACTTTAAGCTATTCTAAACAACGTGAAAAAATAATAATAATAAATATGAACTAATCACTCTTCTGTCCGTAGATTTACTAAACTTTTTCCCACACCTCGCTATGGCGGGCGGCCTAGGACTAGAAACTTCCTCATGGCGGGCGGCCATTCTGACTTCTGGATGTCGTGCTACACACGAGGCGGGCGGAATGTTTAGAGCAGCATTAATTAAACGTCTTGAGCTTAATTTAAGACGCAATCTTAATATCAACCTGGAACCGAGAGCTGGCATGAGCCTGAAGTTCCGAACGTTCGATCGAACGATTTTAGAAAAAAAAATTAAATTTTGAAACTGACTATCGGGCCTTAAAAAACAAGTAAATAATTGTTTTTTGATACCAGACAGACAGTGGGGGTCTCGAAAAATATCATACCTAAATTATTAACCCCGAATTATAAACCTACCCCTAACTCACCCCCTAAAAATGATTATTTTTGAAAAAAATATTTAGAGGCTTTAGACCCCGCTGAAATTTTTACCACGCGTTAAGAGGGATGTTAGTAGATTCCTGAAGAAATCTCAAGTCCATAACATCGTCGGTCGCCACCCTTATGCCACCCTGAAACCACCCTGAAGCCACCCCTAGAGGTGATTGTTTTAAAAACTATAGTTAGAGGCTTTAGACCCCGCTGAAATTTTTACCACGCGTTAAGAGGGATGTTAGTAGATTCCAGAAAAAATCCCAAGTCTATATCATCGTCGGAAGCCACCCTTATGCCACCCTGAAGCCACCCCTAGGGGTGATTATTTTAAAAACTATGGTTAGAGGCTTTAGACCCCGCTGAAATTTTTACCACGCGTTAAGAGGGATGTTAGTAGATTCCTGAAGAAATCTCAAGTCCATAACATCGTCGGTCGCCACCCTTATGCCACCCTGAAGCCACCCCTAGAGGTGATTGTTTTAAAAACTATAGTTAGAGGCTTTAGACCCCGCTGAAATTTTTACCACGCGTTAAGAGGGATGTTAGTAGATTCCAGAAAAAATCCCAAGTCTATATCATCGTCGGAAGCCACCCTTATGCCACCCTGAAGCAACCCCTAGGGGTGATTATTTTAAAAACTATGGTTAGAGGCTTTAGACCCCGCTGAAATTTTTACCACGCGTTAAGAGGGATGTTAGTAGATTCCTGAAGAAATCTCAAGTCCATAACATCGTCGGTCGCCACCCTTATGCCACCCTGAAGCCACCCCTAGAGGTGATTGTTTTAAAAACTATAGTTAGAGGCTTTAGACCCCACTGAAATTTTTACCACGCGTTAAGAGGGATGTTAGTAGATTCCAGAAAAAATCCCAAGTCTATATCATCGTCGGAAGCCACCCTTATGCCACCCTGAAGCCACCCCTAGGGGTGATTATTTTAAAAACTATGGTTAGAGGCTTTAGACCCCGCTGAAATTTTTACCACGCGTTAAGAGGGATGTTAGTAGATTCCTGAAGAAATCTCAAGTCCATAACATCGTCGGTCGCCACCCTTATGCCACCCTGAAGCCACCCTGAAGCCACCCCTAGAGGTGATTGTTTTAAAAACTATAGTTAGAGGCTTTAGACCCCGCTGAAATTTTTACCACGCGTTAAGAGGGATGTTAGTAGATTCCAGAAAAAATCCCAAGTCTATATCATCGTCGGAAGCCACCCTTATGCCACCCTGAAGCCACCCCTAGGGGTGATTATTTTAAAAACTATGGTTAGAGGCTTTAGACCCCGCTGAAATTTTTACCACGCGTTAAGAGGGATGTTAGTAGATTCCTGAAGAAATCTCAAGTCCATAACATCGTCGGTCGCCACCCTTATGCCACCCTGAAGCCACCCCTAGAGGTGATTGTTTTAAAAACTATAGTTAGAGGCTTTAGACCCCGCTGAAATTTTTACCACGCGTTAAGAGGGATGTAAGTAGATTCCAGAAAAAATCCCAAGTCTATATCATCGTCGGTCGCCACCCTTATGCCACCCTGAAGCCAACCTGAAGCCACCCCTAGAGGTTATTGTTTTAAAAACTATAGTTAGAGGCTTTAGACCCCGCTGAAATTTTTACCACGCGTTAAGAGGGATGTTAGTAGATTCCAGAAAAAATCCCAAGTCTATATCATCGTCGGAAGCCACCCTTATGCCACCCTGAAGCCACCCCTAGGGGTGATTATTTTAAAAACTATGGTTAGAGGCTTTAGACCCCGCTGAAATTTTTACCACGCGTTAAGAGGAATGTTAGTAGATTCCTGAAGAAATCTCAAGTCCATAACATCGTCGGTCGCAACCCTTATGCCACCCTGAAGCCACCCCTAGAGGTGATTATTTTAAAAACTATAGTTAGAGGCTTTAGACCCCACTGAAATTTTTACCACGCGTTAAGAGGGATGTTAGTAGATTCCTGAAGAAATCTCAAGACCATAACATCGTCGGTCGCCACCCTTATGCCACCCTGAAGCCACCCCTAGAGGTGATTATTTTAAAAACTATAGTTAGAGGCTTTAGACCCCGCTGAAATTTTTACCACGCGTTAAGAGGGATGTTATTGATTCCTGAAGAAATCTCAAGACCATAACATCGTCGGTCGCCACCCTTATACCACCCTCAAGCCACCCCTAGAGGTGATTATTTTAAAAACTATAGTTAGAGGCTTTAGACCCCGCTGAAATTTTTACCACGCGTTAAGAGGGATGTTAGTAGATTCCTGAAGAAATCTCAAGTCCATAACATCGTCGGTCGCCACCCTTATGCCTCCCTGAAGCCACCCCTAGAGGTGATTATTTTAAAAACTATAGTTAGAGGCTTTAGACCCCGCTGAAATTTTTACCACGCGTTAAGAGGGATGTTAGTAGATTCCTGAAGAAATCTCAAGACCATAACATCGTCGGTCGCCACCCTTATACCACCCTCAAGCCACCCCTAGAGGTGATTATTTTAAAAACTATAGTTAGAGGCTTTAGACCCCGCTGAAATTTTTACCACGCGTTAAGAGGGATGTTAGTAGAATCCTGAAGAAATCTCAAGACCATAACATCGTCGGTCGCCACCCTTATGCCACCCTGAAGCCACCCCTAGAGGTGATTATTTTAAAAACTATAGTTAGAGGCTTTAGACCCCGCTGAAATTTTTACCACGCGTTAAGAGGGCTTTAGACCCCGCTGAAATTTTTACCACGCGTTAAGAGGGATGTTAGTAGATTCCTGAAGAAATCTCAAGACCATAACATCGTCGGTCGCCACCCTTATGCCACCCTGAAGCCACCCCTAGAGGTGATTATTTTAAAAACTATAGTTAGAGGCTTTAGACCCTGCTGAAATTTTTACCACGCGTTAAGAGGGATGTTAGTAGATTCCTGAAGAAATCTCAAGACCATAACATCGTCGGTCGCCACCCTTATACCACCCTCAAGCCACCCCTAGAGGTGATTATTTTAAAAACTATAGTTAGAGGCTTTAGACCCCGCTGAAATTTTTACCACGCGTTAAGAGGGATGTTAATAGATTCCAGAAAAAATCCCAAGTCTATATCATCGTCGGAAGCCACCCTTATGCCACCCTGAAGCCACCCCTAGGGGTGATTATTTTAAAAACTATGGTTAGAGGCTTTAGACCCCGCTGAAATTTTTACCACGCGTTAAGAGGGATGTTAGTAGATTCCTGAAGAAATCTCAAGTCCATAACATCGTCGGTCGCCACCCTTATGTCACCCTGAAGCCAACCTGAAGCCACCCCTAGAGGTGATTGTTTTAAAAACTATAGTTAGAGGCTTTAGACCCCGCTGAAATTTTTACCACGTGTTAAGAGGGATGTTAGTAGATTCCTGAAGAATTCTCAAGTCCATAACATCGTCGGTCGCCACCCTTATGCCACCCTGAAGCCAACCTGAAGCCACCCCTAGAGGTGATTGTTTTAAAAACTATAGTTAGAGGCTTTAGACCCCGCTGAAATTTTTACCACGCGTTAAGAGGGATGTTAGTAGATTCCAGAAAAAATCCCAAGTCTATATCATCGTCGGTCGCCACCCTTATGCCACCCTGAAGCCACCCCTAGGGGTGATTATTTTAAAAACTATGGTTAGAGGCTTTAGACCCCGATGAAATTTTTACCACGCGTTAAGAGGGATGTTAGTAGATTCCTGAACAAATCTCAAGTCCATAACATCGTCGGTCGCCACCCTGAAGCCACCCCTAGAGGTGATTGTTTTAAAAACTATAGTTAGAGGCTTTAGACCCCGCTGAAATTTTTACCACGCGTTAAGAGGGATGTTAGTAGATTCCAGAAAAAATCCCAAGTCTATATCATCGTCGGTCGCCACCCTTATGCCACCCTGAAGCCAACCTGAAGCCACCCCTAGAGGTGATTGTTTTAAAAACTATAGTTAGAGGCTTTAGACCCCGCTGAAATTTTTACCACGCGTTAAGAGGGATGTTAGTAGATTCCAGAAAAAATCCCAAGTCTATATCATCGTCGGAAGCCACCCTTATGCCACCCTGAAGCCATCCCTAGGGGTGATTATTTTAAAAACTATGGTTAGAGGCTTTAGACCCCGCTGAAATTTTTACCACGCGTTAAGAGGGATGTTAGTAGATTCCTGAAGAAATCTCAAGTCCATAACATCGTCGGTCGCAACCCTTATGCCACCCTGAAGCCACCCCTAGAGGTGATTATTTTAAAAACTATAGTTAGAGGCTTTAGACCCCACTGAAATTTTTACCACGCGTTAAGAGGGATGTTAGTAGATTCCTGAAGAAATCTCAAGACCATAACATCGTCGGTCGCCACCCTTATGCCACCCTGAAGCCACCCCTAGAGGTGATTATTTTAAAAACTATAGTTAGAGGCTTTAGACCCCGCTGAAATTTTTACCACGCGTTAAGAGGGATGTTAGTAGATTCCTGAAGAAATCTCAAGTCCATAACATCGTCGGTCGCCACCCTTATGCCTCCCTGAAGCCACCCCTAGAGGTGATTATTTTAAAAACTATAGTTAGAGGCTTTAGACCCCGCTGAAATTTTTACCACGCGTTAAGAGGGATGTTAGTAGATTCCTGAAGAAATCTCAAGACCATAACATCGTCGGTCGCCACCCTTATACCACCCTCAAGCCACCCCTAGAGGTGATTATTTTAAAAACTATAGTTAGAGGCTTTAGACCCCGCTGAAATTTTTACCACGCGTTAAGAGGGATGTTAGTAGATTCCTGAAGAAATCTCAAGACCATAACATCGTCGGTCGCCACCCTTATGCCACCCTGAAGCCACCCCTAGAGGTGATTATTTTAAAAACTATAGTTAGAGGCTTTAGACCCCGCTGAAATTTTGTACACTAATTAAGGGTGGTATTAGAAACTACCACAAAAAATCTCAAGTTCATAACATTCCCAGGCGAAATGATTATTTTGGAAAGAATAGTCAGAGGCCTGTGAACTTGCTATAAATTTGATTCTCAGTGCCCTACAAACGTCCTACAAAAATTTTAAATGTTCTAAAAGAAATATGTTACAAATTACGTGCTTAAATAATTAATAAAAATCTTTGCCACCCAAAGATTTGTATTTGGCGATCTCCACTAACACCAAATTGCGGCTGTTTAACTCCAACACGTTAAGGCAGTTCTTTTGTACGGTTGCAAAACAACGAAAGTCACCCAACACAGGTCTCCTCAACAACAATTAAGTTTAACAAAAATGACACCAAAATCTGCCTGGACAGAAAGTTTCGTTTTTTCATGTAGAATCTGAATCTACTCTCCCCGAAATCGTATCTGCTCCTTTTTGGAAGTTGTGTTGAAAAAACGGTTTGTCCATATTTTTAAATAGAAATCAAGTTCATTATACAGGGTGTTCCGTTACTCATGGTACAAAGGAAAATGGCAAATAGTACATAAAAAATTATCGCAAAAAAAGTAAAAGTGGGGGGGGGGGTAAATCTTTTCGTTTTCGAGATATGCCGTTTTGAAGTTTTTTTTGGTAGAGGTTTACATATTATCCTGTATTTTTGTCACCTTTTTAGATATTTTAATGAATTAGACATCAATCTACGCAGAATACTCCCACCTATCTAAATCTGTAAAAGTCAAGGGGTCAACCCACCAACATCCAGAGTTATGAGTCATCAAAGACAAAATTTTGTTTTTTTCCAGTAAAATTTCCACTTCAACCACCTTTTTCTCCAAAAAATACGTAATAAACCAATATTTTGTTTTACAAAATTGGAAAGCTTGGGCAATTTCCTATGAATAATGTCTAACAACTATTATGCTACGACCTTTACTTTTGAAGTTATTAGCAATTTTAACGCAAAAGTTGGCCTTATTTGGTGCTTATTTGGTACTTTTCGACAAAACTCAGGTGAAAAAGTACTAAAAAAACGAAATAGAGCCAATTTCACTATTAAAATTACTAATAACTTCAAAAGTAAAGGTCGTAGCATAATAGTTGTTAGACATTATTCATAGGAAATTGCCCAAGCTTTCCAATTTTGTAAAACAAAATATTGGTTTATTACGTATTTTTTGGAGAAAAAGGTGGTTGAAGTGGAAATTTTACTGGAAAAAAACAAAATTTTGTCTTTGATGACTCATAACTCTGGATGTTGGTGGGTTGACCCCTTGACTTTTACAGATTTAGATAGGTGGGAGTATTCTGCGTAGATTGATGTCTAATTCATTAAAATATCTAAAAAGGTGACAAAAATACAGGATAATATGTAAACCTCTACCAAAAAAAACTTCAAAACGGCATATCTCGAAAACGAACACTTTTACTTTTTTTGCGATAATTTTTTATGTACTATTTGCCATTTTCCTTTGTACCATGAGTAACGGAACACCCTGTATAATGAACTTGGTTTCTATTTAAAAATATGGACAAACCGTTTTTTCAACACAACTTCCAAAAAGGAGCAGATACGATTTCGGGGAGAGTAGATTCAGATTCTACATGAAAAAACGAAACTTTCTGTCCAGGCAGATTTTGGTGTCATTTTTGTTAAACTTAATTGTTGTTGAGGAGACCTGTGCCAATTCATCACAGGGCGCCTACAAGTCTTCATCAACAGATTCCTGCGTCGTATCCTAAAAATCCGCTGGCGAGATAGAATTTCAATAGACGGATAGACAACCAAATCAGGCGAAGGAAATGGAATTGGCCACACTTTGCAACGCGAAAACAAAAATCTAGCCAAAGAGGCCCTTGACTGGAATACGCAAGGATCCCGTCGAGTAGAAAGACCTAGAGCAAGGTGGAGGAGAACCCTACTAGAAGAAGCCGCAACAGCTGGGAGATCCTGGTCGGAGCTGAGAGCTGTGGCGCAAAACAGACTCCGCTGGAGGGCAACTGTTTCCGCCCTATGTCCCATGCGGGATTAAAGGAGCTCTTAAAGAAGAGAAAGAAGAAAGAAGAACTTAAAAAATCTAATAAATACATCACACAATTCTCATTTTCTTCTTAATTTTTTGTTGAGTGGAATACATAACATTAGAAATGTGTGTTGTGTTCTTATGATTTTACCAGCACTGATTTGGTTCTGAAAAGGACTATGGCTGTTTCTCGTTATTTTCCAGAGTGGCGATTCCATTGATGATTCTAAATTCCCTGACTTTTCCCTGACGTATCTAAAAAATTCCCTGACCTAACAAAACAATTGTGATGAAACATAATATTCTATAATATTAAATGTATATGTTCGAACAATTTATAATGGGTATTCAAAGAACGATATTTGAAAGCGAGATATTTAGAAATTCAAATTGAAGGGTTCAACTGACAATTTTTGCGATTATACTTTTTTTTGGCAAAATTGGATTCGTCGCCGAATAACCTGTCCTTTACTCTTGTTGTTTTAATATAATATAAGAACGTCTCAAATACGCCCAAATGTATCTCTGATAAAATCTTTGAAGCTAAATTACTCAAAATTCAAATTTTTCGAGTTGAATCCTTTTAGGTTTAACCAATCTCTCCATCATGTCTTTTATTGCACCACTAATGGTTGAGTACAGGAAAGGGGCAAACGGTGCATCAGACTGAATTTCAGTCATGAATGGCTCAATTTCCTCAGCTAATGATTTAAAAAATGTAAGTTTAACTGGTAAAAGTGGATCTTTAACTGCGTTTAAAATAGTCTGGAAACTTTCATTCTTGGGCGACATTTGAAGATTCTTCTTCATTTCTTCAACGTACTTCAATATATGAGGCATCATATTCAATGCACGGCTAGCGACATCATTATTGTTAAGCCAACGCACGCAGAAGAATTTTTTAGGGAAGATATCCGAGCTAGTACATTCAAAATAAATTTGGCGCCTTGCCGGTACATTTTTAAAGATGTAGAGACTTCTGAAGAATGCGATGATGTTTGGCCCGTCCATAGATATTTCTAAGATTTTCTTTTAAGTCAACGATGAAGTACCCTCCGACAAAGCATTGATTAAATGCGAACTGTATTCCCTATTGAAATCGTATTGGATATTCTAATACATATCCGATCAATTTGATTTCGCTCATATGAATGATTCCGATCAGAATACAGCGGAATTGCCTCCGCTCAATTTCTTAGCTCGATGTCGCTTTTTTACACATAAAACTGCCGTGGTAAAACCAGCGAGCAGTAATAACTCGTTGGTTGGTACTCATTATATGTAGCTCTCTTTTCTTGTGGGTATGACAAAGATAAAAATATATGTATTGGTAAATTCAAAAACTCTTCATTGCCGCATCCCTGCAAAATTAAGTTACAGACTTCAAATTTAAGTTTGAAGGTGAATTCTGCAGTGATGACGTTTTGAATTGACCTTTAATTCGTAGAACAAATGACCTACTGTTCCATAGATGGCAGCATATAATATTTACATATCGACGATGAAGTACTAATACCTCGAAACCCACAATTTATTATAAATGTGGGTTACGAGGTATTAGTACCTACTTCACCGTCGATATATTGCCATATTGTATTATTTTCGCGTAAAACTTTAAATTTAATCCTGAGAACGTTAATGATTTTTGAATTAATTTTACAATAAACGAACGTGTTTACAATTTTTTTGTTTCTATGAAATTTGTTAAAATTATTATTGTTAAATTATATATAGTCTGAAAAAATATTTTTTTTAATAGAGTGAGAAATAGGCTCAAAATATGTCCAGAAATACTACCTCTTAAAGTCCTATAGAAATCGGATTACCCGTTTTCGAGATTATAAACATACAGAAAAGCAATCAATAAAAGTTCTTAACAGCCCGAGCTGTGACCGTCAAAAAGTGGTGAACTTTTCTGAAAGGATGAAACCTGCAGGAATGATAGTATTTGCGAAGACTATCTTCATTTCGAAAATCGGAGTAGAAAATGTATACAAACATATTAGAGTGAAAACTTTCTTTATCAATACAATTGAAATCCCCAAAAAGCTCTATTTAAATAAAATATCCAGCGTCAGCTAAGTGCCAAATCGTGCCAAAAAGAAACGAATTGCCTATAGTACGGTGAGGATATATTTAGGTGAATATAGATATTGAGATTGAGCTTTCTGAGGTGTACAATTAGAATGATGAAAAAAGTTTTAACTCACTTTAATTCAAGTTTTCGGTCTGATAGTGGGACCCAAAAGCCGCATGAAAGTGAAAAGGTAGCCGCAAATATGCCTTACCTTCGCAGGCACTTTTACAGACTACTAGGAAAAATAAAAACTGGTTATCACATTTCATAAAATTTAGGGAACGGAAAATTCATATCGCCAGTATGTAAGTGTATGCATATTAGTTGAAGTCAAATTTATGGACTCTTATAATTAAGTTGAAAAATTCTAGAAAAAATAATAGTTTTTCAATGCTTATATTATTAAATATACATTGAATATAAACCCACCCCCTCGAACACCCTTTTGTTAAAAATAATTGTTTCAAGCTGAAGGACCGAGATTTTGCAAAAATATCTTGCATTTTCGGATTCAGCAGATCTAAATCTATAGAAATCATCCGGAAGCGACCCCTTTATGAATAACGAACCCCCCTCAACCGCGGACACCGTACTCCGAGTCTGTCAAACTAAGCAAAAAGTGCTCGTTAAGAATCGCTTTTGACAGAGAAAGAACGCACTATATCTATCTGCATCGTGCGCACCCATCGTTAAAGAATATGGGGCCCATCCACAGGCCAACTGGTTGCCCAAACTGAGTTGTGTTGGCACTGAATCGCAGCGTGTATGGGGCAGTTGGCAAACTGATTTGACAGTTGGGGATGCAGTTGGGATAAATCAAAATCTTTTAATTTTATGGGGGCGGGGCCTAGAGTTTGGGCAACTAGTCGCGCTGTGTATGTTGCAGTTTGGCAAACTACTTGCATTAATTAAGCCTGAATTCGAAAATTATATTTTTTTGCAAGGTTATATTTTCATTGTATTGCATAATTTTTAATTTAAATTATGAAAGTTCACATAATATTAAATTATTTTCATAATTTATATGTTTAGGATTTAATTTATATTTTAAAAACATACAAATATTTATATTAATAATTAAAAAATTTATAATTAACATAAAAAATCATTACTACCCATTTTTTATAATCATAAAACTTAATCGCAGGTTTTCTACAATTTTATTTAACGTTCCAATTGCCTATAAAATACTGAATTGACAGTTGAAGTATCAACTCAGTTGAAGCGTTTGTGGCAAAACACCAACTCTTTGCACAACTCAGTTTGGGCAACCAGTTGGCCTGTGGATGGGCCCCAATAGAAGGAGCATTAACTCGTTCAGAAAAATTGAAAACATAAACTGCGACGCAATTTTCTTACGACCCTTTTCTTTTATGAATGGAATTCTGAATTGATGACCTATTTTTTCTATAAAAAAGTTTGAGGGCGCGAAGTCTGGACAGGGCGAGAAATCCCCCGGCACGGCACAAATCCCCCGGCCGGGCGCTGTCTGTTGCACATTTTTTGTATTGTAAATACATACAAAAAAATTGTTTCATGGTTTTTTTCCCCCGTGAAAACTTTTGCAAGTTGAAAGTGAGAATGATATTAGAGGAATTATGACCAAAAATTTTATTTTTTAGGGTTTTTGAAATTCAGCCCCAATTGGTAAAATGTAACCCACTTGATATCTGTTATGATCGGTTCTCCAGAAAAGAACTTTTGGCTACATGGCATTAGCGATTCATATAATATTTAATTCAATCTGAACTAGAGACACCGAATATTCGGCCACGCTCTGGGCCGAACCCCGAATTCGCAACATTTCGAGCATAGAAAAATTATCACTGTAGATGTGATCTTAAGCCTCCGGTGTTAACACAATTGCGCGCAATTCCATAAACGATTTGCAGCCACTCGATTTCGATTTTTTGTTTTTTATTGCTTTTCTCAAGAAATTTGTCCTCCGGTCCGGAGCCCCTTTTATAATATTGTTGTTTTTGTTGTTGCTTTTCCGATGAAATTTGGATTCCTTTCATATAATTTTTAGTGATATGTGCGTTTTTTATGATTTGGTATTCGGCCGCATAATGTGGGTTAACCTACATAGTCCATTCAAAACGCGGGGGGGGGGGTGTTCCAAAATAACACCGTTAAGAAAATCGAACCCTAAACGTTTTTGGGGTCGCTGATCACGAAAATCGAGGTCCCGCGGTCCCAAAATTAGGGCGTCACCCCTAAAAATGCAAAAAAACACCCCTTTTTAGGGGGTTTTCGCGATTATTTCAATAATAATGAAAACTAATGCGATGAAATGCACTTTTTTAAATATTTATTTGCGAAGGGGGTTGATTTATACTAAATTTAGGTGAGCTTAATGGTAAAAGGTACCCCTAAAGGGTTGAAAGTACCCCTAAATTGGCGAAAAGTGGCAAAAATTGTAAAAAATTTTTTTTTACAAGTTCTTGCTTCAAATTCGATTGTAGGCGTACTGTCAGCCAAAAATAATTTATTTTCAACCCTTAAGGGGTTAAAACTACCCCTACTATATAGTTAATTGAAAACTAGGGGGGGGGGTGTTCCAAAATAACACCGTTAAGAAAATCGAACCCTAAAGGTTTTTGGGGTCGCTGATCACGAAAATCGAAGTCCCGCGGTCCTAAAATTAGGGCGTCACCCCTAAAAATGCAAAACCCCCCTTTTTAGGGGGTTTTCGCGATTATTTCGGTAATAATGAAAACTAATGCACTTTCTTAAATATTTATTTGCGAAGGGGGTTGATTTATACTAAATTAAGGCGAACTTACTATAATAAAAATAACTTTATATAAAAAAAATTGAAAATTTTTTTTTTGCTTTTTGTTTGAAATTTGGTTCAAAAGGTATTATCAGCAAAAAAATTAATGTTTTGAACTCTTAAGGGGGTAAAACTACCCCCACATTAATATTGCAATTGGAACAAATTGAAATTTATTGTTTTGCATTAAAATTTTATATTTGATGAAATATTATTAAAACATTTGGAAATTTTTTAACCCTCTTTCCTTCTGCCACCGTCCAGCCGCTGTCCGCCCTGTCCCGCCCGCGCCTCTTGCGCCACACGCTTGCTGACGTCCCTCACCCACCCCGCAGTACGCCCACAATCGAATTTGAAGCAAAAACTTAAAAATTTTTTTTTACAATTTTTGCCATTTTTCGCCAATTTAGGGGTACTTTCAACCCTTTAGGGGTACCCCTTACCATTAAGCTCGCCTAAATTTAGTATAAATCAACCCCCTTCGCAAATAAATATTAAAAAAAGTGCATTTCATCGCATTAGTTTTCATTATTATTGAAATAATCGCGAAAACCCCCTAAAAAGGGGTGTTTTTTGCATTTTTAGGGGTGACGCCCTAATGTTGGGACCGCGGGACCTCGATTTTCGTGATCAGCGACCCCAAAAACGTTTAGGGTTCGATTTTCTTAACGGTGTTATTTTGGAACACCCCCCCCTAGTTTTCAATTAACTAGGTATATTGTAGGGGTAGTTTTAACCCCCTAAGGTTTGAAAATAACTTATTTTTGCCTGACAGTACGCCCACAATCGAATTTGAAGCAAAAACTTGAAAAAAAATTTTTTTTACAATTTTTGCCATTTTTCGCCAATTTAGGGGTACTTTCAACCCTTTAGGGGTACCTTTTACCATTAAGCTCACCTAAATTTAGTATAAATCAACCCCCTTCGCAAATAAATATTTAAAAAAGTGCATTTCATCGCATTAGTTTTCATTATTATTGAAATAATCGCGAAAACCCCCTAAAAAGGGGTGTTTTTTTTGCATTTTTAGGGGTGACGCCCTAATTTTGGGACCACGGGACCTCGATTTTCGTGATCAGCGACCCCAAAAACGTTTAGGGTTCGATTTTCTTAACGGTGTTATTTTGGAACACCCCCCCCCTAGTTTTCAATTAACTATATTGTAGGGGTAGTTTTAACCCCCTAAGGTTTGAAAATAATTTATTTTTGCCTGACAGTACGCCCACAATCGAATTTGAAGCAAAAACTTGAAAAAAATTTTTTTTTACAATTTTTGCCATTTTTCGCCAATTTAGGGGTACTTTCAACCCTTTAGGGGTACCCCTTACCATTAAGCTCGCCTAAATTTAGTATAAATCAACCCCCTTCGCAAATAAATATTAAAAAAAGTGCATTTCATCGCATTAGTTTTCATTATTATTGAAATAATCGCGAAAACCCCCTAAAAAGGGGTGTTTTTTGCATTTTTAGGGGTGACGCCCTAATTTTGGGACCGCGGGACCTCGATTTTCGTGATCAGCGACCCCAAAAACGTTTAGGGTTCGATTTTCTTAACGGTGTTATTTTGGAACACCATAACGCGCGTTTTGAATGGACTAACAAAGAAATTTTAGGGGTGGCGGTGACATTTAAAATATGTACATGGAACAACATTTGCACTGGCATAAACATCAGACGGCGCGGAGAAATTACTATGGGGACTTCTGCCGCAGGCCGCCGCCGTCACCGTCGCCTGGCAAGTCGTTTGTTCATTTATTCGGCCGAATATCGAACATTAAAAGAGTGGCCGAAAAGCAGCCAAATATTTCTGGCATCTTTATAAACCATACCAAATTGATAATAAATTATCTTAGAAAAATAATTTATCATCTACTAAGTAATTATAGTTCAAAAATTAGCTCATTACTAACAAAACAAAATTAATTCAACAATATTCTTAAAGACATAATTCTCAAAAGAGTGGCTTTCGTCGATACTGGATGCTAGGGTGTTTATTATTTTTAGATACATATCGAGGGTTTCCTGCCAGAAGGGCGTATCAACCAAAACATGGATTTAGAGGATTCAATAAAAACATTTCAAAAATCGGTGCATATTTTTTTCATATTGCTTATCATCGAAAATAAATGTTTTTAGGCGTATGTTTTGGATACTTTTATTCACTTGATGAGTTTTGTCAAAACAAACCGTAAAAAATTTAATAATGTTTATACGCCCAAAATCGCGATTTTGTGGATACGCCGTTCTGGCAGGAAACCCTCGATATATTATTTTACATAACATTGCATCACTTTTATTTAAATCTTTCCGCCAAATATTTCACGTCACACTACTTCATTCGAGTATTAGTTGATTCAATTACTGCTTTTAGTTAAATTAATTTTTTATATCTAGTTAGGATTGAGGTGGTGGAGCAGTGGCCACTTCCGGATTTGGAATTTTTTATGTTATTTCTTAACACCACCCTTACCAAGTACACAAAAACCCAGCGGGGCATAAACGTTTAACTATAGTTTCAAAAATAATATTTTCTTGGGGTTGAGTTAAGGGGTGCCTTGTTATGGGCTTGAGATTTTTGGTGTATTTTTTAACACCACTCTTCTTAACGAAGAACCATATTGTGCAGCGGGGTCTTCTACCGCCTTTAACTATATTTCCAAAGCACCATTTGTTTTAGTTCCTAATACCACCCTTAAGAGGTGTGCGAAAATGCAGCGGGGTGTAAAGCCTCTAACTATTTGTTCCAAAATAATCATTTCTAGGGGGTCGTTTTAGGGTGTCACCCGGGGATGTTATGAACTTGCAATTTTTTGTGGTAGTTCCTAATACCACCGTTAATAAGTGTGCAAAAATGCAGCGGGGTCTAAAGCCCCTAACCATAGTTTTTAAAATAATCACCTCTAGGGGTGGCTTCAGGGAGGCATAAGGGTGGCGACCGACGATGTTATGGACTTGAGATTTCTTCAGGAATCTACTAACATCCCTCTTAACGCGTGGTAAAAATTTCAGCGGGGTCTAAAGCCTCTAACTATAGTTTTTAAAATAATCACCTCTAGGGGTGGCTTGAGGGTGGTATAAGGGTGGCGACCGACGATGTTATGGTCTTGAGATTTCTTCAGGAATCTACTAACATCCCTCTTAACGCGTGGTAAAAATTTCAGCGGGGTCTAAAGCCTCTAACTATAGTTTTTAAAATAATCACCTCTAGGGGTGGCTTGAGGGTGGTATAAGGGTGGCGACCGACGATGTTATGGTCTTGAGATTTCTTCAGGAATCTACTAACATCCCTCTTAACGCGTGGTAAAAATTTCAGCGGGGTCTAAAGCCTCTAACTATAGTTTTTAAAATAATCTCCTCTAGGGGTGGCTTGAGGGTGGTATAAGGGTGGCGACCGACGATGTTATGGTCTTGAGATTTCTTCAGGAATCTACTAACATCCCTCTTAACGCGTGGTAAAAATTTCAGCGGGGTCTAAAGCCTCTAACTATAGTTTTTAAAATAATCACCTCTAGGGGTGGCTTCAGGGAGGCATAAGGGTGGCGACCGACGATGTTATGGACTTGAGATTTCTTCAGGAATCTACTAATATCCCTCTTAACGCGTGGTAAAAATTTCAGCGGGGTCTAAAGCCTCTGACTTTAGTTTTTAAAATAATCACCTCTAGGGGTGGCTTCAGGGTGGCTTCAGGGTGGCATAAGGGTGGCGACCGACGATGTTATGGACTTGGGATTTTTTCTGGAATCTATTAACATCCCTCTTAACGCGTGGTAAAAATTTCAGCGGGGTCTAAAGCCTCTAACCATAGTTTTTAAAATAATCACCTCTAGGGGTGGCTTCAGGGTGGCATAAGGGTGGCGACCGACGATGTTATGGTCTTGAGATTTCTTCAGGAATCTACTAACATCCCTCTTAACGCGTGGTAAAAATTTCAGCGGGGTCTAAAGCCTCTAACTATAGTTTTTAAAATAATCACCTCTAGGGGTGGCTTGAGGGTGGTATAAGGGTGGCGACCGACGATGTTATGGTCTTGAGATTTCTTCAGGAATCTACTAACATCCCTCTTAACGCGTGGTAAAAATTTCAGCGGGGTCTAAAGCCTCTAACTATAGTTTTTAAAATAATCGCCTCTAGGGGGTGCTTGAGGGTGGTATAAGGGTGGCGACCGACGATGTTATGGTCTTGAGATTTCTTCAGGAATCTACTAACATCCCTCTTAACGCGTGGTAAAAATTTCAGCGGGGTCTAAAGCCTCTAACTATAGTTTTTAAAATAATCGCCTCTAGGGGTGGCTTCAGGGTGGCATAAGGGTGGCGACCGACGATGTTATGGTCTTGAGATTTCTTCAGGAATCTACTAACATCCCTCTTAACGCGTGGTAAAAATTTCAGCGGGGTCTAAAGCCTCTAACTATAGTTTTTAAAATAATCACCTCTAGGGGTGGCTTGAGGGTGGTATAAGGGTGGCGACCGACGATGTTATGGTCTTGAGATTTCTTCAGGAATCTACTAACATCCCTCTTAACGCGTGGTAAAAATTTCAGCGGGGTCTAAAGCCTCTAACTATAGTTTTTAAAACAATCACCTCTAGGGGTGGCTTCAGGTTGGCTTCAGGGTGGCATAAGGGTGGCGACCGACGATGATATAGACTTGGGATTTTTTCTGGAATCTACTAACATCCCTCTTAACGCGTGGTAAAAATTTCAGCGGGGTCTAAAGCCTCTAACTATAGTTTTCAAAACAATCACCTCTAGGGGTGGCTTCAGGTTGGCTTCAGGGTGGCATAAGGGTGGCGACCGACGATGTTATGGACTTGAGATTTCTTCAGGAATCTACTAACATCCCTCTTAACGTGTGGTAAAAATTTCAGCGGGGTCTAAAGCCTCTAACTATAGTTTTTAAAACAATCACCTCTAGGGGTGGCTTCAGGTTGGCGTCAGGGTGGCATAAGGGTGGCGACCGACGATGTTATGGACTTGAGATTTCTTCAGGAATCTACTAACATCCCTCTTAACGCGTGGTAAAAATTTCAGCGGGGTCTAAAGCCTCTAACTATAGTTTTTAAAACAATCACCTCTAGGGGTGGCTTCAGGTTGGCTTCAGGGTGGCATAAGGGTGGCGACCGACGATGATATAGACTTGGGATTTTTTCTGGAATCTACTAACATCCCTCTTAACGCGTGGTAAAAATTTCAGCGGGGTCTAAAGCCTCTAACTATAGTTTTTAAAACAATCACCTCTAGGGGTGGCTTCAGGTTGGCTTCAGGGTGGCATAAGGGTGGCGACCGACGATGTTATGGACTTGAGATTTCTTCAGGAATCTACTAACATCCCTCTTAACGTGTGGTAAAAATTTCAGCGGGGTCTAAAGCCTCTAACTATAGTTTTTAAAACAATCACCTCTAGGGGTGGCTTCAGGTTGGCTTCAGGGTGGCATAAGGGTGGCGACCGACGATGTTATGGACTTGAGATTTCTTCAGGAATCTACTAACATCCCTCTTAACGCGTGGTAAAAATTTCAGCGGGGTCTAAAGCCTCTAACTATAGTTTTTAAAACAATCACCTCTAGGGGTGGCTTCAGGTTGGCTTCAGGGTGGCATAAGGGTGGCGACCGACGATGATATAGACTTGGGATTTTTTCTGGAATCTACTAACATCCCTCTTAACGCGTGGTAAAAATTTCAGCGGGGTCTAAAGCCTCTAACTATAGTTTTTAAAACAATCACCTCTAGGGGTGGCTTCAGGGTGGCTTCAGGGTGGCATAAGGGTGGCGACCGACGATGTTATGGACTTGAGATTTCTTCAGGAATCTACTAACATCCCTCTTAACGCGTGGTAAAAATTTCAGCGGGGTCTAAAGCCTCTAACTATAGTTTTTAAAACAATCACCTCTAGGGGTGGCTTCAGGTTGGCTTCAGGGTGGCATAAGGGTGGCGACCGACGATGTTATGGACTTGAGATTTCTTCAGGAATCTACTAACATCCCTCTTAACGTGTGGTAAAAATTTCAGCGGGGTCTAAAGCCTCTAACTATAGTTTTTAAAACAATCACCTCTAGGGGTGGCTTCAGGTTGGCTTCAGGGTGGCATAAGGGTGGCGACCGACGATGTTATGGACTTGAGATTTCTTCAGGAATCTACTAACATCCCTCTTAACGCGTGGTAAAAATTTCAGCGGGGTCTAAAGCCTCTAACTATAGTTTTTAAAACAATCACCTCTAGGGGTGGCTTCAGGTTGGCTTCAGGGTGGCATATGGGTGGCGACCGACGATGATATAGACTTGGGATTTTTTCTGGAATCTACTAACATCCCTCTTAACGCGTGGTAAAAATTTCAGCGGGGTCTAAAGCCTCTAACTATAGTTTTTAAAACAATCACCTCTAGGGGTGGCTTCAGGGTGGCTTCAGGGTGGCATAAGGGTGGCGACCGACGATGTTATGGACTTGAGATTTCTTCAGAAATCTACTAACATCCCTCTTAACGCGTGGTAAAAATTTCAGCGGGGTCTAAAGCCTCTAACTATAGTTTTTAAAACAATCACCTCTAGGGGTGGCTTCAGGTTGGCTTCAGGGTGGCATAAGGGTGGCGACCGACGATGATATAGACTTGGGATTTTTTCTGGAATCTACTAACATCCCTCTTAACGCGTGGTAAAAATTTCAGCGGGGTCTAAAGCCTCTAACTATTTTTTTCAAAAATAATCATTTTTAGGGGGTGAGTTAGGGGTAGGTTTATAATTCGGGGTTAATAATTTAGGTATGATATTTTTCGAGACCCCCACTGTCTGTCTGGTATCAAAAAACAATTATTTACTTGTTTTTTAAGGCCCGATAGTCAGTTTCAAAATTTAATTTTTTTTTCTAAAATCGTTCGATCGAACGTTCGGAACTTCAGGCTCATGAGCTGGCAACATTTTTAAACTAACCATTTAAGTCTAAATTTCAGAACTCAAATAATAACTGTATTTTGATAATTTCATTTTGTGTTCTCTCATAAAATTCACTTCTCTTCCTTGCCGTGCTAGAGTTCACACGCAACAGTATACGCGAATTAAAAACTTTGTATTAGTAAAGTAATTAAAGTACCTATTATAACGTGGTGAAATTAAAGTGTTTTTATTTTCTTTAAACCCGATCCATTTACATTTCTAAAACTTTAACTTTTTCTTATCGTTAACTTGCATAACATACAATACCCTCAGTTTTGAGGTTGTCGCGGATATCAAAAAAGCATTTCTGCAAATAAGCTTGTGCCCTCAAGACCCCTTTTAGACGACCCGACACCGAACAGACAAAACCAACGAACGAACTGGGCTTTCGGATGAGAGGGTGAGAGAGAACGATGGGGAGGGCGGACAAATTTCATGGACACTTTCCAGCGCACATTTTAACAGTTCCTGTATTTGTGTTATTGATGGAACAAGTTTTCGTACGTTGTATAACGATTTAATTTAAATGATACAAAATTTAAGAATTTGTATGTGCTATATATTGTGTTGACAATGAATTAAAATAAACTCAACTAGGTGAAATAAAATTAAAGTGATGTGATAACGATTAAAAAAATTAAGTTTAAGGATACAACATCCAAACATTTATATGTGGTTCATATTGTGTTGATAAACAATTTAAATAAACCAAACTAGGTGAAATAGTGAAGTGGCGGCTGGTGAAAAACACTGGCTGAGTATTAATGTATTAATAAGAAAATGGTAAAATTTATGTGGGATAGAGAGCTCATTCAGTTATTAATAACTGAATATGAGCAAAAGCAAAATCTTTATGACCCTAGGCATAAAGATTATTGTAATCGCACCAAAAGAGACAAGGCAGAGAAGGAGATACTAGAAAAATTAAAAAATATTTCTCCAAGCCTTAACCAAAACTTATTAAGGGCTAAAATTCAAAGTCTGAGGTCTCAATATAAAAGGGAGCTTAGAACAATTCAAACATCGAAGAGAAGCGGTGCCGGTGCGGAGGATATATATGAGCCCCGACTTTGGTGTTTCGACGAGTTAAAATTCCTGCAACCATATTGCGAAATGAAGATGTCATCTTCAAATATTGATGATGTATGTATTTATTAATAAGTTTCATGAATGTAGTTTCATCAATCTGTGTTATTTACAGGTAATCTTTCACGATGACGATAAAGAGAACAATATAGCAGAAACTATTACAAATACTTCTGAAGACGCAGCGGGTTTACAAACAACAGAGGAAAGAGCAGTGGCATTATTTAGTTCGACTCCAAAAGTAAGTATTTATTGTTGTGAGTAGAAGTTTAACATATGAGAGTGGGGATGAGCGACTGGCACTTGATGTAGGAGGCAGTGTAAAGAGCATCTTAATACGAGCAACAGGCTCAGAGTATGTCTATAATTATTAAAGTATAATAAATGTTTGTCTTATAATCGGATCGGTTCTTTTATTAAATATAGTTAAAGAATAACATAACATTTATATTTTATTAAATTTAATTACAATTTCACGAATTTTAAGTATTTAAATTTATTTTACCCTCATTGCAAAAGTAGTCTGCAAATTCCCCCCGCATTCTTTCGGCAGTTGTGGAACTGCCAATATTAAAATTATAATCTCCGGTTTGTATATTTGAAGCGCTTGAACCTGCTACATCATTGTTCAGATATCTACTGTCATTACATATCAGAAAATTATGTAAGATGAAAGCAGCCTTTGTCACTTTTTCCACATTCTCAACACTCAAATTCATCTCCTTTCGAAAGATTTGAAATCGATTGGCTAGAATCCCAAAAGCTCTTTCAACGTTCTTTCTTGCTCTGGATAACCTTGTATTGAACACTTGCGAGAGAGAAATTTCCTAAGGTTCTTATGGAAAAATAAATGTTAACATATAGAATTAATTTAACGACAATTTGAAGTGTTAGCATGGCAACATTGAAGCCATTGAAGCTACTTTTGTTTGATGTCAAACATAAATACGGGGAAATTTTCTTTAAGGTTAATATTGGTTATATTGTGAAATAAAGTATTTTGTTTGTTGCAAAGCAAAAGGTGTTTAATTTAACAGGTTATGGGCCCAGAGCTGCAGAATTAAAGGACGCAGAAATTAAAAGGAACGAAAGTTTCATCAGAGGGAGAATTAAGGTATCAATTGCATTTATTGGGAGAATTTTTTTTTTCGAAAGTTAAAAAGAAATAAGATGGCGGAAGCTATTCATTTAAACCCACTTACATCCGATAATTATGAATCGTGGAAAATAAGATTTGTAGCAGCATTGGAATTAAAAGATTTCGAAAATGTGATTATTGACGATGTTCCTAATACTGGAGATAGTAAATATGAGGACTTTTAGAAAGCAGATAAAAAGGCGAGAGCTATGCTGGTACCAAGTTTATCAGATGAATATTTATCTTTGGGGGCTGTCCTTAAATTACGTAACGCTCAGAGGAGGGGGTGGGGGTCTGGAGCAGCGTTACTAAGCGTTACAAGGGGGTATGGGGGTGTCAATATCAGTGTTATGTAACGCAAGTTTTGAGAGAAAACAAATTCCGTATGATTTGTATTGTCCAAGCGTACAAAGTATTCTGTCGAAAAGAATCTGTAACAAATGTTCAACCTATTCGTCTTCGATTGTAAGATCAATGCTTCATCAAAGAACTGTTTGCGGAAAAAAGTTGACCAAAAAAAAGTCGACTTTCCAAAACTGAGACCTGGGGGTCAATTCTGGTTCGGTGCAGTGTAAACGTGAAAAAAAAGTTTCCACTTGACGTTTTACACTCCCTTTTCACTTTATCACTGCACTGAACCTGAAAAAGCGATTCTCGTTGCCTTCGTGAAAACTTAATGCTGAATAAAGGCTGAATTGAATTTTTATACTAGCAAGTGACAGTTTATCAAATCTAGTAGGCACATATTTAAAGTGTAAACTTTTCACGGCTTCACTCTAAATTTGACGGTGTAAAATATTTTTGAGCGCGCAAAGTTTTTGACAGCGGTTTGCACGGTATAAGAATCGCAAACAAATGTGTAAACGTGTAAAGTGTTTTCACGTTTTCACTGCACCGAACCAGAATTGCCCCCCTGTACGCACTGCTGCTAAAAGTGCGCGTGAGGTTTTAGCAGTCATGATACAAAACGAAGAATTAGAATGGGTTGATGAAGACTTGATCGATTTTGGCAGCAGTCAATTGGAAATGATACAAGCGAAAAAAACGGACAAGAATATGCCTGTGATTGGTATAGAAAAACACATGTCTGTTCCATGGGAAGATGAAATCTAAGTTAGCAATTTTTATATGTATATATGTATATATTCACATTTATATTTCAATTGATTTTTAATAAAAGCAGATAAAAAACTTAAGAAAAACCGTTTTACAAAGTTATTTGTTTTTCAACGTGTATTTGCAAAAAAAGTAATTTTCTTTTGGTCATATTCAGAAACTTGAATGGGGGGGTTAACTGCAGCGTTACGTAATTTTTCAGGGGGGTTTGGCTTCCCGTTACGGTTCCGTTACAGGGGGGAGGGGGGATATCGAATATCATCAAATTTAGCGTTACGTAATTTAAGGACAGCCCCTTGGTTAAAGATGCAAATACACGTAAGAAATCATTTGCAAATATAAAAATTACATCTTCAACGACAATTTCAAATAATGAAACACAATTTTAGTGATGATCTAAAAGCATTTTTGATTAAATATGAGTCATTGATTACTTGCAATGCCCCAGGAATATTCAGGCGTAGTAACAGCAATAGAAACTCTCACCATAGATAAGGATGAGATAGAATAGAATTTGTCAAAAATAGATTGTTGGACGAAGAATTTAAATTAAAAGGAAATGGCATCGTACAAAGAGGTGAAGTAAATCATGCATTTATTTGTTATGTACCCCTTATAAAAATCAGCACATTTATTATTTCTGCATACTCGAGTCCCTTTTTGTTGCGCGTGTAAAGATTTTTGCTGACCGAGTTCCGTTTAACTCAAAGAATATCATATTTCTTCGCTTTAATAATCACGTAGATATTCTTAATATCAAATGTCCACGATATAAAAAAACGCGATCGTAAGCGTTCTTGTAGCTTCTGTTCTGGCCGTGATCGTAACATTCATGATAAGTTTTCGATTTTAAGTCAGTGATCATAGTGACTGTTCCTCCGAGCTAAACGCTCTCCTGCCTCCACGACATTCTTATACCCGCAACACCAGATTAGCCCACTCGTCTCATTCCCTCCACCTGCAACTCCCCCTTTCACGCACTCAACAGGATATGAATTCGTTTGTTAATAGAACAACTCGGCTGTGGAATAATCTCTCGCAGTCAGTATTTCCGAGCTCCTACAACATCCAAGAGTACCATAACAAAATTGGTGTCAGAAGTGGGATACTTCCAATCCCGTAATAAATACTCTTTTCTAATTAGTGAGAAATTAATTCACAAATTATAAAACGTCTTCAACCAACTGCAACACTATTTACTGAGGCAACTATCCATCGAAGCTGATCCGACATCTAATCAACATCCAATCAACATCCGGCATCGTCTTTACAATTCAACTCCTAATTCAATCAACATCCGGCATCATCTTTACTATTCAACACCTAACAATTTCATCTGGCATCATCTATCATCGAAGCTGACCCCTTCGTCGTAATTATCTTCAACATCCGGAATCATCTTAACATAAGTTGACTACTTCATCTCCAATATGATATTATTTAGTTGATTGTTTTTCCCCATTTAGTTGATTGTTTTTCCCCATTTAATTGCAACATTATATTCAATAGTTAGTTATTATTTAAATTCATAAAGTGACAATTATACTCTATAAAATAATTTGTTAAACATTTCTCAATTTGAATTAAAATACGAATCATAAAGTGAAAACCAACTTCAAGTATCGTCCAATTGATTTTTGTTCTCGGTTGTAATAGGAAAATAAAATTCCGTAATGGAAAGTGAAACCTGTTCTGACAGTGCTCCTCCCGTGCGTCCCAGTAATGAAAGTCCATCGCGAAATGTTCAAGATGACTCGCTCAATAACGCTTCCAATATGGAAGAATTTAAGGGTTTCCCAGAACCCATTAGTATAAACGTTCTATTTAAATTCATAAAACCTTTTGACGGTGACCGGGAAAAACTTATTCCATTTTTAAATAATTGTGATGCTGCATTCACCTTGGCAGCGATGGAACAACACTTACTACTTCTTTCATATGTCAAATCCCAACTCACCGGGAAAGCCGAGGCTGCTTGTGCTAACCATGTTTTTAGAACGTGGCAGGCGTTAAAGGATTATCTGAAGACCATGTATTCGGATAAAAAACACCACGGGCACCTTTTAATGGAATTGCTTAGTTGTAAACAGCAAGCAAGTGAAAGTATCTCGCAGTTCATGTATCGGATAGAATCATCCCTAAAGCGTGCTTTAACTTCCACCCAACAAGGAAACCATAAACCTGAAGAACTCCCTGGTAGCCTCGCATCTTTGAACGATCTTGCATTACAAATGTCAAGCCTGACATCAGTCAAATGCTTAGAGCTCGAGAAATTACAAACCTGAATGAAGCCTTCAACATTGCGATCGAAGAGGAAAAGGTCCAATTGCTCATGCGCGAACAAATCGGATCCAAACCATCATTTTGTAAAAAAATGTAGATTCTACCATCATACCTTCCTCAATTGTCCCAAAATATTACTGAAACATCCTAATGCTAGAGATAAACCGAGAGACAACAATGTCAAGACGGTATTCCAATCAACAAACATTAAATTTTGTAGATACTGTAAAAATCAAGGTCACGATATCTCAGAGTGCAGAAAGAGAATGAGGGCAAATCAATTCAAATTGCTCCCTACAAGAACTAATCAGCCCAATACCTCAACGCCTAATCCGGGAAACGTACATTTGCTCGAAGCGTCAGCAGCAACAGCTCGAGAACTCAGTCAATTCGCTGCATTGAATATAGACCAACCATAGACAGCAATACCATTTTCGCCAACATTCCCTGTAAAAACTCAATAAATTCTCTCCTTCATCTTGCAATAGATAGTGGTGCCACCATATCTATTGTCAAGTCTTCCTCCCTTAAGCCTGATGTCCTAGTTTTCGATGACGAAATCTTTAAACTAAAAGGTATTGACCAAAATCACAACCCAATCAAAACAATTGGTTATTGCTTTCTCAAACTAGTATTTAAAAATCTAGAATTGCTACACAAATTCCACATCATCGCTTCAGCTTCTAATATACCCGACGACGGTATTCTCGGAGACGACTTTCTCGATTCATATAAAACAAAGTTGGACTATGAATTTGACCAACTTACCATAAAAATTGACCAAGATTCCAATGCTACGGTACCATTCTTTCGCAAAACTCAAGATAATAGGTTTATGCTCCAAGCTCATTCAGAAACGATTATAGAAGTTGACGTGCTCAATCCAGAAATTAAAGAGGGGATTCTTCCAGATGTTCAAATACTTGATGGAGTATTTCTTAGCAAAGCTCTAGTCAAAGTCAATTCTAACAACAAAGCTTTCTCCACAGTAATCAACACTCGCGAAAATGACGTTCTTCTTACTAAAGCCAGAGTAATACTCTCACCAGTCCCTGCGGAAGCATATCTATTTAATGTTAATCCAGATAATAACACAGTCAATCGGAACGATCTCCTTGAATCGCAAATAGGAACTGATCATCTAAACACGGAAGAAAAAGAAAGTGTTCTCAAAATCTGTAATCAATTTAACGAATTATTCTTCTTAAAGGGAGATAGGCTCACTTCCACTGCAGCTATAAAGCACCAAATAAATACTCAAGACTCGTTGCCAATAAATTCTAAAACTTATCGCTATCCAGAATGCCATAAAGAAGAGGTCAACAAACAAATTTCTGATATCTTAAATCAAAGTATCATTAAACCTTCTTCCTCACCCCTCTGGGTCGTCACCAAGAAAGCAGATGCTTCAGGTAAAAAGAAATGGAGAGTAGTAATCGACTACAGAAAGTTAAATAATGTAACTGTCGGAGACTCCTATCCGATCCCCAATGTTACCGAGATCCTTGATCAGCTAGGACATAGCATATATTTCACTACCCTTGACGTTGCATCAGGGTTCCATCAAATAGAAATGGAAGAAAGTGACAAATGTAAAACAGCCTTTTCTACCCCAAATGGTCATTATGAGTTCAATCGAATGCCATTTGGACTAAAAAACGCTCCGGCTACCTTCCAGAGGCTTATGAACGCCGTTCTGTCTGGACTACAAGGAGTCGCTTGTTTTGTATACCTCGATGACGTTGTCATATACGCTTCTTCGCTTAAGGATCATGAAGAGAAATTAACTAAAATTTTCAAAAGGCTACGAACTAACAATCTCAAACTCCAACCAGATAAATGTGAATTCCTCCGCAAGGAAGTTGCTTATCTTGGTCATATAATTTCTAGTTCAGGAGTCAAACCGAATCCAGAAAAAAATAAGGTTATCCAAAATTTCCCCAGGCCTAAATCAAGTAAAGAGATAAAAGCGTTTTTATACCGCGTTTATATCGCCTCGAAAACACGTGTTTTCATGCAAGTGTTTTCGGAAAACGAATTAACTGTTCACATCGCCTTTCTAGTTTTCGAGTGATAGTTTATTTAGAAAAATGCTAGATAAATACTTTAATTATTTCATTTTAAATTTTTTCCATGGCAAACTCAAATTTTAAAAAAGTCTCGACACAGAAAATGACATGCGTATAACAAGTGCTGAACGCTGAATTGGGTTCTTGTCCACACTTTTCTTGTTTTCGTGGTCGTTTTCATCGAAAACAGCTTTCCAAGTTGTTTTCGATTTGTATGATAAAACATTTGTTTTCGATTGTGTTTTCGCCCAAAACACGATTTTTTGACGAAAACGCTTGTTTTCGAGGCGATGTAAACGCGGTATTAGGGTTAGTTGGATATTATAGACGGTTCATTGCAGACTTTAGCAAAATTTACAAACCACTAACTGCACTTCTTAAGAAAAATGTTAAGTTCACATGGGAATCTCAACAAGAACAAGCTTTTGCGAGCCTCAGGGATAAGTTGACATGTGAACCAATCCTTCAATACCCAGATCTCGACAGAGAATTTGTAATTACAACAGACGCTTCCAACTTTGCCATTGGCGCCGTGCTCTCGCAAGGCGAAATAGGCAAAGATCTTCCAATCTCTTATGCATCCCGAACATTAAATCATGCTGAATCCAATTATTGCACAACCGAACGAGAACTCTTAGCTATTGTCTGGGCCGTCAACCATTTCCGACCTTACATTTACGGACGAAAATTCAAAATCGTCACTGACCACCGTCCCCTCACCTGGCTGTTTAACTGTAAAGATCCGGGTTCAAAATTAGTCCGCTGGAGATTGAAACTCGAAGAATACGAGTATGAAATCGTATACAAACAAGGGCGCGTCAATTCAAATGATGATGCATTAGCTAGGATTCCTTCAGTCAATGTTAATTTAACCTCCTTTGTCACAGAAGACACATTCGAAGATTACATGAGATTTTACGGCAACTCCCTCATTCCACAAACCTATGACTTCAATGAAGAAGATTCTCACTTGACACGATCCAAATATGATATCGCTTATTTAACGAGCCTTGACCTACATGAAAGTAACAAGTTCTGTTCAGAGTTACTCTCTAAATCTCGAAATCAAGATCTCCTTCTAAATAGTTCACCCGAGATTCATTCGGTCTTTAAATCAAAGCATATACCACTGTTTCGCAAAGGCTAAATATTGGGAAACACTTCTCGACAAAGATTTATTCATAACTTTACAAAATCTCAAATCTCAATTAACTAAAGATAAAGTAAAAGTTATATCTTTACCAAATTTTGAAGATACTTCAAATCATCTGAAATTCGTTAAAGTAAAACACATGTTGCAGTACATATTCCGAAATTCTAAAATTAAAATAATCATACATCATGGAAAGATCTTAACCCCTTCAATTGAAGAAATTCCGCAAATTCTAAAAGAAAATCACAATGACCCACATTCTGGACATTCTGGTTTTCATAAAACCTACAAACGAATAAAATGTATCACTGGAGCCAAATGAAAAAAGATATTAAGAAATACATTTAATCATGTGAATCCTGTCAGAGAAACAAAACGCTACGTAAAACTCCTAAAGCTCCCATGGAAATTACATCCACAGCTACTCAACCTTTCGAAAAACTTTGTTTGGATGTCGTAGGTCCGCTCCCTATAACAGAAAATGGACATAGATTCATTATTACAATACAAGATGACTTAACAAAATTCTCATTAGCCTATGCTGTACCGAACCATGTATCTAAAACCATTGCAAAAACTCTATTCAATTTTATCAGTCTGTTCGGAATTCCCAGTTCATCCTTAACGGATCAAGGTCCAGATTTTCTCTCTAACTTACTTAAAGATTTTTCCAAATTGTTCAAGATGAAGCAAATTAAAACAACAGCGATCGCATTCAACATTAAAAGATTACCTCAAACATTACATAAATAGTAAAAAGGATGATTGGGACGATTGGCTTCCTTCCGCTGTATTTTCTTATAACACTCCAGTACTAAATTTTCCCCATATGAGTTATTGTATGGATACAAACCACTCTTGCCAAGTTCTATAACACAACCACCTGAGTTTAAATACACGTATGACTATTATATCGACCAGCTCAAATACAGATTAAATAAATCCCAACAAGTTGCAAGAGAAAATCTAATGAAATCCAAAGAACAGTCTAAAAAATATTATGATTCGAAAGCTTCAACTATTAATTACGAAATAGGATCCAAAGTTTTCCTCCGCAATATGAAAACTAGAGCAGCAAAAAAATTATGTTCCAATTATGATGGGCCATATGAAATCAAACAAGTTCATAATAATCAAACAGTAACTATAAGAATTAAAAATGGAAAAGATATTACTGTTCATAAAAACCGTATCAAGCCAGTAACATAAACCGTATCTTACAGGTTATCGTCATTTATTATTTCATCTCAAGGGTATCATTTCAAATTGGACCAGGTTACAAACACCAGCGGAATATACTATGAAAACCTAGAATATGTCAAATTCCACAGCTCCACCTGGAAAATGATTACTTACCTTAATATATCGTACTACAATAACAAGTTAAATCTAATCCAAAAAACATTTTCAAATTCGTTAGAACTCTGTAAGGGTAATACCAACGACTCAAGCGTACCTTATTGCAAGCAATCAATAAATTTCGTGGGAACACAACTACCAAATATCCTAACCAAATACGAGCCGATCAAAAGATTAATAGGCAATAGCCGTCAAAAACGCGGATGGTTTAATGCTATAGGGACCGGATTTAAGACAGTTTTCGGAACCTTAGATTCATCTGATGCTGAATATTATGAAAATGCTAAACACAAATTCGAGAAGATGAACAGCAATTATACTCTTTAATGAAGGACCAATTTCATGTCGTTAAATCGTCCATAACCTTCATAAACGAAACTATCAGTGTTTTAAAAATAAATGAAAACCGTTTCAATGAAAATATAAAGAAATTTAATAAATACAGTGAAATCGTCGACAATGAAATCACCAATCTAAGAAAAACGGAACTAATTATTCAACACATCAGTCTTATAACCTACCTTTCTACAGAACTAAACGAAGAATTAGATAATCTAATAAACGCAATTCGTTTCCCCAAGAAAAATACACTTATACTACTCCAATCATTATGTCTCCAACGCAACTTGTTACTGAATTGATTGGTCACATTCATCTTTTGCCTAAAGGACTGACATTTCCAGTTCCTCATAATTTAGAACATTGCCATATCTTAGTCGATATAGTGAACCTCCAAGTATATTACAGAAACCAGAATCTCGTATTTGTCATCAATATTCCTTTGTCCGAAGAGAGACATATATATAAGTTATATAAGTTATATAAGTTGTTCCCCTTACCAATTCCACTTACTCAAGAAGGGAACACCTATGCGTATATTCAACCCAGTATAAGTTATGTGGCTATTTCACAAAATCATATGCACTATGGCATCGTAAATGATTACAACGATTGTCGTACTCTAACCAAGGAACACTACCTGTGTGGAAAGAACACAATACAACCTATAACCCCAACTAGTATTTGCGAACTCAAATTATTTAACTCATTTTCAAAAAGAATCCCAGAAAATTGTAACGTAAAATTATTATATGGTAATATTCAAATTATCCATTCCTTAAAATTCAACCAATGGATAATCACAATGCCTAAGCATACCCCTCTATCGATACTTTGCGAAGATACTCACGAAATAATAGACGAAAATATTATAGGTACCAACATACTCACGTTAAACAAAACCTGTGAAGCATATATAGATTCTGTAAAGCTTACACCTAATTACATCATCACGACAGAATTCGTGTCCAAACTCCCATCCATAAATATAATTGAAGATAATTGTTGTTTAAAAGACAAACTCAATGTTCCACATGAATATCTCAAACTTTCTCCTGTTTCACTCTCCAATATTAATCTAGAAAGCTTGAAGTTGGTTTCCCACAATTTAGATAAGATTAACGAAAATATTAGTCAGGCAGAAAAACATCCTATTTTAATAAGATATCCCTCAATGCACTCTATTATTATATACCTGATCGGTAGTATTTTGGCCATTGATTATTTTATATAAATTGTATAAATTAATAAAAAATAAGATAAATAAGAAACAAAGGAATAACAATGTGAAAGAGCCTGTAAACATTATATTACGGACCAGAACAGAACCTCCGAACTCAATTATCCATAAAGACGCTAGAGTAGAAGTCGAATCAGATAAACTTAGAATCTCTCGAACAAGGCAAAGCCTCACTTCCTTACCCGATCAAGACTATAATCTAACAAATTGATCTAGTTAAGATCAATTTTTTTTCTTAGGGGGGAGGAATTTTATGTACCCCTTATCAAAATCAGCACATTTAAAATTTCTGCTTACTCGAGTCCCTTTAAGTTGCGCGTGTAAAGATTTTTGCTGACCGAGTTCCGTTTAACCCAAAGAATATCAAATTTCTTCGCTTTAATAATCACGTAGATATTTTCAATACGATAAAAAATCGCGATTGTAAGCGTTCTTGTAGCTGTTCTGGCGTGATCGTAACGATTATGATAAATTTTTTGATGGAAGTTTTCAGTTGAAATTCATTTACTCTCGACGCCGGTCATTTTTAAAGTCAGTAATAAAGGTTAAATTCAGTTCTTAAAAGATTTTGTAAAAGTAAAAGTTATCAGTGTATAAAAATCTATAGTTTGTTTAAGGGTCGTTTAATAATAATAATTACGTAAATAAATAAATAAATTAAAATTTAATTCAAAGTTGAGTTTTATTTACATGGATTGAAGTATTAACCCATAACATCGGTCACTACATTAGTTTGGTAAATTTTCAATCTATACCCACATTATTGGCAGAAATGTAACTTTTCTATATCAATGCAAAGTACACAACGCCTCGCAGCTACACATAAATTTGGTTCATGTAGCTTTATGTCTCCAGCTGATTCTCTTTCTATATATTTTTGATCTACAACCTTCTCCTGCCTTGTTTCCAGGTCGTAAAAGACAAAAAGAGTATCTTTTGTCGGGGGTGTTCTGACATCTGGTTGAATAAAGCAGAAGTGTCCTTGTTCCACATGTTTATCACAGATCTTGCAAAAATATTCACCGCATATATGAGTTTTATCTGCTTTATATGACTTGAGACAATCTTTGCATTTTTTTATTACCTCGCAAACACTTTTCTTATTTAGAGATCCTGAAGTTTTATGATTGTTGAAGCAACATTCTCCTCTAAAATGTCGATTACAATCTTTACACAGCTTTTCGGTACAGTCTTTAGCGCATGCTGGAGTCTGTTGGCAGCAAGGACAGGTTCCTCCACATCTGTGATCATTTTTGGTATTGTATGGTACATGGCACTCCTCACAATAATAACTACAGCAAAATGCGGCAGTTAGCGAACCTATGACGTTGTAATGATTGTTGTGGTACAGTAAATTTAGTTTTTTTCCGGTATTTTGTCCCTCAAATATCACATCTCTTCCTCTAGCACCATATCTATATACTATAATCTTATTATCTTTCAGATGTTCTTGAAATTTTTGCAACTCCGGAATTCCGGCACCTTCATTGGGTATATTTATCCTGGATTCAGACAAAAGTTCTGTTGCTCGTTGAGTTTGTAATTTTCCAACATCCCTCCTTACTTTGACAAACTCTGTCTCCTTATTCACTTTGGATATGGCAACAATGAATGCTCTTGCTAGGCAAAGGTTGTCCTTGTTTTTTATTACTACGATACCATTTCTCTTTACACATTCCACATCAAACGTATTGTATTTCCTGGCTCTATCATTTCCTCTCCCTTGTGGTAGTCTAACTGTGGGAATATTTAAGCAGAACGTGTCGGTACTTAATCCACTTGAATTGCTTTGAAAAATTTTTCCAATGGTGTCCCACACATCGGATACTTTCAATGTGGAGGCCGATCTGTATGTTGCATCATCATCATCACCTAAAAGAGAAAAGTAAAAAAATTAGTTTTAAGATATTTAACATTTTTGATTACTAAAAACATTTGAATTACTAAACATGTAAACAACCCGGTCACAACAAAGTAAACAAATATCACCAAAGGAAGACAAAATTCATAACAAAGAAAACATAAATAATAAATATTAAACATAAATAAATATATAACAAATAATAAATACCAAAGAAAATAATAAATAGCTAAAAAACTTACCTTTAAATTAATATTTACACTTACCCAAATCTGCCAAAGAAGAAATGTCAAACTTATTGACATTTCCATATCTGACTACGTTTGTATATGTAAACTCGAAAATCGGGTCAGTTCAGAATAAAGTAATGATATTTATCCCCACCAAAACCAAAGGCATTGCCAAACTTAATTCCCTGCAGAATTATCTCGAAAACCTATTATTATCATATGGGTTGGAAAATTACCGTCTCTGCAGGGGAAAAGAAAGCCGTTAGTAATACTTTAAAAATGAGGAAAAATAAGAAAAAAGTTGAGTTGGCAAGTTTTGTCGTAGAATCTTTAAAATTGAAATTATAGTACTGAAACTTAAAATTAGAAAGTGAGATTCAGATTTAAAGTTAGTTTTTTTTTGAAAGAATAACACAGTGTAAATTTAGGATATTGAATTCTGTGATGCAAATAAATGCAAGTCCATAGAAAATAATTTAGATGTGAAAAATAAATTTGTGATGTAAATGATGAATTTAGAATTGGATAGAATAAAATTTATGATATGAATTAATTTGAATTATATGTGAGAAATTGAATTAAAATATACTAATTTGTGTTACAAATAAAAGTGCGGATTTATTATTGAAGAAGATACTTAACCACCCTGGACCTTCTCCATAAAGGACGCTCCACAAAAGGTAAAACCAAGGAAATCATCCGGCTGAACTTCTAAGAGTGCGTGTTGAACAATATCGTCAACTGCACTTTTGATCCAATCTGAGGGTTCCACATTTGCTGGTGGGATATTGGTTTTGAAAGTAATTTTGCATCCCCTCAGATTGAAACGCCTGATATGTGTTATCATATCGTTGGTGATGGAAAATTTACTAAACATTCCAAGCTCCTCGTCTACCTGAGCCCTAAGCTTCAACATTTTTTTCATGCTTAAATTACACTAGTTGCTTACCCTTTTTTATTTTTAAATATAAGTATATCCCCCACACTTTTACACTTTAAAACAATATTAACACTCGAACTTCCTTTTTATTTTTAAATATATATTTACCCACACTTTTGCACTTTTTAAAACAATGTTAACACTCAAAATTCCAATTAGTTTAAACTTCTGAAAACGCTTGTGGTTTTTTAAAGTTAAACTGTCAAGGTAAATACTTCCCGACTCACTTTCCGCGATTTTAAAATCAACCTTGGAATGACGGAGATGCATTCGGGTAGGTTTTCATATACGCGACCCAACGCAAACCAAAACAAAAACAAACGGGATCTTGCAGCTGCACCGGATCATGTGCAATTGCGCAGTATATCTGCTTGCGTGATCGCAATAAATTATTAAAGCGACTTGTTTTAACAGTATCAATGTATGGGTAGTTCAGGCCTATATAAACTCCACTTTGGCTGATGATTCTTAAGTAGAGTTTCATCAGTTTTAGAAGAAGGCAGAAGAAACTTTCCAAAGTTAAATCAAGTGAGGAGCAGAATTTTTTATTGAAAAATCAAAAGAAACATTTGGGTAAGAATGTTTTAAATAAATAAATTTTCAATTATTTTACCATTCCACTTTATTCTTTTCAGATATGGCAGGCAGTATAAATATTAATAATTTTGAGTTTGGTGCTGATAGTTTGGAGTCAGCTAGGATATCGCCCCAGGCCCCCAGCTGTGTCAATACGCTACTGTCTTCAACTAGCAAAGGGGTAAAGAGGCGACTTTTCGAGGAGAAGAAGGAGGAGGATTTTTCTAAGTCGACTCTTAGCAAAAGGAAGAAAAACATGTCCCCTATCATCTCTGTGAATGATGATGATGATGATACTGATGTCGATGAGGATGAGGAATGCATATTGGAGGAAATCAACAGTTTTCAATATAAGAAAAATATGCCTTTGAAAGACATGAAAGTCAACGAGGCGTATAACATAATTGATGCTAGGAAGGTGAATACAAAGTTCGGGAAAAGGGTGCTGGTAGAGCTGGAGGATAGTATTATATACTTACCGCGAAGGTATACTGACCTCTCTGATAGGGGGATTAATTTATTAAAAAAGGGGAAATATGCCATAGAGAATTTGGGAGAAATGGGTAATTCCTTCGAAATTATATTTAAGAAAAGATCAGGAAATCCCCATGAACTGAATGTGGACGGACGGTGAACATTACTTTATCACTAAATAGAAAAAATATTAAATCATGTAAAAACTAAAATTTTAAAAATAAATTTCAATGTTTATGTATTTGATTTAAAAAAGAAAAATGTTAAAATAACTGTTTTTTTAATGTATCAATCTGTAGTCATTTGCAGGTTTCCAGTCCTACTTTCAATGCTACCCACAGAGTTTCAAAACCTACACCTCCCATAGACATGATGTACCCGTCGAGCCATCGAGTTCTCAACATTCGCCCCAGCCCCCGCCTCCGCCCCCGCTCCTGCCCCCGTCGTCGCCATCGCCATCGCTAATACTTCCGCTGCACTCCCCTCCACAACTCCGCACTCCAACTTTCACCTTCGCGGCTCCACAAGTGCGCGTGCCTCACACACACACCACAATAACAGCGATGACCTTGATCTACACAAACAATTAATACGTCTGGCACACTTTCCAAGGTCACCCACTTTTTTTTTATGTGAAAGACTAGAGACTTAGGGAAAGCCCCCTTTGTACTGTTCGACAATCTATTTTTTCCTATAGAATGTCGAACAGCAGCTCTAGCCGGAAGATGAGAAGTAGAGAGAGAGAGAAGTAGGAAGAAGCTGCCACAATCTAGCCGCGATGTATTTTTATTCCACCTACTTCCAATCATTTCGCGGCTCTGGCATCGGAGCATTTGAGAAACAACTCGCTGGAGTGTTATGCCTCCTGAAACGAGTTGAATCTCTTCAACCAACCGATGGCATGCGCTTGGTGGAGCGGGGAAGGACTAACGAAGGCTATGACAGGAGGAATCAGGAATGTAAAGAGGGAGAAGAAAGAAGGAAAGTTATGTGGGTGGAAAAGGCGAAGGATCGCGGGCTGGCTTACCATAATTACAGGTTAATGACCTGTCAACATAATTACACGTGATTAATCACCTTGACCTTGACCTAGTGATCTGGTTCGCATCCCAAACCGCCTTACTACTACGGGTTCGAGAATCAAGGTAAATTATGCAAGCTATTAAAGGCTATCTATGGACTGCGTCAAGCATCAAAGGCATGGTTTAATGAGTTTGATTCATTTATTCAAACAATTGGATTTGTAAGATCAAGGGTGGAACCAGGACTTTTTGATAAATTTGCATATTTGATAAATTACGTAGATGATATTTTGATGGCAGGAAAACAAAAAGAGACTGTTGAATTAGTGAAACAAAAATTAGGAAAAGGGTATGTGATCAAAGAAATACCAGAATTAAAGAACTTTATAGGTTAAGAGATTGATAGAAATGAGAATTACATTGTGCTTACTCAGAAGAAATATGTTGAAAGATTACTTCAAAACACAGGTATGAATATGTGTAAAAGTAGATGTACTCCAATGGAAACAAATGCTCACTACAATATAGCATTTGATTGTTATGAAGCTTCAGAGGAATTTATCTCAGTGTAATAGCATAATGGCGCGACCATTTATTGGGCGCCACTTATGCGAGGTGTCACCCCCTTAGCCATAAGCCCTGAAGAGAATGGCCAAGGAGCCAACACCATACATAAGAATTACAAAGAAAATCCGGAACTCATACGCCGGCCACACGGAGTTATCTAGCTCGCCGGAGGGGTCGTGGGGTGTGTGGCCGGGGCTTACCGAGGCTGGTTCACCACTTACCTGTACTGGGGCAACTTTGACCTTCGCCCATCGTTCTCCGGTCGTCGCCTGAGCCGCGTCAAACCCTGAAAAGAAACGATCCCCCCTCAACCATTCCACAAACAAAAAATCTAACGCATGGACATTCTATTCTTTATAAACATTTAATTGTCCCAAACAAACAATACAATGAACAATCATCAACCATAACATTTATTATTTATCCTTGTCAGCTATGAATTTAACCGATCAAACTCAACTAAATTAAGGTTTCATTATTACAGGTACCTATGTATGAAGCTCAAGATAAAAAAAAGGAAAACGCGCAGTACTGGCCAATACTCCTCGTCTTGTACAAATGTTATTTCAGTCAACAGAAACTCTTAGGGGAAGAACAAATTTATTTCCCGTTCGCAACAAGGAACAACATGTTTCCAACAAGGAACACAATAAATGCTCAAACAATTATAATTACGATTTACGTTAGTATTATTTACCTTTAAAATTAATATTAGTAATGAATCAAATAATGTACTATAAATGTTAATATTCGAATATTAAAAGTATGTAATAAAATTACTACCACCAAAATTAAAACGACTACACAATAAACAATGTACCATAGTTAAAACATAACACATCTGGAGTCCCACATCTGACGTCCCTCACTGAAGATTGCACCGCCAGGTATTTTTATTGCGCTGAATAGCCTTTCAATCTTGTTCAATCAATAGCGACTAACCACAACACAAGTTAGACAATTTTCTGTTTAAATACAACCAGTCACTTAGAGTCCATAGCTATGAACTGTCAATTTAATAATTTGGTACTTCGTTCTAGTTATGAAGCTCAAAATTGTTTCTGGGGGTTGTTCAGCAGGCCAAACCACCAATTTACTACTAACTTTCTAATCTTGTTTTCCCAATATTAGGGTGATTTACAAAATCTCAAATTTAAATCACAATGCACAAATACCTTAATCTCTCTTCTCTTCTTGAGTGCGCCAATATAATTACCAATATTAATTACCAATATCGACCTTCCTACAGGAACTTTCATCCGTGTGCCAATACAAGTATGTTACGTTGTGGATTCACCAGCCAACTTCCATTCCAGGGCCTCACCTATTACGCTCCCATCAGGTAGGTTGCCAAATTGTCTTCAAATGGGACTAATTAGCGATGAAGTTCGTTGCTTATTAGTTGAGGAAATATTCATATCTCATGGACACCAATCGATTCTTTTTTCTCTGCTCCCTTCTCCCAGCAAAATCAACGTATTTTCACTAATCACGAATTATCGTCGCGATGGTTTATATTTAACATAAAGGGATGATATTTATCTTTATCATACTACCACGAATTTGCACTTTATTCGGTATAGTTTATCCAAAATAGTTTTAGCAATACAGCACCAAAGATTACAGGAAAAACAAGTCTTATATTTTCGCCACCAATTATCTACACAGACGTCCTATTTACTTCACTATCTTTTCGGAACTCCATCTTCCTTCCCAAAACAAACTCATTCCCGTTCAATTCTTTTTTTCTCCCTCGCCTACTCTTTGTTTTCTTTTTTTCAAATTTCCTTTTCCTCCAAAGTAATTCACAGTAAAGTTCCCCTTGCCTACAGGGTGATTCCCAAACTAAATTCCCCAATTAAAATAAATTTCCCAACCGACCGTTACATACCCTCGGGTCCACAAGGCCGACTCGCGAGGCAGTGAGGAGCCGAAAAAAACGGACGGTTTTTAGGCCATAGGTCTAATATCTTTGGCGCCAATGTGGGTCTCGACTCACGACCTGAGAATAAGAGTCTCATGTTCTAGAGAGCTAGCCGGGCATCCGTGAACTAGTTGATAATATCCGAACTGAGTGAAAAGCTAACTATAATTTAGGTTCATGCTTACAACCGTAAGTTGCGATGGCCAGTCTGAAAAATCTCCCGGAGAAATATTTGGAGTTGCGAATACCAGGCGGAAGACAATACCACATTATCCCCCGACGGATATCAACAAGTCTCCAAACATTTCGTACAAACCCGGGTTGTTATCGCTCCACCGGGCCAGTCAGCAGCAATACCACATTGCCTTTGACTCCCCCCGGTGAAACGATAGTCAAACTGTCTGCTGAGAGATATTCTCCAGACTGACCGAAGAGGAAGGACAGTGTGAGGAGTGTATACAAACCTGTTGACCGTTGGACAGTCTGCAGGTTCTCTCGGAAGAATATCTGGAAGGACAAGGATCCGGCTGAAGGCAATTCCATATTGTCCCCTTCCGGTTCCTCTAATCTTTCAGAAATTCTCGCCCGAACCAGTTTCCCCTCGCACCCTGGAGTCCAACTCACGCAATCCCACATTGCATGGAGTTCCCCAGTAGGACGACAGGCAACTAATTCGCCGAGGGAAACCTACGCCTGACCAAAAATCGAAAGGTGAAGAGGACCCCTTGAGGAAAATCAACGACGTAGGTCCTTGGCGTGCTCGCCTTCGCTGCATTTTAATTTATAAAATTATATTTCCTGATTAACTTTGACCAAATAACTGTCTTAAAACCACATACATGCATGGAACTGTTGTATTTAATCTGTCTCTAAAATAACGTATTAAAAAAAAGGTGACGCCAACAAAACGATAATGAGAAATGCCTTAGTTGACTTCTTCCCCGGGCGCCTTAACCGAACGTCGAAGGGTATGTGTACTTATGGCCGTCAAGAACAACTCGACCCCTCGTAACCTACGACCATTCAGGCCGTCCTGCCTAATTAGCCTCTGCAGCTCGGCCAACAGTAATCTAACTAGAGCTCTAAAGGCACTACCCTTTTCGGGATTCATTGAATCCAGCAGCCCGTATAATTTTGCTCCCATAACGTACAACGCCGGTTCCGCCACGCAACGATAAAAGATACCCTCTATTGCCTGACTTAACACCCATGGATTATTCTTAAAATCGACAAATATAGTTAGGATTCTCGACGCAATGGTATCGAACGATCCCGGAATCTCGCCTAACCTATTCATCACCTCGAATAGATAACTCAAGGCGGTGCCCTCGTCCAGTGAGTGTGACATGACAACCCGTTTAGAATTAGGAACGAATTCCTTCGCAAACGGAGATAGAGTCGAAAATAAATGTGGCCTTCTTAGCACCTTATGCCGGATGGGCAGGCCATAGAAGGTGCGACGGCCCGAGTCGGCCATGGTTATCTACTATAGTAGCAACACCCGCACAAAGAAAGTTCGAAGAAGGAAAGGGAAAAAAAAATTCGTGTGAAAATAAATTCAAATAGAACCGCCAATCAAATCAACAGCAATTCGTATAAGAACAAGTGCCTACTAACAAATCAATTAAATATTGAGAGTATGTGAGTGTACCTCAAAGAAAACACAGCCCACGCTGATTAGTGAATAGCGATAAAACAGCAAAAGTGTATTAGTACCTATATATGGTAGTGTAGGTGAGTTGATTATGTGCTTTAATTCAATATAAGCGAGGAATGGTTGAGACGGGTAACATTTCCCCTCAGGGCCCGCGCATGTCGATGGCCTCGATGCCAGCTGGTGAAAACTATGAAGCATAGTCATCACCAGGTGTCATCCAGGTCGCCGACCCAGCTTCAGGTAAACCCGGAAGAAGGACGGAAACAAAACTCAAAGTCGCATCGCCACGAAAGGGAAACTTCTTCAAAAATAAAAAAAAATTTGGGGAATCCGCTGTTCAACCACAACTGAGCTACCTTTCGGAAAATCAATCAGTTGAGATGAACAGACGAAAAAAAAATGGACGCAGGACATAAACAAAAAAAATAGAATTTCAAAAGCTGGATGGACCATCAGAAGGAACAAGGGGCGCAGTGGCAGGCGGTAACACGCCTGTTACCAGAGACGGTTAAGCCCTTGTACCAACGTCAACTTCCACCAGGAAAATTAAAAGATGATCCTGTTCCAAGACCGACGCAGTGGCAGGCGGTATCACGCCTGATACCAGAGTCGCCGACCCTAGAAACAGGACAAGGATGAACCACTACTACACCTGCACGCATAGCCAAGCGAACACCGCTTGTTAGCAAGCCGTGCAGGTCAGCATGGCTCGAAGCTACTCCAAAACGAAGAAGTTACCGCATAAGAAAAAGGGTAGGCCTAAAAGCGAAGACAAATAAAAATTCACATAGAATTTAGACACGGATGCTGAAAAAAAATTCGAAAAAATAGACAAGGGCTAAGGCCTCGCGGTACTACCTTAGCCCACAGCGAGCGCTTGGTAATTGTGGTGAACCATAGATGAAAAAAAATCAAACATTGTCCGTGAAGGCACAAGTGGTATTAAACCAAAAAAAATTTAAACTTCAGGGTCCGTGTAGGACCGTCAACGGGCTTTAAAAGCTTCGTTGGGCGCCATTTATGTAATAGCATAATGGCGCGACCATTTATTGGGCGCCACTTATGCGAGGTGTCACCCCCTTAGCCATAAGCCCTGAAGAGAATGGCCAAGGAGCCAACACCATACATAAGAATTACAAAGAAAATCCGGAACTCATACGCCGGCCACACGGAGTTATCTAGCTCGCCGGAGGGGTCGTGGGGTGTGTGGCCGGGGCTTACCGAGGCTGGTTCACCACTTACCTGTACTGGGGCAACTTTGACCTTCGCCCATCGTTCTCCGGTCGTCGCCTGAGCCGCGTCAAACCCTGAAAAGAAACGATCCCCCCTCAACCATTCCACAAACAAAAAATCTAACGCATGGACATTCTATTCTTTATAAACATTTAATTGTCCCAAACAAACAATACAATGAACAATCATCAACCATAACATTTATTATTTATCCTTGTCAGCTATGAATTTAACCGATCAAACTCAACTAAATTAAGGTTTCATTATTACAGGTACCTATGTATGAAGCTCAAGATAAAAAAAAGGAAAACGCGCAGTACTGGCCAATACTCCTCGTCTTGTACAAATGTTATTTCAGTCAACAGAAACTCTTAGGGGAAGAACAAATTTATTTCCCGTTCGCAACAAGGAACAACATGTTTCCAACAAGGAACACAATAAATGCTCAAACAATTATAATTACGATTTACGTTAGTATTATTTACCTTTAAAATTAATATTAGTAATGAATCAAATAATGTACTATAAATGTTAATATTCGAATATTAAAAGTATGTAATAAAATTACTACCACCAAAATTAAAACGACTACACAATAAACAATGTACCATAGTTAAAACATAACACATCTGGAGTCCCACATCTGACGTCCCTCACTGAAGATTGCACCGCCAGGTATTTTTATTGCGCTGAATAGCCTTTCAATCTTGTTCAATCAATAGCGACTAACCACAACACAAGTTAGACAATTTTCTGTTTAAATACAACCAGTCACTTAGAGTCCATAGCTATGAACTGTCAATTTAATAATTTGGTACTTCGTTCTAGTTATGAAGCTCAAAATTGTTTCTGGGGGTTGTTCAGCAGGCCAAACCACCAATTTACTACTAACTTTCTAATCTTGTTTTCCCAATATTAGGGTGATTTACAAAATCTCAAATTTAAATCACAATGCACAAATACCTTAATCTCTCTTCTCTTCTTGAGTGCGCCAATATAATTACCAATATTAATTACCAATATCGACCTTCCTACAGGAACTTTCATCCGTGTGCCAATACAAGTATGTTACGTTGTGGATTCACCAGCCAACTTCCATTCCAGGGCCTCACCTATTACGCTCCCATCAGGTAGGTTGCCAAATTGTCTTCAAATGGGACTAATTAGCGATGAAGTTCGTTGCTTATTAGTTGAGGAAATATTCATATCTCATGGACACCAATCGATTCTTTTTTCTCTGCTCCCTTCTCCCAGCAAAATCAACGTATTTTCACTAATCACGAATTATCGTCGCGATGGTTTATATTTAACATAAAGGGATGATATTTATCTTTATCATACTACCACGAATTTGCACTTTATTCGGTATAGTTTATCCAAAATAGTTTTAGCAATACAGCACCAAAGATTACAGGAAAAACAAGTCTTATATTTTCGCCACCAATTATCTACACAGACGTCCTATTTACTTCACTATCTTTTCGGAACTCCATCTTCCTTCCCAAAACAAACTCATTCCCGTTCAATTCTTTTTTTCTCCCTCGCCTACTCTTTGTTTTCTTTTTTTCAAATTTCCTTTTCCTCCAAAGTAATTCACAGTAAAGTTCCCCTTGCCTACAGGGTGATTCCCAAACTAAATTCCCCAATTAAAATAAATTTCCCAACCGACCGTTACATCAGTATATAGAAGAATGTTAGGATCCCTACTATACATAAGTCAAGGAACTAGACCGGACATAGCATTTAGTGTCAACTATCTAAGTCGGTTTCAACAAAATCCTACGGAAGAGCATATGGCGGGATTAAAACGAATTCTTGCTGGAACACTATCACATGGGATTGTATACAAAAAGCTTAGCGAAAAACCTGAACTAATTGGTTATGCGGATGCATCTTTTGGTGATGATTCTGAAAATAGGCGAAGTGTAACAGGTTTTTGCTTGATGTTAGAAGAAAATATGATCTACTGGAAAAGTAATAAACAAAACTCAGTTACTTTGTCGTCATGTGAAGCGGAATATGTAGCATTAAGCAACGCAGTTAAAGAAGCAAAATATTTGAAGAACTTGTGTAATGAATTCAAGATGGAGATAAAAAATATTAAAATTTATGAAGATAATTTGCCAGCGTTGATGATTGCAACAGGAAATGAAGGTAAAAGGTCTAAACATATTGACATCAAATATCATTTCTTGAAGGAAGCAGTTGACAGAAAGGAAGTTGTATTGGAACATATCGATGGAAATGACAATGTAGCAGACACGTTTACAAAACCACTAGGAAAAATTAAGTTTGTGAAGTTTAAAGATAAAATGGCGATTCGTGACGTTGACGAATTTAACATACAGGAGGGAAGCGTTTCCAAAGGGGGAGTGTTAGCATGGCAACATTGAAGCTACTCTTTCCTTTATGTCATGACAGACCTGGTAGACAAATTTGCAGAATAATTTTCTAGTCAAGCATCAAAAATAGAACATAGATGCTGTCATAAAACCTCTAGTCATGAAGGAATAAGTATCGCACAATCAATTTATGTAGAAGAAGCTAGCGAGGAAGAAGTATATAGAATGTTGTGCTGCTTAAAAACGGACAAGGGACCAGGAGCAGATTACATCAGGCCTATTGACCTTAAGCTAAATGCTTTGCACTTAACTTCAATAGTTAAAACAATAATCAATCGAAGTATAAGACAAAGTTGTGTTCCCAGTCTATTAAAAACGTCAATAATCCGACCAGTATTCAAAGGGGGAGTGAAAGATAGCATTGAAAACTACAGGCCTATCGCAATATTGCCTGTAGTAGAGAAGTGCCTGCAGGAAATTATAGTACAAAGAATAACAGATTTCATACAAAAGCACGGAATCCTACAACCAAACCAATATGGATTCCAGAAAAATAAAAGCACTGGGCTACTTTTGGGAAAACTCGCGAGTGTGGTAAACGCAGGCCTAAACAAAAACCACCACGTTCTTGTCATGTTTTTAGACTTTAGCAAGGCTTTCGACACCTTGAGTCACAAGAAGATCATCGAAAGTCTCAACCGGATTGGAATAAGAGGGATCCTAGCAAAGTGGATAGAAAATTACCTGTCAGAAAGGACGATAAAGGTAAAAATAAAAAACATACTAAGCGATGAAAAACAGAGTCTGCATGGTGTACCACAAGGTTCAAAGCTGGGACCGATACTCTTCATTCTGTTCACAAACGAACTTCTGCGATTATTAAAAAGAAGTACAGTCTTTGCATACGCAGATGACTTGGCAATTATTGTTAAGCACAAGTCCATTAACATAGCGGCTTCAATAATGCAGGACGAATTCGATAGCGTTTCCAGATGGTGCCACGACCACGGACTGGTGATAAATGCTGTTAAAACTAAACTGATGCACATACGTATGCCCCGCCAACCCGAAGTTCCCATCAGCATATATCATCAAAATGAAGGCTGCCCAACAACATCGAAAAGTGATCCAATTGAAGTGGTCAAGACTATGAAGTATCTAGGAATCATAATTGATGAACACTTCCTATGGCAGGAACATGTTAATAAGATACGGAGGCAGCTTAAATGTGCCGTTTTCGCTATGGTGTACCTCAAAAGATACACTAGCTTTGAGCTGCAGAAGCAAGTGTACCTGTCACTAGCAGAATCCCGTTTAAGATATGGAATATTAGCATGGGGAAATGCGTCGAAAACACACATCGATAAGATATTACATCTACAGCATCGATTATTAAAAATAATAAATACTAATCATTCTAATTTAAAGGTCCTAGATGTTAACGGTATCTCTAAGATGGCACTACTCTTACATTATTATGATGACCGGCGCTTCCAACAAAGAATACGCCATAACCAGAACATTAGAAGACGAGCTCGAGGTCTGCTGGAGATGCCAGAAACTTACAATATCCATGGGAGAAGACATCCAAGCTACGCCTTGCCAGAACTGATGAATGAACTACCAGCAGAACTCAAAAAAATTGTTAACTTCAAAAAACGTAAAAAATATATAAAACTCTATTTTCTCAACTTACACTATGTCACTTAATATCAAAACTAGTAATTGCAAAATAAGTTAAAGTTCCTAAATTCCTAAAGTCAATGCCAACTGAATTTAAAAAGTAATATAATTTGTTTGCAAATAATATGAAAAATTTTTGTAACCGAAAAATCTCTCTAAAACTATTATAAATTGCTTAATCACCTGCATATAAGCATACGCTTCGCAGATAACTTAACTATTGTAACGTTTCCTAAGGATAAAAATAAATAAATAAATAAATAAATAAAGATATACGGGGATATTTTCTCTAAGGTTAATATTGGTTATATCGTGAAATAAAGTATTTTGTTTGTTGCAAAGAAAAAGGTGTTTAATTTAACACTAATTGTTCAACCTGAATCCTAAAATGAAAAAAGAAATTAGTAACATGAATTTTTGAATATTTAAGTAATACCTGGTGCCTGGGTGTTACACAGGCACAATCCAACAACTAATATCTGAACTGAAAATGAAATTAATACACTCGAAGGGGCAAAATGTCAACAAAGACCACAACAATAACAATGACATAATTAAAACAAATAAACATGAATTCCACATAAAACATACATAAATGAATTAAATATAACATATAACATGAATTAATCGCGAATTAGTCTTATTAGATTAGTAAAAAAGGGGAAAATTGAATGAATTACAAGGGTTTTGATAAAACATAACCCCAAAATAAAAAATATAAAAGGCTACATTAAAACTGAAAACAACCATGCAGAAACACAATTAAACACTGTAGCTTATGCGACACTCACCTGAAACGCAACAAAATTGCGTTAATTAGCCGGCACAGGTAAACAAAACACTCGCGACACGGAACTTCAAACTCGGGCTAACTTTGACATCTCGCGACGTTTGAGGTGTCAAAACAATACCAAATTTTCCGGCGAAAACAATGGTGATGCCAGAAAGGTAGTATTTTTTCGAAATTAAAAGATATTGCCAAAAAGATATTTTTACCTTAATGACAATAGAAAAAAAAGGACATTATGTTGAAAAGGGATGACAACAATTTTGTCAATTTTAGAGCAAATTTTGGAAATTCATCCCAGTTTTTCCAGGGAAATTGGAATTTCTCTAATGGATGCCTTTTTGCTTATAAAAAGCGGCAGCACTCAGCGATTGGACCTCTTAGTTTGTTTGAGAAATCATAGTGAGTTGGAAGATTTAGTGAAGTGAGTGACCAAAATCAAGGCAGGATCCACGCGAGAACATAAGAAAATTATAGAAAGGTATCCAAGATTATACAAGGTAACCATTTGTTGTTTTTTTTATTTGTGGCATACATGCTATTAATTGGCATCAAGCCCGATATAAATTAACCATTAACGTGGGGGTGTAAACATGCAAATCATTGCATCGCATCAAGCACGTTATTATTGTTTTCAGCCATCAACGCTGGTACATTGAGCAATAGAAAAAGGGAAGAAAATGTCAAGGTGCAAATTTCAAGTGAAGGTGTATTATAATTTTAAGGAATTTAATATTTAAGGTTATTATGTAAAAATAAAAAAGGATGAAATTGGAACAATAAATTTTAAATGTGCATTATTGTGGAGCCTTGTGTAAATTAAAATTGAATTAATAAATTATAAACGTACATTTATTGTGGAGACATTTTTTTTTATAAATAAATATCCAGTGGAGTGAGGAATATTGTCTTTTTACTGAAACTCAGTGTACATTCGAATCTTGTCTTTGAATCACGAAATAAATATAAATTGTCGTGTATTCTTTATACCGCTACACCAGGCCACCTATCGAACATTTTGGTGGTTCCATCCAGGAATCGGCAATCTATTTGTTTAGTGAATTTCAAATAAAAAATTTTTTCGATAATGAGTGCATCAAAGAAGGCTATGCTGCGGGAGCAGTCATTAAGAGGTCGCATCGAAAGGCTTATTGACAATGCAAGGAAAACAGCTACGGCTAAACGGACAAGATCGTTTTATGAAGTAAAGTTAGAAGAACTCAAGGAATTATGGATGGAATACAAGGAAGCAGATCAAACGCTGTCGGAAGCACTCATAATCGAGCAACCGGACACCGCAATCCCTGATGATGCCTACGTTAATTTAGAGTGTAAATATTCTGACTACTTGAGTGAAGTGATTGAAGGACTTAGGAAGTTTACATCAATGGAAGTGCAATCGACCCAAACAACGCCAATTAGGCATGACACAATTCTGCCTAGGATCGATCTACCAAAATTTGACGGAAATTACGACTCATGGTATTCATTCCATGACCTGTTTGTATCATTGGTGCACAACAACACGCATTTGAGTCCGGTACAAAAATTCCATCATCTTAAATCATGTTTAATTGGAGATGCTGAGAAATTAATACGGCATATACCTGTTACCAACGACAATTACGATGCATCATGGGCCAAGGTGAAACAACGTTACGAAAACAAACGTATCTTAGCAAACCATCATTTAAAAACGCTGTTAAACCAACCCAAACTTACTACAGAAACTGCTAGCGGCCTTAGAACGTTTATCTCCACAACCGATGACTGCTTGCAACAACTAAACAACTTGAAAATAGACACCGAATCGTGGGATCTCCTGCTTGTACACATGCTCATTCAAAGGCTACCACTCATTACACTGAAGATGTGGGAAGAAGAACAAGGAGCTTCGCAAGATCTTCCTTCATACAAACAATTTCATACATTTTTGTGTAAGCGACACAAGGTGTTGGAATCAATTTCAGATATCATCTCAACGAATCAACAGCCACACACAAGTCACTCAAAACTTAATACAAGGGTTCATCACACAGTTAAGGACAACAGATGTTCAGCATGCAACGAACGACACTGGCTTCAGAGATGCTCCAAATACTTACGCATGGACCCAACCGCCAGACGAAAATTGGTCACAACCACTGGTCACTGCTACAATTGCCTGTCCAAGGAACATGGATCACAAAACTGCAAAAGCAAATTTAGGTGTCTAAAGTGCAAGGAGAAACACCATACCACTCTCCACAATGAGATTCAACCTGGTTCTTCCAACGCAAATTCGACCCTTCAACAATCCAAGAACGCAATCACACGCACCTCAAACATACAAGCACATCTTGTGAGGCATACAACAAATGATGCGAACACAACAACAAATCAGCAATTTGACCAGCCAGCCTGTAGTGGTACCGAACCAAATGATGTCCAAGCCTTCTGCACTAGGGAGGATTCACGTGCATTGCTGTCAACAGCCTTAGTACTGATAAAGGGAACAAACGGAAAACAACACACAATCAGATGTCTAGTGGATCCAGGATCAGAGTCATCTTTTATAACCAAGAGCGCCTGCAAACTACTAGGAGTACATTATAGTCCTGCTGACTGCAGCATAATAGTCATGGGAGCAATTGCAACGGGAAGGTCTACAAAACAAACGAGGCTCACCCTACAATCACGCATTGTTAAGGACTTCCTAATAACAGAAACACTTTTGGTAGTCAACAAAATCACAGACGCCTTACCTAGGTTTACGATATCACTACAGGAATGCAGCCATCTTCAGGATCTCGAACTAGCTGATCCAGAATTTTGGAAACCTGGCAACGTGGATATTTTACTTGGCATCAGCGCCTACGCAAAAATTGTTCAAGAAGGTATACGTCGAGGATCAGAACTCAGCCCTGTGGCAATCAACACCAGCCTTGGATGGATCGTTGGAGGAGATGTAACCCAAACGACACAGTTCGATTCACACAACTTTAGTATACAAGTAACAAATCAAGACCTCGGGAATCAACTTAAAAAATTTTGGGAGGAAGAGGAACTTCCCACAAGGCCAACCTTAACTCAGGACGAGCAAGAATGTTCTGACCATTTCACAGAAACACACAAGCGGTTAAAAACTGGGCAGTACGAAGTCAAGCTACCTTTCAGACAACGCAAGGAACCCATCCTGGGCGATTCACGTGAATTAGCTCTAAAAAGGCTCTACTGCTTAGAAAGGCGATTTAATAATAACCCAATACTAAAGGAAGAATACACAGCTTGTCTCAACGAATACATCCAATTAGGACACATGATCGAAACACGACCTCCGAACAACAATGAACCAAACTACTACATTCCTCACCATGCGGTAATAAAAGACAGCAGTACAACTAAATTGAGGGTGGTATTTGATGCGTCGGCCAAGACAACAAATGGTCAATCATTAAACGACTGGTTGTTACCTGGTCCAACGATACAACCAAAATTATTTTGTACTCTATTGAAGTGGAGAAAACATCAAATTGCTGTACACGCGGACATAGAAAAAATGTATAGGATGGTTCAAGTGGCACCTGAACATCAGACATACCAGAGAATTCTTTGGCGGAACTCATCCTCACATAATGTACAAGATTACCAGCTAACTACAGCCACCTTCGGAACTACAGCAGCTCCATACTTGGCAATACGTGCACTTAAACAACTCGCAATGGATGAGAGTCAAACCTTTCCACTCGCAGCGAAGGCAACCGAATGTGATTTTTATGTTGACGATTTGTTGACGGGTGCAGACAACGTGGACACAACACTAAACTTGCAATCCCAATTAATTGCTATGTTGAAATCGGGTGGTTTCAATCTCAGGAAATGGAGCAGCAACAATCCGAAAATTTTGGAACATCTGCCAACCGAGTACAGGGAACACAAGGACATCGTATCATTTTCCGAAGCAGATTCCATTAAGACACTAGGTGTACGCTGGCAACCATATTCTGATCAATTTTCATTCAACTACAAGGCCTTCAAGGAGCACAGCACCATAACCAAACGAACGATACTATCAGATGTAGCTTCCCTATACGACCCCCTAGGATTAATTCAGCCTGTGATTATCTTAGCTAAAATGATTATACAAGATTTGTGGGTAACCGGATGCTCGTGGGATCAACCCGTTTCAGAACACATCAAAGGACACTGGATAAAATACAAGACGGATTTACAAAGCCTAGACAAGTTTTCCATTCCTCGATGGATTCACTACTCACCACAATGCAACATGCAGCTACATGGGTTTTGCGATGCGTCTGTACGCGCCTTTGCAGCGGTCATATATCTTCGAGTTATGGATGACAAGGGCAATGTTACATCAACATTAATAACATCACGAACGAGGGTCGCGCCTACAAAACCAGTTACCATACCTCGACTTGAGCTAAACGGTGCACTGCTTTTAGCTCGCTTAATGAAGGAAATTGTATCGACTATGCATTTTCAAGATATTCCAGTCTTCGCTTGGACGGATTCTACGATTGTCCTTCAATGGATTCGACAGCATGCGGCTCGATGGAAGACCTACGTAGCAAACCGAGTCGTTGAGATTCAGGAACTTATTAAATATGATCAATGGAGACACATCGCCACACAATGGAATCCCGCGGACCTAGCAAGTAGAGGGACCACTGCGAGCAATTTAATAAACAACAAACTTTGGTTAAATGGTCCACCATGGTTGATCAAGAATCCAGACGACTGGCCAATCGGTGCTATTATAAAGGAGGAAACAACTTTGGAGTCGAAGGAAGCTACAACAGTCCTGCTACATAAACTTGAAGATGATGTAACACTTCATTACTCGTCGTACACACGTTTAGTTCGCATAATAGCCACGATATCTCGTTTTATATACAACGTACGGAATCCTACAGCCAAAAAAACACAATTATTAACAACAGATGAATTGAAGGCAGCGGAAACAATAATTCTTCGACAGGTTCAGCAACTCGCATTCAGAGGTGACTACGACAACTTACAACATAATAAACCACTCTCGTCAAAAAGCAGCTTACTGAAATTTAATCCGTTTCTTGATCAAGATGGCCTAATTCGAGTTGGAGGACGATTAACAAATGCTATGATCCCTTACACGCAGAAACATCCAATCCTGTTACCACGAGATCATCATGTTACAAGGCTAATCATCGATAAAATACACCTTGAGACACTGCATGGTGGCGTATCATTGGTTTTAGCCACAACCAGGAATAAATATTGGATATTGGATGGTAGGAGATGTATCACCACGAGACTCCACAAATGCATCATCTGCGCCAGACATCGTCAGACTACAACCCACCAACTGATGGGCAGCTTACCATCATGCAGAACCAATGTGTCCAAACCCTTCACGAATACAGGAGTTGACTACGCCGGTCCGTTTAACATCAAGACATCGAAGCTCCGCAATGCCAAGGTATCAAAGGGATACATCTGCATTTTTGTATGCATGACAACGAAGGCGATTCACATTGAGCTGGCATCAGACCTAACATCAGAAGCCTTTGTTGCGGCATTCAAGCGATTTATTGCCAGACGGGGCAAATGTACCGACGTTTATTCCGATTGTGGCACCAACTTCGTTGGAGGGCGAAAGCTATTGGAGAAAGAACTACAACAAGCAATTAAGGAATCCAGTCCAGCAGTTGGTCAATATTTATCTAATTTGGCAATAAACTGGCACTTTAATCCACCACCAGCCCCGCACTTTGGAGGTCTCTGGGAGGCAGGTGTCAAGTCAATTAAGTACCACATCAAAAGAACAATGGGAAACGCAGTCAACACCTTCGAAGAATTTACGACCATCCTTACACAAATCGAAGCCTGCCTCAACTCCAGACCAATGTGTTATGTACCAAATACCACTGAGGATCCACTCATCTTAACTCCTGGTCATTTCCTAGTCGGTCAGTCACTAACAATTCTACCAGAGTCAGATGCAGGCACCGCTTCATTGAAACAACGATGGCAACATACGCGAAACCAGACGAAACATTTTTGGGACAAGTGGTCGAAGGATTATTTAAACCAACTCCAACAACGTCCGAAGTGGCAACAGCAACAAGGTAACATCCAGCCCGGACAAGTTGTTCTGTTGAAAGGCGACACCACTCCACCTACATCTTGGCCACTTGGAATAGTTGAAGAAGTCTACCCAGGGAATGATGGTTTAGTACGGGTGGTGCAAGTTCGCACTCAGTTAGGGCTTTTTAAACGTCCAGTCACCAAACTATGTCTCTTGCCCATGCAGGCATAAGAAACTTTACTTGTCATGTTCGTCCAAAGTGTCGTCTCTTAATGTCATGTAGTTAAAAGCAAACAATTAAAATCAAAATATTTCAGATGGGTAATCGTTATGAATGCGAAGAACAAGGCTACTGGGACAACTAGGACAGTTACCTCTACATCGACGAAGAGGTCTCGTTATCGCCTCCTACACCGGATGGTTCGACGAGCCCTCTTAATCAAGCATTACAAGGTTCTACAACTACCCAGGAATATCCACCCGCGCTACCGGAGCAAACCAGGTATACTGTCTCAGCTGTCGAAGAACCGGCAAACATTAATGGGAGACCCGTCTCTTCGTTACGAATACTGCGACCAACACGTACGCTAAAGGAATATAAGGACAGAGAAAACAACGATTTTCAACGTTTTACCACGAGAGAAGATGTCGACATTTTTCTGTCCAAACAGGTATTATGCAAAATAGATTTCGAAAAAATCCAACGACGAAGGGGAAGGGAGCAGACGATTAACCTCCCCGGCCGTTATCAAGCGAAGGTTAAGGTAAAGGCCGACGGAAACATCCTCTTTCACCACTATCGGAAAAGAGGAATTTCAAAATTACGAAACTTGTTGATCGAGAACGATCAACGGGGGGGAGGATGTTCAACCTGAATCCTAAAATGAAAAAAAGAAATTTGTAACATGAATTTTTGAATATTTAAGTAATACCTGGTGCCTGGGTGTTACACAGGCACAATCCAACAATTAATATCTGAAATGAAAATGAAATTAATACACTCGAAGGGGCAAAATGTCAACAAAGACCACAACAATAACAATGACATAATTAAAACAAATAAACATGAATTCCACATAAAACATACATAAATGAATTAAATATAACATATAACATGAATTAATCGCGAATTAGTCTTATTAGATTAGTAAAAAAGGGGAAAATTGAATGAATTACAAGGGTTTTGATAAAACATAACCCCAAAATAAAAAATATAAAAGGCTACATTAAAACTGAAAACAACCATGCAGAAACACAATTAAACACTGTAGCTTATGCGACACTCACCTGAAACGCAACAAAATTGCGTTAATTAGCCGGCACAGGTAAACAAAACACTCGCGACACGGAACTTCAAACTCGGGCTAACTTTGACATCTCGCGACGTTTGAGGTGTCAAAACAATACCAAATTTTCCGGCGAAAACAATGGTGATGCCAGAAAGGTAGTATTTTTTCGAAATTAAAAGATATTGCCAAAAGGATATTTTTACCTTAATGACAATAAGAAAAAAAAGGACATTATGTTGAAAAGGGATGACAACAATTTTGTCAATTTTAGAGCAAATTTTGGAAATTCATCCCAGTTTTTCCAGGGAAATTGGAATTTCTCTAATGGATGCCTTTTTGCTTATAAAAAGCGGCAGCACCCAGCGATTGGACCTCTTAGTTTGTTTGAGAAATCATAGTGAGTTGGAAGATTTAGTGAAGTGAGTGACCAAAATCAAGGCAGGATCCACGTGAGAACATAAGAAAATTATAGAAAGGTATCCAAGATTATACAAGGTAACAATTTGTTGTTTTTTTTATTTGTGGCATACATGCTATTAATTGGCATCAAGCCCGATATAAATTAACCATTAACGTGGGAGGTGTAAACATGCAAATCATTGCATCGCATCAAGCACGTTAATATTGTTTTCAGCCATCAACGCCGGTACATTGAGCAATAGAAAAAGGGAAGAAAATGTCAAGGTGCAAATTTCAAGTGAAGGTGTATTATAATTTTAAGGAATTTAATATTTAAGGTTATTATGTAAAAATAAAAAAGGATGAAATTGGAACAATAAATTTTAAATGTGCATTATTGTGGAGACTTGTGTAAATTAAAATTGAATTAATAAATTATAAACGTACATTTATTGTGGAGACTTGTTTAAATTAAAATTGAATTAATAAATTATAAAAGTGTATTTATTGTGGAGACATTTTTTTTATAAATAAATTACCAGTGGAGTGAGGAATATTGTCTTTTTACTGAAACTCAGTGTACATTCGAATCTTGTCTTTGAATCACGAAATAAATATAAATTGTCGTGTATTCTTTATACCGCTACACCAGGCCACCTATCGAACACTAATAATAAAATACTAATAAACAAAATTAATAGTTATTAAGAATACTAGAAGGAAACTAAAAGAAATGCATAAGAGCAACTGGCACTTAACGTTTACGCCGGACTCCACCGATGACCCTTTCCTTGTTCGCCTCCTGTGTAACTCGTTGAACTTTCTACCTTTTTAACCGACTTCAATCACTCTTCACCTTTCACTTGTAAGTTTCTAAAAACTGCCGAACCGCTCCAGGGGCCCGGTTTTCATTGGGAAATGCCCCCTATTTTATATTTTCCAGCGCACATTCCAGTATACTGGAATCGGTTACAAAGTATTATTAATAATTTTTTTCCAAAAGTGCGCTGGAACTCGGCATTCCTTTTTCTACCTCCGGAAAAATTCTCAAGGCTCGGGCTCGCCTGTAGCATGAAATTAAAAATGGGGCTTGACAGCCTTCGGCCACATTTTTGGAAATTCCGGGGTAGATCTTTAATTTAAAATTATTACTCGTTGGAGCATGCCCTGTGTGCTGGTCAGGCTAGTTCGAACATTTAATTTGTCCGGAGTGTGAAGTTCTGCTAGGAAATCTCAATCACAGGGGAAGAGGTTAGGATCATCGAAGGAGCCGTGCGGCGTATTACAATTAGTCTTCCAATCTATGGTAAGTCTTTAACCCTAGTTCCTATTTATAATTATTTTATTATGTATTCATCTGTCCTTTGGGTTGAGTTTTTAGGAGCAGCCGTCGTGCTGGGGTTGATACGGAACCGTTTCCTGTAGCCTCGGTCAGTTCCCTTAGTAGCGGAGCTTTAATCCGATTTATTTTAAAAACTAAAGCCACCAGTAGGGTCAGCACTTTCATTTTCTAAGGACACACAGACGGCACGAACAGATAAGTTGTCCCTAATTTTCTTAACTTTCATATCTAATTTTTATTTTATATTTAGGTCATAACAATCGATTTATACAATGTCTCCGAAAATTTATAAGCAGAAGAGGTAGGCCAAGTGTCATTTACACCGACAACGGTACGAATTTCGTTGGTACGGCTAATGCAATGCAACGTCTTGATTGGACTAAAATTGAAGATTACGGTACTACGATGCGAATCAAGTGGAAAATTAACCCTCCCACGGCATCTTAGTGGGGTGGCTGGTGGGAACGTTTGGTGGGATTGGTAAAACAGGTACTACGACGAGTGCTGGGAAGAGCATCACTTGACTTCGAGGAAATGACAACAATTTTATGTGAATGTGAGGCAGTCATCAATGCTAGACCTCTGACCTATGTATCTGAGAATTCCACTGATTTGACCCCATTGACACCAGACATGTTCCTGAAAGAGATTGACAAGGTGGGAGTAGCTGATTTAGACAAGATTGAGGAAGTAAATTTTAATAGACGTTTAAAATATAGAAGTCAATTGCGACAGACTCTCAAGCGACGTTTCCGAGACAATTGGTACTACATAGGAAGAAACTTTCCGGAAGAAGAGTCGGAGTCGGTGAGTTAGTGTTGATAGAGCATGATAATGTTAAGCGTTTGGATTGGCCTTTAGCAAAGGTAGAAGATGTGATTTCCAGTAAAGGTGGAGAAATAAGATTACTAAAACTCAAAACTGCAAATGGAATTTTATTGCGTCCAATACAAAGAGTTTTCCCATTAGAATGGAATTCTCAGGAAGCTGAGAAAGAATTGTCTGGCAAGGAGTGGACCCACGAAGAAAGCGCAATGGATCATATTGAAGAATTACCAAACCATGAACAGGATGGATTTGTGGAGACAGCAGAGACGGAGACAATTAAAACTTTGCGGAATAGATATACACGTAGAGGTAGACAGGTTAGGACCCCACCTAGATTAGATTTCTAAGTGTAAAGGATTGAACTTGAGATATAGATGTCACTAAAGTTGAGTTCAGTTCTTCTTCTTATTGTATTGTGGTAATTTGACATAACCTAAAAAATAGAAAACGTGTCTAGAGTCAATGTAAAAATAACCTGTCGATGTGAAAATAAAAGAATTATAATTACAGTTTAAATAAGTGTATTTTATTACAAGACGCTACATTTACAAGACACTACATTTGGCGACGAGGTCAAAAGGTTAATTACATTTCAATTAATATACAAATAATTACAGATTCGCAACATGAACGCTGAACAATTTAGCCAATTCTTGGAAATGCAGAACCGGCAAGTCGAGCAAATTACAGCTCTTATGCTAGGTTTCCACTTGTCGTTTTGAAATTGACGAATGACCTATTCTTACGTCATTTTGAAAAATCGCAAGTGGAAATAGCGAAAAACTGCCTATAATTGAATTGACCAACAGCACTTGGCAATGACTTACCAAGAATTTAAACGATTAGTGCCGTTAGTTACTTCAATTATAGGCAGTTTTTCGCTATTTCCACTTGCGATTTTTCAAAATGACGTAAGAATAGGTCATTTGTCAATTTCAAAACGACAAGTGGAAACCTAGCATTATACGGCAAGTTACACAGAATACAACATCACAAAGACAGGTAACCAACGATCAAGTCGTTCGGTAGAACGACGACGGCGATTGTTATTTACCGAACTACTTACTTACTCCTAGCATCTCAAATATCGACATCACTAAAATTTGAAAATTTTATAAAAAATAATAAACATGCTATTTTTTCCAAAGTAAATTGCTTAAAAATCGTAGAAATGAATGTTCTAACTAATAAAATTTTCCCTAAAAAAAAACCAACATAATTGATTGAGTTATACGGTTTTATCATTTTCAGAGTGTGAAAAAATCGTTTTCCTAACCGGCATTTTTTCCTAACCAAATTTTTTCCTAACCAATACATGTACATCAGTAGCAAATTAAGTAGGCGCACAGTGCGGCCGATTCCTAAAAAGCTGGCCAAAAGTCGATAAATCAGATTCAAAATTTCTTACTCGGGGGTTTTCGGGGTCGCTGATTACGAATTTGATATTAAAAATTAGAAAAGCCACCCCCTTCCACCCTTTTGACCACCCCTCGCGTGAAATAGCGTATATTATTCAACATAATCAAGATGCATGTCAATTTATAGGTTTTCGGGGTCGCTGATTACGAATTTGATATTAAAAATTTGAAAAGCCACCCCCTTCCGCCCCTATTGGCCACCCCCTCGCGGGAAATCTATAATATAAAAATAAGTCGGGTTTTCCTTTCTGACGCTATAATTCCAGAACGCACGATCCGATTTCCATGGTTTTGCATTCGTTGGAAAGGTCTCGGGCTCCGTGAGGTTTATAGCAAAAAAATTTAAACAGAAAAGCAGGCGTTTGGTCCATAGCAGCCATCTCAAGAGGGCGGATTACCATTTTCTTTACAACCCCTCGACATGGATATCAAATAAAAGGGTATGGTAAGTAGAACACCAAAAGCAATATAGTATACTCAATATATCGTTTGGTCCATGGCTGTCATCTCAAGAGGGAGGATGATCATTTTCTTCACTACCCCCTCGACATTGGTATCAAATGAAAGGGCATTATAAGAAGAATGCCATAGACTATGTCTTTAGATTCATGACGGCTTTCTCAAGAGGGCGGATTACCATTTTCTTCACAACACCCGAGACATGGGTATCAAATGAAAGGCTACGAAAAGTAGAACACCATTGCTTATGTATTTAGTATACTCAATATATCGTTTGGTCCATAGCGGCCATCTCCAGAGTTTGGATTACCATTATCTTCACACCCCTCGATATGGATTTCAAATGAAAGGGTGTGATAAGTAGAACACCATAAGCAATATAGTATACTCAATATATCGTTTGGTCCATGGCGGTCATCTCAAGAGGGAGGATGATCATTTTCTTCACTACCCCCTCGACATTGGTATCAAATGAAAGGGCATTATAAGAAGAATGCCATAGACTATGTCTTTAGATTCATGGCGGCTATCTCAAGAGGGCGGTTTACCATTTTCTTCACAACCCCTTCTAGATGGGTATCAAATGAAAGAGTATGATAAGTAGAACAATATAAGCAATATAGTATACTCAATATATCGTTTGGTCCATAGCGGCCATCTCGAGAAGGCGGATTACCATTTTCTTCACAACCCCTACGACATGGGTATCAAATGAAAGAGTATGATAAGTAGAACACCATAAGCGATATAGTATACTCAATATATCGTTTGGTACATGGCGGTCATCTCAAGAGGGCGGATTACCGTTTTCTTTACAACCACCTCGACATGGGTATCAAATGAAAGGGTATGATAGGTAGAATACAATAGGCAATTTAGTATACTAAATATACCTTTAGATCCATGGCAGCCGTCTCAAGAGGGCGGATTACCACTTTCTTCACAACCACCTCGATATGGGTATCAAATGAAAGGGTATGATAAGTAGAGTACAATAGGCAATGTAGTATACTAAATATATCTTTAGATCCATGGCGGCCATCTCAAGAGGGCGGATTACCACTTTCTTCACAACCATCTCGACATGGGTATCAAATGAAAGGGTATGATAAGTGGAATACAATAAGCAATGCAGTATACTAAATATACCTTTACATCCATGGCGGCCGTCTCAAGAGGGCGAATTACCACTTTCTTCACAGCCACCTTGACATGGGTATCAAATGAAAGGGTATGATAAGTAGAATACAATAACCAATGTAGTATACTAAATATACCTTTAGATCCATGGCGGCCGTCTCAAGAGGGCGGATTACCACTTTCTTCACAACCACCTCGACATGGGTATCAAATGAAAGGGTATGATAAGTAGAATTCAATAGGCAATGTAATATACTAAATATACCTTAAGATCCATGGCGGCCGTCTCAAGAGGGCGAATTACCACTTTCTTCACAACCACCTCGATATGGGTATCAAATGAAAGGGTATGATAGGTAGAATACAATAGGCAATTTAGTATACTAAATATACCTTTAGATCCATGGCGGCCATCTCAAGAGGGCGGATTACCACTTTCTTCACAACCATCTCGACATGGGTATCAAATGAAAGGGTATGATAAGTGGAATACAATAAGCAATGCAGTATACTAAATATACCTTTACATCCATGGCGGCCGTCTCAAGAGGGCGGATTACCACTTTCTTCACAACCACCTTGACATGGGTATCAAATGAAAGGGTATGATAAGTAGAATATAATAACCAATGTAGTATACTAAATATGCCTTTAGATCCATGGCGGCCGTCTCAAGAGGGCGGATTACCACTTTCTTCACAACCACCTCGACATGGGTATCAAATGAAAGGGTATGATAAGTAGAATTCAATAACCAATGTAGTATACTAAATATACCTTAAGATCCATGGCGGCCGTCTCAAGAGGGCGAATTACCACTTTCTTCACAACCACCTCGATATGGGTATCAAATGAATGGGTATGATAAGTAGAATAGGGCGGATTACCACTTTCTTCACAACCATCTCGACATGGGTATCAAATGAAAGGGTATGATAAGTGGAATACAATAAGTGTTCAAGCATACAGCTTTAAGTTAAATTCACCAACATTAATAATTCAAAGCAGCATTATTCAGCACCGCTACAACAATATCGCAACAACTCATCCGTTTCCGTCTGAGCGAAGGAAGTTGATCAAAAAGAAGCTGGATCCAACGATCAGTCAGTCGTCACACCGCCACCGTCACTATCGTATCAGTCGCTGACCATAATTCATAATTATATATATAGAAAAATAAACTACAAATAATATCCATGGAATCCAAATATTATTAATAAAGTAAATAACTAAATCAAATAATCTGTGAGTTCTTTTTTGTTGCTTGGTGAATAATTTTATTTTAGCCAATTGGAAGATATAAATCAACCCCTCATACCGTAACATATGGTCCTTCGAGCCGGATTTTCGGATGCAAAAAATCTGAAGTCATCTAGATAATCTTCATCAATAAAGGATTCTCGGGGAGAAAATTAAGAGTTATTTAAAGTCACCAAACACATCAGTTTCTGAAATCATCTAGATAATCTACATCAATAAAGGATTTTCGGGAAGAAAATTAAGAGTTATTCAAAATCACCAAACACATCAGTTTGTCGAAAACAACGTGGAGCTATCGCGACGCGGTAAAGGTAACTCATTGTTATCAATAAGGTGAGTGGACAATTCGCTTGATAAATAATGAAAAGTGCTCGTCATAAAAAGTTAAAACCATTTTCATAAATGCAAAGTGCGGTAATTTCAACGAAATTTCATATCATCCAAATACATTTATATTATTCAAATGCATTCTTCATTTTTTTTAATATTCATACTCGTATATCAGAATCAGAAATCAGTGCGGAAACAAACAATGAAATTATAATAAAATCAACCGAGCAAAGGGTTATTGTGTTGAAATTACGGTGATCGGTCATTCTTCTCTATTCAAATTGTGAATTATTATAAACGTGTTCTTCGGGCTAAATAGGCATGTTCCTAACTGTATATTTTTATAAAATTAAATAAAATCATTATGCAAAAATAAATTTTTAGGGCACATGATGCACACGGTTGTATTTCAAAAAAACTATATATATACACATACACATCAATACATTATAATAAATTCAACTATATATACACATACACATAAATACATTATAATAAATTCAACTATATATATACACATCTACATAAATACATTATAATAAATTAAACTATATATATACAATACACATAAATACATTATAATAAATTAAACTATATATATACAGACACATAAACACATTATAATAAATTCAAAACTCCAACCTATAAAACTCGAAATTAATAAACCAAAATAAAATATTTATGTTTGCAAAAATTCAGTGGCGTCATAGCTCTCTACCTGCATAAAAGAAGTTTTTAAAATTAATCTACACTATTTAAAAAGGTTAAATCTATGAAATAAAAATTAAAAACAAAGGCGACTGATAACTGGTATTCTAAGTCAGTGTTTTTTTTTTATTCGTTTTTATGAACCACATTCATCGTTGCCCTTTCATCTCATCTAGTCCAGCCTTTTATAACATCACCCGTCAATCATCGGCGTTTCATTAGGTGCATAACGACTATAAAAATTTGTTTTCGTCTGTTTATATACATAATACGTCAAGTGTTGGGTGATTGAGGAAAACAAGTAATTTATTGCTTTTGTATCATATCACAGGAAATGATTTTAAAAAATATGCATATAGCGTCTTCTTAAATACCACGTAAATATAATCATTTTGATTTTTATCACAAAATTATAATATAACCATCATAGTTAATTAGTTATCAGCATTCATTTCGAAGTTATCTGACATTCACCCGTTGTGCAGATTGAAATCACATTAATTATTCGCTATATGTTTTGATCTGGATCAGTAACTAATCAGTTAGATAAATGTAATTTGTTTATAACCTTGAGCGCAAAAAAAAAATTTCTTTTTCAAAATTGGGAAAAAAAAGGGCAGTAAATCCAAAATTGAAATGGCGACTACCGAGGCTACACCTGAAGATGCAATCAGCCTGGTACAACTTCTTCACACACAAAACAGTTTATTTGAACAGATTGAGACTTATCGGAAAAATTATAAAAAAAGATCGAAAGAGACAGGCAATAAAGGATATATTCAAGCTCGCATATCCGGTATTAATGAATGCTGGAGACAATTTAGTAATAATCATTGCGTGATTGAATCAATCGTTAACACAGCAGAAAAGCGACATAAGTATTTCGTCGAGAATGTTTTCAGTAAAGCAGACGAGTTTTATACCAATTTTCTGGGAGAATTAAATGATGATTTAGAGCCATTTTTAGCTGCAACTACTCTCAACTCTCCTACTCAGTGTACATCGCAATTCAACTCAACACTAGCACCAGTCACGAGAACCGAAATAAAAATGCCAAGAATTGACATACCTAAATTTTCCGGGTCATAAAAAACTCCTTTAGAGATTTATTTGTGTCAACCATCCATAATAGCAGCATTTCACGAGTGCAAAAAATGTATTTTTTAAAATCTAATTTGGAAGGTGAAGCTGCGACCTTGATTCGCCATTTAGAAGCAACTGAGGAGAATTACGACTCCGCCTGGGACATACTATCGAAACGGTTTGAAAACAAGAGAATATTAGTGAATCATCAGCTACAAAGTCTGATGACTCAACCTACCGCAAAGACCGAATCTCACGAAGCGGTTAAACAAATTATCGACACTACCAACGAAACTTTGCATGCGCTACAAGGTTTGGGAATTGATACGACCACTTGGGATTCAATTCTTATTTACACACTGGTGCAAAAGATATCTGCTGAAACTAGAGATTTATGGGAAACTTCAATTGGAAGCTCAACGGAGTTACCGACCTTACGCACTTTTCTCACCTTTCTGGAAAGCAGATTCCGAGCCTTAGAGATGATGAAGACCCACACGAAAACGCTGACAGCAAATGACGGTCGTGCTAAATTTCAACACGTTAAGCGAGAAAGAAAAGTTTTTCATCTACAGCCGCACCCCGGTTGTGTACTGTGTAACCAATCCCATCCACTACGTCGATGTCTTCAGTTTTTGAATATGAATACGAAGCTCAGAACCGAATACGTTTCCAAGAAAGCTCTGTGCCGAAATTGTTTGGCGAACAGTCATCCCACTCAAGGATGCACTAGTCCGGGTAGGTGTTTTCACTGCGGTCAGCGCCATCACACCCTGTTACATAATCCAGTGCCCACTCATGTCAACACAGCAAGGTTTTCTAGCGCCACTCCTCAAATGTCAGACAATTCATCCAGATATCAGAAGGATCCGCCACAACATGTAATGCGATCTCAGACTCCCCACCACGTCACAACACAGAATCTGAGAACTAATGTCAATACTTCAGAATCCATTTTAACTGCAGACCACACTGCACCCAACACTTCTTCGCATCAAGCAGCTAATCTAACCAATCATCAAGATATTACCACACTACATTTAAACAACAAAACCGCACATGAGTTGTTATTGGCCACGGCATTAATCTCTGTTCCAAGCCAATACGGAAATTGTATATTACGAGCGGTAATTGATCCCTGTTCACAAGGATCCTTCATAACCGAGAACGCCGCACAGAAATTACAATTAAGAAAAACTCGCATTCACGCAGAGATCAATGGTATGAATCTCGCTATTGTCAGTACATCGAAAAGTCTAGTGACATTTAATATTCATGCAGCGCAGACCAACGACTTTGTTAAGAATGTAACCGCGTATGTCGTCCCTAATATCACTACTCTTTTACCCACACGGCCTTTTACTGTTTCGAAGGCATGTCCGCATCTACAAAACCTCACGCTAGCCGATCCTCATTTTAGTATTCCCAGTCAAGTTGATGTATTATTAGGAGTTGAGGTGTATGGCTCCATTTTATTACCCGGACTTCGAAATGGAGCTGGATGTTGCCCAACCGCTCTGAATACACAACTAGGATGGATTTTGTTTGGTGAGATTCCCATCAAAACACATAGTCTTCAGAATCGAGAGTCATTACTCACATCATCAAATACCACAACTTCGTCACAGACAAATAATATTGTCTCATTACATTGTAATATGGACACTGAACAGCTCCTTCGTAATTTTTGGGAACTTGAAGAAATTTCAGAGACTCGCTCACTTAATGAAGATGAAGTCGTGTGTGAAGAATTTTATGCCTCAACCCACCGACGCGGTGAAGATGGAAGGTACATCGTCCACCTCCCTTTTAAAAATTTGGAACCCCCACTGTTAGGGAAATCACGAGAGACGGCAATCCAACGATTACATGCCATGGAACGGAAACTGGGAAAGAGTCCAAACTTGAATACGGAGTATAGAAAATGCTTACAAGAGTACATAGAGCTTGGGCATATGAAACCATCTCCTACCACAGAGATCGAGAATCTCTTCACTGATCAAAACGGAATAGCCGGTTATATGGTAAATTATTTGCCACACCACGCAGTGATAAAAGAAAGCACCACTACACCTCTTCGAGTAGTATTTGACGCATCAGCACGTACAACGAACGGGTATACACTAAACGACACATTATTAACTGGTCCAAAATTACAAGAAGATTTAATCGACATCATTCTCCGTTGGCGCAAATATTCAATCGCATTTACAGCAGACATAACAAAGATGTATCGGCAAATCAAGGTGACTGACCAACACACCCAATATCAACGTATACTTTGGAGAAACAATGCGGAAGAAAAGATTCAAGATTATGATATGTCCACAGTTACCTTTGGAACCGCCTGTGCCCCATATCTTGCGATGAGGACTATAAAACAACTCGCACACGATGAAAAGGAACGATATCCCCTTGCGTATACTGTTGCAAATCGGGATTTTTATGTCGATGACGTACTGTCTGGTGATTACGAAGTAAAAAATGGATTAGAGGTACAAAAACAACTGGTTGACATGTTAAAGTCGGGAGGTTTTCAGTTACGTAAATGGGCAAGTAATACTTCAGCGCTAACAAACCATCTACCGGAAGAACTCAAAGAAAGTACATACCCACACTCATTCGACACTGAACATTGCATCAAAACACTTGGAATTTGTTGGTACCCGATTCAGGATTGGTTCGCTGTTCAAATAACGCAACCTCACATCACAACCACCCTTACAAAACGCTCGTTACTTTCTCAAATCGCCTCATTATTTGATCCAGTAGGCTGGGTGGCGCCCTGTATAATTATTGCAAAAATGTTAATACAAAAACTCTGGCTCAGGGGGGTCGGATGGGATGATCATCTACCCGCAGAAATTGAGAAGGAGTGGAATGCATTGCGAAGCGAATTGCACCTACTGAAGGCGGTGCGGATTCCTCGCTGGATAGGCACAACCGACTCAACAGCTGTGATTCAATTGCACGGATTTTGCGATGCTTCAACGAAGGCGTACTGTGCGGTTATTTACACCAGAGTTATTTCCAGATCAAGTAATGTTCATGTGTCGCTCCTCACTTCAAAGACAAAAGTTGCGCCAGTTAAGCCTATTACTCTTCCACGTCTTGAACTATGCGCAGCCGTGTTGTTGTCCAAGTTAATATATAAAATTCAAAAAGCATTAGAACCTGGAAACTTTGATGTCTACACCTGGACAGACTCAATGATAACACTTAGTTGGATTCATGAGAAACCCACAAAATGGAAAACTTTTGTGTGTAACAGAGTAGCTGCTATTCAAGCCAAAACTTCAATCCACCGTTGGTACCATGTGTCATCTGCGGACAATCCAGCAGATTGTGGGTCACGCGGCCTAGTACCATCTAAACTGTTGGACAACCCGCTGTGGTGGAACGGCCCCCATTGGTTGAAATCCTCCAAAGAAGCATGGCCACTCATTGCAAACCATCACATCACAGACTTAGAGAAAAAAACAATTCGAACTTTCACTACACAACTGTCGTTTCACTGCGAATTAATCACCAAATATTCCAAATTAACTACACTTTTGAGGATTGTCGCTTGGTGCTTTCGATTTATCAACAATTGTAAGTCCTCTAAATCACATTGTCAAAACTCCTGGTTAACAGCCAAAGAGATTTATCAAGCTCGTATTTGTTGCATCAAGGTTGTACAGCAAGAAAGTTATGGGCATGTTTCAGTTCAGTTCAGTTTACAAAATTATCATAAGGTTCCCGTAAAGAGCCGCCTTCTCTCATTAAACCCCTTTCTCTCAGTTGACGGACTACTGCGAGTTGGAGGACGATTAGGAAATTCTAACCTCACATACGACGAAAAACATCCATGCATCCTCCCAAACCAACATTATTTCACCGAGCTTGTGGTATCAGACGCACATAATAAAACCCTTCATGGCGGACCACAATTAATGTTAGCATATTTGCGGAAAACTATTTGGATACCAAACCCGAGAAACTTAGTGCGACGAGTAGTACATCACTGCATGGTCTGTTTTCGACAAAAGGCTGCAACTTGTTCTCAACTCATGGCAAATTTACCAGCTCCGCGTGTACAGGTCTCACGAGCCTTTATGCATACTGGAGTAGATTACGCAGGACCAATTTCAACTCGACCATCAAAGGGTAGGGGGAGGCTAACTACGAAGGGATACATCGCGGTGTTTATATGCTTGAGCACAAAAGCGATTCACTTGGAAGCAGTAAGCGATCTATCCACTCCCGCATTTATTGCGGCATTAAAACGCTTCATAGCCCGAAGAGGGCTTTGTTCCGATATTTACTCGGATTGTGGGACGAATTTCGTGGGAGCCAATAGAAAACTTCGAGAAGATTACAGCAAAGCCATACAATCAGCCGTTAAGACAGCTGCGATCACTGTCGCCGCAGAAGGCATTCAATGGCACTTTTCACCACCATATTCTCCCCATTTTGGCGGGTTATGGGAAGCCGGTGTCAAATCAACAAAACATCACCTCAAACGAATTCTTGGCGAAACTTCGCTTACTTTCGAAGAATTAACTACCGTATTAACTCAAATTGAGGCATGCCTTAATTCTCGTCCGCTATGTCCAATTTCAACCGATATTTCAGACAATTCAGCGTTAACTCCGGGACATTTTTTAATTGGAGATTCGCTATTGGCCCCACCTGAACCTGATTATACCAACACAAAACTTCACTATCTTTCGCGTTGGCAGTTTTTACAACAACTTATGCAGCAATTCTGGAAAAGATGGTCCTATGAATACCTTACACGACTACAAGAAATTTTTTTCTTCTTTATTTTAATTTTTTCAACAATTTGTTTTTTAATTTGATATTTTCAAGCAGAATTTTCTGAAAAATGCACTGCGGCTGTATAGAGTGCGCAGTGCATTTTTAATACTAATAAAATGAGGCCAAGTTGATGTTCATATACATAAACGAATAAGGCTGGTCGTCCACTGGAAGCGTTTTCGAGCGGCTACGCGCTTCGGCTTCATGGGCGGCTATAGGCGGCTACATGCGGCTCTGAGATGCGCGGCTACACGCTACAGGGGTCGTCCACTACAAGCTTTTCATGCTGCTCAGTTTGAAGTGAATTTGACATAATAATTTTGTGATTTGAAAATGTAATATAGTCCAGTGCAATTAGTCGAAAAAAGGACATGAAATTGCATTTCATGATGTACGAATTTTTTTTTTTTTGACTTTGGGTACATCTCACAATGTTAAAACCAAGTTTGTGGGGTCGCAATTTGTTGGGAAAAGCCGCCATTTTGAAAAAGAGGTAGAGGTCGTTTATACCAAATAACCAGTTTCCAGGCAATGATAGCTGAAAATGATCAGTGGCAAGGTGTTGGAAAATACAATTATCTACAAAATGAGCCCTCAACAAGGTCTGTAAGTTGATTTGGCTCAAAGTTATGGCCGCTCAAAGTTCAACCTTGATCATGTGGTTGGGGTTGAATACAGTTTTTTGCGATTAACTCGCAAGATATTAATTTGTGTGGGTTAGTGACGATTACCAAACTTAAAGTGCTAGTAATTACCGTTAGAATAAACCCTTAGTCATGGTTCGCGCTTGTATAGTTTGCGCGTAATCCAACGCCAAAGTTCGTACTGCACGTGCCTGAAATAACTGATAACGACATTTTTTTGAATATCTCCTTAACGGTTGCTCATGTAGTAAGCAGCAGAAATACAGGTATTAAAATATCTTTCAAATGGGCTATTGACCGCAACTCTATGTCGTTTCATGTCCGCGATATACCTAACGGGTGAAAAGTCAACAGCGAAGGTTGTGACACTTCTCGACGAATAACTCGCTTCCAGCCAGTTTCGCGCGTCGGATGAATTAGAATTTTATGTAATGCCCTGAATTATCAATATTTTGGGTTATTTAACAACTTTAGAAAATAATAATAATGGGAAATAGTAGCTTATAATCTTTTAACGCCAATGGCTCATTACTCTGGAAGTTGATAAGCTACAGCCCTGGTTTTTAAAGTTTTAGATAGGGGGGAGTATTCTGCGTGCACTGATGTCTTACTCATGAAAATATCTTATAGGGCTTGTTTCGTTCAATTTTCAATGTATTTTGATGATCTCTTTAAGTCGAATTTCTATAATTCGAATATTTCTATAACTCGAACGGATATTTCAATCGTAAATCATATTTTTCGGGGAAGTCCCCATTTCTGCACATAACGAGTGAACAACGACAAAATAAATTCAAATGGCAAAACGAAATAAAGTGTCTATCACTTGAAGAGAAATCACTTTTAATTGTCAAGGTGGAAAAGAGGATTTGGAAACTCGTGATCATTGGCTACCAGCCCAGTTTGAGTTTTTCCCAGTTTAATTGGACATTATGATAAACAAGACATACATATTGTTACGTTTTTTACGGCTTAACGGATTCGTAGGATTAATTAAGGAATACACTTTTTAAATTCTTTTATTTAACTTACACTGTTTGTCGTCAAATCTTGGAAGTTAAATTTGACCCACTTTCCGGTTTCGGATAGAGCTGAAATTTTGCATACACGTTTAGGATGACAATGCAATCTGGCCATTTTGTAAAAATATCAAGATGGCGGTTCCAAAATGGCGCCCGATTTTTGAAATTGTGCCACTGTTTGTCGTCAAATCTTGGAAGTTAAATTTGACCCACTTAACGGTTTCGGATAGAACTGAAATTTTGCATACACGTTTAGTTTGGATGACAATGCAATCTGGCCATTTTGTAAAAATATCAAGATGGCGGTTCCAAAATGGCGCCCGATTTTTGAAATTGTGCTCCGCGGCCCTCTGACATGGGTATCAAATGAAAGGATATGACAGGTAGAACACAATAAGCTATGTGGCGTCATTCCAAATTCAAAATGGCGGCCAACACTTACACTGTTTGTCGTCAAATCTTGGAAGTTAAATTTGACCCACTTCCCGGTTTCGGATAGAGCTGAAATTTTGCATACACGTTTAGTTTGGATGACAATGCAATCTGGCCATTTTGTAAAAATATCAAGATGGCGGTTCCAAAATGGCGCCCGATTTTTGAAATTGTGCTCCGGGGCCCTCTGACATGGGTATTAAATGAAAGGATATGACAGGTAGAACACAATAAGCTATGTGGCGTCATTCCAAATTCATGTTGACATTGACCCCACTATTCTTAACAACTTTTTTACGTCTGTTGGCTCTGCTTCCAGCGGCAACAGTGACATAGTCAACTCAGCTTCAATATCAGAATCCTCCAGTAGTTTCTCCTGTGTCGTTTCGAACATCGTTTCTGATTCCGGTTTTTGTTTTATGAGAGTGTCAGAGGAGAACGTCATTTCTGTCATCAACTCTATTAGATCAAATGCAGTCGGCGTTGACGGCATTAGTTTAAAATTTCTTCGAATTATTCTTCCCTCCGTACTTCCTTTTCTCACCCACATTTTTAACTCCTGTCTAACGTCCTCTACTTTCCCATCTTTGTGGAAGAAAGCAAAAGTTACTCCAATTCCTAAAAATCCAATGCCTCTCTTCCACAGGACTTCCGACCCATTAGTATCCTTTCTTGCCTCTCCAAAACTCTGGAAAAGTTAATGTACATTCAAATGGTCCAATACCTTGAATCTAATTCCTTTTTAACTGAATTCCAGCATGGCTTTAGGAAGAACCACAGTTGCAGTACTGCCCTCCTAAAATTAACTGATGATCTACGCCTGAACATTGATCATGATCATTTAACCATTCTCTCACTGCTGGACTTCTCGAAAGCTTTCGACTCTGTAAATCATACGCTTTTATGCCAGAAAATTTCTTCTCAATTCAACTTCTCATCGTCCGCTGTCCGTCTTATTTGGAATTTCATAAGCGGTAGATCTCAAAAGGTTTGCACAGACAATTATGAGTCCAGTTTCTCACTCTTATCTAAGGGCGTACCTCAAGGTTCTATACTTGGACCGCTCCTCTTCTCTCTCTTCATTAATGATCTCCCAAAAGAACTGAATTTTTGTAAAACCCTGTTGTACGCGGACGATGTTCAAATCTACCTTAGCTGCCGACTTGGCATGATTGAGGATTGTATTTGGCGAATCAATAAAGACCTCGAGGCGATTTCTGGGTGGGCGAGAGGGAATAGATTGCAACTAAACCCTGACAAGTCTCAAGCAATAGTCATATCTAAAAATGTTATAAATACCAATGGATTCCCTGCAGTATTATTAAACCGTAATATCATTCCGTTTTGTGATAAGGTAAAGAGTCTGGGGGTTTTTCTGAATAAGAATTTAACATGGTCGGATCATATTAACTATATAATTGGCAAGGTCTATAGCAGTCTACGAAAACTTTGGTGTACGTCGAACTTTATACCACTCCATACTCGCTCAAAGCTTGCTAAATCTCTTTTAATGCCCTTAATAACATATAGTGATGTAATCTTCTGTAAACTCGATTCATTCTCCCAGCTAAAATTGAATGTAGCATTCAATTCTATTGTCCGATACGTTTATAAAATCCGCCGATTCGATCACGTTTCATCATATTCTCAAGATTTCCTTGGTTGTTCCTTCTCGACATATCTTAAAATTCGGCTTATCGTATTCCTCTATAAACTCCTCGTTTCGGGTAAACCGCAATGTCTCCGAGAAAAACTCACATTCCTTCAATCTACTAGAACTAATAATTTACTTATGCCCCATTACTCGTGCTTACAATCTAAACGCTTATTTTTCGTTCACGTCACTAGTTTGTGGAATTCTTTACCTGTAGCTGTTAAGCGAGCTGGTGCTGTAGGGAAGTTCAGAAGGCAACTTATTGTTAATTTTTCAGCCCCCTAATTTAGTCAATTTAGACAGTAAAGAAGTAGTCATTTTAAATTTTCAATTTTCAAGTTTTTCTGTTTTTTTTTTCTCTTTCTTTGATGTCTCATCTAAAGTAATGTTGGTTACCACATTTTCCATATCATTAACATCTCTTTTGGCCTATGTACATATGTAAAGGCTTGTTCTTATTTGTACAAATATGTTTTCTTTCTTTAAATAAAATAAATAAATAAATAAATAAATAAAATGGCGGCCAATACTTACACTGTTTGTCGTCAAATCTTGGAAGTTAAATTTGACCCACTTCCCGGTTTCGGATAGAGCTGAAATTTTGCATACACGTTTAGTTTGGATGACAATGCAATCTGGCCATTTTGTAAAAATATCAAGATGGCGGTTCCGAAATGGCGCCCGATTTTTGAAATTGTGCTCCGCGGCCCTCTGACATGGGTATCAAATGAAAGGATATGACAGGTAGAACACAATAAGCTATGTGGCGTCATTCCAAATTCAAAATGGCGGCCAACACTTACACTGTTTGTCGTCAAATCTTGGAAGTTAAATTTGACCCACTTCCCGGTTTCGGATAGAGCTGAAATTTTGCATACACGTTTAGTTTGGATGACAATGCAATCTGGCCATTTTGTAAAAATATCAAGATGGCGGTTCCAAAATGGCGCCCGATTTTTGAAATTGTGCTCCGCGGCCCTCTGACATGGGTATCAAATGAAAGGATATGACAGGTAGAACACAATAAGCTATGTGGCGTCATTCCAAATTCAAAATGGCGGCCAACACTAAATTGCGGAAAGCTTATAATAGACTAAAACGTAGAAAATATAACCGATCAACTTCCAATTTTGCACACACTCGTAGTTCGGTTGGTTAATGTGTATGAATGATGAGATGAATAGTTGAGTTAAGGGTGAGTTGATAATAAAGAAGCAATACACGTTACAAAAAATCACAAACAAACACAGAGATGCTGCTGTCAACTAAATTCAACTACTCAAATACTGAACTCATGTCCGTATGCATAATTTCAACCAAACCCAGGTAGCAGAGCTGAGTCGAGGTCAGTCAACCTTAACCCAACTCGACTCCCGTTTACATGTAGTTAGACTTGGGTTCAACTTGAGTTCAACTCATCATGTATAAGTACTAAATGCAATCTGACCTTTTTGTAAAAAAATCAAGAAGACGGTTCCGAGATGGCGGCCGTTTTTGCAATTATGTTCCACCGAGCCCACGACATGGGTATCAAATGAATACAGTAAACTGTGTGACGTAATTTTAAATCTAATAGAATTGCCATCATAAAATGGCGGAATACATATAATAAACTAAAAAGTAGAAAATAAAATAAATGGTTAAAAAAAATTTTTTAAAAAAAATTCTTTTCATTAACTAAAAAATGTACTGAAAAGTAAAAAATAGAAAATATTTTAAAGAAAGCGTGAAATTTCAATTTTAATGAAAAAGTTAATTAAAAGAATGGCGCATTTTTCATCAAAAATTTAAAATATAACTGTAAATCGCGTGAGATTTACAATAACCCTCAATTTTTTGCTTTGTTAATTTCAAATTATAACAAAATTTTTTGATGAAAAATGCGCCATTCTTTTAACTAACTTTTTCATTAAAATTGAAATTTCACGCTTTCTTTAAAATATTTTCTATTTTTTACTTTTCAGTACATTTTTTAGTTAATGAAAAGAATTTTTTTTAACCATTTATTTTATTAATTATCCACACAATAATTTATTTATTACAAACCAAACACAATTTAATTACAAACACAATTCTTACAGTTCACTATAATCACTTTTAATTTAATAACTCGTACTATTAAATTCTATCTATCGTTTTACAGTTCACTTTTAAATCACTACTTTTCACTGTTCTCACTTTAAAACACTTTTATCGCCTTTCAAATCAAAACTGACTCTCTCAGCGCCTGCAAGCCGCTTTTATATCCAAGCTCCACCTTTATTTAACTTCTGGAACCTTCTCGAGTCCCTTTTCTCGAGCCTAGTGGTATGTTCTTTTCTTTTCGTCCAGAAGCTTGAAGTTGTCTTCACTTATCGCGCGTTCCAATTTTAGTTTAGTACATAAAGCATTAGTTCAGACATCAACCAAAGTTGTTATCGACAATCGTTGATTATGCTTTTTCACAAACAGATGGCGCATAAATCATCACAATATTGTGTTGACGCGTGATACAGTTTCAGGAAATTGCGGTTTATCCCGGGATTTCCGTAGTTACCGCAAAATTTGTTCTTTTTGATCAAGTCAGACAAGTACCTAACAGTTACAGTTTTGCTAATATCTCCGAAAAGCTTTGGAATTTCCAAATGAAGTCATTCGCTTCCCAGTTTGTCAACCGCGCTTCAGCACGCTCAATACGAATTTGATCAATGGCTTTAGTGCAGCGAACGAAATACGGAGGACATGTTTGTTTGCTAACGTTTAGGAAAAAGAAATTCTCTAGAAAAATCTTGTGGATTTACTACTATTAAAGTTATTTGAACTAGCTTCTCTCGGGATTGCTTTGTCATCAGTTCTGATACTAGCCAATTTTCCACTAGTACTAGACGTACAACTATTTTGTAAGAAGTCAGTTTATTCCATTTTCGTTCATCATACTGGGAAGTTAATCGTGTGGACCGAAGGGGTCAAACCCACATCCCAACTAGTTATTATTATTGTTATCGTTATTATTCAATGTGGCGCCCCAAAAAATTCTGCCATACCAAAGGGGAGCTCCTGTGCACGCCACTGAGTAGGCACACTAGTTCTTATAAAAGATGAAAGAAACACCCCAATGCAATGGCCTCTAGGTAGAATCGTAGAGGTGCATCCAGGAAATGACGGACTAGTAAGAGTCGCGTCAGTGAAAACTGAAAAAGGCATTTTTAAGCGGCCAATTGCTAAATTGAGTGTGCTACCAATTATGGAATCAACCCCGCAAGTCAGAGTTGACAATATCGTCACACACCCTAATACATATAACAAATTGAAGTCACAATAATAAGTTATAATATAACACGATTTGAATTAATTTAATGTGCGGGATCTATTAACATGAATTTCTGTGAACTATTATACAGGGTGTCCCACATAAACTTACAAAGCGGCCGGCTGTGGATAGGTCTTGGATAGACGAACAAAAAATCGTATGGGTGGGGGGGGGGGGGAAATCGTAACGGTTTAGCCGCTAGGGCGTTTTGAAGTTTTTTTTGCTAGAGTTTTACATATCACCCTGTATTTTTGTAACCGTGTAACCCATTTTCATGATTATGGTACCGGTGTACGCAGAATTCCCCCACCTATCTACGACGGTAAAAATAATGGTCCTATCGTATAAACTTTTGGAGTTATGAGTCGCCAAAGTCAAAATTTTGTATTTTTTTCACTAAAATTTCAACTAAAACCACCTTTTTCTCCAAAAAATACGTGATAAACCTAAACTTTTTTTTCCAAAATTAAAAAGTTTGGACAATTTCCTATAAATAATGTATTACAACTTTTACGCCTCAGCCTCTATTTTTGAAGTTATAAGCATTTTTAATGTTGAAATTGGCTCTATTTCGTCCTTTTTTAGTACTTTTCCAGCTTTGTCGAAAAGTGCCAAATAAGCATCGAAAAAGGCCAATATTAACTTTAAAATTGCTTATAACTTCTAAAGTAAAGGCCCTAGAATAAAACTTGTAATACATTATTTATAGGAAATTGTCCAAACTTTTTAATTTTGGAAAAAAAAGTTTAGGTTTATAACGTATTTTTTGGAGAAAAAGGTGGTTTTAGTTGAAATTTTAGTGAAAAAAATACAAAATTTTGACTTTGGCGACTCATAACTCCAAAAGTTTATAAGATAGGACCATTATTTTTACCGTCGTAGATAGGTGGGGGAATTCTGCGTACACCGGTGCCATAATCATGAAAATGGGGTACACGGTTACAAAAATACAGGGTGATATGTAAAACTCTAGCAAAAAAACTTCAAAACGCCCTAGCGGCTAAACCGTTACGATTTCCCCCCCCCCCACCCATACGATTTTTTGTTCGTCTATCCAATACCTATCCACAGCCGGCCGCTTTGTAAGTTTATGTGGGACACCCTGTATATTCGAATAACATTAAGGACTTAAAGTTTCATTAAATCACTCAAGAATCGCAAAACGTATATAAATTAGCTCCACGTCGCGTTGTGTATCATTCACGTAAGACTTAGATGATTGACACCATACTAAGGTGTCAAGGCGGCGGAATATGTTCAAGCATACAGCTTTAAGTTAAATTCACCAACATTAATAATTCAAAGCAGCATTATTCAGCACCGCTACAACAATATCGCAACAACTCATCCGTTTCCGTCTGAGCGAAGGAAGTTGATCAAAAAGAAGCTGGATCCAACGATCAGTCAGTCGTCACACCGTCACCGTCACTATCGTATCAGTCGCTGACCATAATTCATAATTATATATATATCTATATAGAAAAATAAACTACAAATAATATCCAAGGAATCCAAATATTATTAATAAAGTAAATAACTAAATCAAATAATCTGTGAGTTCTTTTTTGTTGCTTGGTGAATAATTTTATTTTAGCCAATTGGAAGATATAAATCAACCCCTCATACCGTAACAATAAGCAATGCAGTATATTAAATATACCTTTACATCCATGGCGGCCGTCTCAAGAGGGCGGATTACCACTTTCTTCACAGCCACCTTGACATGGGTATCAAATGAAAGAGTATGATAAGTAGAATACAATAACCAATGTAGTATACTAAATATACCTTTAGATCCATGGCGGCCGTCTCAAGAGGGCGGATTACCACTTTCTTCACAACCACCTCGACATGGGTATCAAATGAAAGGGTATGATAAGTAGAATTCAATAGGCAATGTAATATACTAAATATACCTTAAGATCCATGGCGGCCGTCTCAAGAGGGCGAATTACCACTTTCTTCACAACCACCTCGATATGGGTATCAAATGAAAGGGTATGATAGGTAGAATACAATAGGCAATTTAGTATACTAAATATACCTTTAGATCCATGGCGGCCATCTCAAGAGGGCGGATTACCACTTTCTTCACAACCATCTCGACATGGGTATCAAATGAAAGGGTATGATAAGTGGAATACAATAAGCAATGCAGTATACTAAATATACCTTTACATCTATGGCGGCCGTCTCAAGAGGGCGGATTACCACTTTCTTCACAACCACCTTGACATGGGTATCAAATGAAAGGGTATGATAAGTAGAATACAATAACCAATGTAGTATACTAAATATACCTTTAGATCCATGGCGGCCGTCTCAAGAGGGCTGATTACCACTTTCTTCACAACCACCTCGACATGGGTATCAAATGAAAGGGTATGATAAGTTGAATACAATTACCAATGAAGTATACTAAATATACCTATAGATCCATGGCGGCCGTCTCAAGAGGGCTGATTACCACTTTCTTCACAACCACCTCGACATGGGTATCAAATGAAAGGGTATGATAAGTTGAATACAATTACCAATGAAGTATCAAGTCGTTCGGTAGAACGACGACGGCGATTGTTATTTACCGAACTACTTACTTACTCCTAGCAACTCAAATATCGACATCACTAAAATTTGAAAATTTTATAAAAAATAATAAACATGCTATTTTTTCCAAAGTAAATTGCTTAAAAATCGTAGAAATGAATGTTCTAACTAATAAAATTTTTCCTAAAAAAAAAACCAACATAATTGATTTAGCCCAGTGCAATTAGTCGAAAAAAGGGCATGAAATTGCATTTCATGATGTACAAAATTTTTTTTTTGAATGTGTTCGGGTACGTCTGACAGTGTTAAAACCAAGTTTGTGGGGTCGCAGTGTGATGGGAAAAGCCGTCATCTTGCAAAAGAGGTAGAGGTCGTTTATACCAAATAACTCGTTTGTGTGCAATGATAGCTGAAAATGATCAATACGAGTCATTAGAGAATAAAATTATCTACAAAATGAGCCCTTGACGAGGTCTGTAAGTTAATTTCACTCAAAGTTATGGCCGCTCAAAGTTCGAACTTGTTTCGGTACTTTCTTCACAACCACCTCGATATGGGTATCAAATGAAAGGGTATGATAGGTAGAATACAATAGGCAATTTAGTATACTAAATATACCTTTAGATCCATGGCGGCCATCTCAAGAGGGCGGATTACCACTTTCTTCACAACCATCTCGACATGGGTATCAAATGAAAGGGTATGATAAGTGGAATACAATAAGCAATGCAGTATACTAAATATACCTTTACATCCATGGCGGCCGTCTCAAGAGGGCGGATTACCACTTTCTTCACAACCACCTTGACATGGGTATCAAATGAAAGGGTATGATAAGTAGAATACAATAACCAATGTAGTATACTAAATATACCTTTAGATCCATGGCGGCCGTCTCAAGAGGGCGGATTAGCACTTTCTTCACAACCACCTCGACATGGGTATCAAATGAAAGGGTATGATAAGTAGAATACAATAACCAATGTAGTATACTAAATATACCTTTAGATCCATGGCGGCCGTCGCAAGAGGGCGGATTACCACTTTCTTCACAACCACCTCGACATGGGTATCAAATGAAAGGGTATGATAAGTAGAATTCAATAGGTAATGTAATATACTAAATATACCTTTAGATCCATGGCAGCCGTCTCAAGAGGGCGGATTACCACTTTCTTCACAACCACCTCGATATGGGTATCAAATGAAAGGGTATGATAAGTGGAATTCAATAGGCAATGTAGTATATACTAAATATACCTTTAGATCCATGGCGGCCGTCTTAAGAGGGCGGATTACCACTTTTTCACAACCACCTTGACATGGGTATCAAATGAAAGGGTATGATAGGTAGAATACAATAGGCAATTTAGTATACTAAATATACCTTTAGATCCATGGCGGCCGTCTCAAAAGGGCGGATTACCACTTTCTTCACAACCACCTCGACATGGGTATCAAATGAAAGGGTATGATAAATAGAATACAATAAGCAATGAAGTATACTAAATATACCTTTAGATCCATGGCGGCCGTCTCAAGAGGGCTGATTACCACTTTCTTCACAACCACCTCGACATGGGTATCAAATTAAAGGGTATGATAAGTTGAATACAATTACCAATGAAGTATACTAAATATACCTATAGATCCATGGCGGCCGTCGCAAGAGGGCGGATTACCACTTTCTTCACAACCACCTCGACATGGGTATCAAATGAAAGGGTATGATAAGTAGAATTCAATAGGTAATGTAATATACTAAATATACCTTTAGATCCATGGCAGCCGTCTCAAGAGGGCGGATTACCACTTTCTTCACAACCACCTCGATATGGGTATCAAATGAAAGGGTATGATAAGTGGAATTCAATAGGCAATGTAGTATATACTAAATATACCTTTAGATCCATGGCGGCCGTCTTAAGAGGGCGGATTACCACTTTTTTCACAACCACCTTGACATGGGTATCAAATGAAAGGGTATGATAGGTAGAATACAATAGGCAATTTAGTATACTAAATATACCTTTAGATCCATGGCGGCCGTCTCAAAAGGGCGGATTACCACTTTCTTCACAACCACCTCGACATGGGTATCAAATGAAAGGGTATGATAAATAGAATACAATAAGCAATGAAGTATACTAAATATACCTTTAGATCCATGGCGGCCGTCTCAAGAGGGCTGATTACCACTTTCTTCACAACCACCTCGACATGGGTATCAAATTAAAGGGTATGATAAGTTGAATACAATTACCAATGAAGTATACTAAATATACCTATAGATCTATGGCGGGCGTCTCAAGAGGGCTCAAAAGTAAAAATGGATCCCCCGCAATAAAGGCACACCAATTCACTTTTTCAAACTCTGCTACTGTATATTAAATAATAACTATGTTAATTTGGATGTTTTTAATTTACTAATTTTTATGTTTGCATGCTCAGTTGTGAGCCTCATCTCAGAGCTCTAAAAAAATCCCTTTTTGATGTGATCCTTTTGCATGCTTTCTTATTATTTGTATATATATATGTTATATGTTTGCATGCACCAGCTGAGCCACAGAGCAGTGGTAAATGTTTCTCAGCCCAGCTGAGAAGTGCGCCTTCTGTGTTAGAAGGGTTTACTCTATTATTATTATATTATAATTATAAGGATAAATATGTAGAATATTTCTGTACGTAGGGGAAAGGCATTTTAAGTTAAAACGCTTTTCCCCTAAGTGCAGAACGATATTTTTCATTGAGCGGGCAGAAAAGTGTGGGGACATTTGTTTGTTACCAACATCTTTTTTGTCCTAGCTATGAAAAAATAATTTTTTCTTAATGACGTATCTCGAAACCAAAAAACCTAATGATATAAAACCCAAAAACAAAAATTGTAAAGGGTTCGGCGATTGTTTGCCGAAAAAATGAAAACTGGAAACACTGAACTGAAAAAACCAAAAATTTAAAGTAATGAACTTTATTGAATTCCATTTATTTAATATTAAAAACCAAAAATGTTAAACGAATATCTTAAATATAATGTCTTGCAAAGAACTAATATGAGAGCACGGCAATTGGAAATTTGTTAAATATCTAATCTAAAAAAGGATTGATATAAGAACACGGCGATCTGAAATTCGTAAAATGTCTCATCTAAACGAATACTGATAAAAAATCCCATCTGAAAAATCATTGATATGAAAACATAGCGACCTACAATTCGTTGAATACGCAATCTAATAAAGAACTGATATAAGAACACGGCGATTTTAAATTCGTTAAATACATTATTAAACACTTTACTTCTCTAGCAGCACGAATCAACATGGTTGTGAGCATAACCAATAAAATCACTGGGATTGCATTTCAAGACCAGGGATACGATGATATTAAACCCAAATTCTTGCGTTTATTTCAAGTAAAAACAACACGATTCAAAGCGTTGTCTCAGTTTTGGAACTGGACTAGACAAGAAAATCAAGCATTTGAATCATACGCCAATACATTGAAAGCCTTGGGCCAAGATTGCGGGTATGAAGGCGACATGCTTGATAGACAGTTGAGAGATCGATTTGCCACAGGGTTACAGCACAATAATTTAGAAATTGAATTGAAACAAAAATGGCCGGATTTAAAAAAATTTTAAAAACCGACTTCAGAAAAAAACCCGCGATGCACAAAAAAGGATGAAATAATTGTTTGTAATTCTTAACAACATCAATCCAATAAGAATGGATCTAGAAAGAAGAATCACTTTTGAAGACGGTGCTAACACATGTGGGTGATATATTAAGCCTAACAAAGAAATGTAAACAATTGCCGAAGCAAGAGTTAGTGCAATCAAAGTCAACTTCTACCTGGCACCGTCTTCAAAAGTGATTCTTCTTTCTAGATCCATTCTTATTGGATTGATGTTGTTAAGAATTACAAACAATTATTTCATCCTTTTTTGTGCATCGCGGGTTTTTTTCTGAAGTCGGTTTTTAAAATTTTTTTTTATTTCGTGCTTTTTAGTCCATTCATTTTTTAATATTGCCTGTCAGTGCAAGGAGCCTACGTTTTTACGACGCCACATAGCGAAGTGTATTCTAATTGTCACACCTTTTCATTTGATACCCATGTCTGGGGTCGGGGAGCGCAATTGCAAAATTTGATTGCAGATTGTATTGTCATGCGAACTAAACGTATGTGCAAAATTTGCAGTTGATCGGTTATATGGAACTGGGTCAAAATCAAGTTGCAAGATTTGTTTACACTATACACACATACAGATCAAGATAATATAAGGCATATAAAAAGTAAAGTTGCCATTGATATCGGGGAAATTAAATGTAAACAATAAACTTCTTTGATTCTTCATCCACGTCATGGTATATTTATTTATTCGATATAAACAATAGTTTTTTGAGCTGCAAATTTCGCCATAATTTCGTTCTTATCGGCTTTTGTTCTGGAAGCAAATTTACAGACGCATTCACGTCGAAAACTTGTTTAATATGGAACAAAATTCCCCGAAGGAAATTAAAAAATAATTATTTTGTCGATATATAGAAAAAAAAGCACCGCGAGCCCTTGGGATCGAACTCGCACCCCAAAGATCCCACAGACAAGAATACTTGGCTCTAGCCCTTTGCGCTATGTTAAGCACTATCGGCCGCTGACCAATATGTTATTAAATCATTTCAGAAAAAAGAAAAAGAGAAAAAGAAAAAAACCGGCTGCCCCGACCGGAATCGAACCTGTAGCGCTGAATCGAGGATCCGACGCTCTACCCACTCCGCCACCGGGCTGCTGCCAGATTGACAACAATAAAGTAATTTGTTCGGTGCCCATGAAATGTTTAGGTTGAACTTTAACAGGTTGAATTTTAACAGTTTTTTCTGCCTAACTTCGAACTCCGTTATCAGAATTTAGAAAAAATTTAACGGGTTCTCAGAAGTTTTTGCAGTTGCCCAGTCCAGAGAAATTGCTGAAAAAGATCACGAAAAACACACTGAAAATGACAATATTTTCTATACAAAAACAATATTACACCCTAATCATAACAAAAACCGAAATATAAAAGAAATCAAGCCAGGCGATTGTATTAGGTGCGGAAATAGGCACGGAAAATCAAACTGCAAAGCCTACACACATAAATGCAAAGAATGTCATAATATGGGTCATTACGAATCATGCTGCATCAAGTCTGGACGTGCGTACATGAGAAATAATACAAAAAGAAAATTCTCACCAAGATCAAAACGAAAACAGAGCAATATGCATACTACAGGCAAGCAAAACTTCAGCGATACCAGGAAACGGAATCTTCATTAACCTCAGTTGATGAGCATAAATTGTTCCATGTCGGGGCAAAAAGTAAAATAATTGATGTCGAAATCAATAACTTCAAGTGAGTAGGTATTGGGTCGGTTTGGGATGCGAACCAGATCACTAGGTCAAGGTCAAGGTGATTAATCACGTGTAATTATGTTGACAGGTCATTAACCTGTAATTATGGTAAGTGGGTGACCTTGGAATGTGTGCCAGACGTATTAATTGTTTGAGTAGATCAAGGTCATCGCTGTTATTGTTGTGTGTGTGAGGCACGCCCACTTGTGGCGCCTCGAAGGTGAAAGTTTGAGTGCGGAGGTTTGGAGGGGAGTGCAGCGGAAGTATTAGCGATGGCGATGCAACGGTGACGGGGGCGGCGGCGGGGGCTGGGGGCGAATGTTGAGAACCCGATGGCTCGTCGGGTACATCATGTCTATGGGAGGTGTAGAAGTACATCCCCCTGTTGCGTGGGAACTTTTTTTCACCTGTCATGAAAGTGGGCTTCCAAACAAAACCTGAAAAACGACTAGGGAATGATCATAATAAAAAAACAATATGCTACTTGTGTTACATACAGAATTTGTAAGGGTCTCTCTCGGTGAAAAACGGAGCCCTTAGACAAATTCCCATATACTTTCATACAGGGAGCCTTTTACATCAAATTCGCAGTTAATGAGTTTGATGCAATATGAGCTCCCTGCGAACAACAAATCCTAAACGGAAAATAATTATCTAATTTCCATTTTCAAATGTACAAAATTCCTTAACGGACAAAGCTTCAACGTACAAAATTCCACTTCAACAAATGTTCCAGACGTAACCTAATCCGCGCGCATTTTGTGAGATTTGCAAGGTGCGCAATTACCTTTGCACCCTTCCCAAGCTTTTCTGGCAAACAGTGGTCTTGACTTTGACTTTCTTGAACGTAATTTGACCCACCCAACAATAATCAAGCGCAACTTGCAATGCGCCGCGTGAGAAACGCGCGGTAAGCAAGTTGCGCAGGTGGGAACGAATTCAAGGGCGCGTTTTTCCCAGCCGGTGGACAATTTTCCATGCCACCACCGGCGGGTGAAAATTTTAAGTAATTGAGTGTTGTTAAAACTACGATCGGCGACGGGCGCGTCTCCCATTTTTAATAAAAAGTTTTAAAATTAACCATTGACCGCGGCGGGCGCGGCTACAATTTTTACAAAAGTGTTGTTGTCTAAACCACGAGCGCGAGCGGGCGGTGTTGTAAAAAGTATAGTTTCATTAAAAGTAGAATCTTAAGAAATCCCGGACTAAAGGGAACAAGTAAAAAGCTAAATAATATTGCGGAATTTTTAGTGATGTTTTAAATAAAGAGTATAGTTTGATTAAAAGTAGAATCTTAAGAAATCCCGGACTAAAGGGAACAAGAATAAAGCTAAATAATATTGTGGAATTTTAGTGATGTTTAAGTAAAAAGTATAGTTTGATTGAAAGTAGAATCTTAAGAAATCCCGGACTAAAGGGAAGAAGAATAAAGCTAAATAATATTGTGGAATTTTAGTGATGTTTAAGTAAAAAGTATAGTTTGATTGAAAGTAGAATCTTAAGAAATCCCGGACTAAAGGGAAGAAGAATAAAGCTAAATAATATTGTGGAATTTTAGTGATGTTTAAGTAAAAAGTATAGTTTGATTGAAAGTAAAAACTTAAGAAATCCCGGACTAAAGGGAAGAAGAATAAAGCTAAATAATATTGTGGAATTTTAGTGATGTTTATGTCAAAAGTATAGTTTGATTAAAAGTAGAATCTTAAGAAATCACGAACTAACAGGAACTAAAAGGTAAAAAAATTAAAAAATATATATTTTCGAATATAAGGACAAGTGTTTATATTAATAAATAATATGAAGGGACAATTTAACAATTAATATATAAAGGAATGAATAAAAGAAACGGAAGTAGAATAACGATAATAGACAAAAATAATATAACATATAAAAAATAATAACATAACAATTGGCGCAGCCGGTAGGATCTGGGTGCGCAATTAGTAAACACGTTAATACTGCTGGTCTAGGCTCCTTGACCTCCAACCCAAGGCTGAGCCTGACTTGGGGGCAGTGTTAGCGTCTGCCACTACAGCGCATAAAATATCCCAGATCCGCCACGAATCCTCGCTCGGGGGTGTATAACCACGGTGTCTCTGCTCCAGGCGAGCACGCGCTCACCCCCTTAAAGTTTCTACATCGCGGGACTTTTAGTGGGCTTCATCCCTGCCCAGGAGACGCCCTATGTCCGAGGGCCAACCAGGGGACACGAGCAAAACTGAAACTCCCCCTCCGAGGGACCACCAACCATCGAGGGACTTAACCACACCAGGTCCCTCTACTTCATCAGGAGCCACCGACACCCCAGCATCCTGCCAGGTCACTCAGCGAGGGACTTCAACACCACTATCTGCACTCCAATCAACATCCACCCCATCAGAAACACCCCAAACATCCCCCAGACGTCTCCGAAGTGGGACAATCCTAGGAGAAGGAGAAAAACAAGTAGGTTTGACTTCAAAATTAGATTATTTACTTAAGCGGGCGCAGGAGACAGGCAAATTTAACATAGTTCATTTTGAGGCCGTGGATAAACAAATCCAAAGGGCCAGCCTAGAAAGAAAGGCTAAAATAGAAGCATTCAAAGAGGAGGCCCTAAAATTTAAACAGGACCTCCTCAATTTCAAAAATAGTCACCCACGCCCCCTTGAGGTAGTAGATAAGTTTAGCGTAGAGGATAGGGACCATTGTGAAAACAGTAACACAGAACCGCCCGAACCAGATTACGCCCCAATAGACCTCCTTGCGGACTGGATAGAATTATCCACCCGTTCCTTGTCCATCCTAGAGGAAGAGGAGGCAACCTTTCAAGACAGTCGTCTTGTTAAATCTTTACTACAACAAGAATCCCCTACAGCCATGGCCGACGAATATATAAAAGTCGCCAAATTAACGGCTCAACTAGTCCCTCTTTTCTCTGGCGGCCAAAACCCGACGATGGCAACGGAACTACAAATGTTCCTAGGCTGTTGCCGTCGCACAGTGGGACCAAATCCAAAAAAGCTGGCCAAAAGTCTAAAAAAAAAGTTTATAGATTGCGGTTTTTTTGCGGAGGATGATTCGAGGACACTTCCAATAGTGAGCAATCAGTCACGGAAGGTTAGATTTTTTTCTACGGACTGAGAAATTGTAGTTGCTACTTTACTCTTTTTGCTTATTTTTAAACGTTAATATTGTGAAAAAAGGTTAACGTTTTCAAAACGCTATAAAAAATTAAGTAACCAAGCAATCGTGCTCGTGTAAAGTGGAATTTTCTTTGGAAGGTATGCAGAGTATAAAAAAATTGCACTATACCCATTAAGCAAGTATATAATACACAGTAAGCATCTATTACACGTGCTTTTTATGAATTAGGATTGTAAGAATGCGATATATATTGGACAAAAAGTAATATTGCTCCACTCTGCTCCACTGGAAAACTTGCTGGGCGTTGTTGGTAAAGGTGTATTCCTTCACCTCCAAAAAAAATCCGCTGCCCAAAATTGCCCCTCCGTGTTTTAAGGGGTCACATACGTCCAGCACTAACCCATGGAACTGGTACTTCAATATTGCAAAAATGCGGGACAAGGTTTTATTTTTGGGATGTGTAGGGGGTCGCTGTGAGCTTAAATCTGAGTTTTCGGGATTCTAACCCCCCCCCCTATTTGGCCCGGTCAAATAGGGGGGGGGGGGTTAGAACCGGTTTTTGACTATTTGGAGGGGTTATGTTAACCATATTGAGTCCGCCATTTTGAAAATCGAAATTTCGACACCGGATTCGTCATCAGCGACCCCGAAAACCCCCGAGTGTAAAATTTGAGATCATTTAATGCACTTTTTGACTTTTGGCCAGCTTTTTTGGATTTGGTCCCACTGTGCGTCGGGTACTACAGTGCCTGACAGAACAAGAAAAGGCCGCTTTCATTCAAATTTATCCAACTAGGCTTCGGGGAGAGGCCTATCAACTGATTGCCTCCTCCCAACCCGCCACTTTTGAGGAGGCAGAAAACCTCATAAACAGGACCTATCTTCCAGGGAAACATATCAAGAACTGGTCAATAAATTAATTCAATTACGCCAGTTCCCCTTAGAGCCGCTCACGGCCTATACCACTAGGATCAAACAGCAGTTGTCACTATACGAAGAGGCGGCCACCACTAAATATGGTGCGATGGCAGCACCGGCCGTAAAGGCCCAACTGCAAGATTTCGCAAAAAATGTCCTGCGGAGTGGGGTTACCAACCCCCACCTCTGCCAGTACCTACTAACTCTGGGAGAGGATACACTTGACAGCCTAACCCAAAAGGCACTAGATATGGAGAAGCTGCAACAAAATTCTATGTATGCCTCCTATCAAATGACAGTGCCCCAACCGGCATATAACCCTTATGGACAAACAGTCCCTACCTATAAGCCGGAAAATATCTACCAAATAACCCCAACACATACGCCCAGTACAAGCACTCAACATACCGCCCCGCCAGCACCAACCATGCCGCAAACAACACTCCAGAGCCCGATAACTCCACAGGTGATGTACACCACATACGCCCCACCCACAAACCCAACAAACACAATACAAACAGTACCGCCGGCGCCACTACAAAGCGCCCACCAAGTAACGACTTTAAGCCCCGTTCCAAAAAATGAAAATAAACCCTTAAACATCACCTGTAGCTATTGCAGAAACAAGGGCATACTTATGCAGACTGTTTGAAACATAAAAACACGCCCTTCTGCATAATCTGCCGGTCCAACTCGCACGACGCGAGGGACTGCCCCCAACCAAATGAGCCCCCACGGTCCTCATATAATAACCATAATCGTTACCAAAACCAGGGGACTTCAAATAATAATAGTAATAATCGCTACCAGAACCAGGGACCTCCATACAATAATAACAATAACAATCCCCAACCAGCGGTCTCAGTACCAAGGTAACAACCGTTACCCAGACCCACGGTCACAACCTATGGGTAATTATCGTTATCCCGACCAATATCCCCTTAACCAGAATAATAATAGACAACCAACCAACCGACCCATGAATAATGGATCCAACCAACCCGATGGCCGTCAACAAGTAGCCAATAACACAAGGTCAGTGTTTAATATTAGATGTAGATGTGATTTCTGCCACAGACGTGGCCACACGGTGGATGACTGTCATCAAAGACAGCGCTGGGTATCACAACAAGCGGGAAACTCCCCGCAGTCGGACCAAGAAACCCCGGCCCGACAATAAGTTCTCAAAATATTACCAAAGGGGGGCCTCATGCACCCGAACCAAGTGTTCCACTCGTCACTCTTCCTCTAGACATAAGCCTTAACGGCAAAGCCGACCTGGCAGTGGACACCGGCGCTGAGGTCAGTATATTAAAACATAAAAAACTAAAGGATCCCAACTTACCAGATCCCACTAAAAAATGCACACTACAAACGCCATACGGCCAAGGAAAAACCTTAGAGAGCTGTCAGGGGAACATCATTCTAAACACCCCCCTCCAATGCACCTTCCAAATTGTGCAAAATACACAAGAAATCCCTAACGATGGTCTGTTAGGAAACGACTTTCTTTCCAAAAACTGTAACGTCGAAGGTCCAAACCAAACACTGCGATTTCCTCGCACGGAAATCAACCCAGTAGAAATTGCAATTCCATTACGCAATGGGTCCGCCAAGTCAAACACTAGAGAGCAGCAGGAGCAAACCCAAACTAGGGAATCTCAACTCGTAGTAGCCGAGATAAACCCCGGTGGTGTCTCCCAGGTAGCCTCAGAGAGGAATACCAGCTGCCTATCTCTAGATGGTTCAAGGTTGGAAAACAACTCCAACGACTATGAGACCAATTCAGGCAAATATAACGTGGCATTGGAGAAATCCATTCGCCTACCAAGCCGGTCTCAAATGGTGGTCCCCATTCCCCTAAGGTTAGAGGAGGAAATGCTCTGTGAATCTTACGAGCCGAGCGAAGGAGTATTCCTCGCCAATTCCCTCTTGCCAACTGGAACAAAAACAGTGTATGTTGGTCTCATCAACGTTAACACCCAACCAGTAGTCCTGACGAGCCTATCCCTTACGCTCGCCCCAATCAAAGACTACACGACTATTCACCTAGCCTCTAACAACAACCCTAAGTCTCCAACGAATGCTAATGACGCATGTGAGTATCTTACAGGCTCTGAACCAGACGGTCTCAGGAACGCCAGTACTCCATCGCCATCTAACGCAAGACTCCAAAGTATACTCAATAATGGTGCAATCCCGCAAGGTATACCCCAGGGAAAAAGGGCAAAAGTGAAGTTGGGAAGGAATGAAAAGGAAACCGATTCCATCCGTCATCTACGATACATATTCCCGGACCAAGAGGATCCGGACCTTGAGCGTGAAACGCGCTTCAAACAGCTAGACGAGGAACTCAGCCTCGACCACCCTCTAACGGCCGACGAGAAGCGGTCCATACGGGATCTTTGTTACGAATATGCCGATATATTCCACTTAAAAGGGGACAAGCTAACCTACACGGAAGCTCTAAGACACGAAATCCCCATGGTCTACGACCAACACATTAATCAAAAAATGTATAGACTACCGGAAACTCAGAGACAAGTCATCAATGACTAATTAGAAGAAATGTTGGACAACGATATTGTCCAACCCAGTAAAAGTCCGTGGAACTCACCCCTACTAGTGGTACCGAAAAAACCGGGTCCCGACGGTGAGAAAAAATGGCGCGTAGTAGTGGATTTCCGCAAAATTAATGAAAAGACAATAGGTGATGCGTATCCCTTACCAAGGATCGAGGACATCCTGGACCAGCTCGGTCACTCGAGATACTTCTCTACCCTCGACTTGGCCAGTGGTTACCACCAGGTACTAGTGGAACCACAGGATCGCCCCAAGACGGCCTTTAGCACGAACTATGGCCATTATGAGTTCAAACGTATGCCGTTCGGGTTAAAAGGTGCCCCGGCTACGTTTCAGCGACTAATGAATTATGTCCTTACGGGTCTACAAGGCCTCGAATGCTTCGTCTACCTAGATGACATAGTCGTCTATGGTAAGAACCTTGAGGATCATAATTCCAAGCTACGACGCATATTCGACCGGTTGAGGGAAAACAACCTCAAATTGCAACCGGAGAAATGCCAATTTTTGAAAAAGGAAGTAGTCTACCTGGGTCATGTATGCTCTGAAAAGGGAGCCCTACCAGACCCCAGAAAAACGGAGTGTGTCCAAAACTTCCCGGCGCCACGAACCGTCAGGCAAGTCCAGTCCTTCTTGGGCCTTGCCAACTACTATAGAAAATTCATCCCAGAATTTTCTAAGATCGTACGCCCCCTAACCAATTTGCTAAGAAAGGGCGTGAAATTTTCATGGACGCCAAAATGCGAGGAAGCATTTCAAACGGTGAAGCGTTCTTTAGTCTCCCCACCACTGCTGATATACCCTGATTTCGAAAAACCGTTCAATCTAACAACGGACGCCAGCAGTGAGGCACTCGGAGCAGTGCTCTCTCAAGGAATCGTAGGCCAAGACCAACCCATAGCTTATGCAAGTCGCACTCTAAACAAGGCGGAGCGCAATTACTCTACCGTCGAAAAGGAGCTGCTAGCCATAGTATGGGCTGTTCAAAACTTCAGGTGTTATTTGATGGGTCGAAAGTTTACGGTCTATACAGATCATAAACCTCTCAAGGGAGTCTTCAACGTCAAAGACCCTACAACTCGACTCGTTAGGTTTCACCATAAATTGTCCGAATACGATTACCAAATTGAGTATAAACCGGGTAAATACAATACGAATGCTGATGCTCTCAGCCGGATTCCACAAAGAGCAGAAGAGCCCAATACCTTCACGGTGGAAGCTCTAATTCACCAACCCGGTGAACCCCTAATTATATCGCCCGAGAGAAACGGAAATACATTGCCTCCTAGTGAACGACCGAAACAATGCAACGCGGTCACAAGAGCACAGGCACAAAAAAAGCAGGATGAGGAAAAAGACGAACTCGTTCCAACAGCAGAAGCCCCCAATATCGACGAAGGGCCTAAAGAAACAGACTTTGAAACGGAAATTACCCAGCCCGTCGAAGCCTCCAAAGATAGCTCCAGCGAGCTACGAAGAAAAGTTGAAGTGATTACAAGTCCCGAAGAAATCACTACAATACTGAAGGACTACCACGACTCCCCTTTTGGCGGACACCAGGGAGTCGTTAAGACATATAATCGAGTACGTCGGAAATATTGGTGGAGACACATGTTCCGCGATATCACTCGTTACATAAGAAGGTGCAAGAAATGTCAAACCATGAAGGCGTCTAGACAATTCCGAATGCCCATGGTTATTACAGACATAGCAGAAAAGCCCTTCGAAAAAGTCTATTTAGACATAGTAGGTCCCCTGGAAGAAACCCACTCCGGAAATAAATACATCCTAACCTTCCAGGATAACCTGACAAAATTCGTCGACTGGTATGCCATTCCCAATGGGGAAGCCCAAACGATAGCACAAATTTTCTTCGACGAAATCGTCACGCGCTATCGCATACCCAAACAAATAGTCACCGACCAGGGATCAAATTTCCTGAGTGACCTCTTCAAGGGCGTGTGTAGGCTCTTAAAAGTTAAAAAACTTCAGACCTCAGCCTACCACCCACAATCCAATGGCGCGCTAGAACGAGCTCATAGACCTCTGATCGAGTACCTACGTACCATAGTAGATGAGAGCCCAAACAATTGGGACCAGTTTCTGCGCATGGCAGCGTTCGTGTACAATAATAGCGTACACGAGGGGACCAAACTTACCCCCATGGACTGCCTATATGGTTTCATTGCCGACATCCCGTCTAACCTTAAACGCAATCCGGAGCCACTTTACAACCACGAGAGTTATTACCATCAACTCCGATATAAGTTGCAAAAGTCCTATGCCCTAGCCCGCAAGAACCTACTTGCCAGCAAGAACCGCTCCAAGGCATATTATGATGGGAACGTACGCCCACTCACACTCCACGTAGGGGACAAACTCCTCCTACGTAACGAAGCTCGGAAGCATAAATTATCCCAAATCTGGGTCGGGCCCTATACAGTAGTGTCAGTCCCAAGCGCTGTAAACACTACCATCAAAATAAATAGGAGATTGGTCACCGTCCATAATAATCGCTTGAAACCGTTTTACGAAAATAAAACGTAACTCTACGCCACCATTTAAGTCCTACCCTACTTTCCGGTAATAAAAGAAACTAACTTTAGCACCATCAACCCTGGAGTACCATCGATAACCTCCAATAATACCATAAAGTTATTCACAGGTGACGATACGCGGTGCGGCCTCTAAGTAGATCCCACACATTACCAAGGGCCTCTTCCATACAATTAGTACAACCAGGGCCTGGGACCCCAATAACCATAGGATAAATCGGGCCGCCATACCGCCATTCACCACGCCTCCTTATAATGCGTCACTACGCCTCACTCTACCAACCCACCTTCATACAAAAGGGTTGAAGAGATCGCCAGAAAAATCTCACCTGCGCTACGTCAATCCCATAAACTCCCCCTAGTTCGCGAGACGAACCCAAAACATTCACCACAAACTTTCCAAACAGAGAATCGCTCTACTTACTACGTTTCGTAGCGATTCTCTTATTCCAGGGGGGAAGGAATGTTACATACAGAATTTCTAAGGGTCTCGGTGAAAAACGAAATCCTTAGGCAAATTCTCATATCCTGAAAACTCTCTCTCATATCATCAAAACCTGAAAAACGACTAGGGAATGATCATAATAAAAAAACAATATGCTACTTGTGTTACATACAGAATTTGTAAGGGTCTCTCTCGGTGAAAAACGGAGCCCTTAGACAAATTCCCATATACTTTCATACAGGGAGCCTTTTTCATCAAATTCGCAGTTAATGAGTTTGATGCAATATGAGCTCCCTGCGAACAACAAATCCTAAACGGAAAATAATTATCTAATTTCCATTTTCAAATGTACAAAATTCCTTAACGGACAAAGCTTCAACGTACAAAATTCCACTTCAACAAATGTTCCAGACGTAACCTAATCCGCGCGCATTTTGTGAGATTTGCAAGGTGCGCAATTACCTTTGCACCCTTCCCAAGCTTTTCTGGCAAACAGTGATCTTGACTTTGACTTTCTTGAACGTAATTTGACCCACCCAACAATAATCAAGCGCAACTTGCAATGCGCCGCGTGAGAAACGCGCGGTAAGCAAGTTGCGCAGGTGGGAACGAATTCAAGGGCGCGTTTTTCCCAGCCGGTGGACAATTTTCCATGCCACCACCGGCGGGTGAACATTTTAAGTAGTTGAGTGTTGTCTTAACCACAGTCGTCGGCGGTTGCGGATTTTTGGGGATTATAATTTTGAACAGTTGAGTTTTTTTTTTGAGCCATCACCGGCGGCGGTGGATTTTTTTTAAAGGTGTGTCTGTTTGAACTCGATAAGAAACGGAACGCGAGTAGCGTCGAACATAAGTGAAGGGCCATAAGTTTTATTTAAAATAATATCCGTTTTGTTTGGAAAGAAAAGATATTTTTGATAAAAGTTATCTTACTTGTGCGCTACAAATTTATAATACGAAATATAATTGTTGTTTTGTTTTAACCCTAGCGAACATAAGTGAAGGGCCATAAGCCTTATTTAAAATAATATCAGTTTTGTTTGAAAAGGAAAGCTATTTTTGAAAAAAGTTATTTTACTTGTGCGCTACAAATTTATAATAAGAAAAAGATATATATGCGTAGTGTTTCCACATTCGTGAATAGGAGCGAAGGGCCGTAAGTTTAACTAATCCTAAACTAACTTTATATTACACAAAAATATATATACCTATGTAATAAAAACAATTAAAAACAAAAACATCGTCCTATTTATACATATAAAAAAGAAAATATAACAGAAGCAGGAGTTCCAGTAACAAAGGTTAGTGATAAAAACTTATATAACACTTGTTGAACATGAACCGGATTTATTATTACACTCAATTGTGAAATTCTGTTTTTAAATCTAAATGTATCCACTGAACACTGCTCCCATGGTCCTTTCCTACTTTGTCTGTATGCGAAACTCCAACTTGTGGGTCTTCATTGAAACTAATATTCTCCCTCATATCTGCTCATGGAAATAATAATGAATTGCTAGAACGAATAAAATACCAGCTAAAAATTTCAAAGTGTTGAAAGGCCAAAGTATGGTTTTTGATTTAGGTTGTTCTGTAAGTGGTGCTAGATGATCTTTGAATCGTCCGCATTCGTCTATCCTATTAGCATAGATACAGTGTGGTGAACGATGTCTATGATCGAAATCTACATCCGATGCGCAACTCATAGCATTTATCTGTAGAGAACAAAAGTAACATTGAACACGGTCTTAGATGTTTGCGTAAAAAAGCCACTTTTCGCTAGCTCGTCCGATGTGTCGCGTCTCCAAAGACGCGAAAATCCGAAAAGCTGAAAACAAACAACAACAACAACATGAAAATAAAAACATTGAAATTGCACCACGAAAAGAACTTTATTTTTATAAAAAACACAAAAGTATGTACTTAAACTACACTAAACACTGTAAAAGTATTGACCTGCAAATAAAATCATTAATAATAACAACATAAACCAAAGAATTATCTTAGAAAATCCACCGCGGCAAAACTCACAAAACCCCGTCGGCAAATCTACAAGAAAGCAAAATTAATCAACAGAAAAAACAAGTTCCACAAAATACTTACCCGCCAACACTGACGTCCAAAACTCCGCCTCCCGAAATTCCCACCATCATAAATCATCTGAAAATACATAAATGTGAATAAATTAGTAATAGAAAATATATCAACGAAAACTATGTATACTTACCCACAATAATACTTCAATTTGACAGAAGAAGAAGAGAAAGAGACGATCAGCTGTTTGAGTGGCTCCATGAACCAAATTATATACTTCGAAATTCGAAATTCAAGGTTCCCCACCAATTTCAGGGCAAAATAAATATCGGCGCACAGTCCGCGTCAAACTCAGATCACTTTTGGTCTTTAAGCGCGCTGAAGCTTAAGACTTCTAGAAAAAATTGAGCTTGAAATTTTTTCTATCGAAACAGTGATTTCACCCAACCCAAAAGGAGATCGACTTGAACTCTCCTTAATAAATCCAAGGATCTATTGACGCGACAAGTCAATATCCAACGAAAACTGCGTTGAAGGTTTTCACCCATATCCCATACGAGATCCGCTAACGAGACTGAGTTAGCATCTCAGACCCACAGAGGTCTCTAATCAGAAGCATTATCATTTCAGAGTAAAGGCAGAAATTGTCACCCAGAAACCCCAGCGGAAGGCAACCAAGAAGAAAACTCCACTGTACAAGTTTATTTGATTCAAGGCGTACGAGATTAAAATTAAGTCCCAGAGTGATTATTAATTAGAATTTTATTAAAGACTGAATTTTGAGTGTCATTTTATTAAAGACTGAGTTTTGAGTGTCATTTTATTAGAGATTGAATTTTTTAGAGTCATTTTATTAGAGATTGAATTTTGAGAGTTATTTTATTAAAGATTGAATTTGGTTAAAGAGTGAAATTTTATTGAAGTAAATATTAAGAATTGTGACATATTTTTCTAAGTTTGAATTAAATTTGTTAACTGAAAGCAACTACACTTTTATTGAATCACACCCTACCGGCACCCCCCTCATTTAGTCAGGGTTAAATTGCTAATTCTGAACAGATGTATCTAAGTCGACTGCTAGATTATCGAATGTTTTCAAACGATCGTATGCTTGTTTCAAGTTTAAAATGTATGAATGTATGTATGAATGAGTGTAACAGGACCGACAAAGTCATTCAACATGCAAAAAATCGTTGGATACGCACTGAAATAAAATATCTCTTCAGTAAATTGAATGAAAATGAACTTTTGTTATACAATTTGCATCTTCAAATTACCAAAAACATGTCAAACGAGGAATACAATGAGTGGTTAGTTTTCCATAATAAAGTACTTGAGGACGCACACCGGGTTGTGAAAAAGAAGAAAGAAACACATGTTCGAAAACTAAATACGTTGTGTAATGTTAACAAAAGCCGTTCGGGTGAAAATTTAAAGTCGGAGTTCATTCCGGATTTGGTTATAAATCAATCCGATGAAAAATTTACAGAAGACGAACTAAATTTATTAAACAAGGGGCTTAAATATTCTGTTAAACCGAAAAAGTTGCCCTTATTAGAATCTGTGGTCGATATCGAAACGATTCTAAAATTTAAAACAAATTCAGTTCAAAACGCAATACGTGAGAAATCTTTAAATGTGTTATCGCAGACAATTGAAAACAACAAAAAGAAACGCGTTTTATATAAAAAAGATTCGGATGAATTTTCAATTCTTAAACGGTTACAGACAAGAGAGTGTTTTTATCTAAAAGCTGATAAGGGAAATAAAATGAGTATTATGAACAAAAAAGTTTATGATGAAATGATGTTACAACTAATATCCGATAATCCCTACAAACCGGTTAAACGAAACCCGTTACCAAATATGATTAAACAAAGTGATATAGTGAGACAGTCAATTGCGAAAATATTTGGCACTGGATTGAAATATTCTTTACTTGTTTCAAACCCAAGTGTAGCGAAACTGTATGGATTACCCAAATTACACAAAAATCCCATTAAAATGAGACAAATAGTCTCTAGCATAAATACACCAAGCTACAAAATAGCCAAGTGGTTAGTGGGTGAAGTCCGTAAATTGCCACCTTTTAAAGGTTTCTCAGTGAAAAATACGTTTGATTTTGTAGATAAAGTCGAAGAATTAAAAATGAAAGACTGTGAAATAATGGTATCATTCGACGTAACAGCTCTTTTCCCCAGCATCCCAGTAACAGAGGCTTTAATAAAATTCTACGATTATTTAAATGACTTAAATTTATCGGATGACAAACGAAAAACGTATTTCAGTGCAGCTAAATTGTGTATAGAACAAAATGTAGTGGCCGTGTAGAACAGAACCACTATAAGTTCACACAAGCCACTGCAATCGAAACCGATCAAATATCGGCTAAATCGATATATATATTAAAAACGCCTAGATCACCGATCGGTGATCTATCCCCACAAAAGACTTCCGTTGACAGAGCGATCAAATAAAAGGTCTAGAGTACACGCACATAGAGCCGGTCCACTCACTTAAATAATTATACTTATAAATAATCAAAATCTAAAATAATAAGTTAACAAATAAGTAATAATAATAAGTTAATAATAAGAATAAAACATAATATAACAAATAAAGTGACTTTAATTTGATATATACAACTAAATTGGTGACCACGACGTCGCTACACGCGACCATGTTGTTTAAAACAAAAAGTGCATACGTTTAATAGTGCATCCACAAGCATCTCAAAAAAATTTAAAATCGTAGTGTGTTTAACTTGGAAAATCAAATTATTTCTGATTTTTCTTTATATATTAATAATAATTTTTTTTTGGTGCATCCACCTAACAAATACAAAAAATTTGCAAAAAGTGCTTAATTTTAATATAAGTGCATCCACGAGAATCTTAAAGAAATTTAAAATCGTTGTGTGCTTAAATTCAAAAATCAAATTAGTTATGATTTTTTTTATTTATTAATAATAATTTTTGGAGCATCCACGTGCATAATAAAAAATACAAAATATTTTTTTAAACAATGTTTTTTTCTTATAAAGAAATATTTGCATTACGTTTCAAACATTTTTTTGGTGCATAAAATAAAATACACAATAAGAGCGGCATTGAATTAGAAGATAACACGAGGGACCCGACAAACAAAGGGTTAATCGTAACAACAACAACAAAAGAAACGACAGTGGAGCAATACCTAAAGCAGGCCATCATTCAGATAAGAGAAAACAGAAATAAATATATATACATAATAATTTTTCTTACTTTATTTTTGCATTATTCATATATTTCTTTTTATGAAGTGATATTTTTTTATTATTTCGATATTTTCTTTATTATTTTTTTTGATATTCTTATTTTTTTTTACTCGTATATATTATTCGACATTTTGAAATTTTTTTTCCCTTTGATTTTTTTCTTTTCTCGATTTTGATATTTTTGTATTTTTTTTTTTCACCTTCACTTCATTTTGTTTTAATTTCTTTAATATTCGTTTTTACACTACATCAATGTCAAGGACCGGCGATATACCACAAGAAGACATTGATATGCCTGTGGAAGACCCGAAACCAGGCACGTCAAACGCTGACGCCGTTTCGGCGAAATTTAATTTTCCAGGTTTTTGGACTCATAGTCCGGTCTCCTGGTTTATACAGGCAGAGGCCCAATTTTCGATATCAGGCATGACTTCTGACAAGTCACGCCTACTTCATATAATCCCGGCCCTGCCTGAAGAGGCGATTTCCAGCGTAGCACATATCTTGTCGGACATAACGACGGCAAGGTATGACGACGTGAAACGCAAGCTACTAGACAAATATGGTCTATCAGAGACCAAACGTCTCGAGCAGCTACTGTCTGCTCAGGAACCAGGAGACAGAAAGCCCTCCGACTTCCTCCACTCCCTTCGAGCACTGGCTGGCAATAGCCGAGCAGTCACGGAGGAGCTCATTGCGAGATTGTGGGAACGACGACTCCCACAGACGATTCAAGTCTCGTTGGCCCCTTTGAAAGACTGGCTTTTAAGCGAGAGGGTCCAAGTTGCCGATAATGTATGGGAGGTTCTTCCCCACGGCAACATATCGTACGCGTCCGCGGTTCGGGCTGAAAGAGCCCGCGAACCAACAGTGGAGTCTCTACAACGAGACTTCCACAAACTCAAAGCCCTGGTGCTATGGCTTAGCCAGCGCCAGAAGACGAATAGTCGGCGCGACCGAAGTAGAACACCGGCAAGAAAATCGACATCTACCTCTAGAGCGACCACCAGTACCAGTGACACAGGGGATACTCTGTGCTGGTACCACAAGCAGTACGGCACCAAGGCGACGAATTGCCGTCAACCTTGTAAATTTACAAGGAAACAAACAAAAAACTAAACGACCAGGGGATCGTTCAGTCGACGAGCAACCAAATGATGGTACGCTCACGTCGTCTTTTCGTCCGCGATTCGAATAATCGAATCGACTTTTTAATCGACTCGGGCTCGGATTTATCCATTGTTCCGGCTTCGTCCTTTTCGGCACGCAACGGATGTGCCAATTTACTTTTACGGGCCGCTAACGGAACAGTAATTCGTACTTTCGGCACGAAGTTATTGGAACTGCATCTTGGTCTTCGCCGCAGATACATCCATAACTTCATCGTCGCCGGCATTTCAAAGGCCATTCTCGGGGCGGACTTCTTAACGAAGTTCGAGTTGTCAGTCGATTTTAAATATCGACAGTTAGTCGACTCACACACGAACCTTCGAATCAATGTGTGTTCCACAGTCGACTATGAGCTCGAAGAGATACAATGCCAATTTACCGGCATTTATAAAGAGCTTTTAACGAAGTTTTCTTAGTTAACAAAACCTCCGAACTTTAACCTTCCTGTTAAACACAATGTGCGACATCACATTGTGACAAATGGGCAACTCCCTTTCGTCACCGCTCGGCGACTCCATTCAGAGAAGCTGAAGGTGGCAAGACTTGAATTCGAACATATGGTTCAACTGGGGATTTGTCGACCTTCGTCGTCCCCCGCAGCATCTCCACTTCATCTGGTCCCTAAACGGGACTCACATGATTGGAGGCCATGCGGCGACTACCGTCGCCTTAACGCAGTAACAGTGCCGGATAGATATCCTATCCCAGATATTCAAAACTTCTCCGTACATTTACACGGCTGCACAATCTTCTCGAAGATAGATTTGGTACGCGCGTACCACCATATACCTATCGCACCAGAAGACGTGCATAAGACTGCATTGATTACGCCGTTTGGTTTGTACGAATTCACTCGTATGCCATTCGGGTTACGTAATGCCGCCCAAACGTTCCAGAGGTTTATAAACGAAGTTACGAGAGACCTCGACTTCGTCTTCGTCTACTTAGAGGATATACTCATCGCGAGTAAATCTGAGTCAGACCATATTAACCATCTCGAACAGCTCTTCAAACGCCTTGACAACTTCGGCTTGACCATTAAGTTGGAAAAGTGCGTTTTCGGGGCGACAGAGATCAATTTCCTTGGCCACCACATCTCGAAAGATGGAATACTTCCATCTTCAGATCGGGTTAAGGCGATCGCTGATCTCGCGCCCCCCACTTCTGTTAAACAGATACAGAAGTTTTTAGGAATGGTGAACTTTTATCACCGATTCATTCCCAATTTGGCTAAAATGCTAGTACCAATCAATGAGCATTTGAGATATCTTCTCAATCGTGCTCGTGCCACGAAAGATAAAGAATTCCCTTGGCCCGCAGAATGTGAAGAAGCCTTCCTCAAAGTAAAGACTTCGATGGCAGAAGCTACATTGCTAAACCATCCACTCGAGGATGCCAAATACAGTCTAACGACTGACGCCTCTGATTATGCTATCGGAGGCGTATTAGAACAATTCGACGGTCAACGGTGGCAACCGTTAGCCTTTTATTCTAAAAAGTTGTCACCTGCGGAACAGAAATATTCTGCATTCGATCGCGAACTACTCGCCATCTATGCAGCAATTAAACATTTCCGCTATTTTATCGAAGGACGCAATTTCGTGGTCTATACGGACCACAAACCTCTCGTACGCGCCCTTCACACAAAAACCGAACGATCCCCTCGACAGACCAGACATCTCGATCTGATCTCACAGTTTACCACAGACATTCGCCACGTGTCTGGTAAACAAAATGTGGTCGCAGATTATTTGTCACGCTCGCTAGCGACTGACAATGTCGACTCCGTCACTTTTGACTTGGCTACATTAGCACAAGCCCAAAAAGGCGGCAAAGAGTTACAAAATCTCCTACAGCACCCCAGCAAAGGCTCACAAGTTAAGCTTGTTCTCACTCCTATACCCTTTACGACGCATCAGGTCTGGTGTGAAACTAGCACAGGTATTCCGCGTCCTTATATACCAGCAAGTTTGCGCAAGCTAGCGTTCAATTCCGAACACAGCTTGTCGCATCCTGGTATCCGCGCTACCCGACGAACCATCGTTAAAAAATACTTCTGGCCGGCAATTAACAAAGACTGCAATGAGTGGTCTCGTTCTTGCCTCGGTTGTCAAAAATCCAAAGTGACGAGACACACTAAGTCTCCACTTGAAGCCTTCAAGCTTCCGGATAATCGGTTTGAACATATCCATATGGATATTGTGGGACCACTTCCGCCATCTCGAGGATACTCGTACATCCTTACAATCGTAGACCGGTTTACGAGATGGCCAGAAGCCTATCCAATTCGGGATATTAACGCTTCAACAGTGGCAAAGCACTTTGTCACTGAGTACATCCCACGATTCGGCGCACCCCTCGAAATCACTACAGATCAGGGTACGCAGTTCGAATCCAAACTGTTTAATGAAGTTGCCAAATTAATCGGTAGTAACCGAATTAGGACAACCGCCTACCATCCGCAAGCAAACGGAATGGTTGAACGGTTTCATCGACAACTTAAAGCCGCCTTAATGGCAAGGGACAACACTACTCATTGGAGTGAAGACTTACCCTTTGTCTTACTTGGCATACGTACGGCAATTAAATCCGACTTGCAATGCTCACCGGCAGAACTCGTCTATGGCCAGAATCTGAGACTGCCCAATTCAATTTCCATCCCATCGGATGAAAATCCAATCGAGCACTCAGAATTTCTCAGTCGCCTTCGCTCGCATATGCAGAACTTAAAGGCAACGCATCCTCGACAACCCAGTCAGAAGGATGTTTATGTACCACGAGCTTTGGAGGACTCCGACTATGTTTTCGTGCGTATCGATCGCGTACGAAAACCTTTTGAGCCCCCGTATGAAGGTCCGTACAAAGTAATCAAGCGATTACGTAAACACTTCGTCGTCGATTTGAAAGGCACAAACAAATCAATTTCAATCGACCGGCTGAAGCCAGCCTTTGATTGTGACCGCGACGACGACGAAGCCGAGCCACATCGAAAGGTAACTTTCCGTTAACGCTACGCTGGGGGGGGAGTATGTAGTGGCCGTGTAGAACAGAACCACTATAAGTTCACACAAGCCACTGCAATCGAAACCGATCAAATATCGGCTAAATCGATATATATTAAAAACGCCTAGATCACCGATCGGTGATCTATCCCCACAAAAGACTTCCGTTGACAGAGCGATCAAATAAAAAGTCTAGAGTACACGCACATAGAGCCGGTCCACTCACTTAAATAATTATACTTATAAATAATCAAAATCTAAAATAATAAGTTAACAAATAAGTAATAATAATAAGTTAATAATAAGAATAAAACATAATATAACAAATAAAGTGACTTTAATTTGATATATACAACTAAAAAAACTTCTTTCAATTTCGTAATGTCCTTTATAAAGTGGAAGAAGGAACAAACATGGGTAATCCATTGTCACCATTGATTGCTGACTGCTTTATGTCAGCGTTAGAAACCAAACTAAAAGACCAGGGTTTTCTACCCAAAGTTTGGTTTAGATATGTTGACGACATATTTTCCATAATAGAAGAAGACAAAATTGATACAATGTTGAATATTCTTAACAGTCAATGTGAAACAATTAAATTTACGTGTGAAAAAGAAGAAAATAGAGAATTGATATTTTTAGACTTGAAAGTTTTGAGAAAAATTGATAATTCATTAGAGTTTGAAGTTTTTCACAAACCAACGAACACAATGAGAATAATTCCAAATGAATCATTTTGTCCAATTCAACACAAATACGCTGCTTTTCATTCTATGATCCACAGACTTTGTAAATTTCCACTCTCAGTGAAAGCTTACATGAAAGAATTAAAATACATAAAAGAAATTGCTATTAAAAATGGTTACCATCCGAATATTGTTGATAAAATAGTTGAGAAACACTCGAAAAAAGTGAAAAGGTCCAATTTAAGTACCTTTTTCACACAAATTACCCAACAAACATCTGTGCATAAACGTGTTTCCATGAACTATGTTCCAGAAATCACCAAAAATCTGGAAAAAACTTTTAAACGCTTTGATATGGAAGTTGTTTACAAAAGCGTTAACAAATTAGGTGATTTACTCGGTTCAACAAAAGACAGAGATGACAAACTGAAAAAATCGGGTATATATTCGATTAAGTGCGGTGAAGCTGATTGTGATGGAGTTTATTACGGACAAACAAAAAGAGCAGTACAAAAAAGATTCAAAGAACATATCTCGTACATTAAAAACAATGAACCAAAAAAATCAGCGTTTGCTAAACACATTCTTGATACAGATCACAATTACAACTCTGAATGTGTAAACCTATTGAAAGAAGTACGAGATGCAAATAGACTCGACGCATACGAAAGTTACTACATTCAATCAAATAATAATGCTTTGAATTTGGATAATGGTAACATTGAATCTGTGCTGTTCGCTCGTGTTTAATATTAATATCAGTTATTATGTGTTACTGTGTGTCTAAATATGTATACGGTTGCTGTCATGCAGAGGATACTTTTACTGCTTAGTCGTGATGCTGATGATGAACTGAATGTAGTTCGAAATGCATACAACAAAATAAAAAGGTAATTAGTTAACTTTTTATGCCGCGAGTAGAATCGTAAAGGCTTTATTGCTTTAATTGTTTTTGGTTGGTTAAAACTAAAATAATTAAAAGTGTTAAAGTGAATAAATGAGTGTAACAGGTTTTATATCACGTCTTTTAAATTAATCCAAGTATTGTGTTTTGAAGGAAAACCAAGCCACTTCACTAGAACTTGATTACCGCGTCTTTTTATAACCTTTTCTACTAAATAAACATCAGGGTTTTTCACAGGAGCTATTTCTGGTTCATAAAATCTACCTTGAATTATATTTCCTTGGTAATCTTCGTGAATATATGTTGTCGGGTAAACAGGTTTAACTTCTTTTATTTTAAATATCTCTGTGGACCAATTAGGTGTATAGCCTTTTTCGAATACATGTTTATGTCTACTTATACGGACAAAATCACCTGCTTTGTATTTAGACTTTGATTTTATTTTAGGGTAATTATACACAGATAATAAACGTTTTTCGTTATGCAGCCCAACATCTACAGGTCTCATCTTAATCGTGCGATGTTTCGTTGTATTGTAGTCGTCTGTCAACTTGGTCAACATGCTAATCCAGTGATAATTGCCATTCATGCTGAATTCTTTCCACATCATATTTTTCAGCGTTCTGTTAAATCTTTCTACAATCGAGGCTTTCAAAGTACTGTAGCTGGAATAATGGTTTATTTCGTAATCTTTCATCAGTTGACGAAACGGTTTATTAAAAAATTCTTTTCCATCATCGGTTTGTAAATTTCTTGGAATGCGTCCTGTATTAAAAATCGACTGCAATGCTTTTACAACTTCTGATGCCTTTTTAGATTTTAAAAGCAGTGTCCATGCATACTTTGAAAAGGTATCAATTACAGTGAGAAGAAAACGAGACCCCTGATTTTCTGATGAGTAAGAACCCATTTCGACCAAGTCTGCCTGCCACAAATCATCTATACCTTTGGTAGTGACATGTCGACGTTTAAAATTTTTTCGCACTGGTTTATGCAGTTCATTGATTATCTGCCTTCTGCTCATTGTACGGAATGAATAAATACCTGCAGTTGAATAACCAGTTTATATACAAGACAAGAATGATCAGGTTTAATCATCCGTTTACAATGATGGTTTCGGGGCCTTCCAGATGCGGGAAAACAACATTTATAATAAATCTTCTTAATATTAATATGGTATTTATAAATCCGCAAATTAGAAAAATTATATGGTGTAATGCAGAACACGGTGCACTGCCAGAGGATATTAAACTACAAAATATTGAATATTTAAATGCTATACCGGAGGAGTTTGTAAATCACGTAAACGAACCAGCGTTGATTGTTATAGATGACAAGATGTTAAATGCATATAGTAAAGAAGTTTGTGAACTATTCACTAAGGGGTCTCATCATCGTCTGCATCATTCTTGTGACACAAAACGTATCGCTCAATTGTAAATATCTTGTTGTATTTAAAAACCCCCGGGATAAAAGTCAATTTACACATCTGGCCCGACAAATTGACCCAGAAAATAGTTTAGAACTTGTGAGAATATATAAAGAGATAACTCAAATGCCTTACGGGTATTTGCTAATTGATTTAACTCAGGACATTAACGACGTCTTAAGATTTCGTACTGATTGTAACGGTCGGCGGTAAAAACCGAAGCTGCAATAAAAATCCCATAACTTAATCTCGACCATTCTCTATGGCTGTTAACCGTTCGAATAAAACATCTAAACAACCCTCTTGTATTTCCGCGCAATACCCATTCAAAAATAAAAATCCAAAAGAGAAAAAATTTCTCGCTTCTTACTCAACCAGAAAAATCTTCCCACATCAAAACTTTCGGAAGAAAACTTCCTTTTTGCATAAATTGCGCACGCCTATGCCCTAATAATCAGCCCTTGGTTAAATCTTCCACCCACACATAGGCATCGGTCCAGAAAATTCTATCGGGTAGCGGCGCAACCAATCCAAAACCTTTGCGCAAGAATAATCGCATGACGTCGAGGCACACATAAAAAAATGTATGTAGCCTATGTGTACGGATAGAGATTCATGGGCAAATACACAATGATGCGAGCGCAGGAATTTCTTCTAGCGCTATCACCCCGCCCCCCAAAAAGCCACGCTGACCTTATAAGGAAAAAAATTATTGAAAATTTCGAGGAAGCGTCCCCCCATAAGTGGCGAAGCATTTTTCGCTAGACAAGAGAGAAATTAGGAGTCATTCTGTTCTCGAATGTCTGTCGACATGGTACCGGTGGTACTGAAGCTCCGAAAATTTGATAACGTTGGCTTACTAAACAGTTTTTGAATACAGTAAATAGTACAGTCAATCTGTAAGTTAGCTTCCGAAAAATGACCTACCGAAATTTGGCTTGATGAATCGTTAGGGGGCATGTAATGAAGTTAATGTCAAATTTCCGAAGTCCCCCCTCCCCCTGTTTTTGAGAAAATCCAAAAAGTGGGTCCAAATTTTGAAACGCGTTTTTCTCAGAATCTATGGGTTTTGGCGAAAAGTTTATTTAACAAAAAATGTAGAGGACATTGTATACTACATTTTATGTCATTGAAGTGACGTCATCCGACTTGAAATACAAAAAGTAGGTGGCGCTGAAGCGTCAAAAAAGTGTCGCAACACCAGCTAAGCTAGAAATACGAATCGACAGAGTCGCAACATTGTATGAAAAGCCTGCAAAAATTTTCTAGCTCCAACTCGGCTAGAAATACGAATCGACAGAGTCGCAACATTGTATGAAAATCGAAACAATCAAATTAAGATATATATATATATATATATATATACTAGCAAAAACCCGCGTGCGTTGCAACGCCTTTCAATGAAATAAGATTATGGGGACACAGTCTGCGATAGGAAAATGATATAGTGAAAAAAGAACAAATCTGGGAAAATTGATTTTGGGAGATGACCGCCATGGACCAAATGATATATTGAGTATACTATATTGCCTATGGTGTTCTACTTATCATACTCTTTCATTTGATACCCATGTCGAAGGGGTTGTAAAGAAAATATTAATACGCCCTCTTGAGATGGCGCTATGGACCAAACGATATATTGAGTATACTATATTGCATATGGTGTTCTACTTATCATACTCTTTCATTTGATACCCATCTCGAAGGGGTTGTGAAGAAAATGGTAATTCGCCCTCTGGAGATGACCGCCATTTACCAAACGATATATTGAGTATACTATATTGCTTATATTGTTCTACTTATCATAGCCTTTCATTTGATACCCATGTCTCGGGTGTTGTGAAGAAAATGGTAAGCCGCCCTTTTGAGATGGCCGCCATGGACCAAATTATAAATTGAGTATACTATATTGCTTATGGTGTTCTACTTTTCATAGCCTTTCATGTGATACCCATGTCTCGGGTGTTGTGAAGAAAATGGTAACCCGCCCTCTTGAGATGGCCGCCATGAATCTAAAGACACAGTCTATGGCAATGTTCTTATAATGCCCTTTCATTTGATACCAATGTCGAGGGGGTAGTGAAGAAAATGATCATCCGCCCTCTTCAGATGACCGCCATGGACCAAACGATATATTGAGTATACTATATTGCTTATGGTGTTCTACTTATCATACCCTTTCATTTGAAATCCATGTCGAGGGGTGTGAAGATAATGGTAATCCAACCTCTGGAGATGGCCGCTATGGGCCAAACGATATATTGAGTATACTATATTGCTTATGTGTTCTACTTATCATACTCTCTCATTTGATACCCATCTCGAAAGGGTTGTGAAGAAAACGGTAGTCCGCCCGCTTGAGATGATCGCCATGGACGAACCGATATATTGAGTATACTATATTGCCTATGGTGTTCTCCTTGTCATACTCTTTCATTTGATATCCATGTCGAAGGTGTTGTGAAGAAAATGGTAATCCGCATTCTTGAGGTGGCCGCTATGGACCAAGCGACATATTGAGTATACTATATTGCTTATATTGTTCTACTTATCATACTCTTTCATTGGATACCCATTTCGAAGGGGTTGTGAAGATAATGGTCATCTGCTCTCTTGAGATGACTGCCATGGACCAAACGATATATTGAGTATACTATATTGCCTTTGGTGTTCTACTTACCATACCCTTTCATTTGATATCCATGTCGAGGGGTTGTAAAGAAAATGGTAATCCGCCCTCTTGAGATGGCTGCTATGGACCAAACGCCTGCTTTTCTATTGAAATTTTGCTATAAACCTCACGGAGCCCGAGACCTTTCCTTCAGATATGAATTTTACACAGATGAAATGCCTCAAAGAACATGGGTCTTGCGTCGGCCGCCATGAATCGGTATATTGAGTCTACTACATTGCTTATTGTATTCTACTTATCATACCCTTTAATTTGATACCCATTTTGATAGGGTTGTGAAGAAAGTGGTAATCCGGCCTCTTAAGACGGCCGCCATGGATCTAAAGATATATTTTGTATACTACATTGCTTATTGTATTCTACTTATCATACCCTTTCATTTGATACCCATGTCGAGGTGGTTGTGAAGAAAGTGGTACACCGCCCTCTTGAGACGGCCGCCATGGATCATTTTAGTTTCAATAGCGTCATGGCCTACCTATTGTTTGACAGCTGCGTAAATTTGAAATTTTCATTAAATGTAATGATTCAATTTAATGACAATTTTACATTTGTCAAACAATAGGTAGGCCATGAAGCTATTGAAACTAAAATGAAGTGAAAATTCCTAAAATTACCATTTTTTTGTTTTTTCAGGCAATTTTTTAAATTTTTCTCTCCGTAAGAACCATCCTCGTACTTCAACGAATATTCAAAAAAAAATTAGTCCAATAGGTCCAGCCGTTCTCGAGTTTTGCGCTTACTATGTATATATATATATATATATATATATATATATATATATACATATATATATATATATATATATATATATATATATATATATATATATATATATATATATATATATATATATATATATCTTAATATATATAAATTACGTGTCACGTTGTTTGTCCGCGATGGACTCCTAAACTACTTAACCGATTTGAATCAAATTTGCAAACCGTGTGCGGTTTGATCCAACTTGAAAGATAGGATAGCTTACATCTTAAATTATAGTCGCAATATTATTTTATTGCAAATTATTTGTCTATTATTTGACATTTACAATTTTCTGTTAGCTCCGAATGATTTTAACAGATGGCGACATCTGTTGACTGGATTGAGTAAGCAATTAATAGATGGCGTTGCTATGTTTAACCTACAAACGTATCATATAAGCTACAATTTAATAGCATAACCACTACGTGTTGTCGGGGCTAAAGTATAGGTTAAATTTATTTTGTAGTAAACGAAATACAGTGAAATTCAATTGTTTTTACTTTTCCAATTTTTAGTATTAGCATAGCCGGCTACGTGTTACTTAGACTAAAGTGTAAATTAAATTTATATTATAGTGAAGATAATACAGTGAAATTATTCCTGCTTTTTAATTATTTGTTCCTCATTGTTCAAAACTATTTAATTGAAATATATACATGTAAGTATTATCACATAGTTATAAAAGTTGATTAAAATATCTATGAGAAAATGTTACAAAGCTCCCCACGTTTTTTCAATAATTGTACAAATATTTTTTTTTAATTATTTTTATTTAACATCTATAAAAAATTATTTCGCATTTCTCAATTTAATGTGCCATAATAGCATATTTTTCAGCTTTTTTTTTCTAATATTTAAACGTTTAAATTATTATTTTCAGTGCAATGCCACCGAAAAAATCTAACCTCAACAACGCGAGGAGCAGAGAGGCACGACGCAAACGTGTTGAAAGAGCTCATCAGTCGGCAGAACAAATCGCAACAAGAAATGCAGCTCAAAGAATCAGGACAACAGAGGGTCGTGCACAAGAATCTCAGGAACAGCGTCACGAACGTCTGCGACAGACTATCAGGAGAACAAGAGCGGCACGAGAACGAAACATAGCTACAGCACGAGTACAAGAACGACAGAGGCAGCAGACCAGCCGCTCATTAACACGTTCATCATTTGTTCGTCTTGCTTTCGAATATGCACCAGATATTAACTACTCTGCGCATTCAAAAATTGCTATCGGTGCAATGAATAAAGTATGTCAATATTGTCAGGCATTGAAGTTTCGGAATGAAACACCCGGCATGTGCTGCGCGTCAGGAAAAGTTGTGCTGTCACCTCTACCCACTCCGCCGGAACCTTTATTATCCCTTCTTGCTGGCGATTCAGATGATTCTAAATTATTTTTGCGTAAGATACGCAAATTCAATTCTTGCTTCCAAATGACGTCATTTGGGGCAACTAAAATTTGCGATCTCGCATCCGATGGACGTAATTTTGAAACTACATTTAAAATACAAGGCCAGGTGTACCATAAAATCGGGTCATTGATGCCAATGCCTGATGATGATCCGAAATTTCTTCAAATTTATTTTATGGGCAATTGTGAAGAGCGCGTGACAACTTGGTGCCAGTATAATTTCATTGAACAAGGAGAGGAAAGAGCAATTGTAATGTTGCTAGAAAATTTTTTAGAAGATCAGAATCAACTAATTCGATTGATTAAAAGAGTTTCGCCACGATTGCAAAATGACAACTATCAAATCGTCATAAAAGCCGACAAAGTACCATTAGGTGAACATGCTGGCAGATTCAACGCTCCAACTGAGGAGCATCTGTTCAAAAGGTCGTATTTCACTTTTCAACTTTTTTTTATTTTAAAATTATTTGAAAAACATGGCATAAAACTCCATCGAATGAGCCTAAAAAGTAGTTCAAATTGTGCGTACTTTTCATATAAAAAATTCCCAAAAATTAGGATTCCAATCAAAACGACGTATTTCTGCATCTTTTGAAGGAAACGGTAATCCGCTATTTTGTGGTGGCCGCCATATTGGATCTACCGCCATATTGGATCTATTGAGTATACTATATTATATTGTCATCGGAACTAAAGCTGGGTGCAAAATTCTAGAATGATTGGAAAACCAGAACCCCTCAGCAAAAGATGTTTCACTTCAAAATGCGATGTGAATTTTCGTTTCATAAATAATTACAAGAAACTTTTGCCAGGAAAGAAGTAAATTACCTTGTTTATGCGTAAGACGGTTTTAAGCTTAAAATCGGTTTAAGACGAATTGCCCGTATAAACAGATTCGGATTCTCTCTCACAAATTGAACATGGAATTGGTTATTTTGACTAAAAATGGAAGCATGGAAAATGGAAAAATGGAATAATTCGTCTTAAGCTGAAATAAATTGAGCTTGAGATGAATTTCGACTTAAGACCGTTTATACGGAGCCGGATTCTATCTTAAGCCGAAATTCAACTTACGCATAAACAAGGTAAATTATCTTCTTCTTTAAACTCCTTTAATCCCTCATGGGACATAGGGCGGAAACAGTTGCCCTCCAGCGGACTCTGTTTTGCGCGACAGCTCTCAGCTCCGACCAGGATCTCCCAGTTGTTGCGGCTTCTTCTAGTAGGGTTCTCCTCCACGTTGTTCTAGGTCGTCCTACTCGACGGGAACCTTGTGGATTCCAGTCAAGGGCCTGTTTGGCTAGGTTTTCGTTTTCGCGTCGCAAGGTGTGGCCAACCCAATTCCATTTCCTTCGCCTGATTTGGTCGTCTATCCTTACTTGGCCGGCACGGCGCCAAAGTTCTTCGTTTGAAATTCTATCTTGCCAGCGGATTTTTAGGATACGACGAAGGCATCTGTTGATGAAGACTTGTAGGCGCCCTGTGATGAATTGGGTGACTTTCCATGTTTCGCAACCGTACAAAAGAACTGCCTTAACGTTGGAGTTGAACAGCCGCAATTTGGTGTTAGTTGAGATCTCCGTTGATCTCCATATGCGGGACAGGCATGCATATGCGCCTCGTGCTTTGTTTATTCTGGAACTTACGTCTTCTTCTGCCCCATCATTTTCGGTAATAACACTACCGAGGTAGCAGAATTTATTTACCAGTTCCACGTCACGGTTATTCAGCGCTGTCCGTTCAATGGATTTTGCATTTATCCGCATTTCTTTAGTTTTAGTCGGATTTAGCCTTAAGCCTGCTGGACTACTTTCTGTTGCCAAATTGTTCAACATGTTTTTGAGGTCCTGGTGTCTGTGGGCCAGCAAACAGATATCATCGGCGTAGTCGAGGTCCTTAAGGCGGTCTACCAAACCCCATTGTATGCCGCCTGTTCGATTATCTAGAGCGCCGGCAAGGATGTCATTTATTACTATAAGAAATAGTAAAGGCGAAAGTAGGCATCCTTGTCGTACTCCTGAGCTCACCTCAAAGCTGTCGGATAATTTTCCATTATGGAGAACTCTGCATTTGGAATTGTTATATAGGGCTTTTATCAATTCTATTATTTTATCAGGCAATCCACGTCGCCGTAGTGCCTGCCATATAAAGCTCCTATTGACCGAGTCGAACGCTTTCTCATAATCTACGAAAGCAAGGTAAAGGGGGGATCGGAATTCAGTAGACTGCTCCACTATTATTCTCAAGGTGTTAATATGATCAATACAGGAGCGGCCCTTCCTGAATCCGGCCTGCTGCCTCCTAAGCGTTCGGTCAACTGCCTCACTTATCCTAGATAGTAATATATGGGACAAAATTTTGCCCACTGTAGATAGTAAACAGATGCCTCTCCAGTTGTCGCATATTGTTAGGTCCCCCTTTTTTGGTATTTTGACTATGATACCTTCCGTCCAATCCTCCGGAAAGGTACAGGTGTTCCATGCTATTTCTAGGATTGGCTGAAGCGCATCTGCTATGAGGCTTGAGTCGGCTTTCAACAATTCTGGCGGGATGCCATCTTTCCCAGCTGCTTTACCATTGGCCATCGCATGAATTGCGGTTACTATTTCCGTCTTGGATGGGGCCCGGGTGGTGATTCTTATTGGCTGTGCATTGTTGCTGTTTTCCTGAGGTTCCTGTGTAAGTGTACCATTCAGGGCGGCTAAGAAGTAATCTCTCCATTTTTGGAGTTGCTCTTCGTCGCTGCACAGCAGCCTTCCATCCGCACTCTTAACGGCATGCTTTTTAGTAGAGTGCTTTCCCGAGAGCTGTTTAGTGATTTGGTACAGCACCTTACTGTTGCCTGTGTTTGCCGCGTTTTCCGCTTTTTCTGCAAGCTCGTTTATCTGCTGCCTTTTATCACGCCGGACACTTCTCTTAACCTCCCGGTGTAATTGGGAGTATTCCCGTTCTAATTGGTGACGTCTTTCCGGGTCGTTTGTGGAGTTTACGCTATTTTTGAGGGCCCTTCTGCGTTCTATTTTTTGCCAGGTTGTGTCCGAGATCCAGTGTTGCTGGTTTCTTTGGACATAACCGATGCTTGTTTCCGCAGCCGTCAATATCGCGCCCTTTGTCGTACTCCACAATTCCTCAATATTTGTGTCGTCAGAAACGGTTTGCTGGTTTAATAATTCTAAAAAGTTTCCAGCGAATTCCCGCTTTTTAACGCTCTCCCGCAGAAGGTCTACGTTAAACCGTCTACGGGTTATAGCATCATGTTGCACGTTTCTGATTGCGGCGATTTTAAGGCGAATAGTTGCTACAACCAAATGGTGGTCGCTTCCAGTATCCGCTCCCCTGAAACTCCTGACATCCTCAAGAATAGTTCTCCATCTGCGGCTAACGGCCACGTGATCTATCTGATTTCTCGTTCTACCATCGGGCGATACCCAGGTCTCTTTGTGTATCTTCTTGTGACAAAAGTAAGTTCCACCTACCATGAGTTGGTGGGAACTACAAAAGTCAACGAAAAGCTCACCATTGTTATTGGTAACTTGGCTTAGGCCTTGGTTTCCAATTGTGTGTTCAAGGCCGGTGTTGTCACGGCCGATCTGAGCGTTTAAGTCACCCATTAAAACAATGATGTCTCCCCTTGGAATAGAGCGAAAAACCTCATTCAGTCGCATATAGAACTCGTCCTTGATGTCATCTTCTGCGTCTTCAGTTGGAGCATAGCATTGGACTACCGTAGTACTTCTTAGTCTGGTACGCAGGCGCACGGTAATAATCCTCTCAGAAACCGGTGACCAGCTAATGAGGCTGGACCTGGCTTCTTTGGTGAGTATTACGCCAACGCCACTCCTACGGCTTTCAGTTTCGTTTCTACCAGAATATAAGAAGGACTCACCGTTTGGGCAGATATGTTCCCCCGCATCGGGCCATCTGGTCTCGCTAAGTCCCATGATCTTGATTTTATATCGATTCATCTCGTTGAGGACTTCATCCAGCCGTCCCTCAGCCAGCAGTGTTCTCACATTCCATGATCCGATTCGTGTCCTTGTTCGAAAAGCAAAGGTCGTCGTCGTGTTGTCCGTCCGGTTCCGAGGCATTGTTTGCCGATTCGTAGCAATGGTGTTTTTTATGGGAGCGGGTTGCTAACCCTCAGCCCAACCGACTTAAAACTCTGTTTTGTGGCGCAGAGAGCTCGCCATTCGCCCGTCTCCCGTTAGCTTCTTCCGAAGAAGTACCCCAGAGGGCACCGCGGGGAGGTGGGATTAGGACTTGCTAACAGGTCTGCTAGGTGTTCGTCTGCAGTGACTTTCCTCGAATCTTGACAGAAGTGACAAATCGGGTGCCACCACTTTCCGAGGTCTTTGTTAGCCGTTCGCCCGCCGGTAAATTATAGTGGACATAATAAAGCTGCGGCAACAAAAATTTTAATCGAGATGAACTTTTGTTTTTTCCCGTTCCATTTTCCTTTGATTCTCGTTAAATTCCCAAAGGGTACGTCCAGTAAGCAGCGTAGATGATAGAGTAGAGCAAAAGGTCGCATAATCGCTTTAGAACTTTGAATGGTTTTTAAATGGGTGCGTGCATAAAGCCGGCGCCAGACATAGCTTCAAAGATTTGCGCACTTCTTTGAAGACTTTGCAAAGCTTTAAAAACACATTTGAACACATATTGTCGCAACCTGCCAGACATGTTTTGCAAACATTTTTCTCCACAGTATGCTAGTAGACGACAAACAAGATGGACGACGATTTTGTGGACGGAATGTGCTTATATTAGGCATAATGTACACCTTTTCCCTAAATTTTTACAGAACCTTTCTTCTTTCAAAGCAAAAAAACACAAATGTCACAATTTATTGTTCTTCTTTTTCTTCAAGTATCAGCACAGTACCCATGTAATAATTTGACTGGACTTTGCGCAAGTGTGGCAGGTTACACAAACATTTGAACACATTTCAACTTTGACCGCTTTCACGTGCACTTTGCCGATCCACATGGCAAAGTGCAAATCTTTATTCAAACTTTGTACACACATTCAAAGTCCCGTGCCACACATAGCTATCAAAGACGTGTTCAAATATTTGTAGCTATGTCTGACGCCGGCTTAACGCAGATCGCCTTTTCTGCCAGAGAAAAGCAATCTGCGTTATGCACACGTCCATTTCAAAGCCATTCAGAGTTCTAAAGCGAGTATGCGAGCTTTTGCTTTATTCTATCATTTACGCTGCGTACTGGACGTACCCTAAGACGGGATGTGTTCAGAAAGAATTGCATACTTTTGACTGTAAAAAGTTCCGCGCAAAGCTTAATGCGGAGATCGTTTCAAATATGTCAAAATTTGTGCATATGAAAACTATCTTTTTGAATCAGGTCAAGAGGAATTTGAAACTTTATTGAAGCGTGGTAAACGCCATCCTAAGCAACTGGAAGAACAACCAATAGGAAGAGGTCTTACTGGAAACAAAAAAAAAGATGTCACATTATTATTAGTGAAACAATTTGGTGAAGATTGGGCCTCGATTGAAGATCTACAATGGTATAAAGATATTCTCCTGAATGAGCATACCACTCTGGATGAAGAAAACGATCATGACAGTGAATGCATTTGCATGGAACAAGACATTGGGGACATTAGAGTTTAAGGGATTAATTATTTTTTGTAACTGATTAAAAATTGAATGCCTTAAAAAATAATTTTAAATTTTTTTTCATAGTTAGAACCCTAATTACAATAGAAAACCCCAAAAAACTTCACTGCAAATATTTCCAAAAAGTCTATTCAAAAAGTCTTATTTCTTGAAGAGACCGATCAAATGGTCGTATTTCTGTCATTTCCGATCAAAAAGCCGTATTTCTAAACAGAAAGTTAAAAAAATACAGTTTTGATGTGAATTTTTTTAAATTAAAAACGCATATCATATTGTAGTCTTAACCTTCACATGAACGTACATTTAAATATTTTTTAGCATTTTTTTAAGAATAACAGGCAGTTTTTTTCGTTTTTTGTCAAGTTTGTTTATGATGGAAATATGACCTTTTGAACAGATGCTCCTCAACTGTTGATGAGGTTGCTGTTATTATGGTTGGTGATCCAGTCGACAAAAGAGCTATAAAAATTACTCGGCGAGACAACACTGTCAGTACGATTTCGGATTTACACCGTTCATATGACGCACTACAATATCCATTAATATTTTGGCAAGGACAAGATGAATATCACCTTAACATCAAACAGTGTGATCCAAATACCGGTAAATTTGACAATTAACTATTTATTTTCTTACTGTATGTACGGATTTTAATTTTGTATTGCATTTTTTTTTTTATTTTTTTTTAGGTGCTTATGGAAATAAGAAAGTTAGCTCAATGAACTACTACGCACACCGATTGATGTTTAGACTAAATCAGGACAACTATATTCTACGATATCGTCAGCTATTCCATCAATACATTGTTGATATGTTTGCTAAGGTTGAAAGCGAACGCTTGCGATTTATTCGATACAACCAGGCTAAATTACGATCGGAAGAATATATTCACTTACGAGATGCTGTTGCTGGAAACATCGATGGAAATTTAAATGCCAATGACATCGGCAATGCTTTCATTTTACCTTCAAGCTACATCGGCAGTCCACGGAACATGCAGGAATACATACAAGATGCGATGACTTACGTACGTTATTACGGTCGACCGGATTTGTTTATTACATTCACATGTAATCAGAATTGGAAAGAGATACAAACTTTGCTATTACCAGGACAGCAAGCAATTCATCGTCATGATATAACTGCGCGTGTGTTCAAACAAAAATTGAAATCCTTTATTGATTTTATTGTTAAATATTCAGTTTTTGGTATCACACGTTGTTGGCTGTATTCCATTGAGTGGCAAAAGCGAGGTTTGCCTCATGCCCACATTTTAATTTGGCTTCAAGATAAAATTCGTCCAGAAGAAATTGATCAAATAATTTCAGCCGAAATTCCAGACCCATCAATTGATCAAGAATTATTTGATATTGTTACTAAACACATGATCCATGGGCCGTGTGGTGCTTTCAACATGACGTCACCATGTATGGAAAATGGAAGATGTAAAAAAAATTTTCCAAAGCCGCATACCAATGACACTATCACGGATATTGACGGTTATCCAATGTATCGCCGCAGAAATACTGAGAATGGTGGCCACACATTCACAGTGCGATTGCCGAATTATCCAAATCAAGTAGAATTTGATAATCAGTGGGTGGTGCCATACTCACCATTACTTTTAAAAACTTATGAAGCTCATATCAATGTTGAGCTTTGCAGTTCTGTAAAATCGATTAAGTACATTTGTAAATATGTAAACAAAGGCAGTGATTTGGCCATATTTGAAGTACTAAATATAAATAACAATGACGAAATAGCACGATACCAAATGGGCAGATACATTAGCAGTAATGAAGCTATTTGGCATATTCTTAGCTTTCCCATACACGAAAGAGATCCTTCTGTCCAGCATCTACATCTTGAAAACGGTCAACGTGTATACTTCACTGAAGAAAATGTTCTTCAACGAGCACTTGAGGCTCCAAAAACGACACTAACTGAATTTTTTACATTGTGTCAAAAATCTGACATTTTTGGCCAGTTCGCAAAGACATTGATATATGCTGATGTTCCACGTTATTTTACATGGAACAAATCCAGTAAAAAATGGGAGCCACGAAAACAAGGAAAACCACATCCTTCCATTACAGGCATATTTAAAGCTAAGACATTGGGGCGGCTTTACACGGTACATCCAAAGCAACGTGAGTGCTTCTATTTACGTTTGTTATTAGTGAATGTTCCCGGACCAACGTCTTTTGAATTTCTGCGAACAGTTAATGGTCGAGTATTCAATACATACCAAGACGCATGTCGTGAACTGCAATTGCTAGAAGACGATAACCATTGGGACTTGACACTTGCTGATGCTGCGTTGACATCAACGCCCAATAACATTCGTCAGCTGTTTGCAATTATTTTGACGACATGTTATCCATCGCAAGCACAAACTTTGTGGGAAAAATATAAAAATTGTATGACCGAGGACATATTGCATCGAATAAGACAAACAGTTCAAGGCCAAAACATAGATTATACGCCAGAGATGTATAATGAAGCGTTAGTGTTGATCGAGGATTTATGTGTTTTAATTTCAAATTTACTACTTAATCATTATGGTATGCCATCACCTGATCGTCCAGCCACCGACTTAGTAAACACCGATTTACAACGAGAAAAACAATATGACCATGGTAATTTAGCAACAATTATCGTGAACAGTGAGCCATTACTAACAACAGAACAAAAAATTATTTATGATCGGGTTATGCTGGCTGTTGCTGCTGAACAAGGCGGTTTTTTTTTCTTGGACGCACCAGGTGGTACCGGTAAGACATTTTTGATATCGTTGATTCTTGCCAAAGTACGGTCGCAACAGAAAATCGCATTGGCAGTTGCATCGTCAGGCATTGCGGCTACTTTGCTAGATGGTGGGCGAACGGCACATTCAACATTCAAGCTGCCATTGGACATTCATAATAAACCAAATGCAATATGTAACATAAAAAAGAATAGTGGAATAGCGGCAGTGTTGCGGAAGAGTTCAATAATAATTTGGGATGAGTGCACAATGGCTCACAAATATTCACTCGAAGCATTGCATAGAACTCTACAAGATTTGAACGGCAATAATAAACTTTTCGGTGGTGCTATCTTACTTTTGTCTGGTGATTTCCGACAGACCTTACCGGTTATACCTCGCTCTACATTCGCAGATGAGATTAATGCATGTTTGAAACAATCATTTTATGGCGAAGTGTTGAAACTCTTCGATTGACCATAAACATGCGCGTACGATTGCAAAATGATCCATCAGCACAAATATTCTCCGAACAATTACTAGATATTGGGAACGGTAAAATAGAACTGCAACCAAATACACAATGCATTAAACTGCCAGACAATTTCTGCACTGTTCTTCAGGAAAAAAATGTATTGATCCAGAGTATTTTTCCGGATATACAAAATAATTACTTGAATCATGACTGGCTCAGTCATCGGGCGATTTTGGCAGCTAAAAATGTTGATGTTGACGAAATTAACTTCCAGATACAACAGTTGTTACCAGGCGATCTGATGTCTTTTAAATCAATCGATACTGTTGTTGATGAAAATGAAAGTGTAAATTTTCCAGTTGAATTTTTAAATTCACTGGATATACCTGGAATGCAACCACATAATCTTCGATTAAAGATTGGTTCCCCTATTATTCTCCTACGTAATTTGAATCCACCTCAATTATGCAACGGTACGCGTTTGGTCATCAAAAAGATTACCGGAAATATTCTTGAAGCAACCATTTTAACTGGAAAGTTTAAAGGACAAGTGGTCCTGTTGCCACGTATTCCAATGACACCGTCAGATTCTACCATACCCTTCAAAAGGCTACAGTTTCCAATTCGTTTAGCTTTTGCCATGTCTATAAATAAGTCTCAAGGCCAAACAATGTACATATGTGGTTTAGATTTAGAAAATCCATGTTTTTCTCATGGACAACTATATGTTGCATGTTCACGTGTAGGGAAACCGTCGAATCTATTTGTGTTAGCTAAAGACAGGTTAACTAAAAATATTGTGCACCGATTAGTGCTAAATTAAGTTGAAATTAAAAGGATTTATAATTAAAAATAATAAATATCATTGTTAAAGATTTAAGACTATCTGCCCTACCTACCTCATTCATAAGTTTGAGTGTCACATGTTATTTACTAATAACTTTGTAATTTACTCATTTCTTACAAATTTGAATAAAAATAATAATAAATTTTAAAATTAATTCCTTTGTATTGATTTTTGCTCAATATCAACTGTACGAAAATTTTAATCAATCGTGCTCAAAGTCCTTCCCCTTCAAATCCCAATTCAGTGGATTTTTGTACCAGCTTCAACGTTTCCGTCTTCGTTCGTAAATAATAATTTCATTGTATTGAGGGGTTACAGTAGTAGAAAATCTGTCATGAAGGTCGCCATATTTTTTTACAAATGGCATCCATGTAAAAAAGCATGGTGGTCCCCATGACTGATGTTCTCCTACCGTTCCTTTTAAATAGTTTACTACAATGTAATATAACAAAAATCATAGCCACAGCAACGCGTGGCCGGGTCTGCTATATATATATATATATATATATATATATATATATATATATATATATATATATATATAATATAATATATATATACCTATATATTTATTTAAAGCTTAAGGGATCCAATGATTTTAAGTGGTATAAATGACTTATCTACTAGTTTTACTTTTACAAAATAAAAAAATTGGCAAATGATTTGGGAATTATCAAACTCTTCCTTAGGTATAAGTATTGCGTGGGTCATCTTTATGTTTTTCGATGGCGATATGCAAAGGTCCGCGTTGTCCTTGTGCAAGATCATATCACAGTAGGGCGAGTGTTGCTGCTGTTTTCGCTTCCGATATTCCTCTAAGGAAATTTTTATTTTCCCTGGATGAGTTGTAGAATATTGTTGTTTTTGGTTCCGTTGTTTTTGTAGTAACTGATGAATACAATTTCTCCTCCTCCTACTCTCCTCGATATACCAAAGCTCCCTTTTTTTGTTGCTGCTGCTGACCGTGTTGGCTCTTATCCGCAATCCCCTTCTTCTTAGCACCTTCACTTAAAGAAGGAAACACTAGAAAAAAACAAGACAATATAGAGCTTAATTCGGCACTTGCCTCTTATTATAAAGTTCGGCTAAAAAGCCTCTTACTTTTGCTCTATAGAGTTTGAAATTTTCTGATTGCAGATATCGAGAGCTCTAGCTTATATACATAAGCGGTCCTCCATTCAAACAAGTACATTAAATCATTTTACAAATGTTTCTACTTGCTTACCATTTTCTTGAAAGATTGGCATAAATAAAAAGCAACCGCAAATCGTAACAGCCCATTATTATCATTAACATCTAAGTCTGCACCTTTGATAATAATTCAAGTGAGTGACCTATTTCCTAGCAAATTTGTGTATACGATCCGATCTTCTAAGAAAACTGCATCCTATCGCAATTTATGGTCATCAAAGTACATTAAATCATCTTGCAAATGTTTTTCCTGACCTGCTCGGTGCTCAAGCGATCTTTCAAGAAACAGTACTCCATTCTATTATTATTTATGGTCATCAACATCTAAGCCTGTACTTTGGTAATAATTTAAAGCGAGTTACTCGGTAACTGAGTTATTTCCAGGTAAAGCTGTGTAAAAGCAAATGCAAGCATATTCTCTGTATGTCAGCTAGTGTACTTAGAGAAATGTATAGTGCAGAAATGGAGGGGATTTCCTATATAAGCTAATGCTCTCGAAATCAAAAATCAAACAAACTCGAGTGTTTGGTACATGGCGTGCAGCCTCACCTCGAGCTGCAAGCGTCATCCGGGCTTCTCCTCTCCCAACATCAGCAGATAAAATCTAAAATAAGAAAAATGAATTAAAATTTGAATTAGAAGTACTAACAGAAGCCTAATCTACGTCTTCGAGGCGTACACGCAATCGAAAATTCTCTACCTTTCTCTAACGGTTGATGTTAGCCCCTCGTGCTATTTATTCAGTGTCCGACGGGAGCTTGCCGATGGTGCTTGTGTTGTAAAGGAAAGTCCACCCATTTTTGAGGTATTTAGTAAGGTACGGCACGCCTGCGAGACGTATTTTTAGGCTCTGTGTAACTTTTAACTAAGATTATGTGATTTTAATTTACTTAGTTTTTCGTACATTTTATGTATATTTTGGCATTGTTTCAGATACAAATATGTCAGGGTCTACTAATATATTAAACAGTGACGATATTTTTGCAATCTTAGACGAAGAAGGTAATATTTGTCTAGGAGAATCAGCTTCTGAAGATGAGGACAACGAGGTTGTGGACGACGTTCAAAGCGAAGATGTTCCGGAGAGCTACCTAAAAAAGTTAAATGACCAGATTACAGCAAAATTCAACTAAAGGAAAAACAACAATATTGTACATACCTTATTTATATAATGATCCTCGTACATGTAGATATACAAAAATTGCCTCTTCAATACTAACTTGATGACCTAAAATTAAATTAATCAAATATAGCGAACGTGATTTACTTACCTGAGTTAAAGAAAATCCAAAATAAAATTCACTCAAAATTAAACAAACATAAACACACGAATATAAACACCCGATGACAAATTAACTTGTCAAAATCAGCTGTTTTGGACAACCATATCACCAAGGGCTGCATTATCTACAACAATATCGTAATCTCGTAACACCCTGTGAAGAGAGCCTAACCGCTAGGCACAGGATACTGGAGAGGGTCTCCCGAAAAATGCAAGGGCAAAAAGGTCAACCCGATCTTCCCAGAAAAATTCTGATTGGGATGAGTTGGCCGTTTTCACCACTTTCCGTTGACCCACGAAAGGAGAAAGACATCGAAGAAATTTGCAGCCCTTGGTGAGTGAATTCTATGTATAATATTAACAATTGTTTCTTACAGACTATATGAAAGGGAAGAAAATCGCGTTCCCTATAAATTAGTGAATTTAAATTGTTTAATTTGCATTTTTTTTTCTTTTGCCGAAGTTAAATAAACTTTAAAAGTGTAAAAATGTTTAAAAGTTTTAAGTTTTCTGTGAGTTAAAATTTATTGAATTATAAATTTTAAATGATGTTTATAAATTTTATAACTTTGCATAAATAGAGGCGAATTATAAAACATTTTTGATGAAAAAAGAATATAGTGCGTTTGATTTTGTGAAGTTAAAACATTGGTTTGCAAGGTCGAGGTTGGCATATATAGGAAATCTTCATACTCGAGACGGCGACAAAAATTCGGACCCAGGATCGAAACCAGGGCATTTCATTCGTGGCAAATTTGTTTTTTTTTCTCATTTTTTTTTATAAGATAATTTTATTACTTTTGAAAAGATAATTTTCAGGGCAAAATTAATCCGTAAAAACAGCTATCGGAAACAGAAGATGAGAATAATTATGTCACTGAAGAGGAAGAATCTGCTTCCACTGAAAAAGCCGACTCAACTCTTGTTGCAGAAGGTGACCCAGCATCTAATTCTGCTCATGCTTCGCGATCCGCCCACTCAGGGCAAATATATCGTGTTCCTGGAAATACTCTCCGCGGTAAAATTGCACATGTTTGGTCAACTAATAAGGGTCAATCATCTCACAGAACTTCAGCTATGAATATAGTCCGCACCTCTCGAGGACCAGCTCGCATGTGTAGGAATGTTTTTGAACCTGCGCAAATCTTCCATCTTTTCATAACTGAAGAAATCATATCTGAAATTGTGAAATGGACCAATGTCGAAATGATCTCTAAACGCCAAAACTTAGGAACACTTACAGCGACTCATAAAGACGGTACTGATTTAGAAATTCGTTCTTTTATTGGAATATTAACTCTAACCGCAGTCATGAAGGATAATCATCTTTCAACAGATGAACTGTTTGACCCTACCTTTTCCGGCACGCGATACATTTCAGTCATGAGCAAAGAAAGATTTGAGTTCTTAGTCAGATGCTGCAGGATGGATGATAAGACTTTGAGACCGACTCTTCGGCCAAATGACGCATTTGTACCTGCCAGAAATGTTTGGGAACTGTTTATAAAACAATGTCGGATAAATTATGTTCCTGGATCGGAGGTGACAATTGATGAACAGTTGCTTGGGTTTAGAGGCAGATGTCCATTTCGGATTTATATTCCGAACAAGCCGGCTAAATATGGCATTAAGTTTCCGATGATGTGTGATGCAACCTCCAAATACATGATTGACGCTGATCCATATACAGGCAGGAGCACAAATACTGAAGGGGTGCCACTTGGTGAATTTTATGTGAAGAAATTGTCGAAGACTATTCATGGATCCAACAGGAACATAACGTGCGATAACTGGTTTACATCAGTGCCACTGGCCAAAAGTTTACTTCAGCAGCCTTACAAATTGACTCTAGTGGGCACTATTCGATCAAATAAGCGGGAAATCCCTGAAAAATTGAAGAACTCAAGATCTCGTCCTGTTGGCAGTTCTATGTTTTGTTTTGATGGCCCTCTGACACTTGTATCATACAAGCCAAAACCCGCAAAGATGGTTTACGTCTTACCCTCCTGTGATGAAAAGGCAGTAATTAATGATTCAAGTGGCAAACCAGACATGATTCATTTCTACAACCAAACAAAAGGAGGAGTAGATTCATTTGATCAAATGTGCACCTCAATGTCTTGCAGCCGCAAAACTAATAGATGGCCAATGGCTGTGTTCTATGGCATCTTGAACATGGCGTTTGTCAATTCTGCTGTAATTTATGGCCATAACATGATCAAGAACAATAAGAAACCCTTGAACAGAAGAGAATTCATGAAGAAACTCAGCACAGATTTATGCAAGCCTTGGATGGAAACGAGGCTTAAAACTCCGACTTTGAAGAGATATTTACGAGAAAACATAAGCCAAATTCTCGAAAAACGTACTGATTCAAGTAAGGAACCTCAGTCGAGAGAATCAGAACCCAGAAAACGAAAAATACTCCGGTTTTTGCTCTTACAAAAAAAAGAGAATGTCAAAATTAATGTGCTATAAGTGCAAAAAGTCAGTATGTTGCGAGCACAAAGTTGATGTCTGTGTGGATTGCACTAAAATTATAGATAGTCATTAAAAGTACTATTACTTGTAATGTTTATACTAACAACAATTACATTAATGATAAAAAATATTAGATTGTTTTAAAAATCAACTTAAGAAGTTGAATTTTTAGTTTGAATATAAGCATAATATTTTTTTTTTGTTGTAATAAATAAATGCGATTGCAGTTTTCATTGATAAAACTATGTTTCATTATTAGTTTATATCCCAAACCAATATTTCCTTCGAAAAATAAAACAAAAGTCGGTATATTTCAGCCTACAGGCTGTCGTTTATATATGTACGCCTCTAAGACGTATGTTAAGGCTTTATGTACCTCCAAAATAGATTAGGCTTCTAGGGAAAGTTGAACAAAAAGGGCTTGACACATATGTAAACAAATGATAGCCAACAACAACAACAACAGACTAATGAAATGAAATTTGAAAAAAAATGAAATTTTTAAACTTAATTTTATATACACGTTACAAATAAATGAATTAATTTGTCAAGCATGAAGTAAATATAAGAAATTAAAAGAGTTTAGTAAGTGAATTAACTGAATAACAGAGAAATAAGAACTTGAAAAATGACTTTGACAGTTTTCACCGGGAAAGGCATTTATCAAATTTTTATTGATAATAAGCCCGGAAACCAGGGCCGTAACGTGGATTTTGTGGGCCCTGGGCAAGACCTTCAAATTGGGCCCCCTCAATAAAAAAAATTGAGAAAAAACTTACCATGGCTATAGTTCCTGTTCTTTCACATTTTTAAAGTTTAGTAGGTATATCACTTAATAAATAAACACAAAATAAGGAATCTTTAAATTGGTCCTGTCCATATTTTTTGTAAATTTTTTTTTATTTTATATTTATGAAGAAAAACGAATTAAAAATTTATTTAAATTGCATTCTTCTTGCTTTTTTCTCCGCAAACTCATCAATTATATTATTAAAGTCTATTTCTTGCACTATGTTAGATTCAATTGATATAATAGACAGGTTCGACAAACGCTGTTGTGAGAGCGACGATCTTAAATAGTTTTTAATTAACTTCAGTTTACTAAAACTTCTCTCGCAAGAAGCGGTGGTGACTGGTAGGGTTAGAAATATTCTTAAAGCAGCCACCATGTTTTGGTACGATTCGACTAATTCGAAATCATGTATAGTCTTGTAATATATTTAGAGGAGTGGTTTCTTTCAAATTTTCCACCAGCCCACATACTTGAAATTTAAAACTTTCATTCTCACAGCTTAATTCGTGACTATTCAAATCTTTATCATATTTTCTGGATAAATCTGCCGCCGCCTTTTGTAATTCAACAACGCTCATTGATTCTAATGACGAGCCAAAAAGAAAAGAAAAATCTTCACAATTTCTCTGTGAACCTTCACGGATGCACGATTTTTGAATGAAGAAGATTTATGAATGAAGTCACAAGAGACTTAGACTTCATTTGTGTCTACCAAGATAGAGGGTTAATGATAGAGGGATAGAGGGTGAAAATGTTTGTTACTAGCCTTTTTCCCGGTATTTGCAAAATATAGTGATAGAACATATTAAAAATCACTTCATTTGGTGAAAATTCAGTTTGAACTAAAATAGCCTGAAAATAAACTTGGTTGGCCAAAAGTACAAAAGATCATGATATATTCGTAAAGTTCAATTAAAACCCTTGCGATTTCATGTGAAACAAAATTTTTTGAGGTATACACATTTTGAGATATTTTAAGTTGAAAAAAAGCTGTTTTTTAGCTTTTTCAAAAAAAAAAGCTTATACAGAGGCTCTGTCCGTCTGTCCGTCTGTCCGTCTGAAGCCTACTTTCATCTCTGAAAGTACTGCAGATACAGACTTGGGAAATATCTCAAAATGTAGCTCTTGGTCAAAAGACCAAAAACTGAGAAAATGGTCTGGAAATTTCAACCAGAAGTATATTTAACAACAAAAGTATATTTAACAACAAAAAAGAGATTTCGAATAAAGTCCATATATCGGTGGCCTAGAGGTAAGGCGCTGGAGTCCAATCCCAGGCGAACCAAGTTCAATCCCCGACCGCAAAATGGTGAAATAAAAATTTTTTTTTACTTCGGTGTAACATGTTTTAATTCTATTTCTCACTAAATTATATTATTTAATAATGATACTCAGGAGAACATAAACATTTATTTAATTAAAAGTGCAAAAAAATCATTTTCTTGAGGTTTTATGGCTCTTCGGCAGCTTTATAAATCATTAAGAAATTTCGCGGAAATAATATAAATTATTTATTTGTTTATATGCATATTTTATATGCTGTTCATTTTATTATTGTTTATAGTCATGTAGGTGGTGCTGTAGACCAAAACAAAAATTTAATTTTATCGAACTTCGCTGTGGATTTGTCACAAAAAATATGTATGATTTAAACGAAACATTTGGTAGGTTTAAAACGAAAAGTAGATATCTAATTTTTACCACGGCATATAAACGCTTACTGAAATGAATGAAAATTTATAAATTTAATTGCACGAACGATGTATTTAAGACCGTCCTTATAGTCCATCAATATAAGGAAGTGATTTTTCTCAGAATTTTTAATATTTTACAAACGATTTGCCCCATATCTAAAAAATTTTGCAGCCCTTTGTTTAAAAGCATATTTTTAAGTTTTTATTAACTAAATTTGTATGTATTAGGCATAAAAACTGTTAAAATTAGTTCAACCTAAACATTTCATAGGCACCGAACAAATTACTTTATTGCTGCAAAACTGATAGAAGGTCGGTGGGAGAGTGCGTAGCGCGTTTGATCCTCGATCCAGCGGCGCGTAGCGTTGCAGGTTCAAGCCCTGGTCGGGAAGATTTTTTTTTTCTTTTTCTTCTTTCTGAAATGATTTATTAACATATTAGTCAACCACCGATAGTATCAGCCATGGCCCGAAGGTCTAAGGCGAAGTACCGTCGTCTGTGGGCTGTGTAGGGCTGCGAGTTCGATTCCGGCTGGCGGTGCTTTTTTTTCGTCATAATTTTTTTTTAATTTCCTTCGGGGATTTGTTTCACAAGTTTTTGACATGAATACGTCTCTAAATTTGCTTCCAGAACAAAAACCGATGATAACGAAATTATGGCATATAGTTTTTATTTGCAGCTCAAAAACTATTGTTTAGGTATATTGAATATAGAAATATACCATGACGTGGGTGAAGAATCAAAGAATTTTATTGTTTACATTTTATTTCCTTTTTTTAAGCTATGATGATTATATTGTAGTGTTTGTTAAATACTTTGTTAAGTTTTAGATTACGCAAAGTCTCACAACTTATAACCTACATAAGCCTTTAACAAAAACTTTTCAAGATTAATTATATATAGCGTTGGTCAGTGTAATACTTATGAATCTCCATGGCCAAACTAGGATACAGCATTATGACAATAATTAAATCAATGCAACGTGAAATAAAAGTTCTAGTCAAGAACGGATTTGGCTTATTTAGCTTATTATAGATTGAGTTATAGCTCACAATTGAATATGTACCAAAAGTTTTAATTAGTCGCCGCTTTGAGATTTTACCATCAACGCAGGCTTAGTTTATTATACTACAATAAATCATCATAGCTAAAAACAAGTACTCAAATTCATCAAGAATCGAAACCTGGTCCTTCGCACCCCGATCTAGCGCCTTCCCATTACTCCAAACACTAATTTGTAGGTAGGTGGCAATAAACATATGTATTTATTTATGCTTACGTAAAAAGGTACATTCCAATGCTAGATATGTATAAAGTTTCGAAGGAAGTAAACAACTGAATTATGACAACAGATTTTCTATTAATTATGAAATGTATTTTGTATATTTTATGGAATAGATAATCAAACAAAGAGTAATGTAATATTGCCATAGATGGTGTTCACTATTCTTTGTCATAGATGGGGTGCAATTAAAATATATCAATTCTTTCAAATTCTTGGCGGGTAATTATTAGTGTTGGTCTCATTACGAGGAGGGGGCACTTGTGTGTGTGCACGTGCATATATGCTATGGATAAACAGATGCCTATGTTTTTCAGTAGATGTTCTACATTTAAAGAAAAGTGAAGTGCGTGCGTGATTTTTTCTTTAAAAATAAAAAAAAGTTACATTGAAGTGTAAATTAATACAAAAGGTGCGGTAAGCCGAATTTTTAACAATAATACATGTATGTTTAAGTAAAATAATACACCTAATTCTGTTGTGCAAAGTGCTTCACATTAGATTTGCCTCCAATCCAAAGAAAAATGTTTAGATTCGTTTTATATAGTGTTTACATGTGTGATGTGCTTTTTTTTTCAATTTGACACATTCGAATTATTGGCCTCGATTCCCAGATCCGGCGGGCTGGAAGTGAGTGCGGATCAATCTCCACTTAATATATTGTCATCCAGTCTGAAGTGTTATTCAACAGAAAGAACACCATGAAAAAGCGTAATTAGTGGCTAGTCTCTAGGCACAACATCCCACTAGTTTTTTTTAAACGCCATTTGAACCATTAGATCTAAAAATTTCGCTTCGACAATGTCATAAATCGATTACATAAAATTTCCTACCAGAATAGTGTATTTTTACATTTTTTACTGTTCACTATTTGCAAATTTAGAAGAAAATTCAACTATTGTGAATTCTGACTTCGATAAAAACATAAAATAAAAAATCGATTATAAAAATCAATAGAATCAACGAAAAAATCTTATATTTGGCAAAATTTGTTGTTTTTAAGTGCAGAAAACGCCAGTGAAGTTGAATTTAAAATCCGTGATGGGCGGGTGGACACTCATGCTGAGTTGGCATGGAATTACCCATATGTGATTTGGAATATTCATTAAAATACGAATGAAAATAATTGAGATAATTTTTTATCGGGGTTTCCTGGGCCCCTCTGGGGCCCCCCTGGGCCCAGGGCCCTGGGCAAGTGCCCCTATTGCCCCTGCCTAGTTACGGCCCTGCCGGAAACACATATAGCACATGAAAAATACACAAAGAGTACATACCTGAAGGTAATTCATCCCTTTTTGGCCCTAAAAAACACTTAACTCGCGCGAATTTTACAAAAAAAAGGGTCAACGACCGTGATCGCGAAACCGAAAAATGACAACTGGCATTCATGTTCCGATTCCATTATCAGCTGGCGCTATAAAGCTTTTAAGGAAAGGGATGCCAGGTGGGCGCGTAACTATCGCGAAAAAGGCTAAATTAAAGAAAATAAGAATTTATAATTTAACTAATAAGAGGAAAAGAGACAACAACATAAAATGAGACAAAAAATATGGGTTGGTCGATAATAAATCTGCAACGTCGATAAGGAAAATTAAAAATTATAGCAGTTTCTACCATATCGACACGGCAAACCTATTTCGCGTTTAAATAGGGTTGCCTTGTCGATATGGTAGAAACTGCTATAATTTTTAATTACACCAGCGGCCCTGAATTCATTCGAAATAATATTCTACGGAGTGCCTATTAGCTCAGTGCAATTAGTCGAAAAAAGGGCATGAAATTGCATTTCATGATGGTCAAAATTTTTTTTTTGGAATTTGTTGGGGTACATCTGACAATGTTAAAACCAAGTTTGTGGGGTCGCAGTGTGATGGGAAAAGCCGCCATCTTGAAAAAGTGGTAGAGGTCGTTTATACCAAATAACTTGGTTGTGTGCAATGATAGCTGAAAATGATCAAAACAAAGTCATTAGAGAATAAAATTATCTACAAAATGAGCCCTTAACGATGTCTGTAAGTTAATTTGGCTCAAAGTTATGGCCGCTCAAAGTTCGAACTTGTTCGATTGGTTGAGGTTGAATGCAGTTTTTTGCGATTATCTCGTAAGATATTAATTTGGGTGGGTTAATGCCGACTATCAAACTTATAGTGCTAGTGATTACCTTTAGAATAAGCCCTTAGTCATCGTTCTCGCTGGTATAGTGTGCGAGTAATACAACGCCAAAGTTCGCACTTCACGTGCCTGAAATAACTGATAACGCCATTTTTTTTTAATATATCGTTAACGGTTGCTCATATGATAATGTAGTAAATAGCAGAAATACGGGCATTAAAATATCTTTCAAAGGGGCTATTGGCCTAAGCTCTATGTGGTTTCATGTCTACGACATAGCGGGTGAAAAGTCAAGCGCGAAGGTTGTGTCACTTCTCGACGAATAACTCGCTTCCAGCCAGTTTCGCGTGTCGGATGAATTAGAATTTTATGTAACGCCCTGAATTATCTATATTTTGGGTTATTTAACAACTTTGGAAAATTATAATAATGGGAAATAGTAGCTAAGAATCGCGAAAACTAAAGCACTCCCTTTCAATATATCATATATTTTTTTTCGATAAATCTTTAATATAAACAATACGTGAGTACTTCTTTTGTGGGAGAATACCTTCATCTTCAGCCCAGTATTGAATGTAGCACCTCACATGAATGTTGGCGGTCGAGAATCTTTTCAGTAATTTCCCACTTTCTTTGTCTTTTCTTGCAATGCTCCTCTTTAAAAGTGATTGCACTCCTCTTTCTTTAACCGTTCTCACTTGGCCTACCGAAATACTGTAAATGAACATAACAAAATGATAAAATTCAGGAAAAATATCATTTTCATGTAATAGTATGGTCATTATTGTTAATACGTTTTTTTCATAAACAAGGTACTTTCATAACGTTCTTCAGTGTTTTACTAAAAAAAATCGTCAAAATTGATGGTTCTAAGCCACTACATATGTCTTATTGTTATAATTTCCGAAAGTAGTTAAACAAACAATTCGTAAACCTCGCGGTTGACCTTTGACCGGTTGTATCGCAGGCATAAAACGACATGGAGCTTCGACTAATAGCTCATTTGAAAGATATTTTTATTGTCCAAATTTTTGCTGTTTACTACTTTTTCATATGAGCAACCGTTAAGGAGATATTCAAAAAAAATTGCGTTATTAGTTATTTCAGGCACGTGAAGTGCGAACTTTGGCGTTGTATTACTCGCAAACGATACATGCGATAATGATGACTAAGGGCTTATTCTAAAGGTAATCACTAGCACTATAATACCTATGACACACATGGGGTATCGATACCTAGATATTGCGTATATCCACCTTATACCCCTTGTGTGTCACCCAATACCCGGTTTATACCCAGGAAAACAAGTGGTTATGAAGTGGGTATCGATACCCCGAAAATTTTGTGGGTATAAAGTAGGTATCAGTTCTTTTCACTGTGCGCAGCACCATCTGTATGCGAAAATCGAGCAAAAAAACCTGTAAATACATATTTTTTACCTTCAAATTTAAAAAAAAAGAAGAAGAACACTAAAAATCAGTCAGTCAACTACAGAATAAATTTATCCACGGAGGAAATAAAAACCCGAATAAAAAATCTAACTAAAAAATTTAGGTTTGTAATTTTGTAACATGTTTATTATAGGTATACTATACATATAAAACTCATTTATCATTACAGAATCAGTCAGTCAAGTGACAACATAAAAATGGACGAAAACACTGCACCTAATAAAAGGCGCCGCATTTTAAGCAATGCGGAGAGTGTTATTTTAATAGAAGTATGGAGGAACCACATTAAAGACCTCCGAGGAAACAAGCGTAACAATTGCGTTTATATAAATATGGAAAAGGAGCTGAAGGACAATTACAGAATAAATTTATCCACGGAGGAAATAAAAACCCGAATAAAAAATCTAACTAAAAAATTTAGGTTTGTAATTTTGTAACATGTTTATTATAGGTATACTATACATATAAAACTCATTTATCATTACAGAATGGAAGTATTAAAATCAGGAAAATCTGGAGGCTCACCTTCAGATTGGGAGCACTTTCATGCCATAAAAGAATTTATTGGCCAACATAAATGTAATACGGGAACCCAGTTAATGGAAGAGTCCATTTATATAGATGCATTGGGTAATAAAACATTTTAATTTATGAATTAATAATTTGGAATTCATTATATCAAATTTTACAATATCTTTTTAAATTATTTTCCTAATGTATATTTATATTTTTCAAGATGATGACCCATTGGTGGCGGCCGTTCAACAGGGGGATGATAGTAGTAATGAAGAGTCGGCTTCTACACCCTCACTGCCTTCTTCAGCAGCATCTCCAGCGCCTTCAACTTCGCGTTCTGGAAAGAACAAAAATTCTATTGAACGAATGGTAACTATTGCGGAGGAAGAGCTGTCGACTTTTAAAACTTATTGTGCCGAGTCAAAAAAGCTTGACCTTCTACATTTGGAAGAAGTAAAAAAAACTAATCAATTGATGGAGGTGAACAATTCCCTCCAGGAAAAATTAATTGATTTTATAATTAAGAAAGATCTTACTAAAGATAATTTATATATGTGAAGTGAATAATAAAAATATGTTTACATAAATGAATTCTTTAAAAACTTTGTTTTTATATGTACTTACGAAAAAGCTGCATTATAGCGTTGCGAATTATATTTCCTGAAGGTTCTGTATTGCCTGCCACGATTGCTCTTTGAGGCTGAAGTCTTCCATGGTCTTCCTCTAATTCTACTATCCAGTTCCTGTTTATGTTGTCGTTTCTTTCGTTGCAGATATTATGTAGGACACAACAGGCTTTAATAATAACAGGCGCATTATCAATGTGCACCTCCAGGCCTTTCCCCAGTCTACGAAATCGTGCTTTCAAATGTCCGAATGCGTTTTCAACAACGCGTCTACATTTTGATAAACGTCCATTGAAACGCTTTTGATGTTCTGATTGATCCGCGTGAAAGGGGAAAGGCTTCATTAAATAAGGACCCAATCGAAATGCTGAATCGCCGATTAATAAAACCGGCACTCGAACTCCTTCTATATTTCGGCTGTTTGATTCGAAAATCGGATTCATTGTATGTTGTTCTTTCAGTAATGAATTTTCGAATATTGTTGAATCATTACTCCTTCCAGGAATGCCAACATTTATGTATGTAAAACGGTATCTGTGATCCACTGCTGCGAACAAAACCATAGAATGCCAACCTTTGAAATTATAAAAGTCGACTGCCTCTTCTTTTGGTGGATTAATTTCAATATGGCATCCGTCTATCGCTCCAAAGCATTGAGGGAAACCCAATTTTTCGAAGCCTGTTACCACTGCATTAATTTTCTCTTGTGTAGGCGGGTAAATATTTAAAAATTTGGGCTGGAAAACCTCCCAAACTTTTTTGCAAAATTGTAACACAATTTCACCCACTGTCGTCCTGCCGACCCCAAATAAACTTGCAATTGTTCTATATTCCCCTGATGATCCAAGAGCATAAATAGCAATCGCTATTCGTTTTCGAAGAGGAATTGCCGATCGCCATGTTGTGTCCAGCTTTGTCATACTTTTTAAGTGCAAGCAAAAAAAATCCATTGTGGATCGGTCGACACGAAAATATAATTTAAATTTTTCATCATCAAATTTAGGCACCTCCTTCTCCCAAAAATCTGATTTTTCAACCTAAAAAGAATGAAATTAATCTTTTATCCTTAATCCACTCTTTGTTTATTGATTTTAAACAAACCTTAGATCAAAACTTTCTTCTTTTGATGCGTGGCTGTAAACTAATCAAACACATCTGCCTCAACATTTTGCATGTCAACCAGGATCTGATAACTAGGTATCTCATATTTTTTCTTTTACGTTCTACATCTTGAATTCGCCTGATACCCAGTTTTATTTCCTCCTGTTTGGCGAGGAATAAAGCTATTAAATTTTCCACTTCCATATCAAGTTATGCCACTTAACACCACTTACAACTTTAATTCTAACAAAATTCGCTTAACATGTGAGAAATTTTCAAGTTGTCGAGAAACGTCAAATTATACCCTCGTTCGTGTGTGTCAGGGGTTCCTCAATACCCCGGTATTCGCGATATCCTGATATCGATACCTAGGTTTCGATACCCCATGTGTGTCATAAGTATAAGTTTGATAATCGGCATTAACCCACACAAATTAATATCTTACGAGATAATCGCAAAAAACTGCATTCAACCTCAACCAATCGAACAAGTTCGAACTTTGAGCGGCCATAACTTTGAGCCAAATTAACTTACAGACATCGTTAAGTTCTCATTTTGTAGATAATTTTATTCTCTAATGACTTTGTTTTGATCATTTTCAGCTATCATTGCACACAACCAAGTTATTTGGTATAAACGACCTCTACCTCTTTTTCAAGGTGGCGGCTTTTCCCATCACACTGCGACCCCACAAACTTGGTTTTAACATTGTCAGATGTACCCCAACAAATTCCAAAAAAAAAATTTTGACCATCATGAAATGCAATTTGATTTACTAATTGCACTGCACTATATTGCATTAGGAAAAAGTAATGCTTTTTAGTCATTTTTTCCTTTGAAATGCATGAATGCACCAAGGGCAAAGGGATCTTCGGTGGATGGTGAAATTGTGTCATTACAGGGATAAATTTGGAAATCTGTGTTTTAGTTTTGATTTTTTGAATTTGAATGTTATATTTAAGAGGAAATATTTTTTGGTTCAAGTTATAAAAATTTCTAAATGAATTGAATGATTTTTTGTATTTTTTTTAAAATAAAAATAAAGAACAAAATAAAATAATTTTTGTGTGGAAAAGCGGAATAAATAGAAGAATTTTTGATGGATTAACATTGTGTTTTTTATTAGTATCAACTTGCGTGTACAAATTAAGGAATTGGAAAAACTAAGGTTTTGTGCTTCGAAATTGGAAACGCCGCTACACTTCCACCAAAAGAGTTACGTCAGTACTTATTCATCGAGCTCTACAGAACTAAAGTAAGAGGCTTTTTAGCCGAACTTTATAATAAGAGGCAAGTGCCGAATTAAGTTCCAACTGAGTTTGCTTGTTTGTTTGTTTTTTAAAGCAGGTGCGGTTGCAAGTAAGCAACACTGTTGAAGAAGATGAAATAATAAAAGAGTTTGCAGAGGTAAGAATGTTTTTAAGTGATCATTAATTGTTTTATCATTTTATTTCTCTTCAGTTGGTTTGTTTTAAAGTAGAAACGTCGTTGAAATAATAATAAAAAAATTGGAAAAGATTTTAGAGGAAAGAATATTTTTAATTGTTTGTAGAATTATTTTTTCTAATATGATTTTTTTTCTTTTTATAGATTAAAAGAATGAGCAGTTTTGAGACAGAAGATTTGGTGTTGAAGAGAAAACAGTCAACCGACTAGGGGTTGAAACGACGTCTGTTTGACGATGAAGGAGGGATAGAGGATGGCATTAAGCCATCTATTAACAAAAGGAGAAAACAGCATACTCCCCTTCACCGTGAATGATGACACCAGATACAGCATAGATGATGATGATGGTGAAGAAGAAGCAGACATTCTGGAGCTGATTAACAGCCTGCGATACAAGAAAAGTATATCTTTGAAGGATATGACGGTTGACCAGGTGTACTGCATACAGTTCGGGAAAAAGGTGGTGGTTGAGATACCCAGTTCGGGAAAAAGGTGGTGGTTGAGTTAGAGGTTGGTAATATATACCTTCCTGTAAGGTATAATAACCTTTCCGATAAGGTGATTAATTTATTTAAAAAGGGGAAATTTGGAATAGTGAATTTGGGTGAAAAGGGTAATACCTTTGACCTCATTTTCAAAAAAATTTAAAATGTTTTCTCGAATTAAAAATATTATTGTTATAATAAGTACTATTAAACATAATAATAAAAATTAAAAATGTTTAAGGAAAAAATATTAATTGTTATAATAAGTATTAATAATTATTTTTAAAAAATAAAAATGTTTAACAAGTAACATATTGTTTCTATTATGATCACTCCCTAGTCGTTTTTCAGATTTTGTTTGGAGTTCCCGTAGGAACCAATGCTTGAAGAGTGAAAGTTCCACCACAACATCCCATTAGTGCGCGGAGGTAAATGACCACGCGTCAGCTTTGTAGTCATGCGCACTTTCCACTCTCGCTTTTTCTTCCACTCCACACCTGTCGAGCTCCCCAGACAAACCAAGCCCCTGCCGGGTCCCTCGCCGCACCTGCAAGCCAAACTAGAGGCCGCCTGTCAATCAAAGTGACATAAACAAAGCTATCCGCGAGTGAACACTTGCGAATCAAACTAGAGGCCGCCTGTCAATCAAAGTGACATCGCTGAGGAACCAGTCGAGGACCCCGTCGCAGCCCCGCCGAGTCCGCCCCTCCCGCTGAACCAGGCCACAGACTGACCTAGTCCCGCCGAGCCCACCCCTCCCGCTGAGCCAAGCCACATACCGACCTGACCCAGTTCCCAAACTCGTCCACGGCCAAGGCCAATCACCTTGACCTACATTCCAGCGTGATTGATTGATGATGACAGGTGATTGATTGAGGACTTTGACCTACTTCCGTGACCTAGATCGCATCCACAACCGTCCTAGTACCTACTGAGATTGATAGAAATGAGAATTACATTGTGCTTACTCAGAAGATATATGTCGAAAGATTACTTCAAAACACAGGTATGAATATGGGTAAAAGTAGATGTACTCCAATGGAAACAAATGCTCACTACACTATAGCATCTGATTGTTATGAAGCTTCAGAGGAATTTATCTCAGTATATAGAAGAATGTTAGGATCCCTACTATACATAAGTCAAGGAACTAGACCGGACATAGCATTTAGTGTCAACTATCTAAGTCGGTTTCAACAAAATCCTACGGAAGAGCGTATGGCGGGATTGAAACGAATTCTTGCTGGAACACTATCACATGGGATTGTATACAAAAAGCTTAGCGAAAAACCTGAACTAATTGGTTATGCGGATGCATCTTTTGGTGATGATTCTGAAAATAGGCGAAGTGTAACAGGTTTTTGCTTTATGTTAGAGGAAAATATGATCTACTGGAAAAGTAATAACAAAACTCAGTTACTTTGTCGTCATGTGAAGCGGAATATGTAGCATTAAGCAACGCAGTTAAAGAAGCAAAATATTTGCAGAACTTGTGTAATGAATTCGAGATGGAGATAAATAATATTAAAATTTATGAAGATAATTTGCCAGCGTTGATGATTGCAACAGGAAATGAAGGTAAAAGGTCTAAACATATTGACATCAAATATCACTTCTTGAAGGAAGCAGTTGACAGAAAGGAAGTTGTATTGGAACATATCGATGGAAATGACAATGTAGCAGACACGTTTACAAAACCACTAGGAAAAATTAAGTTTGTGAAGTTTAAAGATAAAATGGCGATTCGTGACGTTGACGAATTTAACATACAGGAGGGAAGCGTTTCCAGAGGGGGAGTGTTAGCATGGCAACATTGAAGCTACTTTTTCCTTTATGTCATGACAGATATACGGGGAAATTTTCTCTAAGATTAATATTGGTTATATTGTGAAATAAAGTATTTTGTTTGTTGCAAAGAAAAGGGTATTTAATTCAGCACTAATAATAAAATTCTAATAAACAAAATTAATAGTTATTAAGAATACTAGAAGGAAACTAAAAGAAATGCATAAGAGCAACTGGCACTTAACGTTTACGCCGGACTCCACCGATGACCCTTTCCTTGTTCGCCTCCTGTGTAACTCGTTGAACTTTCTACCATTTTAACCGACTTCAATCACTCTTCACCTTTCACTTGTAAGTTTCTAAATTCTAAAAACTGCCGAACCGCTCCAGGGGCCCGGTTTTCATTGGGAAATACCCCCTATTTTATATTTTCCAGCGCACATTCCAGTATACTGGAATCGGTTACAAAATATTATCAATAATTTTTGTTTTTTTTTTTTCCAAAAAGTGCGTTGGAACTCGGCATTCCTTTTTCTACCTCCGGAAAAATTCTCAAGGCTCGGGCTCGCCTGTAGCATGAAATTAAAAATGGGGCTTGACAGCCTTCGGCCACATTTTTGGAAATTCCGGGGTAGATCTTTAATTTAAAATTATTACTCGTTGGAGCACGCCCTGTGTGCTGGTCAGGCTAGTTCGAACATTTAATTTGTCCGGAGTGTGAAGTTCTGCTAGGAAATCTCAATCACAGGGGAAGAGGTTAGGATCATCGAAGGAGCCGTGCGGCGTATTACAATTAGTCTTCCAATCTATGGTAAGTCTTTAACCCTAGTTCCTATTTATAATTACAAATTTATTATGTATTCATCTGTCCTTTGGGTTGAGTTTTTAGGAGCAGTCGTCATGATGGGGTTGATACGGAACCGTTTGCTGTAGCCTCGGTCAGTTCCCTTAGCAGCGGAGCTTTAATTCGATTTATTTTAAAAACTAAAGCCACCAGTAGGGACAGCAGTTTCATTTTCTAAGGACACACAGACGGCACGAACAGATAAGTTTTCCCTACTTTTCTTAACTTTCATAACTAATTTTTATTTTATATTTAGGTCATAACAATCGATTTATACCATGTCTCAGAAAATTTATAAGCAGAAGAGGTAGGCCAAGTGTCATTTAAACCGACAACGGTACGAATTTCGTTGGTACGGCTAATGCAATGCAACGTCTTGATTGGACTAAAATTGAAGATTACGGTACTACGATGCGAATCAAGTGGAAAATTAACCCTCCCACGGCATCTTAGTTTGGTGGCTGGTGGGAACGTTTGGTGGGATTGGTAAAACAGGTACTACGACGAGTGCTGGGAAGAGCATCACTTGACTTCGAGGAAATGACAACAATTTTATGTGAATGTGAGGCAGTCATCAATGCTAGACCTCTGACCTATGTATCTGAGAATTCCACTGATTTGACCCCATTGACACCAGACATGTTTCTGAAAGAGATTGACAGGGTGGGAGTAGCTGATTTAGACAAGATTGAGGAAGTCAATTTTAATAGACGTTTAAAATATAGAAGTCAATTGCGACAGACTCTCAAGCGACGTTTCCGAGAAGAATATCTGGGACAATTGGTACTACATAGGAAGAAACTTTCCGGAAGAAGAGTCGGAGTCGGTGAGTTAGTGTTGATAGAGCATGATAATGAGACAATTAAAACTTTGCGGAATAGATATACACGTAGAGGTAGACAGGTTAGGACCCCACCTAGATTAGATTTCTAAGTGTAAAGGATTGAACTTGAGATATAGATGTCACTAAAGTTGAGTTCAGTTCTTCTTCTTATTGTATTGTGGTAATTTGACATAACCTAAAAAATAGAAAACGTGTCTAGAGTCAATGTAAAAATAACCTGTCAATGTGAAAATAAAAGAATTATAATTACAGTTTAAATAAGTGTATTTTATTACAAGACGCTACATTTACAAGACACTACATTTGGCGACGAGGTCAAAAGGTTAATTACATTTCAATTAATATACAAATAATTACAGATTCGCAACATGAACGCTGAACAATTTAGCCAATTCTTCTAAATGCAAAACCGGCAAGTCGAGCAAATTACAGCTCTTATACGGCAAGTTACACAGAATACAACATCACAAAGACAGGTAACCAACGATAATAACATACGCCAGCAAGATGAGAATTCAGAAATTAAGGAAGCCATACGAAATTTTAAATGCGAAAAATACTCATCAAATCTTTTTCAGACTATTTCGAGGCACAATGCCGCATGTGGGTGTCGATAGAAACACCGAACGTTTTAAAAAAGCCAAAAAAGAGCTTTTCCCGGCGTATTTGACCCCAGAAACTTTCCAACAACTGAAAGTTGCATTTACAAACGCATCGATTGCATTTCAAGACCAGGGATACGATGATATTAAACCCAAATTCTTGCGTTTATTTCAAGTAAAAACAACACGATTCAAAGCGTTGTCTCAGTTTTGGAACTGGACTAGACAAGAAAATCAAGCATTTGAATCATACGCCAATACATTGAAAGCCTTGAGCCAAGATTGCGGGTATGAAGGCGACATGTTTGATAGACAGTTAAAAGATCGATTTGCCACAGGGTTATAGCCCAATAATTTAGAAATTGAATTGAAACAAAAATGGCCGGATTTAAAAGTCACAGAAAATGACGCAGAACGGGAAGCAACCTTCTCAGAAGTTTTTGCAGTTGCCCAGTCCAGAGAAATTGCTGAAAAAGATCACGAAAAACACACTGAAAATGACAATATTTTCTACACAAAAACAAAATTACACCCTAATCATAACAAAAACCGAAATATAAAAGAAATCAAGCCAGGCGATTGTATTAGGTGCGGAAATAGGCACGGAAAATCAAACTGGACGTGCGTACATGAGAAATAATACAAAAAGAAAATTCTCACCAAGATCAAAACGAAACCAGAGCAATATGCATACTACAGGCAAGCAAAACTTCAGCGATACCAGGAAACGGAATCTTCATTTACCTCAGGTGATGAGCATAAATTGTTCCATGTCGGGAGAAAAAGTAAAAGAATTGATGTCGAAATCAATATCTTCAAGTGAGTAGGTATTGGGTCGGTTTGGGATGCGAACCAGATCACTAGGTCAAGGTCAAGGTGATTAATCACGTGTAATTATGTTGACAGGTCATTAACCTGTAATTATGGTAAGTGGGTGACCTTGGAATGTGTGCCAGACGTATTAATTGTTTGAGTAGATCAAGGTAATCGCTGTTATTGTTGTGTGTGTGAGGCACGCCCACTTGTGGCGCCTCGAAGGTGAAAGTTTGAGTGCGGAGGTTTGGAGGAGAGTGCAGCGGAAGTATTAGCGATGACGATGCAACGGCGACGGGGGCGGCGGCGGGGGCTGGGGGCGAATGTTGAGAACTCGATGGCTCGTCGGGTACATCATGTCTATGGGAGTTGTAGAAGTAGTTAGTGGGCCCCCTGTAGCGTGGGAACTTTTTTTCACCTGTCATGAAAGTGGGCTTCCAAACAAAACCTGAAAAACGACTAGGGAATGTTCATAATAAAAAAACAATATGCTACTTGTTGAACATTTTTATTTTATTTTCTAATACCGGATTTATTATTACACTCAGTTGTGAAATTCTGTTTTAAAATCTAAATGTATCCACTGCATACTGCTCCCATGGTCCTTTCCTACTTTGTCTGTATGCGAAACTCCATACTACCATATATTTAACTTGTGGGTCTTCATTGAAACTTATTTTCTCCCTCATATCTGCTCATGGAAATAATAATGAATTGCTAGAACGAATAAAATACCAGCTAAAAATTTCAAAGTGTTGAAAGGCCAAAGTATGGTTTTTGATTTAGGTTGTTCTGTAAGTGGTGCTAGATGATCTTTGAATCGTCCGCATTCGTCTATCCTATTAGCATAGATACAGTGTGGTGAACGATGTCTATAATTGAAATCTACATCCGATGCGCAACTCATAGCATGTATCTGTAGAGAACAAAAGTAAGCCAAAGCCACTTTTCGCTAGCTGGTCTGATGTATCTAAGTCTACTGCTAGATTATCGAATGTTTTCAAACGATCGTATTCTTGTTTCAAGTTTAAAATGTATGAATGTATGTATGAATGAGTGTAACAGGTTTTATATCACGTCTTTTATATTAATCCAAGTATTGTGTTTTGAAGGAAAACCAAGCCACTTCACTAGAACTTGATTACCGCGTCTTTTTATAACCTTTTCTACTAAATAAACATCACAATGTTTCATTTATTGGAGTTCTTGGATGATTCCATAAAACCAAGAAGGTGTGTGTGATCAGGGGCCTTATTCTCTATTACAATACTCAAATGCTTTTTACTCGAAAGTGTTATCCGAAACTAAAGTCTTTTTGTACTCCTTATTACAATATTGTTTCCTATAGTATCTACATGAATTATCTTCTACTACTTTATAACAAGAAATGTCAATTTTCGTTGCAAGTTGAAGTGTCAAAGGAAATAAATTGGATATTCGTAATTATTCCTGTTAGGTATGAGTTTTATTTGAAACATTGATAAAACCATGGATTCCGTCTATTATTTTCTAAGTAGAAACGAGGACACCGACAATGAAAATGTAGCCGTTACCGGGCGAAATCTTAGGGACAAATCGAATATTTTGGACCTTCCAGAAATAATGTAAAATAACATGATCCTTTATTATCGTTATTTAATTATTTTATTTATAGGTTTGTCAAATTATTTAGGTTGTCCAAAGAGGCGTTTGTGCACGTGCTAGACGAAACATTACCTCTTTAAAAAAACCCTCGAGAATAACAAGCATCCCTCCGAGTTTAAAGTTGGCAATCACTTTGAGGTTCTTCGCCCAAGGTAGTTACTGTTGGAAATCAACCGCGACTAACTTCAGAGCACTGCATACCTGCCACTGATTGTCTTGTCTTCTGTCTCTCGTTTCTTGGCCGCCATTGTGGGAACACCAAATTCTTCGTGTGGAATCTCTCTGGAGATTAAGATAATATTTTCATATATATATAATATAAATAAACCGATCCATTTTAGATTACAACGAGAAATGGACTCGAGAGTATGTCAAGGCAATGAATGTGATCATACGAACAGTCGCAGATTCTTACATTGAATACTGTTACGTTTTTACGGCTTAGCGGATTCGTAGGATTAATTAAGGAATACACTTTTTAATTATCCACACAATAATTTATTTATTACAAACCAAAACACAATTTAATTACAAACACAATTCTTACAGTTCACTATAATCACTTTCAATTTAATAACTCGCACTATTAAATTCTATCGCTTTATAGTTCATTTTTCTATCACCACTTTTCACTGTTCTCACTTTAGAACACTTTTATCGCCTTTCAAATCAAAACTGACTTTCTCAGCGCCTGTAAGCCGCTTTTATATCCAAGCTCCACCTTTATCTAACTTCTGGAACCTTCGTCCCCTTTTCTAGAGCCTAGTGGTATGTTCTTTTCTTTTCGTCCAGAAGCTTGAAGTTGTCTTCACTTATCGCTCGTTCCAATTTTAGTTTAGTACATAAATCATTAGTTCAGACATCAACCAGAGTTGTTACCGACAATCGTTCATTATGCTTTTTGACAACAGATGGCGCATAAATCATCACAATACATTGCAGAACAAACTACAGCCCATTCTATGGTGAAGGCGCTAGATTCGGTATTAGAAAGGAGATCAATAAGTACTAAAGTATTTTTTAAAGAAGAAAATAATGTCGTTGCGATGCGAAGAAAACAGGAAACTAAGGCCCCTGTGCTGAATGTCGAGTCGTGATTTGTGACAAGTTTTTGGAGTTGAAGAAAGTGACGTTTCAGAAGAATTGCGACTTTCAGCATAGGGGGCTAAATTCGCACTTGGCACTTCCACTATAGGCCACTATCCTGAAAATCGTAATTCGATTAAAACGTCACTTTCTTCAACTCAAAAAACTTGTCACAAATCACGACTCGACATTCAGCACAGGGGCCTAAATGATTTCTTTAAAGAATTTGAATCAGCAGTTAGGAATTATAAGTCCGCAGGTGGGAAACTAGATGACATAGAAATTATATTCGATCTTCTTATGGCTATTCCGGAATCATGCAATAGTGTTGTAACTGCATTAGAAACCTTAGAAGAAAGTGAACTTACTTTAGAAAGAGTGAAAGGCCGACTTTTAGAAGCAGAATTAAAAAAGGATTCCAAAAATCTAAGCACTCCAACAACGCATCAAGAAATACCTGCGTCTTTCCATATGCAGCATAAATCCAAGAAAGTTATAAAATGTTTTATATGTGGAAAAATTGGTCATAAAGCGAACCGATGTAAGCAGCGAGCTACTTACAGTGAGTCACATGTCTGTAAAAAATTAAACGGAGAAGATAAATGTTTTGCTTTAAGTGTGGGTTGTGAAAAAGAAAAAACCAACGAGTTGTTGTGTATAATTGACTCGGGATGTACAGATCATATTGTTAATGATTCACGTATTCTTTCTAACCTCAAATCGCTCAATAACCCTTTCCCGATAAATTTAGCTAAGGAGGGCGAAACAATGGAAGCAACAAAAGCAGCTTCAGTGGAAGTTACATCATTTGTCAATGGCAAGAAGATGAAAGGAGTAATTCGCAATGCACTCCTGGTCCCTTCATCACGTCAAAATTTGTTGTCGGTCAGTCAAATCGATAAAGGAGGAGGAAAAGTTGTATTTGAAAAGGGGAAAGTGGTAGTTTGGCTGAATAATGAAATAATCGCGAAAGGAGAGTTGAGAAACGGACTATATTGGATCAATTTTAATATCTTCAGTTCATCTGCAAACGTATCATCTAATCAAATAAGCGTGAACGACCTATGGCACAAACGTTTAGGCCATTTATCTGCTCAGAACATGTGTAAGCCAATAAACAATAATATGGTGATTGGAATAAGTGACAAGATCACCAGAGACATTTCTTCATGTAACAGCTGTGCTATGGCTAAGTTCAGTCGGCTACCTTTTAGCGGAGCACGAAGAAGAGCAACTCGTCGCCTGGAGCTGGTTCACTCAGATGTATGCGCAGAGGTAATTGCTTATGATGGCAGTAAATATTTTGTGATTTTTATAGATGATTTTACTCATATGGTGGTGACTTATTTGATAAAACAAAAAGGAGAGGTTATGGACTGTTTTAAGCAATATAAATCAATGGCTGAATCGCACTTTGGAGTCAAACTCAGTCGTTTAAGGAGCGATCAAGGTGAATTCTCATCAAATGAATTGAAGGTGTTTTCCAAAAATCAAGGAGTAAGACTTGAATACACAACAGTATACACACCACAACTAAACGGAGTATCAGAAAGAATGAATCGGACCTTAATTGAGAAAGCAAAATCTATGTTATCCGAATCGAAATTGTCCAAAGAAATGTGGGGTGAAGCTATCCTGACAGCCACTTACTTGACAAACAAACGCAATTGTTGGCAAAACACCATATGAAATGTGGTATGGGGAAAAACCAAATTTGTCTAAGCTGCGAACTTTTGGCTGTGAAGCTTATGTTATGATCCCTCACAAAAGGCGTCAAAAATTCGATGATAAGTGTAAATCATGTATTTTTGTTGGATATGGTCCTAATGGGTATCGATTCTGGGATGAGTGTAATCCTTGTATAATATATTCCAGAGATGCTAGATTTAAAGAGAGTGAGCAAGTAAGACTTTTATTTGATGAACAATCTAAAAATGATACTGAAGAAATATCAGAGCAGACGTCGCCAGTAAACGAAGGAATACCCGTAGAAACGTGGTCAACGAATGAATCAAAAGAAAATGATGATGAGAACACTTTCACTCAAGGGAATAGCTCTTCCTTAGATGACAATGATACTTATGCACATGCAGCATACAATTTGTACACCGAAGCTCCAAACGATTACAACGCAATCGAAGGAAGACTAGATGAGAAGGAATCGAAAGCAGCTGTTGCAGATGAAATAATCTCTTTACAAGAGAATAATACATGGACGGCTGTAAAAAGACCGAGTAATACTAAACTAATAGATACTCAAAGAAAACATCGATTATACCGATGTATATTCGCCAGTTGCTCGATTACCCACAATTATTAGAACAGTTCTTGCTGTATCCGTTCAGAAGATGTACCGGATTTACCACCTGGACGTGAAAACAGCATTCTTGCATGGCACCATTGATGAAGATATTTATTTGAAGCCTCCCGAAGGAGTCCATGTACCAGAAGGATACGTATTGAAGCTGCAAAGATCTCTTTATGGTCTGAAACAAAGTGTTGAGATGTAATTAATTTTAAGTAATCAATTTTGTCTGTCACTGTTATTTTTTGTTTAATCTACTTTAAAATTGTAACGCACTTACACACTGACATTCACGGGCGTGGAGAACTTTTTTGGTCAGTTGCGTCGTGTGTCTGTGCGAGTTGAGACCTACTCGAATTTTGTCTGAAGGAAAGATTTATTTGTATTATCGAGAATATAAGTACTTTATTTTTTGCATTGAAAGTCAAGGTGTTCGTTTTATTTGTTGATCAAATCAGTCTGCCCAAGTCTTTCACATAAATTTCTCAACAGGTTATGGGCCCAGGCTCGTGAGTGGAAGTCTTTTTTTGATCGATTAGAAGTCTGCCGACGTAATTAATATATACGTGTTTTTTTTAAATGGTGTAATGCTTGGGTATTTTTCCTTGTGTGATCCCCACGTTGAAACCAATTAAAGATGATTTTTTCTTTTAATTTAATTTATTTTGATATAGACCCTTAAAGCTTTACAGCAGTGATCTGCCGTTAGTGCCTTCTCGGTCGGTTGAGATTACAATCTGATTCTTAATTCTAAGTTTCCTTATTTATATCGAAAACTTACCACTACGCTACTCTAATTTTCCCCTACCTAAATTGTTTTAATCATACCCGCGTTTTCATGCCATTCAAGCGTTCTTGTACATACATACGTTCAACATTGTATGAAAAGCCTGCAAAAATTTTCTAGCTCCAACTCGGCTAGAAATACGAATCGACAGAGTCGCAACATTGTATGAAAATCGAAACAATCAAATTAAGATATATATATATATTTATTTAAAGCTTAAGGGATCCAATGATTTTAAGTGGTACAAATGACTTATCTACTAGTTTTACTTTTACAAAATAAAAAAATTGGCAAATAATTTCGGAATTATCAAACTCTTCCTTAGGTATAGGTCCACGTTGTCCTTGTGCAAGATCATATCACAGTAGGGCGAGAAGAGTATGTAGTGGGTACAGTCCCTGTTGTTTGTCTCAATGTAGCACTGTAGGTCCGATATCTTTTCGCGCGATGAAGGCAGCCGGGAGCACTTGGAGGCGCAGGTGAAGTAGTGTAGACAAAACGCAGATTGCGGGAATGTAAATAGACGGGCACGCGTGTTATTGCGAGTTTTGTTGATGTTCTTCTCTTCCCTTTTATTGATGTGGCAGCTAAATATTCGGCCACCCCTATCTTTTTGGTGGTCATAAATTTGCTCGTATTTCTTCATCTGATTCGCGTCCTGTATGTAGATATCGGTGGTGGTTTCATCATTAATAATTGGTTGCGGGTTCGTTGAATCGAGGATGTTTACCTTACGAAGGTGAGCACACAGCCGAATTTCCTTACCTGCTTTGCTTTGGCCTGAAAATAAAAAATATTAAAATAAACTATAAATCCAAAACAGACGTAAACAAACCTGTCAGACGCCGACCAGATATATAATAGTTAGCACGTCAGGCTAAAAAGAAAAGTAATAAATAAAAATAATCACAAAAAATTACCTGAATCATAATCCTAAATTCCTGTCCGCTTCCTTCTTAAAATAAATAAAAAAATCAAAATAATATATTTAAACATCAAACAAACAAACACTTACCTTATGTCACCCAGTAATAACAAAAAGGGCTTTAAGGAAAGCTTTAATCACGAAAATGGTCTAAATTCCAACCACTGTAAAATGATCGTGCCGTGGTGAAAAAGCTCCACCAAGCGCCATCTTTTATTTCGACAGAGGAAGAGAAATAAAAGTTCTTGCACCGAAGGAAACTGGTCAGTCGATCAGACGAAGTCGTCAGAGAGGCTATCAAAGCGTATACTTATATTAGGGATTTAGATATTGTCTGGGTTTTTACCGGCAATTTGAAAAGGTTAGACAGGTGTAACAAAAAAAAACTTTTATTAAATTTTTTAAATTCACTTTTGGTGATGGATGTCGTATCCCGACAAATTTTTCACAAGTAAATATTAGGGCGTAAATAATTGTCGGGTTTTTACCGACAATTCCTGTGTCAGGTTTAGAAAAAAAATATACTGAATATATGTACGTCATAACCACTGGTGGCGGATATCACGGTTTATAAAACTAACATAAAACATTGATTAGGGCGTAGATAATTGTCGGGTTTTCACCGACAATTACTTTGTTAGGTTTAACATATAAAAAGTACTAACAACGTAGTTGTGTGGACGCCAAAGTTGGTGGAGGCTTTTTGCTATAAGTCGAATGTCGACTGTTAATATTTCATTCTCCATCAGAGATTTACTGCTTAGGAATCTCTGTTGAAGAATCCAATTTAAACTATATTCCAGCGGTTATATACTGTAATCGCTAAACACTAATTCGTGTAATCGGATTTTAGTTGATTTCTGGAACTCACGGCGCGTGATTAGCAGACATCATAAATTAATTTTAAATATTTAAATTGTCAAAGTCGAATCTCGACTAAAAACAAATTAAAGGTTGAGCGAAATTCGCTCTATATTAATTACCTAAATTTCCAATATTGAATCGTAACAAAGTTGCGTATACATAGATCCATAGCGTATGAAAGGCTTTGACCCTGGTTTAAGAAGTCCAAACCAGTGGCAGGTGAAAAACATTATAGGCTGTAAATTAAAAAAGGACAGCAAAAAAGGGAGAAGACTGCGAATAAATCGCCATTTCTCCTGTATGCACTGAATCCCGCATGGTCCTACAGATCTAAGTCGGGTTACAGTGGAAGCACAAGCGATTAACAAAAACAATTATTGGTCAGCTACAGCAGCTGGAATACAACCGGGACACTGTGGTGACCTAATTATATACTGAATAGAGAAATAAGGAACAAAAGTAAAGAACATTGAATTTGAAATAAAGATTGAATGATTTACTAATAATTACATTTTCAGATAAATAAAGGCAGCAGTAATAGTATAAGTAGTTATAAGCAATTTGAAATTTAAAAACTTAAAATTGAATATTAAAGTAAAGTAGAGTTTAGAGGAATTTAGAATTAATTAGAAGTGTAATTTGTAGGAGATAATATAAGTATTTTAAACCATTTTTTATCTTTGATTCCGCAACCTTTAAACATTACAGAAAGCTAAAGTAAAAGAAAGGTAAATATTGTGGATTCTTCAATTTGGAAGAACTTAAAGTTAATGATAAAAATGCGCCGTAACATGCTTCATTATTTACTCTGGGGGCGCTGTTCCGTCCGTCACAAGGACAGCCACGAGTCAAAAAATATTCCCGTAAAAAAATCGAAAATACACAAAGTCTAAAAATGGCAAAATCCCGTCGGCAAATTCACGAATCAGAAAACCAACAGAGGCATCAATACAATGAGAAACACGTTCCACAAAGAACACGTACCTCTCAACACTAATAAATGGACTCCTCCTCCCAAAAACGCCTTCCGACATCAGACAAGTTGCCATCACTGGGATAAATAGGAATCGGTTATCAAAGGAAAGGACAACAAATACCATGTGCCAACAAACCTATGTGTTAGAGAGAGACGACCAGCTGTTCAAGCGATTACATGAACCGAAAATATTCGCCAAACCAAGGTTCCCCACCAACTTTCATTGTCAAAATTGCAAATAAATACCGACAGACGGCCAACATCAGGCCAGATCACTTTAGATCTTCAAGTGCGCTTTGAGCTTGGAGATAATCAGCAAAATCGAGCTTTGAGATTTATGCTAAAAGTGATTTCAATCATCATTAATGGTGCGTCCACACTACGCGGACTTAGGTCATACGCGCTTTTTCCAATTTTTTTCATATAGAGTTTAATGGCTTTTTTTGTGATATTTTTAATGGCAAAGGCAGCACGACCAAACTGCACGGACAAAAGGCTGTGCTTAAAAAGGTACATTTTACGTCCACACAATACGGGCTTTTCAGAAGCGCGTACGGCCTTTCATATGGAAATTGATTTGTTTTCTCAATTTGCTCACGATTTAAAGCTCATGCGCGCTTTTTACTGAGGCCGTACGGCAAAAAGCGCGTGGGATCTAAGTCCGCGTAGTGTGGATGGCCCATAAAGGGATTGAGCTTGAAATCCTTTCATTGCATCCAGAATTTCAATCATCATTAAAGGGATTGAGCTTGAAATCCTTTTATCACATCCAGAATCCACACTGACGAGAGTGAGTCAGTGCGTCAGAGAAAAAAAAACCGAGTTGAAGGTTTTTCGTTCTCAGCCAAGACGAGATCCGCTGACGGGCTTTGAGTCAGCATCTCCACCACAGCGGTTGTGGTCCAACATAGACAAATCTATTGGCAGCAATCAATCCACGAGACGCCATGTGCATACACCACTCGCCGCAGCAGTTCGACGTACAAAACTGAGCGACGCAGCAAGCAGCCAGAGAAAGCGCGGAATCCAAAGGAGACGTGAAGTAATTTCTTACAACACAAATTAATAATCTTGAAGTATAATTAGAAATTAAGCTATTAGTGTTAAACAAATAAAGAATAATTTAGTAGTGAAAGGTTTATTTTTTATTGAATCACATCCTTCCGGCACCTCTTCTTTATATTCGGAATTTATATTGGTAATTCTGAACACGCGGAGGTAAATGACCACGCGTCAGCTTTGCAGTCATGCGTACTTTCAACTCTCGCTTTTTCTTCCACTCCACACCTGTCGAGTCCCCCAGACAAACCAAGCTCCTGCCGAGTCCCTCGCCGCACCTGCAAACCAAACTAGAGGCCGCCTGTCAATCAAAGTGACATAAACAAAGCCATCCGCGAGTGAACACCTGCGAATCAAACTAGAGGCCGCCTGTTAATCAAAGTGACATCGCTGAGGCCCCAGTCGAGGACCCCGCCGCAGCCCCGCCGAGCCCGCCCCAACCGCTGAGCCAAGCCACCGACCGACCTAGCCCCGCCCCTCCCGCTGAGCCAAGCCACCGACTGACCTGACCCAGTTCCCAGACTCGTCCACGGCCAAGGCCAATCACCTTGACCTACATTCCAGCGTGATTGATTGATGATGACAGGTGATTGATTGATGACTTTGACCTACTTCCGTGACCTAGTTCGCATCCACAACCGTCCTAGTACCTACTGAGATTGATAGAAATGAGAATTACATTGTGCTTACTCAGAAGAAATATGTTGAAAGATTACTTCAAAACACAGGTATGAATATGTGTAAAAGTAGATGTACTCCAATGGAAACAAATGCTCACTACAATATAGCATCTGATTGTTATGAAGCTTCAGAGGAATTTATCTCAGTATATAGAAGAATGTTAGGATCCCTACTATACATAAGTCAAGGAACTAGACCGGACATAGCATTTAGTGTCAACTATCTATGTCGGTTTCAACAAAATCCTACGGAAGAGCATATGGCGGGATTGAAACGAATTCTTGCTGGAACACTATCACATGGGATTGTATACAAAAAGCTTAGCGAAAAACCTGAACTAATTGGTTATGCGGATGCATCTTTTGGTCATGATTCTGAAAATAGGCGAAGTATAACAGGTTTTTGCTTAATGTTAGAGGAAAATATGATCTACTGGAAAAGTAATAAACAAAACTCAGTTACTTTGTCGTCATGTGAAGCGGAATATGTAGCATTAAGCAACGCAGTTAAAGAAGCAAAATATTTGCAGAACTTGTGTAATGAATTCGAGATGGAGATAAATAATATTAAAATTTATGAAGATAATTTGCCAGCGTTGATGATTGCAACGGGTAATGAAGGTAAAAGGTCTAAACATATTGATATCAAACATCACTTCTTGAAGGAAGCAGGTGACAGAAAGGAAGTTGTATTGGAACATATCGATGGAAATGACAATGTAGCGAACACGTTTACAAAACCACTAGGAAAAATTAAGTTCGTGAAGTTTAAAGATAAAATGGCGATTCGTGACGTTGACGAATTTAACATACAGGAGGGAAGCGTTTCCAGAGGGGGAGTGTTAGCATGGCAACATTGAAGCTACTTTTTCCTTTATGTCATGACAGATATACGGGGAAATTTTCTCTAAGATTAATATTGGTTATATTGTGAAATAAAGTATTTTGTTTGTTGCAAAGAAAAAGGTGTTTAATTTAACACTAATAATAAAATACTAATAAACAAAATTAATAGTTATTAAGAATACTAGAAGGAAACTAAAAGAAATGCATAAGAGCAACTGGCACTTAACGTTTACGCCGGACTCCACCGATGACCCTTTCCTTGTTCGCCTCCTGTGTAACTCGTTGAACTTTCTACCTTTTTAACCGACTTCAATCACTCTTCACCTTTCACTTGTAAGTTTCTAAAAACTGCCGAACCGCTCCAGGGGCCCGGTTTTTATTGGGAAATGCCCCCTATTTTATATTTTCCAGCGCACATTCCAATCGATTCGAGTACACTGGAATCGGTTGCAAAATATTATTAATAATTTTTGTTTTTTTTTCCAAAAAGTGCGCTGGAACTCGGCATTCCTTTTTCTACCTCCGGAAAAATTCTCAAGGCTCGGGCTCGCCTGTAGCATGAAATTAAAAATGGGGCTTGACAGCCTTCGGCCACATTTTTGGAAATTCCGGGGTAGATCTTTAATTTAAAATTATTACTCGTTGGAGCACGCCCTGTGTGCTGGTCAGGCTAGTTCGAACATTTAATTTGTCCGGAGTGTGAAGTTCTGCTAGGAAATCTCAATCACAGGGGAAGAGGTTAGGATCATCGAAGGAGCCGTGCGGCGTATTACAATTAGTCTTCCAATCTATGGTAAGTCCTTAATCCTAGTTCCTATTTATAATTATAAATTTATTATGTATTCATCTGTCCTTTGGGTTGAGTTTTTAGGAGCAGCCGTCATGATGGGGTTGATACGGAACCGTTTGCTGTAGCCTCGGTCAGTTCCCTTAGCAGCGGAGCTTTAATCCGATTTATTTTAAAAACTAAAGCCACCAGTAGGGTCAGCAGTTTCATTTTCTACACACACACAGACACACAGACGGCACGAACAGATAAGTTGTCCCTACTTTTCTTAACTCTCATATCTAATTTTTATTTTATATTTAGGTCATAACAATCGATTTATACAATGTCTCCGAAAATTTATAAGCAGAAGAGGTAGGCCAAGTGTCATTTACACCGACAACGGTACGAATTTCGTTGGTACGGCTAATGCAATGCAACGTCTTGATTGGACTAAAATTGAAGATTACGGTACTACGATGCGAATCAAGTGGAAAATTAACCCTCCCACGGCATCTTAGTGGGGTGGCTAGTGGGAACGTTTGGTGGGATTGTTAAAACAGTTGCTACGACGAGTGCTGGGAAGAGCATCACTTGACTTCGAGGAAATGACAACAATTTTATGTGAATGTGAGGCAGTCATCAATGCTAGACCTCTGACCTATGTATCTGAGAATTCCACTGATTTGACCCCATTGACACCAGACATGTTCCTGAAAGAGATTGACAGGGTGGGAGTAGCTGATTTAGACAAGATTGAGGCAGTAAATTTTAATAGACGTTTAAAATATAGAAGTCAATTGCGACAGACTCTCAAGCGACGTTTCCGAGAAGAATATCTGGGACAATTGGTACTACATAGGAAGAAACTTTCCGGAAGAAGAGTCGGAGTCGGTGAGTTAGTGTTGATAGAGCATGATAATGTTAAGCGTTTGGATTGGCCTTTAGCAAAGGTAGAAGATGTGATTTCCAGTAAAGGTGGAGAAATAAGATTACTAAAACTCAAAACTGCAAATGGAATTTTATTGCGTCCAATACAAATAGTTTTCCCATTAGAATTGGATTCTACGGAAGCTGAGAAAGAATTGTCTGGCAAGGAGTGGACCCACGAAGAAAGCGCAATGGATCTTATTGAAGAATTACCAAACCATGAACAGGATGGATTTGTGGAGACAGCAGAGACGGACACAATTAAAACTTTGCGGAATAGATATACACGTAGAGGTAGACAGGTTAGGACCCCACCTAGATTAGATTTATAAGTGTAAAGGATTGAACTTGAGATATAGATGTCACTAAAGTTGAGTTCAGTTCTTCTTCTTATTGCATTGTGGTAATTTGACATAACCTAAAAATAGAAAACATGTCTAGAGTCAATGTAAAAGTAACTTGTCAATGTGAAAATAAAAGAATTATAATTACAGTTTAAATAAGTCTATTTTATTACAAGACGCTACATTTACAAGACACTACATTAAGTAATGTGTTTATTGTATTAATTAATTTGTTCATTATATTGATTTATATCACATAATATTTGCAAGAATAAAATGTAATAGAATAAACTAGAAACACGCTTTATAATTTCCAATGCATGCTACAACATGTTTCAAAAAGCTGTCGAATTTATTTTCCTTTTTCTTTTCTTGTGAATGGTTGTACTCAATTAAGAAGAAGATTTTAGAGTTCTCCACCTTTTTTACTGTTGAGTTTCTTTTTTTTGTAATAAGAGTCCAAAAGGACAGTTTTCTTTGGTTTTATTATATTACTTTTTAATAATAAATTTTAATATAAGAACCCGAGTTTATTTTCGTGAAATAGTTTTTTTTTTACAGGTAGTGATGGGTGGCATTCCAGATGACACCAAGTCAGATAATGTAGCTATGACTGTTACTTCGATGCTGTTAAAGGAAGTGAATTTCAGATAAATGTGGGCTTTGGATGTACTCGGTATCACTGATCCAGCCGAAAAGAAACGCAAGGCAGAGTTACAAGCAGAAGCATGTGGATGTGTGTGGTCTTATGGAGGTTAGTTCGATTGGTGGATCAAGGTATTTTTTTCTAATAAAAGATTCGCATTATCGAAAGATTTACTTTTTGAAAAATAAAAATGAAGTTGTGGAAAGATTAAGAGAATTTATATTGCAGTTTGAAAAGAATACCGGTCATTTAATAAAAACAATACGATAATGGTTTAGAAATACAGAATAGGGAAATAAATAAAATGTTGTCGAAATATGGTATAAAACATCAACTGACAGTACCTTATATACCGGAGCAAAATGGTAAAGCGGAGCAGGAGATGAAATTAGTAGAAGATCGACATCAGGATTTTTAATAACGTTGAATAATACACCAATAGACTGGTTTTCCAGAAGACAGTCCATTGTTACCTTATCAACGCAACGCAGAAGCAGAATATGTAGCTGCAGCAGAAGGAGGTTAAGGAATTAATTACTATAACGAGAATTGGAAAAGAAGTTGGAATCATCAATGAAGTAATAAAACTGAATGTGGATAATCAGTCAGCAATTCGAATGGTGAAAGATGAAGCAGCCCATCGAAGAACAAAGCATATAGATGTCAGATACCACTTCATCAGGGAATGCAATGGAAAGATTTTTGATATTGCATTTAACTAAGGACATATTTGAAAATATGTATTAAAAATAAATTAAACATTAGGAGGGAGTGTTAACATATAGAATTAATTTAACGACAATTTGAAGTAATGTATAATTTTATACTAGAAGGTTGGTAGAATTGTTTTATGTTGATTTATAAGGTTAGGTTGTCAAATTGAAATATGTAATCTTCTTCCTCTTGTGTAGTACTAAATATTGGATGCGTGGTAAAGTGTAAAAGCACAGTGGAAATAAATTGAATATAAATAAAGTAAAACAAAGTAATCGGTGTTTTATTAAAAGTAAAATAGAAATTACAAAAATAATAAATATATAGCGTCAATTTATTTTGTTTGTAGAACTGAAAGTAACTTCCCAACAGAGGAAATCGAAATGATTTTTGAGGATATTGATGATCCAATAGCTTCAACGTCGACCGATAATTCATGGAGAGACTTTACACGTGAAAGAATAAATGAAGAAAGTGCTTCTTCAATACTATCTGATAAAGAGAGTCCCAAAACCCAAGAAGAACTCCAGTGATGAAAATTTTCAAAAGTTTTTAGAAGATTTAATAAATAAAAACAAAGGTGAAAAGAAAAGAAAAAGAAAATGTGCTCAAATTAATAGGACTTTACCAAACACATGAGTGTTTATGCGTCGTATAAAAGACCAGATTTGAAAGATCTTGCATTAAAAAATATAGCAAAAGAGATGAACATGACTTCTGACGAAGTTAAGAGAAAGTTTAAATCGTTGCGATCAACATATTTAGCTGAAAGAAAAAAGGTACAAGCGTCCAAAAAGTCGGGGACTGCTTTAGATGATTGTTATTCATCAAGCTTGTACTATTACGAAAACATGCTATTCCTGGATAGCGTTATTGTCTTAAGAAAAAGCCAAAGTAATTTAAAGGTATGTGAAAAAATTATATTTTTATATAACACATTAGCTTATCATAAAACATACTTATCTTTACAGGTTGAAAGTGCAGCTGAATTGGAATGCAGTCCAGTCCAACCGGATTTAAATTTTTCTGTATTTGGTGAAATTGAGGTTAATTTCTTTTACATATGCATAATATAATTTTGAACATTATTTACTTTTTATTTTGGCTTTGCAGGATGGTACTGTTGTTGCAGAAGAAGCAAATGAAAACGGAATTTTCACAACACCTGCAGTTTCTGAAGGAAAAAAGAAAAGATCTGGGAAAGCGGCGGCTGCAGAAAATATTGCTTCAAAATATGATAGTGCAATCAACGCGTTATTATCTATAAATGCATGTGAAAAAGCAAATACAGACCAGGGTGATGTATTCACTGCATTTGCTAGAAGCATAAAAATGCAATTGCGACAAATGCCAGTAGAGGTCTCAAACAGTACAATGGCAGAAATCCAATGTCTTGTCACTGAGAAGATGGCAATAGTTCTATCAAACCGAAAAGAAAACATCCCCAAGGCTAGAATAATCTCACAAGAAGTCATTCCACATGCACTTCCGTCCAGAAGCACTGCGTCCACCAGCTATTGGGGCTTATCGTGGTAAACGTGCGTTTCGGGAAACGCGCCGTTTACATGTTTCACTTCACCTTGAACGCGAATCGTGGAAAACGCGTGAATGCAACTGTGTTCGAAACTTTTCGAAATCAGCTGATATTTGTCAAAAATTTCAAATCAAGCACGGCAGAGGTTTAGTTAATCGTTTAAATTCAAAATTGTGCACCTTTTTATTAAGTTTTAGTGAGTATAAGAATATTAAATAATTATGGACACCGTGGCTTTGTATATGTTGGAGCTAGCTAGTGCAAATGGCAATGAAAGAATTGTCCGACAAAATTTAAGAAGTACAGCAAGGGATATTTTTGAAATGGACGAAAGAATGTAAAATATACCTCTTATTTAATAAATTTTTTTATTTATTTGTAAAAATATTCGAAAATATACTTTTAGCTTCATGAAAAACTTCCGTCTAAATAAATGCGCATTTAAATATGTTCTTCAAGAAATAGAAGAAAGTTACCCAAAGGCAACCAAATCAACTTCATTAACGTTGAAAATGAAACTAGCTGCAACTCTTCGGTTCTTGGCGCAAGGAAGCTATCAGCAAAGCGTAGCAAACGAAGTAAATGTAGCACAGTCAACGTTTTCAGAATTATTTTCCTCAATGCTGGACACAATAGAAAGCAAATTATGTCAAAAATGGATACAAATAAACTTAACGTACGCGGAAAAAAATGAAGCGAAACAACATTTTTACGAAATATTTGGAATTCCTGGCGTTGTAATGTGTGTAGATGGTACACATATTAAAATAGTGCAACCAAAGGCTAATAAACATCTGTATTACAATAGAAAAGGATTTTATAGCCTTAATGCAATGATTGTAAGATTTTGTAATTTATTTACTGATGTAGAATTTAAAAAAAATATTTTATACAGATGTGCGATCATAGACAACAGATAACATTTGTTGATGGGCGATATCAAGGGGCAAATCATGACTCTCATGTATGGCGCATGAGCGATGCTAGGCATTATTTTAAAAATTTGTATGACGATGGCGATAAACATACCAGAATTTTAGGTAAACTACTTAAGCGTTAAAAGCGTTTTCCAAATCTTCTTGTATCCTTATTTTGTCGCTTTTAAGTGTACTAATTTTATAGAATGAATATAGGCGACAGCGGATATCTACTAGAACCCTGGCTGCTGACACCATTCCGCAATGCATCCGAAGGTACAGTGGAAAAAATATTTAATAGAAAACATTCTACAGGACGCATTATAATAGAAAGGGACGATCGGCTTACTAAAAAACTGATTTCGATGTTTGCATGAAATGCGTGCTCTGCATTACGAGCCATCAAAGGTTGCGCAGATAAATTAATGTCTGCTGTGCTCTGCACAATATTTGCCTTCATTACGGCATCTCAATAGAAGATTTCACCTTAGAAGAAAATATATCATTAACAGAGGAATCAAATGATGTGCCCAGCAATACTTACCACTACGAAGAAGCTGTGGAAATTAGAAGGCGCATTGCACATTCTTTTGGCTGATTTAATCAAAAAATTTACTAACGAATTTTTATAAATTTATTTGAAAATTTACATATGTTCCACAAATTATAAAATTTGACTTTTAATAAAAAATTAACTTGCCTTCATGGCGAAATTAAAATAAGGATATACATAAATATTTATATAAAACTATTTAAAAAAAATAACACGCCTTCATGGCGAAATTAAACTAATATGTATACACTACTATACTTCAAATTCCTCCGTGGCGAAATTGAAATAAAGTTATAAATTAAAAATAAACAGCCTTTTTGAAAAAACTCAACATGCTTCCGTGGCGAAGTCAAAATTAAATACTTACACTTTTCTTTATAATTTCAAATAAATATGCCTCAATGGCGAAAGTAAAAAAATGATATAAATATCATATATATAAAACTATTTAAAATAAAATTATTATAACATGCCTCCATGGCGAAATTAAACTTATACATATATACACTGCAATTTCACATTCAAATTAAAATATCACATTTAAAATATCATGGAACTGTTGCTTTCCATATCACATTAGGAATTGTTGCTTTCCATACCCATTTTAAGCAATTCTAAATCCAGAAATTTGTTTTTCATTTTTACCTTTTCACGAGTTGAGTTTTCTATTTGCAGATTGTGCCGGAGATTTTCTTTAGCTTGGTCTTCTTGGACTTTGAGCAATTTATTTTGAATTTCATTTCTTTTGTCTAATGCTCTATAAATTCTTTTAATATTGTACGACATTTCCTCATTTTTTCAGCAATATGATCAAGTTTATTCAATTTGTCGCATAGTGATTGCTGAATGCCTAATTGCTTCTCAATTAATGCGGTCATTGTCGTTGGATGCTCACAAGCCTTTTTGGACCTCTTTCTTGGTGGTTCCTGTGTTGTATCGTCATTAGCACTTTGCTCTCTATCATCTATAATATCGCGATCTGCATCTACTGTTTCTGGAATTTCTACAGATTCCTTATTTCTGGGTTTTGTCCCAAAAGACTTTCCAGTAACGCCAGTTATTGCCTCGTTTAGGTTTATTAAAGCTGCGACATCTTCTTCAAGCGTGCTGAGCTTTATTTGTTGATACGGTCCTGCACCAGTTGCATTGACTTCCCTTTTATTTTGTGTTAATTTTTTTTTTCACAAATGCTTTATAATCTGTCCATACTTAAAATATAAAAGCATATGCTTATTAAAGTATCCATATTAATTAAAATAAGCCTTGCCTTTCTCCATTCTTTGGCTGTCCTATCTGGTGGACCCAAACTGTTCAGCTGACCACTCGCCTTTTCCCAGAAACTCCAAATTTCGCTGGGCGCTCCAGTGCTGAATCCTTTAGCAATTTCTGCATTGGTTTTCATGAGCCCCACTAAATGAGCATATTGCTCCTGATTAGTAACTTTCCTCCTTTTAAAAGAATTAATTATTTGTTAATAATGTTTATTTGGTAAGTTTTATAATTTAATTACTTACATATTTCCAAATTTAATTCCACAATTATTGCTAACAATCACCGTAAACAACCAACTGCCGCCAACAAAACTTGACGTTTCACAAAAGCACTGGGAACTGCCACCGCACGTTTTGAACGATGCCGAAAAAACAATTTCGAATTTAGCGTTTGTCGTTTTCCCCTGCTACGTTTACAACGATACCAAAATTGAACGTCTGGCGTTGCGTTCGCGTTTACGTTTTGGGCGATAAGCCCCATTATGGCACATCAAATTCAAGCGATGATTTTTCTGACCATAACATTATAGAGACAGCGATAAGAAGGGCTAACTTGTCCCCCAAATTTAGAATAATGGTTTAACGTTATAATAAGTTTCTAGTTTTAATGTAAATAATTTAAATATTGAATTACAAATGAAAAATGGATTTGTGGCAGCAACAATCGAGTGAATTACTGATCCATGGATAGTTTGCATGGTCCATGGAGAAGGCACAATTAACCAATACACAAGTACACAAGTACGATCGCCGGTGCCGTTATCATGGCACCAAGTGATAAGAGACTCGAAAACTATTCAAACAGTCTTCACTCGATTGTTGCCGCCATGCAACCTGCGTAGAAGTTATAAGGATTTTATATCTGTAAAACAAAGCTAGAAATATAAAAGTAATAAAATATAGTAAAAGTGGAAGTAAAGTGATACCAAGATCCACAGTGGTGACCATCGACGTTTATCCATTTGAGAAAGTCGTTAATATTTATAAGAGAAAGTATTTGGAGTTTAAAGGTAGCGTTTTTGTTACCTCTTCTAAAAGGAACAGTGCGAGATGTCACAAAGAAGGAGAAAGTCTATTCCAACAGAACCGATCTCATAAGGAAGTGGCAAGATCAATAGTTCAGCAAAGAAGAAGGATAAAACTTAGGACAGAAAATTAAATCACCTGCAGGATAAAAAGTCGTTTCAAGGAGATCAACCTGGATTAAACCTTCCACGTTTTTTCATGCTTTATCAGGAGGGCGGTAACGGCACAACAGAAAACCACGAGGAGACCACGAGGAGCAACAAGATCATCGTCAGTTAAGTTACGCTAAGTTAAGTAAAATTTATTTTAAACAAAACAAAAAGCAGGTATATCTAGTAAAAAATCCCCCCTTAACTTTTTTAGGTAATAATGTAACAAGGAAATTGGAAATTAAATAGTAAATGTGTTTGAAGCAGCCCTGGTAGCAAAGCTTTATGCAAAGGTTTTGCACAAAATTTGCTCAAATCTAACTCCGCAATATCCAGAATTATTTGTGCAAATGTTTTGCATGATCTTTTATTTTTTAAAATGAACTTATAAATTGAAAGTTTAAATGGAAATATAAGTCAATTTAACCATTTGACCGATGCCCTGGCTTAAAACTTCACAGCTGATTTTGACTAATAATTCGAATTTAAAAAGAGAAAAATCATTTGTTGTTGGTACTTTATTCTTCGAGTAGGTACTTAAGCACGAATATGATGTTGGAGTTTTGCATTTTCAAAATATCAGATTCAATATGGCGGATCAAAGTTTGAGAGAAATTGATAATTGTTTTCAAAAAATGGTCTATAATAGTATTTTGAGTTGCTGATTGTGAATTTGAGCTTAGATTTTAAAAATTCAAAACAACTGTTATTGCAAACAACATTTTTTGTAATTTGGGTGAACTATAGTAAATCAGTTAATAAATAAATAATTGAAACTCGTATAAAAGAATGTGTGTAACAGAAATTCCATGAAATAATAAATTTATTTACTAAAATTTTTATTTCACAATAACAATTTGTTTATGCCTGTAACGGTCGGCATGTACAAGGGATTGATGTGAATAAATCTCCCAGGTAACTAAATCAATCGTCAGATGCCGCAATATTGCTAAGCAATGACTTAGTAAAGAAGTCTCTTATAAAGAATCCCTCTGTCCGTATATCTTTTTGACCCACTCATTTCCCCTTTTTGGCCCATCTTTTTCGAACAATATTCATCCCCCTATTTGTTGCCCACGCAACTCTTTTCCCCATAGACGCTCCGGACGGCCGGCGTCCAAAAGCTCAGCCAATCATGTCGCGACACTTGGATTCCCCCACAAAAAAATTCCTTCTTTAAGTTGTTTGGTATGCGTGGGACAGAAAAATGAATAATCCATTCCTTCATTCCATTGAGGCAAGTTACACGGCATAACATTTCTTCCATCAACACTTCCAATAATTCCAATAAACCGGTTTTATAGGTAAGGGGTCGCGGGGAAGTTTGTTACTTGTGCATCCCAAAAAATTCTCGACTGCACAGAGCAGCACACTAACACAATCATAATTTCATTCTCGGGGCCTACGAAAATGACTTAGCTTAACTGACAGCTTGTACACAGCTACATAGACAATAGAATTGTTACACGAAAAAATGCAGAACAGTCAGTTTATCGTGTAATTCGTATAACACGCACAAACCGGTTTGTTACAGCAGAAAGTGTTATGCCGTGTAACTCGCCTCATGATGATTATTCATGACTCTCCCTTTCGGCAACAGAAATTTAGAAAAAGCACTGGCAATACAAAAATTGCGCGGTGTAAACGCGATTTTTTTGTGCGAGACCCTGTGACCGAGAGGAGAAGCTTGGAATTTGGCGTCATTCAGTGGTTAGAACGCCGAAGAGACGGAGCTAAGTCGCTAGAGCTGGAGGAAACTTGCGCCGACATGATATTCTTTTTGAGAAATAAGAGTTTTTTTTGGAAGTATAAAAAAAAAGAAAACACGAAGGTGAAGGAAAAAGTGAATATTTGAGGAAAAACGTGAAGACGGAATCGTACTAGTGTCCACAGATTATTTTCTTAATGAAGATGGTTATATTTGCAAGCCAAGTGAAGCTTTATCGAGTAGAAGAGGGAAATTTTAAGCATAAGTAAAAAAAAAAACAGAAAATATTGTTCATTTCGCTCTGTAAATAATAAAAATATTGTAACAAGTACCAATTGAGTGTCCAAGAAACCTGACTGTGTAAAAACAAGTTTTGTTGATCCCTGAACTAGTTTTGGTGGAAAACGTCCAAGACGCATTCTACTTGAGTTTTCATTGTTGGTAAAAAGGGAAAGTAGATCAAACATAAAACAAAATAAGGTAAACTTTGCTTCTAATATTGTCGCTGATTTTATTGGTTTTTTTTTTCATACACCAGTAGTGTGATTATAGACTGGTTGTGCTTTTTATTCCTCCCTCATTATAATATATGTAAAAAAAATATATATAGGTATATATTAATATGATAATAAGTATTCACCAAAGAAAACAAAAAAAAAACAAATAAAGAGAAAGAAGCGAAAACTCCAATGAAATATTTAATAGTAATAATTGGCTGATTGAAACAAGAAATATGTTATTTTTATAGATTACTTAAATATATATGTAATATGTGCATTTCTTAAACAGCTAGGTCAGTCTTATATAATTTTTTTTGTATACATATTTTTTTATTGACTCAAACCGAATTTTTCCGTCGTATGAATTATTTGTTGCAAAAAAAAGAAGAAAAATCAACAAAAAAAGAAAAAAGACTTACAAACTAGGAATGCACTGTAATTTACAATTTTTTTTTGAAAAAGAATATACATTGATTATATATTGTGTAACGGTCGGCAGTAAAACCGAAGTTATCCGGCTTTATCCGTTCGAACAAAAAAAAAAAAAGAAAAAAACCATCTAAACAACCCCTTTTTTCATTTCCGCACAATACCCATAAAAAAAATAAAAAAATCCAAAAGAAAAATTACCGTTTCAACCAGAAAAATTCCTTCGCATCGAAACTTTCGGATAAAAACTTTTTTCTGTCTAAATTGCGCACGCCTATGTCCTAAATTAGCCCGTGATTAAATTTCCCACCCGCACATAGGCATCGGTCCAGAAAATTCTATCGGGTAGCGGCGCAGCCAATCCAGGCCATTTGCGCAAGAATAATCGCATGACGCCGAGGCACACTTATGAAAACTGTATGTAGCCTGCACGTATGTATAGGGACACATACGCAACTACTCATTGATGCGAGCGCAGGAATTTCTTTTTAGAGCTATCACCCCGCCCCCCAAAAAGCCACGCTGACCTTATAAGGAGAAAATTATTGAAGATTTCGAGGAAGCGTCCGGCACGAGTGGCTTAGATTGGGGAGAGGACAAGATTGAGTCTTGCTTCGAAAAAAAGTTTTGAGACGCCGACGAAGAAGGAAGTCGCTCTTGGAGGTGGATAGACGCGCGATAGCAGGCATTTGGTAAACGCGAAAAAGTTTTTTTGTAAAATTGTTATTTTGGTGCCCTGGTGAAAGTACTTTTGATTCTTTAATTCGATATTATCGTGATTTTTTTGTTGTAAAAGAAAAAAAGTGCTCAACTTTGGTGGCTTCGGTGTCCTATATTCTCTAACGTTAGTTAAAGTTAAAGTACAAGGCTGGTGGTTATTGAGGAATTTTCAATATAATTCATTTGTGCCATTTCTGAGTGCGTGTGTAAAAAACCACAAAAAAAAGGAGTTTAACAAAATAAGTGAATTCCTTTCTGATGTTAAATTGTCCTAATTATTTCTGGTCGGTTTCGGCTACAGAATTCGTTCAAGAGATTTCAGACACGTCGCAGGGATATATAGTTGTGAATTTGGAATTTAAGCAAATTTTCAACACCACAACTATTTCAACGCTCCTAGCGCAGGACGTGGTAGCAGTGGTTACCAGCCGGCAGTTCATATGGTAAAACAACAAAAAAAAGGGATGATAAGAAAAATCTGTTTTGCTAAGGTAACCTTTTTCTTATTAATTTAAAATCAAAAAAAGGAGAATTTAAAAAAAGAAAAAAAAAGAAAAAAAAACAAAAAGGAAAATACAAAAAATAATAAACTGTGCCGTAACAATTTTACTTTCCTCTTACTCATATAAGTGAAGATTTCTCATTGTAAATATGTATGTATGTAAACCTATTTTGTCCATCTTCACAATTTGATAGATAAAATGAGATTTTTTTTTTGCAAAGAAACAAATTATTTTTCTCTGCACCTAGGTGGCATGCGTATTAAATTAGCCACACAAAAAGTTTTGTATGAATTATTTTGACATATACACCTACGCATTACTCAATCTACGGATGAATTAAATCAAAAGAATGTAAGAAGGAATCGATTTACTTTCTTTATTTTCATTTTTTTTACAAAAAAAAAGAGAAAATCACTCTTCCGTTTTTTTTTAAACATAAAGTAAAATATATATTGAATAAAGAAAATTTTTTTTGTTAATGTTAATATCAAGAAATGTGGTGTTGTTCCTTTTGTGTGGTACTCAATGTATTAGAACATGTCGTTACCACTGTAATCTTTTTTTACCGGAATACCATGATCAAGGAGAGAGCTTGTAAGTACTGAATACAACTGAAATTAAAGAAAAAAAAAAAACAAAAAAACTGGATAAATGCTTTAAAATAATATTATGGCTAAGTGTAAGAGTAATAGAACTATAACCAGGGAGCTCCCGATTTATGAAAATATAGGATAAGAAAAGAGTAATTTTTTTTGAAGAAAATACGTTAATTTAGATTTATTTTTGAAAACAAGTTATAAAATTGCTGTTGTCAAATGCAGGCATTGATTTAGTGATTTTTTTTTAAGAACAAAATATTGAAGAGAAATTTATATTAGAAAAGTAGTATCTTTTTTTTCATAATCTGTCATTATATCCGGTTATCGATATAAATGTTAACGTAAAGTTGTATCAAAACACAAAAGAAAATAAAACAGAAAAAGGGAGAAAAGTGAAATAAAAGGAAAATTTAGTATGTTTTGAATAAAAAGATTTTTTTTGTTTCTCTTTGGGAAAATTCCTTTTGGCTGCCTAATGAGTGGCTCTGCGCCTTGTCCTGGAGCTTGAAGGGGGTGCATGTTTCCATAATTTTTCTGGCGCGTGCCTAATATATTTTTTTTTGTAACATGTAAAAACGATATAGGGGAGCGGAGCATGGTGACCGGTGGAAGGCTGTGTGCCTACCAACCCAGCGTAAGTACTTAATGTAGATAGATAGTTTTTTTTTTTTCAGATTTCACCCCCCCTCCCTTTAGCAGCTGCCCGCATGGCTGTGGCCTGATAGCCTCTACCCTCTCTCGATGGCCCTGGACGGGTCCGCACGTCGTCCCTTTGGCATTCGAGTTTTTTTATTCGGCACGAGATTTTCTTTTGATGGTCTTCCAATCTGTCACTTGCTTCGCCTTCAAGCACTACGAACTCCCCCCATCCGACGAGCTAGTCCGCACATCGCCAGTCGTGCCGCACCTGAAGTGCATTGGAGGCAAGTGATTTTTCTTCGACGAACCCTCCCATCCGGACCATCCGTCCAGCCACCTTCGACACTGTCAAAGTCCCCATCCTGTAATTTTTTTTTTTGTAATGAGTTTGAGGCCCTGTGAGGCAATATTCCTAGATCTTCGTGCACTCCTATCCCCCGACAGATTACAATTGTTAAGTTTCTTTGTAAGCAGGTCATAGATTTTTTTTTATAAAAACAAAATTAGAAAAATTATATTTTGTAAAGACAAATTAATAATTATGGCCAGTAGTCATTCACAATAGCATGCAAATATAATAATAATAATAATTGCAAAGTAACAAAAAGCAAAAAAATAATAATGATCGTATATTTCTTGAGTGAATAATTATTTTTTTTTTGCTTTTTTTTCATTATTTATGTAGCATAACTTTATATATAAGACTCGTCATAATATCGGGCTTAACAAGCAATAAATAAAGATGAATTCCTTTTCTCATGTAATCACTTGTTATTTTATTTTATTTTCTTTGTCTTTTCTTTCTTTCGATTGATATGTAAATAAGTAGTGGACAGGCCGGAAGCATGGTTGCCGGTGGGAAGGCTGTGCGCCCCGCACCCCCTAACGTAAGTACTTGCATGTTTTAAGTTTTTTCAGATTCCGCCCTCGTTCGCGACCGCCCGCATGGCTACGGCAGTCTAGAAACCCCTTTTCCCTCTCGATGGCCCCGGACGGTTCCCCATATCGCCCCTTTTGATTTTTTATTTGGTTCTTAGCGGCACGTGATTTCCGTTAGTTTACTTAAAACTGTCACCTCCCTTCATTGGCTCCCTACACCACGAACCCCCCATCCGGCGAGCTAGCCAGAGCATCGCTAGACGTGCCCAACCGAGTGTAGTGGAGGCAAACAAGTTTTTTTCTCGGCGATAACCCTTTCCTGGGGACTAGTCCAGCCCCACTTTTGGTCATTAGTGACTCCTTCCTCTTTTCTTCTTTTTGTAAGTTGTTTATGGCCCTTGGAGGCAATGTGGTATCCTTCCTTACCTTTCTTCGAGCATAAGCTCAACCAACCTCATGACAGGTACAAAAATGGCGCCCAACGAAGGCTAGTTCCTTCTAGTCTATATTCTTAGTTCGGATGTCTGTTAGTCACTTGTTGACTTTACCTTTTCGTGTTCGGCAATTTTGATTTTCTTCTTCCTTTGGAAGGTTTCCCAATCCGAGCTAATTTTCTTTCTTTAAGTCAGTATTCCTCAATCGTAAGACCGATATATATATAGTCTCCTTTTCTGTGGCATCGGCCATCGAGAGAGACAGGTAGTGGACTTCCTTCTTCAATGTTAGTTCCCCTTCTTAGTCCAAGTCCCTCCGGTCATGTGGGTATGGGTTTTGGTACCTGCCGCGGTATCATCTCCCCTACAGCTGTTTCTTTTCTGCTTAGCATCAACGGCCTATAACGCTTATTTCATTTTCTCTAAACGTATGGTTCAATAACTTCTTTTTGCGGCAGCTTCCAATTTTTTTTTACCTTGTTCGTTCATGTGAGTTGGTCTGATCCTAGTACCAAGCGCCTTCGCTTGCTAGTGCGACAACTCTTGTGGGGCAATCAGTGAGGGGCCTTTAGCTTGTCTGGCTGCATGTGGCTGATGTTCACATGGCTTGCGCGGAGGTATCACCAGCTGGTTGTCTCTTCCCTGGACGAAGCAATATCGCTCATTTTTCTTTGTTTACCTTTCCCTCTTTAGTATGGTCAAGTTAGTGGGGAGGCGCTCGGCTTGCATAGATCCTGGTAACAGGTAGTATACTGCCTGCCAGCGCGGTAAGTCGGTCGTCCTTCCATTAATGCGGTCCCGTATGGATTCTCTGATTGAACAGCCTTCCGGAATTTCAGTCGTGACATCGTCGGTACTGATCCGTCGTGGCTGCCAATCAGGGATCATTAGTAACCAATGGAAGCTTCTATTCTGAATCTCTTCTTATCTTCGTCCCAGTCATGCGAGTTGCTGCGAGCGGGGATGGATGCTGAAAGTGTAGAATCAATCGAGGCGGATGGATACCCACTCTCCTCGGTTGATTGAAAACTGGTAAGTACGGAAATGTTGAGAGGTATGCGACCTCTCCGCTGGGAACCATGCTCTTGTTTGTCTAGTTTTAAAGTGAGTAGCCCTAAGAAGGCATCACGCCGGCTTCACCGGTTAACTGATAGGGTGCCTTTAATCCGCTTAGGTTGCTATATAGCTTCTCTGGCGGTGGTACACCTCCTTGTTTTTCCTTGGTCATCTTGAGTCGAGGTTTCATGTCTGCTGTGGTTGCTAGACCAAAGTGAGTAGTCCTAAGAAGGCATCTCGCCGGCTTCACCGGTCAACTGATAGGGTGCCTTAAGCCGCTTAGTCTTTCCTCGCGGTGGCACACCTCTTTGTTCTTCCTTGGTCGTCTGGGGCCAAGGCTTAATAGGTTTATATGTTTGTTTGTGTTGGGGCTGCCAGACCAGCTCCCCCCCTTTGAGGCAAGGTCCCCTCAATTTTTGTATTTATGCTCTGGGTCAGAGAAATTTTCGCAGGCGAAGGTGCCGGCTGCAGTGCCTTAGCTTTTAAATTTTTAGGTCTCTCACTTCTTATGCTGGTTCCTTGTGAACATTTTAACAAATAGTTTTCGTATAGCAGCAGTCTCTGCTTTTGATTTGTTCCCGTCTGGTTGACCCGCTGTCTGGCTAACAAGCGTAGCGCTTGGCACTGCGCGAGTCAGTCCTGACCATGGAACTTCCCTTTTGGTTATTCATTTTTAGTAAGTTCTGATGGACGCCTTGTCATTGAGTCTGCTCTCGTCTGGGTTTACAGGCGTGATATCGCCTGACCTTGCGACAGGCTTGGTGACAAGGTCAAGTGTAGTGTGTCTTCGGTGGGGTCTGGTTGCAAGTGGCTGATGTTCACTTGGCCAGATCGTTGGTTGCCTGGTGGCGTTTGTGTTTGTCCCGAAGTTCCATCAGATCCCGTTTAGTCGTAGTCCTTCTGTCGTCTCTCCTGCCTGGTCTTGGCAGTGTTGCTGACCTGCAGTGGAGCGGCAGTCCGGCTTCCAATCCCTAACAGAGACTACCCCCTTTTCTCTTAACTCCTTTGTATACCGTTCTAAACGAAAATTCTCTTCCCTGAGGTGGACCATCTATGTCTCGCGTGATTAATTCGTATATTTTTTTTGCAGTGTTGCACCACATTCTAATACTATGAATTCTATTTTCATTTATCTCCTTGTTTTAGAAAAAAAACCCTTTTTATTTATCTAACCTCTGGCTACGTGGAAGAAAAGAAATTTTTTTGATCAAGCCTGAAGCTTATCTTTATTTTTTTTAATACATGTTAATTGGAAATCTTTTGATTATCTATTTTACACCTTTATCTTTGTTTCCCCCATCTACATCCACACCTACTTATGTGAAAACTTTTCTATTCAATACTCACCTTCCTTTTTTCACTTGAATTATATACACCCATAAAGCTTTGTTCCTTGCTTGTCCCTTCATTTTTTTTTCTCTCAGAATTACGCGATTATTGAATTTTTGGCAACTACCTTTGCTACTAGTTTCTCCTTCATGTTTTCTATCAACTCCTTTTGTCGGTTAGTGCTTTTCCTTTGTTCATGGTAACACTTCTCACTCTTTCCCCTTCACGGGACACTTCCTTCAACTTGTTTGAATAGCTCAAATTCACTCCAACTTTTTTTCGGATTTAGCCTTCATGAGCTCTTGTCACTGTTCTTAGTTCGGTAGTACCTCAGGATTTCAGTGAGATATTCGGAAGCCGCACCCGTGTCGCCCTAATAAGGCATCACGCCGGCTTCACCGGTCAACTGACAGGGGTGCCCTTAAGCCGCTTAGGTAGCTTCCCTGGCGGTGGCGCTCCTCCTTGTTTTTCCTTCGATCGTCTGGGGTCAAGGCTTGAGTTCGTCGTCCAGCCGGAGCTGCCAGACCAGCTCCCCCGAGACACGGTCCTCTCGGTCATCAATTCGCACCAGCCTCTCCGCGTGGACGCTGGCCTTTACTACTGCTTCCTTCGGGTCGAGTAGTCCGGACAGTGTGAGGTCATGGGTAGGATGCGGCCTGTGACCTCCGAAAGTGGTGACGTCCTACTGCATAGCCCGTCCCTTCCCAGTTTCATTCTCCCCTAGGCCAGAGTAGATTTTCATGGACGGGAGGAGGCTATTGGTCATTAGTTTCAGGGCCGCGATGATGACGCTGAATCAGTGAGCCTGTAGCCTACTCGCGTGGAATAATTTAGGGTTGATTGATCGCATGGACAGGTGTTACCTAGTCCCTCGGTGACGAATCCCTAAATCATCTCTCCCATGAAAATCAAACGCGCGCAGAGGGTACCCTATGGAACACTTCATTTCTATACAATAGCCAAAATACATATATGTCACTTTGCACACTTCCCACACTAACACTCTCCAAATTATTTGAATGGATCAAGGCACTCCGACCAATTTTTTTGCACTAGTTGTCATGAACTCTCGTCATATCTTCCTACTTCATAGAGAGCATCTCAGGGTCATGGGTCGAGCCACACCTTTTTTTTTGGTTACCAGCCTTCCAACAGACGAAAATCTTTTTGCCCGGCAACTCAGTCGGAAGCATGAGACTCTTTATCTCAGGGTCATGGGTCGAGCCACACGTCTAAAGGCCTCCTCGTCTTTCGGCTCCTATCTCCCTTCTCTCCGTTCGGTCTAGAGTTGTAACGGTCGGCAATGTCCGAAGGCACGAGTTAAATAAATCTCCCACGAAAATAAATTAATCATCATAAATTGCCGTTGCTAAGCAATGTCCTACTAAAGAATCCTTTTTTTAAAGAATCCCTCTATTCGTGCCTTTTGGCCCATTCATTTCCCCTTTTGGCTTATCTTTTTCAAAAAAATAATTATCCACTCATTTGTTGCCCACGCAACACTTTTCCCCATGGACGCTCCGAACGGCGTCTAGAGACTTAGCCAATCAGGTCGCGGCTTGGATTCCTCCCCCCCACACCACGAATGCTTCTTAAGTTGTTTGGTATGCGTAGGGACAGAGAAATGGATAATCCATTCCCTCATTCCATTATGATTATTCATAATTCTCCCTTCGGGCAATGGCAATTTGACCGAAAAAAAGACGATGGCAATAAGGAATTGCTCCATGTAAACACGATTTTTGGTGAAGAGACTGTGGTGGGAGAAGAAAAGCTTGAGCTGCTGACGTCGGTCATTCAGTAGGCAGGAGGCATCAAAAAGTCGGGTATCAGATTTTCGATGGAACGGTCGTCGCTCAAAAGTCCACCGGGAGACGCGAAAAAAAACCGTAAGAAATATCGAGTCTTATTAGTGGCAATAAAGTTAAGATTAAGGAAGCCTATTTAGGCCGTGATTTTATGTACTTTATTAATTAAAGTTTTGGTTTGGTTGAATATGAAGACCCTCAGTGTAGCTTAAATATCGGGCATTAATTTTTCCCCCAATGTATAAGTTATCTTTCGTGCGAAAACTTTATTTGTACTTCCTACGAGTGAAATAGACTGGGAGATTATTATTCGAGGGCCGATTGAAACCCCGAACGTGGAAGCAGGTACCAACAAGCATCCTTTTTTTGCAAAAAGGGAAATAAAAACGTATAAGGTAACGCATGATTTAGTTATTTGCAAGTAATGAACAAGAAAAAAAAAGAAAAAAAAGCCATGTAAGCTACTTAGACAAACATAAAATCATAAACAAAATTGCTGTACGAAAAACACAGAACAGTTGCTTAAGAACAAAGAAAAAAGTGGAAATTTTATGTGTGAACTAAATGAAGAAAAAAAAAAATAATAAAAACAAAAATCTTTTTTGAATTATCATAAATTAATAATATTACTTCGATTGCTGTATGCTGCAATTAAGACGGTGCCTTATCCTGATTTTGTGATTGGAGGCAACATTTTTTTTTGAATTACCTCAAAATGAATTTTTATGCTTATAACATTTTCTTCTAAAATATTTGTTTCTTTGTTAGCATTTAAGAAATTAAAACTGTACCTTTAATATATACATTTATATAATATTGAAAAAAAAAATAAAAGAAAAAAAAAGAACAAAAAATTGAACAGAAGAGGAGCTACAAAAAGAGAAAATAAAATAATTTAAAAACCACAGGAAATAAAATTTTTTTAAGAAAAAGAAAGAAAAATAAATTGAACAATAATTATTTTTAGTTTACAGTAGATCTTGTATTATTAATAATAATAAAAATAAAATGTATAACGTGATTGTTTCATAAGCCTTATAAACTGAATCCCATGCCTAGTTTGATATTAATAACTCATTTATTAATTTGTGATTAAATATATCGAAATATACATATGAATGCGTATAAATGTTCTTTTCTTTGCAATAATTATTTCCTGTGCTTATGATCAATCTTAGAATATGTTCATGAATAATACGTTATATTTTTTTGTAATAATTTTATTTTAATATATATATATATATATATATATATATACCTATATATATATCTATATCTATATCTATAAAAATCTCGTGTCACAGTGTTTGTTACCGTACTCCTCCGAAACGGGTTGACCAATTTGCATGAAATTTTTTGTGTATATTTGGTAGGTCTGAGAATAGGTCGTAGGCTATTTTTTATACCTTTAACCAAAAAAACAGCTGCAAAATCCAAACAAAAATGGTAATTTTAGGAATTTTCACTTCATTTTAGTTTCAATAGCTTCATGGCCTACCTATTGTTTGACAAATGTAAAATTGTCATTAAATTGAATCATTACATTTAATGAAAATTTCAAATTTACGCAGCTGTCAAACAATAGGTAGGCCATGACGCTATTGAAACTAAAATGATCCATGGCGGCCGTCTCAAGAGGGCGGTGTACCACTTTCTTCACAACCACCTCGACATGGGTATCAAATGAAAGGGTATGATAAGTAGAATACAATAAGCAATGTAGTATACAAAATATATATTTAGATCCATGGCGGCCGTCTCAAGAGGGCGGGGTACCACTTTCTTCACAACCACCTCGACATGGGTATCAAATGAAAGGGTATGATAAGTAGAATACAATAAGCAATGTAGTATACAAAATATATCTTTAGATCCATGGCGGCCATCTAAAGAGGCCGGATTACCACTTTCTTCACAATCCCCTCAACATGGGTATCAAATGAAAGGGTATGATAAGTAGAATACAATAAGCAATGTAGTATACAAAATATATATTTAGATCCATGGCGGCCGTCTCAAGAGGGCGGGGTACCACTTTCTTCACAACCACCTCGACATGGGTATCAAATGAAAGGGTATGATAAGTAGAATACAATAAGCAATGTAGTATACAAAATATATCTTTAGATCCATGGCGGCCATCTAAAGAGGCCGGATTGCCACTTTCTTCACAATCCCCTCAACATGGGTATCAAATGAAAGGGTATGATAAGTAGAATACAATAAGCAATGTAGTAGACTCAATATACCGATTCATGGCGGCCGACGCAAGACCCTTGTTCTTTGACGCATTTCATCTGTGTAAAATTCATATCTCGAAAAATATTAAGTCAATGGATGGTTTTTATTGTTTACTATTGACTTATGGGTGCAGCGTAGGCGCACCGGGTCCCAGCTAGTATATATATATATATATATATATATATATATATATATATATATATATATATATATATATATATATATATATGTACATATCGAATTTCATATTTTAATAAGTATATTTGAATAAGGTGTAAACATTTTTTTTTTTTTTAAAGAAAGAACAAATAAAATATCGGAATTGACATAAGAACAATACCGACTTCAATTGTATGGCTTGTGTAATGTTCATTTCATCATTTCATCATATATATATATACATATCGAATTTCATATTTTAATAAGTATATTTGAATAAGGTGTAAACATTTTTTTTTTTTTAAAGAAAGAACAAATAAAATATCGGAATTGACATAAGAACAATACCGACTTCAATTGTATGGCTTGTGTAATGTTCATTTTTCTTGTTGTGAAGAAAAAGAAAAAAACCAGCCCTCGTTACGTTTAAATTTTTTTAAAGAAAAAGTCAATAACAAGGGGGTACGATTTTTTTTGGTTGCTTGTTGAGTAGTCCTGCGCCTGCCCTTAGGCTTTATAGGGTTGTATGTTCTTTTCTTTTGGCGCGTGTCAAGTTTTTTTTGTAACATGTAGGACTACGTAGAGGACAGCGGGCATGGAGATCAGCGGGGAGGCTGTGTGCCTCAACCCCGGTATGTAAGTACTACTAGTATTTAGTTTTTTTCCAGCATTCATATCCGACCGCATCCGCTCGCATGGCTGCGACCCCGAACCCCCATTAAGCTCTCTCGATGGCCCCGGACGGTTCACCATATCGCCCCTTTTGATTTTTGTTATTTGGTTCTTAGCGGCACGTAATTTTTAGTTTGTTTCAAACTGTCACCCTCTTTTCCTTGGCTCCCTACACCACGAACCCCCCATCCGGCGAGCTAGCCAGAGCATCGCTAGACGTGCCCAACCGAGTGTAATGGAGGCAAACAAGTTTTTTCTCGGCGATAACCCTTTCCTGGGGACTAGTCCAGCCCCACTTTTGGTCATTAGTGACTCCTTCCTCTTTTCTTCTTTTTGTAAGTTGTTTATGGCCCTTGGAGGCAATGTGGTATCCTTCCTTACCTTTCTTCGAGCATAAGCTCAACCAACCTCATGACAGTTACATGCCTTACATATCAAATTATTTACATAAATATTTAAATCGATATTTATTACTAAAAGTTACGTCAGCATTTGCGTTCGAGTTACACGAATTACCTATATAATCGCGCATCAATTTACATTTCCACAACTACATACTGGTAATCGTCAGCTGAAACGTAATTATAAATATCATAATTTACGTGCGTTTGAGGGAGTAGAGCCCGGAAACATTTTTTTTGTGACACTGTGAATACTCACAGTGTTGTACTCTGTTTGCAAGTTCGAACACAAATAAATTTGTAATGGTCGGCAATGTCCGAAGGCACGAGTTAAATAAATCTCCCACGAAAATAAATTAATCATTATAAATTGCCGTTGCTAAGCAATGTCCTACTAAAGAATTTCCTTTTAAAGAATCCCTCTATTCGTGCCTTTTGGCCCATTCATTTCCCCTTTTAGCTTATCTTTTTCAAAAAAATAATTATCCACCAATTTGTTGCCCACGCATCACTTTTCCCCATGGACGCTCCGGACGGCGTCTAAAGACTTAGCCAATCAGGTCGCGACACCTGGATCCCACCACAAAAATTCGTTTCTCAAAAATTATTTGGTATGGGTGAAACAGGAAAATGAATAATCCATTCCTTCACTCCATTATAATTATTTATAATTCCTCTTTTGGGCAATTGCAATTTGACCGAAAATAAGACGATGGCAATAAGGAATTGCTCCATGTAAACACGATTTTTGGTGAAGAGACTGTGGTGGGAGAAGAAAAGCTTGAGCTGCTGGCGTCGGTCATCGAGTAGGCAGGAGGCATCAGAGTCAGGTCTCGAAAGTAAAACGTAGGGGATCGGTCGATGGACGGTTCAGTCAAAAACGTTGAAAATTAAAACACTTTCATAAAGCGTAACAACGAAATATTAAGACCGAAGCTATTGTACTTGATTAGTACTTGTGCATTCTTTCAAATAGTTGAACAGAGCAAAGTGTTGATTTAAACAATAATAATAAAAAAAAAGAAAAGAAAGGTGTGTGTGTCTAGTTACCCGTTAAGAAGCAGTCATGAGGATTGTGAGCGAATTTTTTATGTGAAATTAGGGCAAGGTAATTCTTCAAAAGTAATAATACAAGAGCTGCGGTAAATTAAAAACAAAAGTAAAAGAAGGTAGGATTTTTTTGCAATGGAGACGATTTTGCTGTGGTGTAAAAAAAAGAAAAAAAGGAGAAGGGAAACAGAAAATAAAGATTCTGAGTCAGTTAAGAAATAAAAGATACGCACAATAATAAATCGAAAATTTTAATGAATGTATCGAACATTTCTATTTTCTTATAATTTCCTTGTTTAAAAAAAAAAGAAAAAAATATGTATTTAGCTGCATTTAAGATAAATGGATACTGTAGAAAGAATTATGTCCATAGGTCTTGCATAGAGAAAAGAAAAAAAAAATAATAATTTAGAACACAGGAGATAAATTTTTTTTTTGTGTAAAAAAGAAAGAAAATTAAATATAATCATATTTATTTTTAATTTTTCTGTAAATCTTATATTATTAATAGTAATGAAACTAAAATGAATAACGTAATTGTTTCATAAGCTTTACAAGCTGAACCACATGCTTATTTTAATATGTATAACTCATTGCTTAATTTGTGGTTAGCTATATCTAGATATATGAATGCGTATATATTCTCTTCGTTGCAACAATTATTTCCTGTGCTTATGATTAATTTTAGGATATGTTAATGAATAATACATTGTATATTTTTTTGTAATAATTTTATTTTTTGAGATATATATATATATATATATATATATATATATATATATATATATATATATATATGGGCGGTTCTCCAGAACCTTTAACTTGAGCTAATTGGAAAAATGAAATTTCAAATTGATAGCACAACCGTGCCATGATATTTTTTGTGTTTCTTACTTCATAAATAAATGTTTTCTGATGTAGAACATTAAAAAATTCAATGCGCATATTTTTTTATGAAAACATGACATGACATGGTTACAATTTTGACATTTCAAATTCGGATGGTTACAATTTTGACATTCGCTTAAATTACTTTTTTGTTAAGATTCATGAAACAATTTAAGCGAAGGAAACGTTACATTTGATTTAACTTGTTACAATAGGTCATAAGAAATTTTACGGGGATGAATTTAATGTAATATGAGCAAATTAATTGCAGTTACAACTTTGACATTTAAATGTAACCTACGTTCATGTTAGCCAGTTTTGCCCAAAAATCAACCAATTTCAACTTATTTTTGTCACAAAATGTATGCACATGTTCGTTAGTGGCTGAACAATAAGTGCGTTTAAAAAATTTTATGATAAAATGAGACAATTTGGAGTACTTCGACTTACCATGCGGGTTACAACTTTGACGTCAAAACCTAGGGACAAACTTCAGAGTTGTTTTTTGGAAAATATAGCGATTTGACACTGCACCGAACACAACTGCATTTTTCCTTAAGAGTTAAACTACAACTTTTCACTATTTGTTTCAACGCTTCCTATCACAAATATAAATAGTTTTTCATTCAGATTAGCGCTAAAGTCAGGCCGAAAAGTGACAGGTAACGGAACATTTTTTCAAATTTCATTGCAAAATATCGTTTTAAATGACTTCGTACTTATATCTCATTGCTCATTAATAATTTCTTGACATTATCGATAGCTTCTTTTATTTTTAATCTTCCTACAAAAATTGTAATTCATAAAAATTTTGAAGCGACAAGCAGGTTAAAAGTCCCGGAGAATCGCCCATATATATATATATATATATATATATATATATATATATATATATATATATATATATATATATATACAGGGTGTCCCACATAAACTTACAAAGCGGCCGGCTGTGGATAGGTCTTGGATAGACGAAAAAAAATCGTATAACGATTTAGCCGCTAGGGCGTTTTGAAGTTTTTTGGCTAGAGTTTTACATATCACCCTGTATTTTTGTAACCGTGTAACCCATTTTCATGATTATGGTACCGGTGTACGCAGAATTCCCCCACCTATCTACGACGGTAAAAATAATGGTCCTATCTTATAAACTTTTGGAGTTATGAGTCGCCAAAGTCAAAATTTTGTATTTTTTTCACTAAAATTTCAACTAAAACCACCTTTTTCTCCAAAAAATACGTGATAAACCTAAACTTTTTTTTCCAAAATTAAAAAGTTTGGACAATTTCCTATAAATAATGTATTACAAGTTTTATTCTAGGGCCTTTACTTTAGAAGTTATAAGCAATTTTAAAGTTAATATTGGCCTTTTTCGATGCTTATTTGGCACTTTTCGACAAAGCTCAGATGGAAAAGTACTAAAAAAGGACGAAATAGAGCCAATTTCAACATTAAAAATGCTTATAACTTCAAAAATAGAGGTTAATATTGGCCTTTTTCGATGCTTATTTGGCACTTTTCGACAAAGCTCAGATGGAAAAGTACTAAAAAAGGACGAAATAGAGCCAATTTCAACATTAAAAATGCTTATAACTTCAAAAATAGAGGCTGCGGCGTAAAAGTTCAAAATGCCCTAGCGGCTAAACCGTTACGATTTCCCCCCCCCCCCCCCCACCCATACGATTTTTTGTTCGTCTATCCAAGACCTATCCACAGCCGGCCGCTTTGTAAGTTTATGTGGGACACCCTGTATATGTATATATAAAAAAACTTCAAAACGCCCTAGCGGCTAAACCGTTATACGATTTTTTGTTCGTCTATCCAAGACCTATCCACAGCCGGCCGCTTTGTAAGTTTATGTGGGACACCCTGTATATATATATATATATATATATATATACTAGCTGGGACCCGGTGCGCCTACGCTGCACCCATAAGTCAATAGTAAACAATAAAAACCATCCATTGACTTAATATTTTTCGAGATATGAATTTTACACAGATGAAATGCCTCAAAGAACATGGGTCTTGCGTCGGCCGCCATGAATCGGTATATTGAATCTACTACATTGCTTATTGCATTCTACTTATCATACTCTTTAATTTGATACCCATGTTAAGGGGGTTGTGAAGAAAGTGGTAATCCGGCCTCTTTAGACGGCCGCCATGGATCTAAAGATATATTTTGTATACTACATTCCTTATTGTATTCTACTTATCATACCCTTTCATTTGATACCCATGTTGAGGTGGTTGTGAAGAAAGTGGTAATCCGGCCTCTTGAGACGGCCGCCATGGATCTAAAAATATATTTTGTATACTACATTGCTTATTGTATTCTACTTATCATACCCTTTCATTTGATACCCATGTCGAGGTGGTTGTGAAGAAAGTGGTAATTCGGCCACTTGAGACGGCCGCCATGGATCTAAAGATATATTTTGCTTATTGTATTCTACTTATCATACCCTTTCATTTGATACCCATGTCGAGGTGGTTGTGAAGAAAGTGGTAATTCGGCCACTTGAGACGGCCGCCATGGATCTAAAGATACATTTTGCTTATTGTATTCTACTTATCATACCCTTTCATTTGATACCCATGTCGAGGTGGTTGTGAAGAAAGTGGTGCCCCGCCCTCTTGAGACGGCCGCCATGGATCTAAAGATATATTTTGTATACTACATTGCTTATTGTATTCTACTTAACATACCCTTTTATTTGATACCCATGTTGAGGTGGTTGTGAAGAAAGTGGTAATCCGGCCCCTTGAGACGGCCGCCTTGGATCTAAAGATATATACTACTAAAGATATATACTTTTGTATACAACATTGCTTATTGTATTCTACTTATCATACCCTTTCATTTGATACCCATGTCGAGGTTGCTGTGAAGAAAGTGGTACCCCGCCCTCTTGAGACGGCCGCCATGGATCTAAAGATATATTTTGTATACTACATTGCTTATTGTATTGTACTTAAAATACCCTTTCATTTGATACCCATGTTGAGGTGGTTGTGAAGAAAATGGTAATCCGGCCTCTTGAGACGGCCGCCATGGATCTAAAGATATATTTTGTATACTACATTGCTTATTGTATTCTACTTATCATTCCCTTTCATTTGATACCCATGTCGAGGTTGCTGTGAAGAAAGTGGTACCCCGCCCTCTTGAGACGGCCGCCATGGATCTAAAGATATATTTTGTATACTACATTGCTTATTGTATTCTACTTAACATACCCTTTCATTTGATACCCATGTTGAGGTGGTTGTGAAGAAAGTGGTAATCCGGCCTCTTGAGACGGCCGCCATGGATCTAAAGATATATTTTGTATACTACATTGCTTATTGTATTCTACTTATCGTACCCTTTCGTTTGATACCCATGTCGAGGTGGTTGTGAAGAAAGTGGTACCCCGCCCTCTTGAGACGGCCGCCATGGATTTAAAGATATATTTTGTATACTACATTGCTTATTGTATTGTACTTAACATACCCTTTCATTTGATACCCATGTTGAGGTGGTTGTGAAGAAAGTGGTAATCCGGCCTCTTGAGACGGCCGCCATGGATCTAAAGATATATTTTGTATACTACATTGCTTATTGTATTCTACTTATCATACCCTTTCATTTGATACCCATGTCGAGGTGGTTGTGAAGAAAGTGATAAACCGCCTTCTTGAGACGGCCGCCATGGATCATTTTAGTTTCAATAGCGTCATGGCCTACCTATTGTTTGACAGCTGCGTAAATTTGAAATTTTCATTAAATGTAATGATTCAATTTAATGACAATTTTACATTTGTCAAACAATAGGTAGGCCATGAAGCTATTGAAACTAAATTGAAGTGAAAATTCCTAAAATTACCATTTTTTTTGGATTTTGCAGCTGTTTTTTTGGTTAAAGGTATAAAAAATAGCCTACGACCTATTCTCAGACCTACCCAATATACACAAAAAATTTCATGCAAATTGGTCAACCCGTTTCGGAGGAGTACGGTAACAAACACTGTGACACGAGATTTTTATAGATATAGATATATATATACAGGGTGTCCCACATAAACTTACAAAGCGGCCGGCTGTGGATAGGTCTTGGATAGACGAACAAAAAATCGTATAACGGTTTAGCCGCTAGGGCGTTTTGAAGTTTTTTTGCTAGAGTTTTACATATCACCCTGTATTTTTGTAACCGTGTAACCCATTTTCATGATTATGGTACCGGTGTACGCAGAATTCCCCCACCTATCTACGACGGTAAAAATAATGGTCCTATCTTATAAACTTTTGGAGTTATGAGTCGCCAAAGTCAAAATTTTGTATTTTTTTCACTAAAATTTCAACTAAAACCACCTTTTTCTCCAAAAAATACGTGATAAACCTAAACTTTTTTTTCCAAAATTAAAAAGTTTGGACAATTTCCTATAAATAATCTATTACAACTTTTACGCCACAGCCTCTATTTTTGAAGTTATAAGCATTTTTAATGTTGAAATTGGCTCTATTTCGTCCTTTTTTAGTACTTTTCCATTTGAGCATTGTCGAAAAGTGCCAAATAAGCATCGAAAAAGGCCAATATTAACTTTAAAATTGCTTATAACTTCTAAAGTAAAGGCTCTAGAATAAAACTTGTAATACATTATTTATAGGAAATTGTCCAAACTTTTTAATTTTGGAAAAAAAAGTTTAGGTTTATCACGTATTTTTTGGAGAAAAAGGTGGTTTTAGTTGAAATTTTAGTGAAAAAAATACAAAATTTTGACTTTGGCGACTCATAACTCCAAAAGTTTATAAGATAGGACCATTATTTTTACCGTCGTAGATAGGTGGGGGAATTCTGCGTAAACCGGTACCATAACCATGAAAATAGGTTATACGGTTACAAAAATACAGGGTGATATGTAAAACTGTAGCAAAAAAACTTCAAAACGCCCTAGCGGCTAAACCGTTACGATTCCCCCCCCCCCCCACCCATACGATTTTTTGTTCGTCTATCCAAGACCTATCCACAGCCGGCCGCTTTGTAAGTTTATGTGGGACACCCTGTATATGTCGTATTTCATATTTTATAAGTATATTTGAATATAATTCTAAACGCTAAGGTGAAAAAAAAAGAAAAAAAAAATTAATTTGTTAGAAAAAAAACAAAGCATAAATTTTATATAAAGGCATACATAAAAGAAATATCTCTCACTAAATTTTTTTTCGCTTGTAAGGCACTGAAATGTTTTTTTGTAACCAAATTTTCTTTTTAATATATGTATATATATGTGTTTTCGGAACCAAATTTCTAGCGAAATTTATTTTCATTTTTTTTCGACGGCTTCCGTAAATATGTAAGTAAGTAGTAGGACAACTGGGGCATGGTGACCAGTGGGAAGGTCGTGTACCCCCCCTCGCATACCGTATGTAAGTACCAGTAGTTAGAATTCTTTTTTTTCAGCATTCCAACTCCGACCGCATCCGTTCGCATGGTTGCGACCCCGAACCCCCATTAAGCCCTCTCGATGGCCCCGGACGGTTTCCCCTATCGCCCTATCGTGATTTTATTAGTTCTATTTGGTTCTTAGCGGCACGTGATTTCCGTTAGTTTACTTAAAACTGTCACCTCCCTTCATTGGCTCCCTACATGATGAACCCTCCCCATCCGGCGAGCTAGCTAGAGCATCGCTAGACGTGCCCAACCAGGTGTAGTGGAGGCAAACAATTTTTTATTTGGCGATATCCATTTCCTTGGACTATGTCCAGCCACCTTTTTTCTGGTTATTAGTGACCCCTTCACCTTTCTTTCTTTTTGTAATATGTTTGCGGCCCCTTGTGGCAACAAGATTCTTCAGTCCTTCTTCGAGCATAAGAGTTATAGAATCGGCAGAAACAAGCCCTAGTGATAACATATTCTAAAGAAAAATATTATTAACGCTCGCAACTATGTTGCGCCCGTTAATAATATTTTTATACCTTTCCAAGAAAAACCCTTTTAATCATATCATTTTGCTCGCGTTAACAATTTCGATTTACACTTGCATCTCCATTGTCGCGACATATTAAGTTACCTTTTTAAATACTTGGAAGTGATCTTTCCGTAGGTGTTCCCAGCACGTTGCATTGCAACGTGACTGTAAAATGTTTGCGCCCCAAGTAACGAATTATCATTTTAAAACCTCAGTCTACTTTTCGCGCTCAACTGACGTAGTTGTCTTTAAACTTACTATATTTTTTGCTTTTAATTCTATATAAATAAAGTAATAAGTTTGATTAAAGAAAGTGTTTTTTAATTATGCGAACGTCGATACCTTAAATGGCGCAGTCGGTAGGATGCGTAAATTAGTGGAAAGTTAATAAAAACAATTTTTTGAAAAAGTGAACGAAAATCATCTTAACAGAAAGTTCTTTTTGCAACACACTATTATAAGTAGTGATTGTGCTCGAGAAATCCCGTTTCGAGATTTCTCGAGATTTACAAAGAAAATTCAATTCCCGAATCTCGAGAATTACGATTCTTAAAATTTCGGGATTCCCATTTCCCGAAGAAATTCATTAGGAAACTCGAGATTTAAAACAAAAAAATATAAATCTATTATGTGTATTTCTCCTTCTATTGATCTTGAAGGACCTTCCATTGATTATAGAGTAAGTAGATATGGACAAACATCTTTCAGGTTGTCTTGTTAGATGGCGCTAGTTACACTGAATTAAGTTTTAGGGCTGCGAATTTCTGTTGTAAACCTCTAAAATTAATGGGAATGGGTTTACAACATTAGTTTAATAATATTAATTTTTTATTAGTGCATAATAATCATAAAATAGACAATTTTTTTAATTTTGCTATTTTTTGGTAAAATATAAAAAAGCGGGTTTGCGCCTGAATTTAAAAAAGCATTTCAAAGCCCTTGACGCATGTTGGAAGAAAAAACAAAAGTTTCGGATCTAAAAATAGATTCCTGTGCGGGCATTCCTTTTGGTTTGATTTGGAAGGGGGTGGGTGGGCTGAAACTACGATGATTTCTTGGCCGGTGACTGAAATTTATGAATGAAGAAATTAATGAATGGGAAGAGAGATTTAATGGGAAATTTAGCATCGTGTTTTTTTATTTTGAGAAAAATTAAATAAGTTTGTTTTTAACAAAATTCTAGTTTTTTTGTATTGATTTTATTATTGCTTTTAGAGCAAATTGAGCAAACTATTTGAAAATGTGAATATATGTATACATATTTGCCTGCAATAATAGAAAACAATAAAAAACTTTCTTTTAAAACCCTACTTCATATTTCTCAAGAGTGGTAGTCGTCAATGAAAAAAGAAGAGTTCCGATTTTGAAAGATTTTTTAAAATGTTTGTATTAAGGTTAATTGTTTACTTTATCAGACGCAAAAGTTCGCGCAATACTCCAAAAATGCGGTGAGTTTTTGGTGGGAGAATTAAACTGCTATTTTTTATAAAAATTACTTTTACAAAATTTTAACCCTGAATAACCAACCGGTGACCAACGGCTAATTCCAAAAGCAACATGCTCTGGTCAACCCCTTGCAAAGCCTACCTCCTGCGGGAGTGCGGTGATAAAGTAAATAATTATCTAAAATTCTAAGAATTTTATATATATGTACATGTATATGAATATCCCACTCCACCACCCGTTCATTTAATGATGGTAGCTTCAATAAAACTACCCTTTTGCTTACTTCTGATAGTATCAAATTTCAAAAATTAATGAAAATAATCCAATTGGAAATAAAAATAATTTAAATTATTAAGAACAAACCAGTCTGGATTCATTATTCAACTGGAAGCCTGCCATGAAAACCTATAATTAGTGGCGGGTCCGTCGACACAAAAACTCAGTTGTTGCAAACAAGTTGGAATTCTTGATGTTCAGGTTGCAACGAGAGCCAAACTTCAAGAAGAGAGATGTACACATATTGTGTAGCTATAAGAATGATGAGGGCTCACATGCTCTTGCTTGGGACGACCAGCTTTTTTAGTATGTATAAATTAACCGTTAATTTAAAGGCCTTCGTGATATTCAATAATGGAAATGTGCGCAAAAACATTCCGTCGACATTGTCCGCACAAGGATTCCGCCGGCCATTTCATTCAAACATCAAAGTAAGACGGGCAAAACCCTCTTTCCCACCATTAAACACTAAATGCACATCAGCCAGTTTCTTAACAAGTTCTTTAATACATATCTACAATATTTTCATTCAGTTTTACTATTTTTTTTGGTTCAAAGGTGAATTTTTTATTAAATGCTGGTCATTTTCTTAAAAGTTGTAGCTTTAAAAATTATTGAGTTGATTGAGTGGATAGAAAAGCCGCCTCTTTTTAAAACTGCATACATTTTTGCAGAAACTTGAGCGCAGAGTTATGCGTGCAAATTCCTTTGCACAGGTGGAAAATTCGACGCTTTCTGTAAAACTGTAAAATTAACGCACATCTCAGTACTAAAGAACTGGTTTGAGAGCTTTATTTCTGGCCATTCAATTAAGGTAGTACGGGCCATTCAATTAAGGTAGTACGCCTTCGTCAATATAAGACAAGAACGGGCAAGACCTTGTCTAATAGAGTGTGAACTCTCATCCCTCGAAAAAATTGTACCATCCTTCCCTTTATCTCAGTGGCAAAAAGAATCTAATAGCTGACTCATCTCTTAACATCTTAAGATACAAATCCACCAAAGCAAACAAACATTTGCTCGCCGGCAAAATGACGTCACGAAGAAAGTGCATATCGCAGCTATGCACATTTGGAACATCATCTTTTTACGTCATTATCACGTCAAGAGAAAATGCATTTGGTGGACTCGTGCTTTTAGACGTAATTTAATCTTCAGTGGCATTCCGAATTACAATATTGTTAAATCCGATTAGAAGACGAAGCAGCTTGCAAGTAAAAATTTACCAATATTGTTAAATTTTCATGTAAAATAAATGTCAATATTGTATAATATAAAATACGGTTTCGGCAGTTTCGAAAAAAGAATAACAATATTGCAATAGAAAATAAGGTCCCAGATCTGCGATGGAGTAATCACATATTCCAAATCGCCAAACAAGCTTATCAATGCAATGCTTATCAATTATCAGATTCCTGAAGAGATGCAAGATGTGGCGCGAACCTGTATTGCAGGTGCCCCAAAAACTAGCTTGCCTTGGCTGGAGAAGGTGCAAAACGAAGAAGGTGCATTGCAGTGTTGGTAATTTACACGTAAATAGAGGATTTTTGATATTTAACCGTAAATAACGTAAATAAACGTAAATAACGTAAATAACGTAAATTAATGTCAATAACGTAAATTATCGTAAATAACGTAAAGATTGTCTTATTTTTGACATTTCTTTCATTCGGTTGTAGCAGGTTGTAGCCATAGAAACGCACCATGGAAAATCCTGTAAAAAGTGCCGGTGGAAGACCATTTTCAATTAATTATAAATCGCTTGGTTTTGCAATGAAAAAAAGTGATGAATCGGGTAAACTTTCTGCATTGTGTCACGTTTGCAATAAAATCTTAAAAAATACCGCTTTACAGCGACTTAAAGCTCACAGGTAACAGTAAATAAATTTTCTCTGTTTCCTTGTTTTAGTTAAATTACTATTTGGTTATTTTTTTTAACATACAGAAATTCTTGCAAATTCAAATTAACTGGAACTGAATCAACTGATTCTGAGAGTACTTGTACAAGCAAGGAAAATTTAAATTCTACCGAAATTTCTTCTGAAATAAATGTTTCAGAAGAAAGTTGCCTGAAGGAAGTGCAAGAAATTTTCTTGATTGCTGATGATGATTCCAATGTAAGCAAAGCTTTTTCTATACAAGAAAAAAAGTATAAGTTAATTCTACATTTTTTTAGTTTGAGCTTACGAATAACGAGGAAATTTTCTTAATACCTCAAACTCAACAATACGAGAATTTCGCACGAACAACCACATCATCATTATCATCTGTTTCTTCTTCTTCGACTGCTTCTTCGTCCGTCGCGCAATCACCCTCGGATAACTGTTTAAATTCAAAATTATTAAAAAGACGTCGTCAAAATTCAGGATTAAACAGTTTTGTCGACAAAATTACCGACAAAGAGATAACTGAAGTAACTACAGCAATGGCAAAATTTTTTTTCGGTTGCAATATACCGTTTAATGTAATTGAATCCAAGTTTTTCTTGGATTTTGTAAAGGTCATTCGACCTTCCTTTGCGCAAAAAGTACCCAATAGAAGAACTCTTGCATCCAAATGGCTTGACATAATCTATGAAGATTGTAAAACAAAATCAGCTGCAACTGTTAAGAAGGACTCCGTTTTATTGATCGACTCCTGGAGGAATTCTTCTGCGAATACCAAAACAGTCGTTTGCATTCTTCACGACTGCACGTTGACGAATAAAGTATGAATTTGAAAGCTTAAAAATATTATATAATATAACAAAAAATTTGATTTATTAGGTATTTATTGAAGCGTGGAATTTCAACGGTATTTCTGAAACGGGAGATCAGTTGGCTGAAGTAGTCTGCGAAGCAATTGACTTAGCCAAAAATAATTACAATATTGATGTTTTTGCCGTAGTTTCTGATAATGCTAGTAATATGGTAAAAATGGGAAAAAATTTGAAACATGTTGTGTGGCACGCAACATGCAATAGTCATACGGCAAATCTATTTGCAAAAGAAATTATTAATAATAAATTGAACGACCAAGTTACTGCAGTTTTGCGATTTTTTAAGCAGCCTGATTTCGAGAAAGTTTTGGTTGAAAAAGGGGGCAGTAAAATCAAATTACCTTGCGAGACCAGGTGGTGCTCGTACAGAGACTCGTATAAATGCCTAATTTTGAATTTGACCGGAATGAAAGTAATAGCTGCAGAGAGTAACAAAGTAAAACCAAACATTATGAAACTTATTTTCGATGAAAATTTTATTGAATCTATTAAGAAGAGCATAGAGATATTAGATCCCATCTGTGAGCTTATTAATGAATGCCAGAATCCAAAAACATCACAAGCGGATGCATTAAAATTATGGCTTACTTTGAAGGTTCCACAAGATTTCAAACATTATTACAATTCGCGTTTGGAAATGGCCGCAAGCAACTATGCCTTGACGGCATACTATGTTCATCCAAATTACGATAATGACCTTTTATCTAAAAGTAACCTATCGGCTATTCACAACTTTCTGTTAAAGAATTTGGATGTAGATGGTTTAGATGAATGGGATAAGTATAAATCGAAAGAGGGCATATTTGAATCCCTGTACCAAAAGGATATAAAGTGTCCAATTTTATTTTGGAAAACTGCCGAGTTTTATGCTCCCTCTTTATCTAAGATAGCCATAAGACTATTGAAAATACCAGCTTCGTCTGCAGAAATAGAGCGTACATTTTCTAAATGGAGCCTAATTCATACCCCAATTAGAAATAGGCTCTCGTTTGAAAAATCAAAAAAACTGATGCATCTATATATGACACTCAGAATGGAAGATTGTATCCAGATTTACGATGATAACGGAGACGATGAACCTGATGGAGTGACTGAAATTTAAGTTTTTAACTTTTTTATCAATAATAAAATAAATCTTTTTACTAATTTATAATTTTTTTAATTCGATATTTTGTGATTTTTTACATTAAATACATTATTTACTTTATTTACGCATTAAAACTGCCTGTAAATAATTATGTTATTTACCCGTAAATAACTAAGTAAATAATTTGAGGTAAATTACGGTGCCAACACTGGTGCATTGGCGATAGCACCCTTTTGCTCCTCTAGAGACCCTTCAAGCCACGGTAATATTTGCAGCCCTCGCTAATTTTTACCGCTTTTATCTACATGCACCTTTTTCCCCAAGACAGCCAACTCGGCCTATCGCAGGCCCACTACATATACCTCCCCTTCGTTAATAAATAGAACAAACAGCCGGTGTTGTTGAAACCATAACACCTCACAGATCAAACGCAAGGTTCATTGACATCTACGTATAAAAGGTTCACCATGCCACATAAATAGAAATTATTTATATATCTCAATAGTAGTACAATTATCCGTAAAAATTACTAATTTCTACGAATTCTATTTGTCATTCAAAACTCATTTAAAAAAATGGAATAATCCCTGAAAACCCATTTCAATTTTTTCAACATAATAAAACACCCTTGATGCCAAATTTCCCATTAAAATTATCTCGCCCATTCATTTCATTCCCTCATTGTAAAATTTCACCCATCAGCTACAAAATCATCATCATTTTTTCATCCTCTTTGCCCTTCCCTAACAAAACAATAGGAAAAAGCGCATAAGAATCTATTTTTAGATTCGCAGCCACTAAACCCAAAGCCGCAGCTTCTGATTTTGTTTTCAAATGCGCAAAGGGCTTTCACATAAACCAGAAAAAGTTTATTTCGGAAACTAACCATATATAGCGGAGCATAAAACCCTGCGATATTAGCGCCCCCAGCTCGTGGTGCCGTAACCTGAAGTTAATTTGACTCGCGTTTGTCCATATCTACTTAGTATATAATCAATGGACCTTCGTAGATTAGTTCATGGAGCATATACAAGGAGTATAAACTCCGTGTTGTCAATTTTCGTTTTGCCGGATCCACACGTTTGCCAAGGCTTGGCAAGCGTTCGCAAATTCAAACGTGTGGATAAGGCGTTTGGCTTGGCTTGTGAAAGCTTGGCAACGCTTGTGGCCGATCCGGTCGAGTGTCGGTTTTTTGGCACAAATCAAAGGAAGTTTGTGGCAAGCGTTTGCGACGCATCCACACGTTTGTTTTAAGTTTAGTATCGTTTGTGCACTAGCGGGGAGCAGACTTGTGTTTTAATTTGCGATTAATTGCTATTTGTTGATGGTTTTTATATTTGTTGTGCGTTTGAATGCTACCAAGCAGAAACCTGCATTTGGGACCCCAGGGATAAGGACCACAAAGATAAAAAGAAAGTAGGCGATGCTTGGAGTCGTCTCAGCGAAGTTTTTCATAAACCTGTTAAGGAAATAAAAAACAAAAAAGAAATTCTTATGGTAACATTCAGAAAGCATCTCAAGAAGAAACAAGATTCTATACGTTCTGGCTCAGGTATAAATTTATTTATTTATTTATTTAAACCAGATATTTGTAGATTACGACAATAAATGAAATAAATAGATGTTTCAATGAAAGTGTATATTTTTCATATTTGTATATTTCTTTTAGTATTTTTAAATAACAATTATTGAAATATCTATAATTTAATTAAGTAGGTACTAACATTGTTGTACGCGTGTTACTAACAAAATATCTATTTATATCTGACGTAAATAAATAATAGGTAATAATAATTTTTACTCAGGAGTCGACGATATTTATGAACCAATTTGGTTTGCATACCAGCCAATGGAATCGTTTCTTCTGCCGGTATATACGGCCAAGATTGGGTTAAACTCAGAAACGGTGAGTAAAAACACTTCAATATTCTTGAAATAATCAATTTTATTTTTACAGTTTCTATAATATTAAGTACATAATCTAAAATTAAGTAAGAATTTTCGCAGGTATACAATTAGTTGCAACTCCTTATCAAGTATTCATACTCCCACAAAAATACGAAGTAAATTCGTCTCTAATCTTGATGGCATTTAGCGGTGATCTTCGAGGTACTTGTGGCAAATTTTGCATTGCATTATATTCATTTATATTCCGCCATGCACCAGGTGTTATGAGATTCCCATTACTATCGTAGACATCCACTGTTCCGCGTGGAGTATATCTTTCTGCAGAAGTTTTACTTTTTCTGAGAAAGTTATGTAGTAGTACACAGGTCATAGTAATTTCTTTCACAGTTTCAACATTCAAATTAATAGGTCTTCGAAAAATTCTAAACACTGAAGTTAGAATACCAAATGTGTTCTCTACTACAACCCGGGATTTAGACAAATTTTGATTAAATATTCTTTTTGGTGATCCTTTCTCATGATTTCCGGGGTAAGGCTTCATAATATACGTACTGAGTGCAAAAGCACCATCTGCTAAAAACACGTATGGTACGTTTACGTTATTCTTCGATCCGGGAAGTGGGCATGGAGTGGGAAAGTTCATTTCATTTCTGCAGATTCTTTGCCATAATAATGAGTTTCTAAAAACACCACCATCGCTAATTCTCCCTTGACATCCAATGTCAACAAATGTAAATTTATAATTGCTGTCGACTAATGCCAAAAGAACTATACTGAAGGTTTTTTTGTAGTTAAAATACTCAGTTCCACTATGAGGTGGGCTCTCGATAACTATATGTTTGCCGTCCATCGAACCGACACAATGTGGGAATTTACTTCTGTATCCTCTTTCTATTTTAACCCAATCTTCTGCTGTTGAAGGCATCTGAAATGATAGAGCATTATGTTAAAAAAATAAAATTTTGAAGTTGAGCAAAGTTTATAATCAAATCAAATTTTTGCAGCAATCAAGGTCATCAGAAACACCTGTCGAGGTAACGGTGGATGAAGCCGAGGAGACAGATAATGAAAGCAGCATGGCGGGTTCCTCGAGTTCTGCACCTGCGGTTTCTATAACATCTAATAAGAAATGTCGTCCCGCAGCTCGAGATGCTGCAGAACAGCAAATGGCCACTGCGTTTAGCCAATTAACGAATGTGCTTTGTCAACGACAATCGGAGACTTCAAAGGGAAGTAAAGAAGAAGATGAATGCGATCTGTATGCTAAGCTTTTAGCAAAAAAATTGAGAGAACTTCCTAAAGACGAGATGAAACTCATGATGTATGAAATAGATGGGTTATTCATCAAAAGAATAAAACTGAGGTCATATTCACGAGAAACACCATCTCCTCAGTATTCAGTCCAATATTCTATACCATCATCAGCTTCTAGTGGATATATAGTAATACCGAAGCAACCACACGCGCAAGCGTCATTTTTCGATACTTCTTCCACCTCAAACCATGATTCCTTGTCCACTTTTGATATAAGCTCCACTCCGTTACGCCCACCACCTCTTCAAAATAACGATGACAACTCCGAATTTAACACTTCGAATCCACCCTCAATTACAATAGTTTCTGATGAAATAATCGTGCCTCGAAAAAGAGACGTAAGCGAGGTATTCCGGAAGGCATACGAAGATTTTGAGGACTATGAGTAAATTGTCCTGAACACATTAAATATTTTTATACATATATATATATATATATATATATATATATATATATATATATATATATATATATATATATGTATATATATATATATATATATATATATTTTGCAATAAAAATATTAAAAAAATATCAAACATGTTTTTACATTACCTTTATTTCATCTGCTAGAACGTTATTAATAGCTCTGCAAACTTCAGGTATAATTTTTGATATGGCCTGGGTGGAAACTTTAAACAAATAGTGTAGACTTTTGTAACTGTCACCAGATGCTAAAAATCTTAATGTTAGTGCCAGACGATATTTAGCTGGTATAGCTTCTCTGAAATCTGTATTTTCCTTTGAAATCATAGGCGCAATTTCGTTCAGCAAATATTCAAAATCAACATAGCTCATCCGGCAGAAGTTATCAAATTGTCCCGATGGTTCACAAAGAAGCTCATGAAATTTTTCTGACATGAATTCTCTGCAATCAAAAAATAATTGATGTACATAGTTAATAAATAAAGTTATAAAATAAAAATTAAAAAATTACCTGGTACGGTTTCTATGTATTTTTAACATCCACCGTCTTCTTTGTTGCATTTTTCTTTTTTTTTTCATTTTTTGCTTTAATTTTATTATAAAAATACGTTAATCCAAAAGTTAGGGCCGACACAACCTCGACGTCCATCATGCTTGCTTGTCCAGAAGATACAAACGCACTCACAAGCATGTGGATGCTTCCCAAACCTAAGCAAGCGTTTGGAATTTGCGAGCGCTTGCCAAGCCTTGGCAAACGTGTGGATCCGGCATTTGATTAATGAGGGCGGCACACATTACGTTTACATGCTTACTTGAAGTATACTTGAAGTAGATTTCAAGTAACTAAATATGCATGTAAACTCGTCCTGACTTCAAGTATACTTGAGTCAAGTAAATCACAAAAATTTGTTTGATTGACTTGAAAAAGCTCATGTAAACACTACTTGAATACTTGAAATTTTGCATGCGTATTTTTTCCTTGGAACAAGAAGAAGATAAGAACTGTAGTGAATGTATACTTTTGATGCAATATTTTTAAAGTTATTTATATTATAATTTGAAGATAGTTTCTGTTATAATATGAAAGGTCAAGTGTCAGTTCAAGAAAATTTCAAGACATTTTGAAGTCAAGTAAATGAACCGAAAACGCAACTTGAGTTTCAAGTAAATTTCAAGTCAGGAACTCAAGTAAATCATGTAAACGTAATGACAGTCGCATGTACTCCATAAAACATGGCCGATTGTATTGTATTCATCCGGTTCATGGCCAAGTTCGTTAATTGCTAAGAAATTTTATGTTTACGCCTAATTTAAAAAAACCAGCTTCTAAATTCGATTTATATGACTGCGATTATTCGTAATTTTTGGATTTTCCATGAGTTTTTATTAATTTCCAAAGAATTTTTTTTTTTGCATTTTCCCACTTTGACTAACTAACCCAATTCTTGATTATTCAGCTCTTTTATCTAGAAAAGCAATACAGTCGCCACCAAATCGCGCGAAAATTACAAATCTTACACGAAAATATGCAGAAAACAGAATACAATGTGTAATATCCCAATCATTAAAATCTGTTTGCAAAAGTGCCTAAGCCATATTCAAAGTTTAAAATAAAATCCAAATTAGTAGGCTTTGAAATTTCGATTTATAGAAGCGCTTGACGCACCGAATTTTCTGACGTTTATTTATTGTGTGTATTTTTATAAGCAGTGGAAAATTGAATTTTGAGTTTAGAACAGGTAACTGTGAATTATTCTATTACTTACTAAAGTAATAAATAAATTTTTTTACATATTATTAGAGGCGAAATGAGCGAAGCCGAGTATGAAGATGTTTGGAAAAATTACGCAAGAAATGGAGATACAGCAGAATGTAAATTTTGTAAAAAAAAACTTGGGTGTAAGGCATCATCAACATCAGGACTACATCGTCATTTAGTGAATATTCATAAAATGAAACGAAAGTGTGCAGAGGAAAAATTTAAACCAGTTAATTCAAAGAAAGTAAAAACTGTTAATGATTATTTTGCCACGAGCAAAGAAGAGCAAAAAATAGAAGAAATAGTTGCAAAGCTTGCGGCAAGTGACGGAATTCCTATTTTAACTATAAGTAAAAGTGAATTTATTCGTCGAAGTTTTAATTTGCAAGGCTTTAATTTGCCACAACAACCATCTGACGTTATGACTTTAGTTTATAAATATTATAACAAAGTTAAAAATGAAATGACATCTAAATTTCATAGATTTAAAACCGAGAACCGAAAATTTAGCATTTCTTTAGATGAATGGACGAGTTTTCGTAACCGCCGATATCTGAATATTCATATCTACTACCATAATAATGAAACCGATAACTTAGGTTTACAACGAATTCACGGATCTTGTCCAGCTGAAAAAATTTTGCAACTAGTTGAACTAAAACTCAAAGAGTTTGGACTTGATTTTAGTACAGATATTATTTCAACTACAACTGATGGTGCTAGTGTCATGAAAAAATTTGGTGAAATGTCTCCTGTACATTTGCAAATGTGTTATAATCATGCCATTCATTTTCGATGATTCGGAAGCAGCAATTGAAAGTGGCGATGATGATGATGATTATGATAGTGGTGAAGACTGTTCTAATGAAAGATTTATTGCTAAAGATTTTAATATGAAAATAAATATTTATAAAACGATAAAAAAAATACGAAAAATCGTGCTATTATTCAAAAGATCTCCAGTGCGCAACAGTATATTGCAAAGCTATGTCAAAATAGTTGAAAAACAAGAATTGCAGCTTTTACTGGATTGCCGAACACGATGGAACACCATTGTAACTATGATTGAAAGGTTTTTACGTATCAAAGAACCGATACTAAAATCATTAATAGATTTAATCTTGAACGTTCAGTGGCTGGAAGAAGATGATACTAATGCTATAAATATAGTAGAATGCTTAAAAGCATGTAGAGTTGCAATAGAAGCATTAAGTCGGTCAGATGCTAATTTGTTGACGGCAGAAGGCGTGTTAAAGTTTTTATTCAAGACACTTGAAAAAAAAATACAGATATTAGCAATAATTTATTGAATGCTTTAAAGAATCAGATAGAAAAACGTCGAGATGCTTCACTTATCTCTTTATTGAAATTCCTTCAAGATCCTCATAGTTTAAAAAAAGTGGAAGAAAATCTTTTCTTCAAGAGTACTTCAAAATATGATATAACAAATATTTCAAAAATTATAATGAATAGATTATATAGTAATAGCAATTTGAATATTAATATTCCGACCACTTCACGAGATGCTATTGACATTGATAGTCCTGATTCCGATACTGACCACGAATTAAACTTAACTCAGCAATTGGAAGAATCGATTCGAAAAAGCTTGGCGCCTGCCAAACCTATTGACGACGATTTTCGCTCATTATCTAAGGAGATAAATATTTATGAGGTATCAGGTAAAATTACTTCGAATTTAGAAATGCTAAAAAATGCACTATTTTGCATAAAGCCAACAATAACACAAAATGAGAGAAACTTCTCCATTTCTGGATTTTTTGTGTCTAAGCGTAGAACCCGTTTAACAGATAAATCAATAGACTGTTTGTGTGTTTTAAAAAGCTATTTTAAGAAAAACAGTCAGTAATTATAAAACAAAACATTATACTTTTTTCTATATCATTCAAAATTAAATACTATAAAACAAACCAATCTTTTCTGTTTTCGTTTTCCATAATCTTTCTGCCTTATTAAAATTCTTTTATTAACAGGTAGACAATTTTCTTTAGGATTTCGAGATTCTCGAGAATTGTTGAAAGAAAATCTTGAATCTCGAGAAATGAATTTTTTTCAGATTCGGGAATTCCCAGATCCCGAATATGCAAAAAGTACGGGAAAGCACAATCTCTAATTATAAGTATAGTGAATCTTTTACAACTTATAATAAAAACAGGATTTTTTTTTGTGCGTAGTGAACGATTATCAAAACGAAATCGTGAAAGCAAGAGTGAATGCAAATCACATAACAAAAAAAATAATTTCAAGTGAAAAGAAAAATTAATTCCCACTAATTGTATATTTTAATATACACGTACGCATACAACAAGTGATACATTATAAATACACAAATTTGTACTTAAAACCGACGTTCATAAACAACACGTACCACTTGAGGAAATTTATGAAGAAAATTTTCGAGGAAAGTAGAACTCTGGAAATTTGGGCCTGAAGATCAACAAAAAAAATTTGCAGTAATTGCAGCCAACTACATTTGAACGGTGTTTCCAGCTTTAGAGAAACTACAAACAATTTTTTTTTCTTATTTAAGTAAGTCATTTAAATTTTAACTAAATATTCTTTAAAAAAAAAATTATATAATATATTAAATTTAATTAAACAAAGATATACAGGGTGTCCCACATAAACTTACAAAGCGGCCGGCTGTGGATAGGTCTTGGATAGACGAACAAAAAATCGAAGGGTGGGGGGGGGGAAATCGTAACGGTTTAGCCGCTAGGGCGTTTTGAAGTTTTTTTGCTAGAGTTTTACATATCACCCTGTATTTTTGTAACCGTGTAACCCATTTTCATGATTATGGTACCGGTGTACGCAGAATTCCCCCACCTATCTACGACGGTAAAAATAATGGTCCTATCTTATAAACTTTTGGAGTTATGAGTCGCCAAAGTCAAAATTTTGTATTTTTTTCACTAAAATTTCAACTAAAACCACCTTTTTCTCCAAAAAATACGTGATAAACCTAAACTTTTTTTTCCAAAATTAAAAAGTTTGGACAATTTCCTATAAATAATGTATTACAACTTTTACGCCGCAGCCTCTATTTTTGAAGTTATAAGCATTTTTAATGTTGAAATTGGCTCTATTTCGTCCTTTTTTAGTACTTTTCCATCTGAGCTTTGTCGAAAAGTGCCAAATAAGCATCGAAAAAGGCCAATATTAACTTTAAAATTGCTTATAACTTCTAAAGTAAAGGCCCTAGAATAAAACTTGTAATACATTATTTATAGGAAATTGTCCAAACTTTTTAATTTTGGAAAAAAAAGTTTAGGTTTATCACGTATTTTTTGGAGAAAAAGGTGGTTTTAGTTGAAATTTTAGTGAAAAAAATACAAAATTTTGACTTTGGCGACTCATAACTCCAAAAGTTTATAAGATAGGACCATTATTTTTACCGTCGTAGATAGGTGGGGGAATTCTGCGTACACCGGTACCATAATCATGAAAATGGGTTACACGGTTACAAAAATACAGGGTGATATGTAAAACTCTAGCAAAAAAACTTCAAAACTCCCTAGCGGCTAAACCGTTACGATTTCCCCCCCCCACCCATACGATTTTTTGTTCGTCTATCCAAGACCTATCCACAGCCGGCCGCTTTGTAAGTTTATGTGGGACACCCTGTATATAAAAAAATAATACGTCGTAGATCTACAGTTATAAAAAGAACATTTTTTTTGTGTTATAAGTTAGAAAAAAAATATTTTATTTGATAAATTATATAGACGGAAGTGCAAACAAAAAAATTTATTAAAATTTTTTTTTATGTAAAATTCTGAAAATCAAAATTTCCTTTTCGTGAACTAATTTTGCATGCCAAACGAAGATATAGATTATTTAACAGACGCGCTTTCGTTCCTTTATTTAAACACCAGCAACAACATGACTGAACAAAAAGTACTTTCAATTGATCCTCTGAAATATCTTGAACGAGTTCCAGAATTTAATGGAAAATTCGGCACACTACAAAATTTTATAAAGTTAATAGACAGAATTACTCCATTACTAGTACAGTATGACGAATTTTCTAAGGGAATATTTTCGGATATTACTAAATCCAAATTAACGGGAAAGGCCCGTGAAGTTATGGATATTAATAACCAAGCTGTAAGTTGGGAAGATATCAAAAAAATCCTATACAACAATTTTGGCGATAGGCTATCTATGGATCAGCTTTTTGATGAACTTAGAGGACAAAGTTTTAAGAGCAATGCAGTAGATTTTTATAACGATATAAAAGCCATACTTCGACGATTAAATATGAAAACTCAATTAGAATATCAAAATGACCAAATTAATTTAGATAGACATTTAACCGCCAACATTAATAGTGCCTTAAACGTTTTTAAAAATAAAGTGCCAGAACCGCTCAAATCAATTTTGTTATGTAGAAGTCCTACTTCCTTAGAAGACGCGATTCAAATCCTACATGAATCTGGATATGCGTTCTTTAGCCCCAATAACAATAGAAGTAATCATTCTATTAATAATTTCCGTAGCCACAATCGTAGAAATAATAACCGAAGCAATAACAATTATCAAAATCATTCAAACTCCAATAGTAACCCTCAAAATTCGTATCGTAACAGTAATAACAACCCAACTACGAACCCTCAATATCTGTATAACAATAACAACAACAGAAACTACCCAAGAAATTCATTTAATAACAGCAATTTTGCAAGTAGAAGTTTTTATAATACAAATCACAATCCGATGTATGCCAATGGCAGCCAAAATCTAAACATGTTTCGAAATAATAATAATAATCCTACAACTTTCGCAAACCGAAATTTTTCTTCGAATAATAATAATTTCAACAATCAACAATTTTCTCACAAAAATTGGCAACAAAACCAAAGTAGAAATTTTGCCAAACCTTTAAACCCTCAAAACAATAATAATAACTCAGTAGAACCAATGGACACTAATAGCCTACAAGTAATTGAAGTGGGAAATTTTCGGGAAAAGGGCCCAACCAACTCCCCTACATAAAAATCCAAAATTATAAATTTTTAGTAGACAGTGGCTCTACAAATTCACTAGTTCTACCAAACATATTTAAAGAAGTTTCAAAAATCCAATTCATAAAACCAAAAATTTTGAGATCCTTAAAAAAGGATACAGTTGTTAGCGATGTCGTATCTGTACCTGCTTTCGAAGAATTCAAAATGAATTCAACAGAAAAATTCGAATTTTATATCTACGACTTTCATGAAACTTATCATGGCCTTATTGGTAATGACATTTTGATAAAATGCGATGCTATTATTGATTATAAAACCAAAATGCTCACTGTAAATGACGTTAAAATGAAATTATATTTTAACCATCAACCAGAAAACACTATTTACCAAATAGACCCTGGAGAATATTTTTACACAATCCCTGTTAAAGAATATAACGGAGACGTAATAATAAATCAAATGGAATTAAGTCCTGTTGTTAGAATTCTGGAAGGTGTTTATGAAGTACATAACTTCAAAGCCAGAGCAAAAATTCTTAACACAAGTGACGAACCAAAAATTTTCAACTTTGACGAAAATTTTCCTTCAGTCGAAATTGATGAAATCCTAGAATTCAATAATTTCGAATCTAATGAGCAATATTCTGAAAACAACGTCTCAAATGAACAGTTTTTCCAAAAAATTAACACTGAACATTTGAATGAAGAAGAGAAGGCACAACTAACCAACCTCATATATGAATACAATGAAATATTTTCCCAACAAAAACCTCTCTCGTTTACAAATCAGATCAAACATAAGATCAATACCACAGATAACATCCCAATAAAAACCAAAATATACAGGTATCCATACATCCATAAATTAGAAATTCAAAAGCAAATTGAAGAAATGCTTCAAAATGGAATTATCCGTCCCAGCTCAAGTCCTTACAATAGCCCTGTTTGGGTCGTCCCAAAAAAACTCGACGCGTCGGGAGAACGCAAATACAGGCTAGTAATCGACTACAGAAAACTAAACGAAAAAACTATAGGCGATTCCTACCCAATACCCAATATCGAAGAAATATTGGATAAGTTAGGAAAGAGCACTTATTTCTCAGTTCTCGATTTAAAGTCCGGGTTCCATCAAATAGAAATGGACGCTCCTGACATAGAGAAAACAGCTTTTTCGGTAGACAATGGGCACTATGAATTTTGCCGCATGCCCTTTGGCTTAAAAAATGCGCCAAGCACTTTCCAACGACTCATGGATAACATTTTAAGAGAAAACATAGGTAAAGAATGCATTCCATATATGGACGACATAGTAGTGTTCTCTAATGGCCTTATAGAGCATATTAAAAATTTGAGAAAGATATTTTCGAAATTAAAGCAAGCACAACTTCAAATCCAACTAGACAAATGCCATTTCCTGAGAAAAGAAGTAGAGTTTCTCGGACATGTAGTCAATGAACATGGAATTCTGCCCAACCAAAGGAAAATTGAAGTTATTAAAAACTATAAAATTCCCCAAACACCCACGCAAATAAAAAGCTTCCTCGGCATAGCCGGTTACTATAGGAAATTTATTCAAAACTTTGCAGAAATAGCCAAACCCATGACAATATTTTTAAAACAAGGTCCAAACTTGATCCAAATAATAAAAATTACATAAACAGTTTCAATACTTTGAAAAACAAATTAATATCTGCCCCAATATTAATATACCCCGATTTTGAAAAAACATTTCAAATAACCACTGATGCAAGTCAATATGCCATCGGCGGCGTATTATCGCAAGAAGATAAACCTATTTCGTACGTGTCGCGCACCCTAAATGAGCACGAGATCAACTATTCGACGATCGAGAAGGAGCTTCTCAGCCTGGTTTGGTGCCTGAAACAGTTCCGACCATACGTTTTTGGAAGAAAAATCAAACTCTTCACCGATCACAAGCCTCTCGTGTGGCTCAATAATCTTAAAGAACCAAATAGTAAACTAATGCATTGGCGTCTTCAAATCCAAGAATATGATTATGAAATATTTTACAAACAAGGTCAAGAAAACAGAGTGGCCGATTTTCTTAGCAGGATCGATGTAAACTTAAACGAAGTTATTGAAAATCCCCAAGGTGTTTCAAATACAGATAAAAGCGAAAAACACTCCATTGTAACTACAGTTACCCCACTAAATTTATATAAAAACCAAATTATCATCAAACAAATTAAATCCGGCTCTTTAAATATAAATACACAAAAAATCTTCAAGAATATTTGCAAAACAATCTCTTTAAAGGTTGCTGATGAACCTACTTTAATATTAATAATTAAAAATCACTTTAGTCCAAAATTGACTAACGCTATCTTTACATCTGACGAAATATTTGAAAAACTCAACAACGTTTATGCTAAACATATGTCCGATTGTAAAATCATAAGATGTACAACCCTACTTAAAAATATTACCGACGATAAAGAGTTAGAAAACCTTATCCAATCAAAACATTTAGAAAACAATCACCGATTAATGAAATTTATGAGGAATTCAAAAGTGAATTCTATTACCCAAATTTGAAACACAAAATAACAGAATTTATTAATAATTGCGAAATCTGCATATTAGAAAAATATGAAAGAAAACCCTTAAAAATACCATTACAGTTATCCGAAACACCTAATAAACCGAATCAAATCCTCCATATGGACGTATTTTATTCCATAAATAAAACCTTATTCGTAACCATGATTGACAAATTTTTAATAATCACTAAAATCGAAAACCGAAGCGGATCAGAATTTAGAAAAGCAGTTATGAAAAATATTAGTACGTATGGCCCTATTGAAAAAATAATAACCGACAACGAACTGGGAATGAAATCAAATTTAATGAAAAAATTCTTAGGCGAGAAAAACATTCAAATCCACTATACATCCAATTCAAATCATAATAGTAACGCCGATATAGAACGGCTCCACAACACAATTAATGAGCATTTAAGATTACTAAAACATACTAAGAAAACCTTACCCATTGAAGAGCAGCTCATTCTAATTAACGGGTATTATAATAACACAATACATTCTTCGACCCATAAGAAACCTCTCGATTTCATTCAAGGCAAAGTTAAAGACGAATACGAAAAAATCTACGATAACATTTTAGAAAAGAAAACTGGAGTAATTAATAAAATAAATCAAAATAGAAATGATTCACAACTAGAACCTGGCCCTAACTATATAAAAGAAATTAGAGGCGGGAAAAACCACTCGAAATTCCGTAAAATTAATGCCGAATTACTCGATAATGACCATGTAGTAGACAAGGAAACTGGCCATAAATACTACAAAACCCATGTCAGAAAGAAGAGGAAGTTTCAAAACTGATCAAATGTTAGATGTAAATTAAAAACAAACGATAATTTAAATAAAAACAAATGCAAAATGAAAAACCTTATTTCAGACCCACCACCTCAAAGTAGTCAAACTCACTCACTCACTCACCCTTCCCTTTCTTTTTTTTTAGGACCAAATCCACAATGCACCAATACTGCATAATAACTCTCATAATCATCTCTACCCTTTCAACAACCTCCATAGCCCAACTGATGGATATACAAGACCTTAATAACAATGACAATGGTTACATAAATATAAAATTAGGAAATGTTAAACTTATAACATCTTATTCAAAAATCATTCATGTCATTAATATTACAATGTACCAAGAAACAACGGAAGTTTTATGGAACAGTTTACAAGCACCATTAACCAAACACACCCTAACAGGACCAATATTGAACACAGTTCTTCACAACTATAGAGCACTAAAATCAAAAATCAACAACATTCTACCCCATTCACATAATAGAAAAAAACGAGGACTGATCAACGGTGCAGGAAATCTTTTAAAGCTTCTAACAGGCGTAATGGACAGCAACGACGAAGCTGAAATAAACAAAAAGTTGAATGCCCTTACGGAAAATAACAAAATGCTAATTGCAGAAAATAATAAGCAAGTAAAAATTAATTCCGTTTTAATTGAACAAACTCAAAACATAACCGATCACATAAGAAGCCAACAACTTCAAATTAAACATTTCATAGATAATATAACAAGCAACTTAGAAAACAGAGTCAAACGAATTGAAGACCAAATGACTTACATGCAGTATCTTTATCAAATCAACTATGACATTACTTTACTCAGAAACCACATCGACGACATAGAACAAACTATATTACTTAGTAGATTAGGAATCTTGTCCAAAAATATATTGACAGACGACGAATTTGCAATGATATCCGATATGGACGTTTTGGCAAACATCAAAATTAATGTAGCCACTTTCGGAAAAGAAATTATTATTATAATAATGATACCCACGTTTGAATCCAAAACACTAACAAAAATTTTAGTAGAACCTTTGCCTAACAAACAAAATAAAACTTTGGATGTAGAAGAAAAAGAAATTTTGATCGATGAAGAAAAATTAATATATAGTTCTAATGTAGCTCAAAATTTAAAGAAAAATTTGAAAGCAATTAACGACCAAGTATCTTGAATATATTTAAGCATAAAGAAGCTTATTGTAATTTTAAAATATTCAAATTTCCCGTAGTAACAGAAATTAGAAATGGTCTTGTAATAACTAAAAATTTAAAGAAAACTAAAATTAATCATAATTGTAATGATTTTGAAACAATTATTGAAGGTACCAACCTAATAAAGTTTGAAAAATGCCAAATATTTATTAATAATATAACTTATAAAAATTTCGAAATCGAAGTCAAAGAAAATATAATTATACCGAATCCTAATGTTTTTATTAAAGAAAAACCAAATAATTTTGAACTAATTTTTGATAAATTGCATTTAGAAAATATTGAAAACAATAGAAAAAATATAAAAGAAATACAATATACGAATAAAATTGAAAAATTCATTAATTATCCAATAACAACAATAATAATTTTTCTTCTTGTTGTTGTAACAATATATACTTTTAGACTTTGTTATAAGAAAAAAACCACCACTAAGATAACTACGTCAGAGCCTCCGTCAAACGGTGGGGGAGTTATAGAATCGGCAGAAACAAGCTCTAGTGATAACATATTCTAAAGAAAAATATTATTAACGCTCGCAACTATGTTGCGCCCGTTAATAATATTTTTATACCTTTCCAAGAAAAACCTTTTTAATCATATCATTTCGCTTTATTTGCTCGCGTTAACAATTTCGACTTGCACTTGCATCTCCATTGCATATTTTTATTCCTTCCAAGAAAAACCCTTTTAATCATATCATTTCGCTTCATTTTGCTCGCGTTAACAATTTCGATATACACTTGCATCTCCATTGTCGCGACATATTAAGTTACCTTTTTAAATACTTGGAAGTGATCTTTCCGTAGGTGTTCCCAGCACGTTGCATTGCAACGTGACTGTAAAATGTTTGCGCCCCAAGTAACGAATTATCATTTTAAAACCTCAGTCTACTTTTCGCGCTCAACTGACGTAGTTGTCTTTAAACTTACTATATTTTTTGCTTTTAATTCTATATAAATAAAGTAATAAGTTTGATTAAAGAAAGTGTTTTTTAATTATGCGAACGTCGATACCTTAAATCATAAGCTCAACCAACCTCCCGACAGTTACAAATTCCAACGTCGGCGTCGATCGAAGAAAATCCAACATTGTAAAATTCGTTTCTGATCAGCTTGTCTTTCTCAATTTTTTCATCGGTCATCATCTGGTCCATCGAAAAATATCCTCTCCACGAAAACCTCGACTTTTTTAAGCGATCCAATAAAGTTGCAGTTTTTAATAAGCTAGTGAAAAGACAGCAAATAAAAAATTATACAAGATTGAAAGTTGGACATTCAAAACGATTCTTTCCTTTTCTCAATCATTTGGTCCATCGTCAATTTCAGTTTAACCCTGCCAACAAATACCTTGGCATTTTTTCCAACAAATATCCTTCCTAAATTTTGCGAACTTCTTAAATTTTGAGAATACGTTGTGAACGGCAAACCAAAAAATAAAATTTGAGTGATTAAAGGTAGGGACACACTGAGCCCATGTACGCAACGTATACTTCCAACGTGGGAGAGTTGGTGTGCACACTACGCGTACGCAACGTATATGGCGTCAGATTCGTTCAATATTTCTTCTGGCGCTTCTGACGCGTTGCGAACGTAATTTCTAGAAACACACTGGTCTTACGCGTGGGATGGCGTATGATATCCACTCCACCTTCCCACGCCGATCTGGATCGACAGATATAACGTTGCGTGGGACGCGTGTGACAGTATTGCGTATGATAAGTGTGTTTCTAGGCATACAAATTCAACCGTTTAGATTTAATAACGCGTTGCATACGTTGCGTACGTGGGCTCAGTGTGTCCCTACCTTAATTGCTCATGGTGTACGTGTGTTGATGCAAACAAAAATTGTATGAGGAGTTTGGTAAAAATACGGTTAGCGAAGCAATTAATCGAAGGTAAATAAGCTGTTATCAACATTTTAAGAAAGCATATAATAATTAATACTATACCTGTTCGATAAATTATCTCAATGTTGTAAGTCAACTATGTCACAAATGACCAACTGACAACTGTAAACAATGACGTGTTGCGAAAGTGAGGTTATTCCGTGCCGCGTTCTGTAGCTCATTCCACCATCGTGGGTGTTAAACACATTATTAAACTGCCTCTATCTATCACATGGTCTAAGAAAAGGACAAACAGGACAAATTGTTGTGAACCCAAAACAAGTCTAAACGTGCGAAAACATTCATTCTTCACAAATTTGAAGAATAAAGTAAACGCGTATCGGTGAATAATGTGTTGATTGTTTTTTTGTTTTTGTGTTCTAAGTTGTAAAACTAATCACTAATTACAAACAAAAAGTGCAACATGGGACGAGGAAGAGCAAAAAAGCAACAAGAAGGGTAAAACTAATTGAAAAATGAACAGAAACTAATTTGATCTATCGAATCACTTTGTTCATTTTTCATAAACTTTGGTTTTCTTCTTTCATTAAAATATAACCTAAAAAATGTTTTTAAATTTTCTTTCATGATGTAAATGGCCAAATATTGATTTGTATAATGATATTTACAGGTCGAGTCATCTTCGGATTCGGAGGAAAACTGTACACCCGAAGAAAATGAAATAGAAAATAGTCGTCCAAAACGAAACGTAAAGGCGGAATCACACTATTGTGGTGTGGTGTGTTGTGGCGCTCTGTGGCGCAATCTAATTCATATATTTTTTATGGGGCTGATTACATTATTATGGTGTGTTGTGGTGTGGCGAGTTGTGTTGTGTTCTCGATCTGCCGTTTCCGATTGCGCCAGAGCGATGGAAGGGGTTAGGGCGCGACAGAACACACCACACAAGTGTGCACGGCTGCGAGGGAAACAAAATCTCGCTCATTTTGTTCTGGAGCGTCTGAAGGGATTGTCAAAAAATGGACAATTTTATTGAACTTGTTCGCGGAAATGAAGTTTTATACAACGTGAAATGCAAAGAATATAAAGACCAAGGTATAAGAAATGCAGCATGGGAGGAAATTTCCATTTGATCCAGCATTTATGGGACAAATTATGTTAATATGTTTCCCATCTAACGCCCCAATACAATTGGGAAAATTCCAAAAAATTTCGAACTTTTTTGCGATGTCTCTCCACATTTCCTCTGATGGTTGGGGCATTACAATCGGTGCCATATTTTCCCAAATTGCTGCACACCCTTCTTCTACGATCATTCTTACTGTTGAAAATCCAAGTCGATAATTAAATCCCAATGATCGGAAAGAATTTCCAGTTGCCAGAAACCTGAAAATAATATTGGAATTAATTTATATTTTCCTTATTTACAGCTGAACAATGTAAAGAACAATGGACAAAATTGAGAAATGCATATAGTAGCGCATTGAAACGGCGACGAAATAAAAAGAGCGGGCAAGCGGCAGTAAATACCACACCATGGAAGTATGAAGAACAAATGTCTTTTTTAAATCCCCACATAGAGCTCAGACCAACTATAACCAATCTGCGATCACCACCGCCTTCCTCAACATCAACATTGTCTTCATCTGAGGATGCCACAGAGAGTGTTGCTCTGGAAAGTCCTGCTTCAGAAAGTCGTTCTCCAGGAAGTCCATTTCCGTTTGATACGCAATCTAATGAACCAAGTAGGAGTCGCAGCCCCATTAAAAAAAAGGTTGATTTAGGTGATGTATTCACCATGATTAAAAAGTCGACCAAGTTAAGGGAGGAGAGATATTTATCAAGGTCGGAGTATGATGACACTGATCATTTTTTCTTAAGTATGAGCAAGGCGGTAAAAAAACTTCCTGAATTGGATCGAGCTCGAATAAAATTCAATTTACATAAAGATGTGAATGAAGCTGAAGTCAGGGAAATTACGAAAAAACAACTAACAAACTCCTCGATTGCTATAATTTCCAATACACGAATTTGTCCGCCTGTTAGAAACGAATGCATACAGTTAGAGCCGAATGCATATAGAACAAGTGCTCAAGTACCTCTTCCTTCGCATCTTCTTCCTGATGACATGCATACTGAGCAGCAACAACATCTTCCTAATGAGGTGCATACTGACCATAACAGCCAAAGTTTATTACAATATTATAACAATGCCGATTTCTGATTTTCATTTCATGTAGTCTTTTCTGAATAAAATAAATACATACCTTAAAGTTACTGCAAGTCTTTCTTTTGTCCCAACTGCTCTGCGCAATTTTGTGTGTAATTTGTTATGTCCTTTTCAATCATAGAATGGATGCCTTCAAATTCTATTTTGGTGACCCTATAATATTGGTGAAATCTCTGATCATCAGCCTCCAACTCTTTATTGAGAAAGTGGAATTCACCCTCACTTTCTCTCACCCTGTTTATGGGGTGAACCCAAAATTTTCTCTTTTTCTTTTTTTTAATTAATAGTGACATCAACAAATGCATTTGATCTTCAAAATCACTGTCCGAATCAGAAGAATACATTTCACATACCACGCTCGACAAACGCCACAATGAGACTATTGCACAAATGCGGCAGAAGGGGCCAGAACACACCACACAAGTGTGAACACTTGCCAACACGCCACAGAGCGCCACAACACACCACACCACAATAGTGTGATTCCGCCTTAAAGATGCCAAAGCGATATCGTGTCACGTCTTCAGAGGACACTACAAAAAAAAACAGAAAAAACAAAAAGACCACAGACAGGTTGAAACGGAGCTTGCCAAGCTTATGCAAAAAGGAAAATCAGGGGCCGTATTTGGTTTCTCGAGTCGACATTGTCGTCTGTCGATAAATAAAAATTGGCATTTGGCGTCACGATATCGTCTCTTTTCGTGTCGATAAAGACATTTGACGATTATTAAAAAGCTCAATTTATGTATACAATAAACTTTTAACAATTTCTATTTTAATAAAATATACGTGGTTTGCTGCCTTGAAGTAATACCACCCAATTTGATGGTTTTGTATGGCCGCGCTTAGCTGTCGATTTGGTCGTGAAACCAAATACGAAACTTAAAGAAAATCGAGAAGCTTTTTTTGTCGAGTCGATCCATCGACTCGAGAAACCAAATACGGCCCCAGGTTTGTAATTAATGCATTTTAATTTTAAAAAAACGCCGCCATTCGCCTCTTTTTAATAAAAACAATTTCAGCTGTATACTTATGCACCACGATGTATCATTTGCAGATGACAATCAACAAAGATTAGAGACTCCTCAACGATTGGAATCGAATGGTTACGTTGGTTCAAGGTCAAAGAATCGTTCACTGTCCAAGTCACAAACTACTGAGAAACCAAGGTCAAGAAGTAAAAAGCTTGGAAAATATTTCGCCTGAAAAATATGAAGAAATAGTAAGTGTCAAATTATTTTAAAAAAATTATACATTTTCGATATTGAATTATTTTATATTTTAATTTTTACAGCTTTCTTATCTCAAGAGTCTTGGAGGCCTTACTGTGCAGGATACTCAAAAGTTTTGTTTAATGGCCCTTGTCACAGACGAAACGTTGTATCGTTCTTTCACTTGGAAGGGAAAGGAAAATGATGGCAGAACAATCAAGTTTCCTCTTCATAAATGCAAGCTAATTCAACTCATAAAAGGTTAAAATTTCTTTATATTTTTATGATTAGCAATAGGAGGACTGGAGTTTGCATATACTTGATAGGACCTACCTTGTAAATTTGAAATCGTGTTCGAATAATATTTATTTACATTTTTTACAAATGAATAGTGTAAGTTGCCAAAATTTCATTTTTACCCCAACTCACCCTACCAATTCAATCTAAAATATAATTACACCTTTAAAAGAGCATACAAAATCAGAAAAAGTCACGAAAGAAAATATTTTTTCATCAAATTTAATAGAAATAGTAATGAAGTAATGATTCAAAGACGTCACTTTAACGTCTTCAGTTCTCCTAGTGTTATTTTACAGTTATTTTACAGCACATCTCTGTGCTAAGAAAAGGAATTAATGTTTTTCGGAAGTAAAGTGCAATGTTTTTTTATTTTCATTTAGCTGAATATGTACATATATTTTTTTTTGTTTTACAGATGCAGTGGATGAAAATCACCAAATCGGTGAAGAAGTAACAGTCTATTATCTAACGGTCGGCGAACCGAAGCCGAAATAAATCCCTTAACTTAATCTCGACCATTCTCTACAGCTTTCGTTCAGACTTTTTGTTCCGCGCAATCTCCACCCAAAAAACTATAACAATCCAAAAATTCCGTTCTTACCCAGCCAAAAGAAAATTTTCTCACATCGAACTTTCGGAAGAAAACTTCCTTTTGCCTAAATTGCGCACGCCTATGCCCTAATAATCAGCCCTTGGTAAAAAAATCTTCCACCCACACATAGGCATCAGCCCAGAAAATTCTATCGGGTAGCGGCGCAGCCAATCCAGGCCCTTTGCGCATTAATAATCGCATGACGCCGAGGCACACTTATAAAAACAGTAGGTAGCCCACACTCATGTATAGGGACACATATGCAAAGTCTTAATGATGCGAGCGCAGGTTTGTTCTTGTTAGAGCCATCTCCCCGCCCCCAAGAAGCCACGCTGACCTTATAAGGAGAAAAAATTTTCTCTAGGAAGCGTCCGGCACAAGTAGCGTAACATGTGCAGAGTCATGTTTGAGTCTTTGGGGAGAACAGTTTCAGACACCGACCGGGAAAGAAGTCATTCAGAGGCAGATAGACGCTACAACAGTGCGTGTGATAGCTGGTGTTTCATATTCAAAAGAAAAGAAAGTTCTTTTTTTTTGTAAATTTGGTATATTGGTGCCTCGTGTAGATATACATTTAATTTACAATTTGAATTATCGTAGATTTTGTTGTAAAAAGGTGTGCTCAGTTTTGGTGGCTCCTGTGCCCTAAAATGAATAAAAGTTAACTTTCAAGCCTGATGGTTGTTACGGAATTTCCAATGTAACGCATTTTGTGCCGTTTCTTTTGTTTTGTTCTGCGCACGTGTGAAGAAGGAAAAAGAGAGAGAAAAAAAACCAAAAGTTAACAAAATAAGTGAATTCCTCTCGGATATTTAAGCGGCCTAATTTTTTCCGGATTCCGACATGTCGTGGAGATGTACATTTGTTAATTTTGAGATTTAACCATGTGATCAACGCTACAAAATTTTCGACGCTCCTATCAAGGGACGTGGTAGCATCAGTTACCAGCCAGTAGTTCATCTTGAAAAGAAAAGGGAGAAAACAAGAAATAATAAATTCAATAGCAGGAAAAACAATTTCAAAAACTTTGGAGTAAGAAATCTCGAATGTTATCATTGTGGCAGAGCTGGACATATAAAGGAAGAGTACAGGTTTTTTAAGAGGGAGCAGAATTTTCAACAGAGAAGAAATGACAATGAAGAGAAGAACGCTTTTTCCAGTTCAGCAGGAAGTAGCAGACAACTTTCCAACATTTCGTCGAGTTATTTCATCGGAATGGTAGGAAATAATGACACTTACAACTTTGGACAACTGGACTTCGTTATTGACTCAGGAGCAACTGATCATATAATAATGGACGACCGATATTTTGAAGATTACTGTGAGCTGACTTCACCTATCCCAGTTCAATTAGCCAAAAAGGGGGAATATATCTATGCCACCAAAAAAGGGAACGTAAGAATAACGACAAACACCGGAGCATCAGGGATCCTTGAAGATGTCCTATACAGCCCAGAGGTACCAGAAAATTTGCTGTCAGTCAAGCGTCTGCAACGAGCAGGCATACATACCATTTTTGAAATTGATGGCTCAATTCACATGAAAAATATTACCGGTAATGTATTAATGATTTGTAAAACAAATAATAAAAAATTTAACGTCAGGCTGTAACGGACGCCTTACGTAGTTGCAAAATTACCGAAAAGAAAACCCTGTCCATCGTAAAGCAAAAAAATAAAGAAAATATTGCTAAAGAAAAAAATTAACAACAATGGCACTAACCCCGTTGCTTACCACCAGAAAAAAAAATTTTTTGCATTGATATAATTGGATTTAAATGGCAACCAGGCATTGTCGGTGAGCGGAATTTTGCCAATCCAATAGCAATATCCCCCTTTTAAAATATGCTCACAATCAAACAAACAATAAAGAACATCCAATCCAATAGCAATATCGCCGTTTTAAATTACGCTAACAAACAAACAAACAATAAGGAACATCGAACCCAATAGCATTAACACAGTTTAAAACACGCACACAAACAAGCATAAAATACAGAACAAGAGAATACGCAACAGGAATGCGGGCTAACGGGACACGTTTTTGCTTTCCGTCGAAAAATCGCCTGATCCGGCGATTGAGGAGAAAATTCTTTTGAGTTAAGAAAGTCAAGTTTCTGGATCGAGAGTGAAAGGTTGGACAGAGGGTAAGGCTGAATGGCCGCGCGGATCGGTTGTGATAGTGAAATATGTAACAATTCCTTAATAGATTTACCGGAGTTATTAGTATTCAGTGATTATAATCCATCTTGCACAACTTGACCTAATGCTTTTGGGGTAATGTACATTTTTATGGCACCAATTATTTTCTTCACTTTGATTTTACTTAATATTTAAAAATGAGATTTAAACTATATGACTTAATATATAATATAACTTTCACATAACGAATAATTTAATAATAAATATAAATTTTTATAAAACAAAAGTGAGCTTTCAACCAACTTGACCTGATTCTTTTGAAGTTAATGTATAAATAATTCAATAATAAATATAAACTGTTATAAAGCACGAGTGAGTTTTGTAATGAACTAATCATGAACTATAATAATAACAAAAAAACTCGAAACTTAATATAACATTTAATACAACTAGTTGTAAGCAATATACTGATCATGAGCTACTTATAATAATACTATAAATTTGAAACTTAATATAAAATTTTAATACAATTATTTGTAAGCAATATGCTGATCATGAACTACTTATAATAATACTATAATTTTGAAACTTAATACGAAATTTAATGCAATCATATGTAAACAATAAACTGAACATGAACTACTTATAATAATACTATAAATTTGATACTTAATATGAAATGTAATATACCCATTTGCAAACGCTAAACTAAATATGAACTACATACCATAATAACAAAAGTTAAGAACTGTAATAATAAAACTGATTAAAATCATTTAAACATACACATACTGACTAACTAAACGCTAAAATACCAAAACGTAAATTATGATTGATAATTGCGATTAAACCCGAGACGATGATTGGCTAGGAAAAGCCCGAAGGGGGGGGGGGGGTGGAGCCCCAGGATGTAGGATGCCCTCAACAAGGTAAGTGCTTATCATTTATGTCTAGATTGAAGTTTTGTGTATTTCCCCTTTTAATGACAGCATAACCAGTGACCATCTTTCTCCCCTATTTACTGACCCCCTCTTGTTGGCCTCGGTAGGCTTTTCTTCTCCGCCACTGCCGCTCTTCTAGATTTTTTTTCGTATTCAGGCACGAGTCCTTAAGTTTTTTTCAAACTGTCACCCTTCGGCATCCCTGTACCGAGAACCCCACCCCATCCGGCGAGCTAGTTTGAGCACCGCACGTCGTGCCGACGATCGGTGCAGTGGATGCTTCAAATTTCGGCGATCCTCCTCGGCGGTCAAGCCTGCCCAGTCACCTTCATGTCTGCCCCTTTTCTTGAAATTTTTTTGTGTAATAATAGTCCTCCGCATCTTTTTCGAAGACGCGTTTATTTCTCAACTTCGTGCTATGGCACACCCACTCCAGACAGTTACAAGGCTAAATGTTCAAAGCGTTAAAAGTGTTGCAAATTTGTGTAATTCAAAATGCACTTATGATTTTCGGCATAAACGCTTAGGGCATATAAGTAGAGAGAAATTCATAGAGCTAAAAAAGAAAACCATGGTCTATGATATAAGTTTGATAAAAAATATAAATCCACATTTTAATTTGTGTGAAGCCTGTACCTATAATTGGCAAACAGGCAAGATTACCTTCAAGTAAAATAAAAAACAAAACTTATATAAATAGACTATTGCTAAATGTACACTCAGATATTTGTGGTCCTATCACCCCCACTACCATTGATGGAAAAAGTTATTTTATGATATTTGTGGATGAATATACACATTATTGCGTAACGTATTTAGCAAAATTTAAATCAGACCTTTTTTCAATACTTACAGATTTTGTGAATAAAAGCCAAGCAAATTTTAATTCAAAAGTTATTCATTTATATATAGATAATGGTGTTAAGGACAGTCTATGAGCCTTTAATTTTATCTTCACATTCATTCATCTAGTACCATCTTCACATCCAGTCAACTACTACCATCTGCACATATATCATCCACTGGAAGCTCTTTTACACATTTTAGTCAGTAATTAATACGCTGTGTCATAGACCAGATCTCGGCCAGTTTCCCTATTGTTAAACAGTTACTCAGTTCCCAGTGAACAAAATAAATGTCGTTTATAATTAAAAGCTCTTGTGTTTTAACTTTTCGATTAACGTAACATTTTAAATAACAAATGGTAAAGAATATTTATCAAATGAAATGAAAAAGTTTTGTGTTAATAACGGGATTACTTATCATTTAACAATCCCAAGAACTCCACATCAAAATGGAGTGTCAGAACGTATGATCAGAACGGTAACCGAAAAGGCTCGGGCAATGTTAGTTGAATCAAAATTGCCTAAATATTTTTGGGGAGAAGCTGTTTTGACTGCGACCTTTTTGATAAATAGAACACCGAGTAAAACAGTGAAAGAAAATAAAACGCCATTCGAATTATGGCATAATAAAAAACCACAACTAAAATATTTAAGAATTTTTGGCTCTACAGTCTATGTCCATAATAAAGTTAAAACAGATAAATTCGATAATAAATCTTGGAAGGGTATTTTAGTTGGTTATGTTCTAAATGGTTACAAAGTTTATAATGCAGAGACAAATAATTTTATTTCCGTTAGAGACGTAGTAGTAGACGAAATATCTTACTTGACGACCAGACCTGAGTTAAAAATAGTTGATATAGATATATCAAACGAGTCAAGTGAATGGTTACCTAGCGCATCTGAAAAAAAGAGATCAAATAATAAACTTAGTACTGTGATACTAGATGAGAAAGTTATTAATCCTAGTGTTGTGAAACTAGATGAAATGCATAATAATCCTAGTACTATGATGCTAGATGAAAGACATAATAATCCCAGTACTGCAATACTGGATGAGAGACATAATAAACCTAGTATTGTGAAACTAGATGAAAAAACCAATGAAACTGCTAATAGATATCCTGGCAATCAGAGACCAGAAGAACCAAATCTATCTAAAAATATAGCTAGATATAAAACGGTGAAACTAATAGAAAATAATAGAAAATAATTTAGAAGTTAACGATAATTTGAGAAGGAGTGTTAGGAATAAAAATAGACCACCTATTTCTTATGATGAAAGCAATTATATATATGATCATATTTTATATCGAGCAGAATCTTTTGCGAGTGATATTCCAAATACTTTTCAGGAAATTAAATTCAGAGACGATAAAGAGGTATGGGACAGAGCCATCCAAGACGAGCTGAATTCCCTCAAGACAAACAACACATGGACTCTTGTAAAAAAACCAAGTAACACAAATATTGTTGATTGCAAATGGGTGTTTACAGTCAAAACCGACGAATTTGGGAATCCTGTTAGACACAAAGCAAGATTGGTAGCTCGCGTATTTAGCCAGCAATATTTGATCGACTATAATGAAACTTTTGCTCCAATAGCTAGAATTTCTAGCTTTCGTTTTGTAATTGCAGTAGCAAATCAATTTAATTTATTAGTTCATCATATGGACGAAGTAACAGCATTTTTAAACGGTGAGTTGAAAGAAAATATATATATGAAAGTTCCCGCAGGAGTGCCCACTGGAAATAATCTTGTATGTAAATTAAATAAAGCCTTGTATGGCTTGAAACAATCAGCAAGATGCTGGTTTGAAGTCTTTGAAAAAACATTGAAAGGCCTGGGATTCCACAATTCACCAGTTGATAGGTGCGTTTATATTTTAGATAGACGAGATGTAAGAAAAAATATTTATGTTGTTCTTTACGTGGATGATGTAGTAATTGTTTGCGGTGACATAAATACAATGAATAAATTTAAAAATAATTTAACTAAAATATTTCATATGATAGATTTGAAAGAAATTAAGTTGTTTCTTGGAATTAGAGTCACTATAAAAAAAAAAGATAAAATTTGTCTAATTGTAATAGTTCTAAAACACCACTTGTAGAAAGATTAGAATTTGATAAATTAAATTCAGACGAAGATTGCAAAGAACCTTGTCAGAGTTTACTAGGTTGCTTAATGTACTTAATGATATGTACAAGACCAGACTTAAGTTTTGCTATAAATGTGTTAAGTAGATTTGTAAACAAAAACAACAGTACAGTTTGGAAGTATTTGAAGGGTGTTTTGAGATATTTGAAAGGCTCTTCTGATTTAAAGTTAGTTTATAAAAGAAATTCATATAAAAATTGTAAAATTTTAATAGGGTTTGTAGACTCTGACTGGGCAAGTGATGAAATAACTAGAATAAGTACAACAGGTTTTGTATTTTAAATGTATGAAAATTGTACTATTACTTGGAATACTAGAAAACAGCGTTCTGTTGCTGACTCATCCACTGCGGCCGAATATATGGCATTGTATGAGGCAGTAAAAGAGGCGCTGTGGCTAAAATCTTTAGCAGAAACCCTAAATATCGAGATAAAGAATGGTGTCTTGATATATGAGGATAATAATGGGTGTATTACCATAGCAAACAACCCGACAAGTCATAAATTGGCTAAACATATAGATGTCAAATACCATTATTCAAGGGAACAAGTTAAAAAGGGTACCGTAACATTAGAACATATAAATACAGAGAACCAAATCGCAGATATATTTACAAAGTCACTAGGTGCAACAAAATTTTTAAAATGTAGAAATGATTTAAGTCTGGAATAATTAAAGGGGGTTTACATTTACAATTCAGTTTGAAATCTAAATTATAATGAGAAAATGTAAAGCATAGTTTTTAAATAACTTGCACTAGATTACTTGTATTGCAATCGCATAATAGAATAACAGATAATTTTTGAGGGGGCGTGTTGGAATTTCAAAAATTATACATGTACACCAATTTCCAACAGTTATCTTTTTATATTAAAAAGTATACATGTATTAGTAAGCCTTTATATAGTATGTATTCACAAGTGTTTCACAACGCCTATACCCTCTAAGTTGACGTGAGTCTCGTGTTTTTCAAAAATAAAATAAAATTGATGTTCTATATATAAAGTTGTGGCGGCAAAACAAACCAAGGAAATTCAGATCCATGAACACCAAAACACCATGGGTCCGTCCCCACCGTGATAACACCAAAGCCGTTATCACGGGCCGGAATATGCAATGCGAGAACAAGAGAATCAGCATCACGATCAGTCGAAAGTCAGCTTCGCTCTGCTGTTGCCGCCGCATCCGATCCTCAAGCAAAACGAACATTCGAGTTTTTATTGGAAATTAAAGTAGTACCGCTGTTACGGGTGAAGCCCCAAAAGATATTCCCAGTGATATATTCACACTGGTGACCACCGATAACCCGCGCAGTTTAATTTTGCATTTTTCGTGGAAAGTTCGCGGAGTCAGTGGCGTTTCCCCCAAAAAAACGGAACGTGCAAAACGGGAATAACAGAAAAATACCGCCAGCGGGCAAATAAAGTGCGAATGTAAAATAGGAATCGGGCTGATTATTCAGTGCAGGCAACCAAGACCATTTAGAGGAGCTCAGGTGCGGGACTCAAGAAAATTACCGCCAGATCCGCACCACGGAAAAGAAATTGTATGCTGGCACCCACGAGGGAAAAGAAGAACAGCAAGACATTGTCCAGCCTCCAAGGTCAACCTCTACAGTACCAACAGGACCATGTGCCACCGTCCGGAAATCGAAAGGATCCCAGGAAAAATAAATTCAACAATTAAGTTAAGTTAGATTAATTTTAACAACTTTAAAATACAAGAAGAGTGACAAGTAGTAAAATCAGATTTTTTTAAATTTTTTAGCGAGAAACGGCACATCGGAATAAGGCGGTGAAAAACGGTAAAACAAAAGGAATCCGAAACAACAAAAGTAGAGAGAAAGGTAACGGTGATTGAAATGTAATAGAAAAGGAAAAACTGTAAGTAAAATTTTAATTACTCGTACTGGACCTTGCATGCATGAGCAAACGATAACCGCAAATAACGGCACCCCTACAGTACAATTCACATAGAATTAAATTGAATTGAATTGAACTCAAGGCAAATTTTTCTATTTAATATAATCTTTTTTTTCTATAAATAAATACAAATATCTTTTTTTCTATAAATAAATACATTTTGTTTTGAATTACTATAAATAATTATTAGTTATTGTGTGAAATATATGTACATTCGTGAAATTGAGAGACGAAGAGGAAGGTAAAAGTCGGCGGTATATATGTACATACATGAGCACATGAAGTAAATTTGCATTGTATTTGGCTACCATCAAAAATATGGAGATTATGGAAAGCTGATTTTACCAATGATTTTATAATGTTTTAGGTTTTTTATACAGAAAATTTCGTAGGTTAAGTTAAAATATTGGAATATTTAGTTAGTTTAGTTAAATCGTGAGACATTTTTGAGTAAATTTTTTATGAAGTTTATTTTTTCAAATTGTTGGTGTTTACTACGGAAATCAGGAAACCGTTGTGGTGTATTCGTTCTCAAGACCCTTATACGGCATATAAAGTACATTTCGTGGTTAGATAAGTAAACGAAGCAAGAAGTAATGAAAATTAACTCGTGCGGCTAGGCAGTTAAATTGTGTGGGTGTTAACAAATGCGGTTAAAGTAAGTTTGTAAAAATTTTTTTTTCTTCTCTGAAAACACAAAGAGGTGTGAAAATTTTAAATCGTCTAGGTTAAAAGTTGAAATATAAATAATGCAATTTTTTTGGTTCGGTTTCATTATTGTGAGCAGCTTGTTTAGTTTTTTAGTTTATAATATTGAGAGTTTCACAATAGTGATTATCGAAAGTAGAATTAGATAAACAAGTGCAGGTTTTAGTAAACCGGAGAGTACGCATTTTCATAATAAGGCCACGTTTACCGGCACGCGTGAAACCATAAATTTAAAAAGAGCAGGAAAGTGCGTAGATATTAAAATCGATAGCTTACAGCACCCGATTACATATTAACGGAAAAAGCGACAAACTTTCATTCTGTCACCATTATTATTTTTTTACACAAAAGAATTTATCTGAAAAAAGAAATAAAATTTTAGAGTATGATTAGATATTAAGAAAAAAAAAGGATTTATAGTCTATATACGTATTGATTTCAGAAATCATATTATTTTTTAGATAAAGTGCAAATTAGAAGAGATATTTGTACTACATATAGTAAGCATAGGATAGTATCGTGTCGAAACAAAATAAAGTAATACGAGTATCGCGTCCGATGGTCTAGAGCGAAAAACAACGTAGCGGTTCGTAACAAAAGCGCTGATAGTCGGCAGAATTTATTAGCGAAAAATTATGAAGCGTGAAATGACAGATAAATACGCGGGATCGGCGAAATAAAACATTTAGTAGATCAGGTTTAGTCGAGGCCGTATAAGATAGGGGACCAAAAAGGTTCTGCACCAGAGTCCAAGTTTCGGGAGTGCAAAATGGTCGATGACGAAAACGCAGGGACGAGTCGGGGATTAGGCGAACGAAAGGAAGAAGTGGCGCGCATATCAATGAAAACTCCACCATTTTGGGAAGAGTCGCCCGAGATATGGTTTGCCCAAATGGAGGCGCAGTTCAATACGTGTGGCATCTCAACGGATTCCACTCGTTTCAACCACGTAGTGGGCGCGATCGACGGAAAAGTTCTACAGCAAGTCAGAGATGCGGTGCTAAACCCCCCGGACACGGACAAGTATGGGTATTTGAAGAAGTGTTTACTCAAAAGATACTCGGATTCGGATGAGGCCAAGATAGCGAAACTATTGAACGACGTAGCGCTGGGAGACAAACGTCCGTCGCAACTGCTAAATGAAATGCGACACCTAGGAGGACAAAGCACCACCGATTCCTTGCTGCGCTCGCTATGGCTGAACAGGCTTCCAGTCCAGGTGCGCGCGATACTGTCGGCCAGCAAGGACGACCTAGAATCGTTATCATCTATGGCCGACAAAATCCTGGAAGTGAGCGACTTCAGCAGCGTTGCAGCTGTCGGTGAAAGGGCGCACAGCCAACCTACACAAATTACAGTGTTAGCAGAAAGGATCGACAGGTTAACGTCGGCAGTCTCAGCTCTGCAAATTAGACGACCAAGGTACGAACACCGAAGGCAGCGGTCGAGGTCTCGAAGCACGAGCCGCGCACGAGACGGAGTATGTTATTATCACAGCAAATTCAAAGAAAAAGCCACCAAATGCAGAGGACCGTGTAGGTATAAGAAGACCACTCCGTCGGGAAACGGAGCGACCACCTAATAGCGGAGGCAACATTGGGTGGAGGAAGAAGCAAACGCCTCTTCGTACGGGACGAGCTGACTGGGACAAAGTTCCTAGCAGATTCAGGCTCGGACGTCTCCGTCATACCACCAAACACAAATGACATGAAGAACACCCAACTAGACCACAAACTTTTCGCAGCAAACGGTACCCCAATCCAAACGTACGGCACCAGACGCTTGATACTGAGTCTCGGGCTGCGTCGTAAGTTCACATGGAACTTTATTATCGCACAGACAACGAGCGCAATTATAGGAGCCGATTTTTTAGGCAAATTCGGATTATTAGTGGACATCAAAGGCGCACGGTTGATCGACAGGCAGACAAGCCTATCCGTGGCTGGCGTGGTAAGAACGGTAAAAGTGAGACGAATAACTACGATAGACGCAAAAAACCCATTTGCTGATCTATTGCAAGAATTCGTGGATATTACGACGCCAGCAGCGGCCGAACAGAAAACCCCTTCTCCAACCACCGTCACACACTACATAGAGACCAAGGGACCACCAGTATTCGCTAGACCAAGAAGACTATCGCCCGATAAGCTAAGGATAGCCAAGGCCGAATTCGAGTACCTGCTTCAGATGGGGATCTGCAGACCATCGAAAAGCAACTGGTCTAGCCCGTTACATTTGGTGAGGAAATCCGATGGTGGGTGGCGACCATGTGGTGATTATCGCCGTTTGAACGCGGTCACAATACCTGACCGGTACCCAATACCTTTTATTCAGGACTTCTCAACGGTTTGTTTCGGCAAGAAAATTTTTTCCACGATCGACCTGCACAAGGCTTACCACCAAATACCTATAGAGGCAGCGCACATTCCAAAGACAGCGATAACAACGCCTTTTGGACTGTTTGAGTTCAAATACATGACCTTCGGACTGTGCAATGCAGGACAAACCTTGCAGCGTTTCATGCATGAAATTCTGCGGGGCCACGAGTACGTATTTTCCTATGTCGACGACATCTGTATAGCTTCGTCTAACGCCGAAGAGCATCGAGCTCACTTGCGCGAGGTTTTCTCTATTCTCCGGAAACATGGCCTGACGATAAATGTGTCCAAGTGCCAATTAGGGAAAACGGAAGTGAAGTTCCTGGGCCACTCCGTGACCAAAGACGGCATTAAGCCATTGGAGGAAAAGGTAGCCGCGGTTAGAGATTTCGAGCGCCCGAAAACGGCAAAGGACTTGAAAAGGTTCCTAGCCCTCATTGCGTTCTATCAGAGATTCATACCGCAGGCAGTAAAAAATCAGATAATTCTCAGGGAAATGGCGCCAGGAAACAAGAAAAACGACACCACGAAGTTAGAGTGGACTCCTGAGACCGTCGCTGCCTTCGAGAGATGCAAGAAGGACTTATCCGACGCCACAATGTTAGCGCATCCATCTCCGAGCGCGGAGCTCGCCTTATACGTGGACGCGTCAGAGATTGCCGTTGGGGCAGCCCTACACCAATCGGACGCACAAGACCTTAAACCTCTCGCGTTCTTCTCAAAAAGACTCTCTCCGACTGAGAAAAAATATAGTACCTATGATAGGGAACTGTTGGCCGTGTATCAGGCCGTTAAACATTTCAGAAATCTACTCGAAGGTAGGACCTTTTACATAGTGACCGACCACAAACCATTAACGTTTGCGTTCAAGCAGGTCGCGGACACTGAATCGCCCCGTAGGACAAGACACCTCGATTACATTAGTCAATTTACCACGGATATACGACATATCGCAGGGGAGAAAAACGTCGTCGCCGACACGCTGTCAAGAGTGGAGTCGGTTTCCACACGTCCGGAAACGATCGATTACCGGCAATTGGCGGACCAGCAGCTTCAGGACGAAAGCCTACAGGAGATCATCCGAGACCCTGAGAAGTCATCGATGGTCGTCAAGCGGTTGACATTACCCGACTCGCAGGTAGCGGTGTATTGCGATATATCACAAGAACGCGCTCGCCCCCTGATCCCAAAAGCCATGCGGCACTTGGTAATGCGAACACTGCACGACATCGCACATCCGGGGGTTCGAGGCACGACCAAGCAAATAAGCGAAAGGTTCGTTTGGCCAAGTATTCGGAAGGACTGCGCAGCGTTCGTAAAGACCTGCATCGCCTGCCAGCGAGCCAAGGTCCAACGACACACGAAAGCACCCGTCCACAAGTACATACCCCCGACGGAAAGATTCGCCCACGTAAATATTGATATCGTCGGCCCACTGCCACCATCTAGAGGATACAGATATTGCCTAACTTGCATCGATCGTTTTACGCGGTGGCCGGAAGCCATCCCGATGGTGGATATGACAGCCGAAACCGTGGCCCGCCATTTCATCGAAAGTTGGATTTCCAGGTACGGCATACCGCTAAGAGTGACAACAGACCTGGGACGGCAGTTCGAGTCTACACTATTTCGGGAATTAACGACGGCATTAGGAATAAACCATCTACGGACAACCCCTTACCATCCACAGGCAAATGGCATAGTGGAAAGATGGCATCGGACCATGAAAGCGGCCATAACGTGTCGCATGACGACCGGATGGACGGAGGCCCTACCGACGGTCCTCCTAGGGTTGAGATCGACTTTCAAGTCGGACCTCCAGGCAACGCCAGCCGAGATGGTCTACGGCACGACACTTCGCCTCCCAGGAGAATTCCTTACAGAGCCATCGAAGAAACGAAGCGAATCCGAAGTCGTAAAAGATCTCCGTAAAGCGATGTGGGACTTAAAACCGACCACCACCGCTCACCACGGACAGCAAAGAGTTTTTGTTCAGGACGAACTACGACGTTGTACGCATGTCTTCGTGAGGAACGACGCGGTGAGACCGCCACTGCAACCACCTTTTGACGGCCCGTACAAGGTGGTACGTCGGGAAGACAAGTATTTCCAGTTGGAGATAAAGGGACGTCGCGTCAAGATTTCGGTAGACCGACTCAAACCGGCCTTCACGACGGCGGAAGAGAAATCATCACCGGCAAAGGAAGCTTATCTCGAGCGAAGTCGCGAAGAGGAAAATGCGGCGCAACCCGAGGTAACCACACGGTACGGCCGAAAAGTCCGCTTCGCGACGAGAATCTGACCGACTGACGCGAAATGCAGCATCAGCTCTGATTATTACTCGAGCATACAGTCTAGTCACCAACAGAAAAAGCGCTTCATGTAAACGAACAAACAAATTTATAAATTACCTGACAGCATTAAATTTTGAGTTGTCTAAATATTAAAGCTCTAAATTTCTTTTACAAATACAGGAAGCAAAACGGTAAGACCCTTTAATGCTCTCAATTCATGAAAGTACAGTCAAACAATAAATTTTTTAAATACGTACGAATTTTAAGATAAGTAAAGATTATTGCCGGGAGTTCATACATGTAGGTGCGGTAAAACAAATTTGCGCGGTTTGATCTGGCGGGGTCTGGTAGTAGTCCGGAAACCTTACGTCGCTGTTACATGGAAAGTATAAATTTGCGAACCCGCCTCATTCCGACGCTGCCGGCATTAAAGATTAGAATAACTAAAAAGATTGAATTAAATATCGTGTATAATAAATATAAAAAAAAACATTTGTGGTCGCTTAGAAGTATGAATTAAAAATAAAACAATTTATATACTAAATTCTTGGAAAATGTCAAGAGTTAAGGTAGATACAATATTTATACTATAGAATTTATAAAATTTTTTTGAAATAATATAAGGAAAACGAAGATTGTAACTGATTTTATACTATTGCTATTTTTGTCAGCATTTAGTTTTGCATGTTAAATTATAGATTATATCTTTGGAAATAGAAAAAAATGTAAAAGTAGAAATAGAACTAAACATAAAAGAAAAATTGTAAGTATTATGTCATACATTTTTTTTGTAATAAAGGGGGAGTGATGTGGCGGCAAAACAAACCAAGGAAATTCAGATCCATGAACACCAAAACACCATGGGTCCGTCCCCACCGTGATAACACCAAAGCCGTTATCACGGGCCGGAATATGCAATGCGAGAACAAGAGAATCAGCATCACGATCAGTCGAAAGTCAGCTTCGCTCTGCTGTTGCCGCCGCATCCGATCCTCAAGCAAAACGAACATTCGAGTTTTTATTGGAAATTAAAGTAGTACCGCTGTTACGGGTGAAGCCCCAAAAGATATTCCCCGTGATATATTCACAAAGTTATTCGTGTGGTTTTATTTTACCCATAAATCCCAACAAGGTCCCTACCCTATATTTTTTTGTAGTAAGTTTTGAGGCCCTGTGGGGTAATATTTCAAGATCTTCGTGCTACTGGAGCACACACCTCTCCCGACAGATTACAATTACTTTAGGTTAAAGATGATGGAACAACTGCGACTAGCTAAACAGCGTTATCGTACATTGCATCCACAGAACGCCGGTCCCAGACAAGTGAAGCTTGAAGGAGATCAAGTTTTCGGCGATGAAGAGCGTTGAAACATAGGTTTATATCGGTTATTAGTTAAGAAGACACCTTTTGTATTTGACATACACAACATAATGTATTCATAAACTATTTATATATTTATTATTAATAAGAACTTGAAAGTAAAAAAACACATGATGTATGTATCGTTCATCGTTCAGACAATAAAATTAAATTGGAAAAAATATCCAAAATAAAAGTTTGTCATAATTTCATAGACAAATTAATCATAGCAATATTAAAAATGGCAAGATTATATAAAATTTCGAACACAAAAATAATTTAGATTTGAACAATTTTTGTGCAAATGTTTTGCATGAAATTTGCACAAAATTTGCACATAGCGTGATACTAGGGAGCACTAAGTCTTAACGAAAGATGAAAACATCCTTTTAAAACTACATATTTCATCACCCGGAAACATGAAGCCCGAAAATACTCAGCACTGGCAACAACTCAACCACATCAAGTTCCTGCAACCATCAAAAAGCTGCTGCTAGTGAGTCTAGTACTCAACTTTCAATTATACAGTCGCAGATCGCAAAACTCTGTATCATCACACTAATTACTAGTCTTTAAAATAAAAACCTTTGATTTTATAACGTTTATAAAAACCCTAGTGTTTCTTTCGACAAACTAACATTCTTCAAAATAATAACAATTCCTTTATTAAACATTTTGGTCCTTCGAGCCGGATCGGTATTTTCACTTAACGGTTTACCTATTTGCGAAAACGTGGTATCGGATTCTCTACTTGTGAAACGGTATCGACATTACATGGTGATAAAGTGAAATCTTTTGTTATGTTTGCTTCTATGGTAAATGTTTAGAATAACTACTTCCGCTCCGATTTTGATGAAATTTTCAGAGAAAGTACAGTTATTTATGTACATTCCAACGGTGAAAAAAGAAAATGTCGCTCAAGTCCCGTTATCCTGCAATTCCAGTTTAAAGTACCGTTTTTTCAATAATTGAACAGGTGATAACTCCTGTATTATTTCACCAATTTCAATGAAATTTACACACAACGTATATTTTAATGCGGACAATTTTTTGGTAAAAAAAATTGGGGCTCATGTACCGTTACCTTTTTATTTAACTTAAAAGTACTAAAATGAAAAAAAAGAAGCTAAAACACGATAATCTTCAAACTGCACCACTTTTTTTATGAAATTTACATACAATATTTTTTTTAGTAAGCCATAATAAATTGTTTTTTAACGAAACGTTTTGTAAAGCACTGCAATCCTACTAAATATAAAAATAGTTACACCCATACTTGTACGTTTTATTTATTTACCCCTAATTCCATTTCGGGTTTTTTCTAACAAGCATTTAAAATGTGCTTTAATTACCGTTATAACTGCCGTATATAAAAACGTGTTGTGCAAGTGCAGAGTATTTTTGAAAAACAAATTTTTATAAATATATATTTTAACTAGATTAAAGAAGCAAATAATCCCAAAGTAAGTTAAAAAAGATTTTTTTTAATATTAAAACTTTTTGTTAATATGTGTATATATAAATCAAATTTTATTATTTGCAGGCTATGAAATTATATGAATTTTTAATTTTAGTAAATGATAGAGAGAAATTAGTAAATTTTCTAAAAGAAGCTAAAGTTATTAAAAGTGAAATGGATTGTGAGATTTGCGGGGCACAATTAATGCTTAATGTTGGAAAATTAGAATTTAGATGCCAAAAAACTAAATACATCATAAATTCCCACAAAAAACGTGTAAAAAAAACTTGCGAATTCTACCGTAGCTGTAAAACTGGCACTTGGTTCAACCGAGCCTTTAAATTTGAAAAAATATGTATGTTTGTTGGCTATTTTATTATGATGCGACCGCCCCGGCAGAAGTTTCTACACAATGAACTAAATTTGAGTTCAACTACTGTTGTAGATTGGCAAAGCTTTTTTCGGGAGGTAATTATATAAATATTTTTATTGTTATTATTTTAATAAAATAGAATGCATAACTTTAATTAGGTTTGTATCTACTGGACCAAAAAACATTTCAAAAAAATCGGAGGACCTGGTGCTATCGTAGAAATCGATGAAGCAAAGATAGGTCGTCGAAAATATAATAGAGGTCGTATAATCGACGGCAAGTGGATTTTTGGAGGGTTTGAAAGGGGAAGTAGCCGTATTTTTATTGTTCCTGTTCCAAACAGGAACAGATCAACTTTAATTGAGGTAATAAAAGAGTGGATTTTACCAGAAACCACAATAATTTCGGATTGTTGGCGTGCTTATAATAGTCTAAATGAACATTCATACAATCACTTAACTGTAAACCATTCCATAAATTTTATCGATCCAGGTACAGGTAAGAAATTTGTATAACATTATTAAATTCAAAAATTGTATTGCATATTGTTTAAATTTAAGGTGCTCATACACAAAATATTGAGCGAATTTGGCGAGAAGTGCGCTCAAATATACCAAGATATGGTACCTCTGACGCCCATTTAGTTGGTTATTTAGCGGGATATTTTTTTAAAAGAAAAATTAAAATGAATGACCGCATAATAGAATTTTTCAAAGTAATAGCAGAATTATATCCACCTTTATAAAATAGAAATAAAAATTTAAATTAAACATTATTTTTTAATAAAATTATTTAAATTTAAATCAACGATTCTTTTAAAATGTACGTTATAGCTATATACGAGACTCCGCCGGATGTATCCAAGTTGCTGTAAATTATAAAAATTATAATTTATATAGATTTCATTACTTTAATTTAATATAGCTACCGGATCGTTAAAATATTTAAACCTTTGTTTCAATTCTTTTTATACTAAATGATTTTTTTAAAGTAAAACTTAGAACCTCTTCTAAGAAATCATTTGATACACCATTTACATACGAAATTAACTACAATCATTCGGTTATGGTCTTTGAAATTTTTATCCCAAAACATTTTCCGAATGAATTTGGGCCATAAATTTGCATCACCGATTAAATCTTGTATCCAAAGCCAAGGATTGCGAATAATTTGCTTCACTGTATATGACATTTTGGATGTTTTGAAGTTACAACAATGATTGCTTTATACTGAACTGATGAAAAGAAAATATTCAATGTAACGTTAGACACAAATAATAAAAAAGTTGCAATATGGCGCTTACTATTTTCATATTTGCCAGCATTGAAGTACTTTAGAATAAAAAAAGGTAGATCAAAAAATCATTTTTTCCTACTTACTTGTCTTACAGACATTGCAGTGCTTTAAAAAAATATTTAAAAAAACTTTTAAATATTTTTTTTAAAGCACTGCAATGTCTGTAAGTAGGAAAAAATGATTTTTTGATGTACCTTTTTTTATTCTAAAGTACTTAGTACTTTTAAGTTAAATAAAAAAGTAACGGTACATGAACCCCAATTTTTTTTTACCAAAAAATTGTCCACATCAAAATATACGTTGTGTGTAAATTTCATTGAAATTGGTGAAATAATACAGGAGTTATCACCTGTTCAATTATTGAAAAAACGGTAAAGTGGAATTGCAGGATAACGGGACTTGAGCGACATTTTCTTTTTTCACCGTTGGAATGTACATAATTAACTGTACTTTGTGTAAAAATTTCATCAAAATCGGAGCGGAAGTAGTTATTCTAAACATTTACCCATTATGTTATGAAATAACCTTGAAAAATCAGTGGTTACATTAATCTTTGAATTAGCAATTGCGTCCTTGGCCGCTGCATCAATTGATTATAGTGTTGGAAAATAATAACAATCAAGTAGAACTTTAATGCGTTCTTTTTTTTGGCAGAAAATTTTGGTGTTATGGACAATAAGTTAAAAAAAAAATAGTTCCTTGATAATAAGTGTAAATAGTTCATCTTAGTGTTGCAAATATTGACATTTGAGTAGACATTTGATGCGTTCTTTGACAATAAGTTTAAATAGTTCCTCCTAGTGTTGGAAAATATTGACACTCGCGTAGACATTTGAGGCGTTCTTTTTTTGACAATAAGTTACAATAAGTTAAATAGCTCCTCCCAGTGTTGGAATATATTAACCCTCGAGTAGACATTTGAGGCGTTCTTTTTTTGCCAGAAAGTTTTTGGTGTTTTTAACAATAAGTTTAATATTAAATGGTTACTCCGGTAAAGTAATATGGAGGAACAAAGAGAAATGCGTGCGGGGCATCCTTCTCGCGAACCCCGTGATTACCTGGCAGAAGCTAAAGCGAAAATTAGGGCGCCCAAGGAGCGCATAGCAAATTTTATATCTAATTATATATCTCAAGGTCGGGAAAGACAAGAGAAAGGTAGTTTTCTTTAAGAACCGCGTACAGTTACTCGAATCCTACTGGCAACAATTTATACAAGCCAATGACGAGTTGTACCTCTTAGCCACCGATGACGATCATAATAGAGATCCTTACTCCACTGCAAATGTATTCTCGACCGTTGAGGGTGCTTATCTCGACGCCCTAGGCTGGTTAAAGGAACAGTTAGCCCAGCTAGAAGAGGTCAATAGAGATGCATCCTTATTAAACCCAACCGTACACCCATCAGCTCCTCCAACGTCGCAACCTATCAGGCTACCCAAAGTAAATCTTCCTTCATTTAGTGGCTCGTTTTACGATTGGCCTTCTTTTAGGGAAACCTATGTGTCCTTAATTCATCAGAATCAACACTTGTCGGACATTGAGAAAATGCATTACTTATAAGCAGCGATCACCGGAGAGGCGGCCAAACTATTGAGACACTATGCGACAACTACTGTCAATTATAAGTCTGCTTGGGAAACATTATTAAAGCGGTACGAGAATACACGAGTCCTAGTTAACTCGAACCTGCATGCGCTAGTCAACATACAATGCATGGCCGGAGAATCGGCGGCTGAACTTCGAAGAGTTGTGGATGGGTTCAATCTAGCCGTTCGAACACTTCACAATTTAAATCGCCCAACCGAACAATGGGATGATTGGTTTGTGTACCTACTGGCCAACAAATTGGACAGTTGCACACGTAAGGATTGGGAAACATCTCTGAGCTCTTCCACGGACGTACCTTCCTTCCAGCCCTTACAGACATTTCTAGAATCACGCCTCCAGGCTTTAAGCGTCATAAAAGACAGTGCGAGCTCGCTGCGACGACCTCCTCCACCGCAACGCTCATCAAACCCAAAAATAGTTACCCGCAGTCACCATATCACGAAAACAAAAACTGGATTATGTACGTGCTGTGGAGGCGGTCATTTCCTCTTGTTTTGCCCTCAATTCCGCTCTAAATCAGTTGAAGAGCGTATCGATTTCCTAAGGAAACGGGCAATTTGTTCAAACTGCTTGAAGGCGAGTCACGTAGTCGCAGCATGCACGTCACAAAATACATGCCAGAGGTGTAATCAAAGGCACCATACAATGATTCATCAGGCACCGTTCTCCAACCCTGAAAACCCACAACCGGCTTGCGTAACAGTCAACGCAACTCGAGTCGTAACGACTACATCTAACCCCACGTTTACCCACGTAACCAGCAGTGTAATCAATCAATCAACGCAAAGTGCCACACTATTAGCTACAGCCGTAGTACTGATTCGATCAGCTGAAGGTTTTGGACCAGGGTTCGGAATCCTGTATTATTAAAGCATCACTAGCCAACGCAATGCGACTTCCTAAAATATCTACGAATGTGTCCATCTTTGGAGCAGCAAAAGTCCTTGTAGACAAAGCCAATAAAGTCGTCTTTCACGAAATTGTCTCCACCGTTGATCCTTTACATAAACTGTTCAGTCGTTCATCACTCACCCACTTGCTTCCCGCGACACGTCTCACAAGGCAAGGATGGCCTCATATAGTAGGACTACAGTTAGCCGATCCATTCTTCGATAAACCTTCCGAAATTGACATAATTCTAGGTGCGAGCTTCTATGCCCGAATATTATTAGGCCACATTCGGTGTGGTTCAGACGGTACACCGGTAGCACAAGCTACAACCTTGGGCTGGTTATCTCAGGTCCTACAGGCCAAGCGAATCCACAGTCTTCTATTATGGCAACTCATCACGTCACGGCTACCAACAACAACCTTAACACCCTCTTGCGAAAGTTTTGGGAAATTGAAGAGCTACCTCAGCCGCGTGTTATGGATCCAAAGGATGAAGAGTGTGAATAGATCTTCGAGAGCACCCACTATCGAACTGAAAGCGGACGTTTTGTAGTACGCTTACCTATGAAGAAAACTGAGCTACAATTAGGATACTCGCGCGAAGCAGCTAAGGCTGCCCTGATGAGAATGGAGAGAAGATTCAACCGCGATCCAACACTACTGGAAGAATACTCAAACTTTATGGAAGAGTACTTGTCGCTCAATCACATGGAACTGGTCCATGAAGAAACGGCGACGAAAGGGCCAGTTTACTATCTGCACCACCACGCCGTGTTGAAACCAAGTAGCTCAACGACTAAACTAAGAGTGGTTTTCAACGCCTCACAGCCAAGTAACTCCGGAGTATCCCTAAATGATTTGCTACATGCAGGCCCCAAACTGCAAAATGACGTCTTCATCGTGCTAGCCAGATGGCGTTTCTTCCCCTATGTTTTTGCCGGAGATTTGGAAAAAATGTTTCGACAGATTTTAGTAAATCAGGTGGGAACAGGTGGGAATTAGTGACGACGACCATGAAAATGCAGCAGTGGATCATGCGAACTCGGGATCTAGTAGCAGCAAACGTACTAAAAGAAACAATGATGTCAACGATGAAGCTGCGGAACTTATCCGCATTATAAAAAAAAATACACCACAGATGATGCAGATGATCCAGTAAACCACTTTTGTGGCTTTGTTAAATCTTATATCAAAAAATTTCCTCCTCATCTGCAAGATGAGAGTATAGGATATATAACCAATTACTTACTGGAGCAAAATAAAAAAAATATGTTTTAGTCTATATAGGAATTTTGTTAAACAGTGAACTTGTTTTTGTTAACTTTTTTTGTAGTTTATTTAATGAAATAGGCATATGTATAGCTGCAATTTAAAAAAAAAGCAAAAGTAAAAAGAAGAAAGTATGCAAAAGCAAACTTCAAGTTTATGAGCAGCCAAATAGGCAAAAGGAATCTGAACAGATTTAAATTAACTACAGGAGAAGTAACGGCAAACCAACAGGAATTAAACATCTTGATGCAATCTCTCCGACAATAACAAGCTGAAATACAACAATTGAGAGATATAATAAATCATCAACAACAACGGCAACCACAGCAAGATAATGCATTCAGACTTACACCTGACCAGATTTTGACCCACTTCCGGCGCTTGAAATCATTTGATGGAAAGGGAGACTATGGATTAATCGAATTCATCAAGTCCGTAGAAGATGCCATAAGCCTGTGTCGTGATCCTGATCTCAAACAATATGCCATTCGTATTGTTATGAACGAGAAAATAATAGGCGAACCTAAAAGATGTATCCAGCGGCTAGGAGAAGATACGACGTGGGAAGAAGTAACAGCAGAGCTGAAGTTGCATTTTCGCCCCATAAAGGATTATGCTGAGCTGATAAATGATTGTAGGAATATTAAGGTCAAAACAATTCTAATATGGATGCTGATCTTGACCATGTTCCTCCCAGCCCGAGCAATGCTAACCATTGAACAAATTAAATCAGAAACAGGATTCACAATAATCAAAGTAGATGAGGTAGAGATTGTAAGCAAATACGATACTGTTCTACATATAATTCACCCAGAAGAAATTGTAAATATAAGGACTAACTTGGAAAACAATATACAAAGTTTAAACATGACACATAAAATATCCTTACTGGAACAAATAAAATCTCTCAAAAGTAAAACCGTGACATTATTTCCAAAAAGATGGAAAAGAGGATTAATGAATATAGTAGGTACAGGTTTAAAATGGATGTTTGGAACTCTCGATGAAAATGATAGAACAGAAATAGAAGAAAACCTAGAAAATTAATGACAGCTTTAATAAATCATTCACATTATTAAAAAACATTTTAGAAAGTGATAGACAAAATATATTAAACGCATTAGAAGATATAAAAACAGTAGAGAGAGAAATACTAGATAGAGAAACAGTCCTAGAATACCAACTTAGAATATATACGTTAAAAGATCAATTAGAAAAAATCCAAGACAACATAATCTCTGCTAAAATAGGATTAGTTCGTCCAAGTATTCTTAACGACGAAGAAATAAAGCTGTACTGAATAGATTTAAGTAAGCTAATAATAAGAAATAATAAAACTTTCACTTTCGAAAATAACTTAAGTCTACAGGAATTAAAGCCAAGCAGGAATTGCGTTATTAGGAAGAAATGTAATATAATTAATAATAAAATAGAAGAAATTATTGAATTAACTGGAAATTATGTCATAAAGAAGAATGTTCATATTTGACCTGACTGTGTATAGAAATGAAATAAATCTTAAAATATAGCTTATTGAATTGTATATTAATTACGCATATCACAATGTTAAAAGAAACGCAGGAAAAAAAGATATTTTTACATTTTATTTAAGCTAATTCTAAACGTATTGACATACATTGAACGCATCCAAACCATCAATTCTTTAAAACGTTCCATTTTACAAATTGCTGGTGACCATATTTAACTTTGTTCCTTAGTTTTATACTTATTTTACGTTTAATTCGATCAGTAACTATTTTTTTATTAATCATGGGATAAAGTAAATAATTCAAAAATAACACAATAATTGAATTAAATTAATCATTCAGTGTTTCATTGAGTGTGCCGAGTGTGCGCAAGTGAAATGGATTTTTTTGACATTTGACAGTTCTGTGATTTGCATCGGGGCAGTCCTTCGTTGTTGTGCTTGCGTCTCGTTGTGTACTGTGCCATTTTGTATGTGTTTCTTCTTATAACGACCCTATTTACCGCCCCTGCACCCCGATATTTTCCTCATCTGACGACCTTTGCTTACCATACCTGATACCGTTGTAAATCCGTTCTGTTGACAATGCCGCCATCAGCAACAAGTCGACGTATACTTTGCATAAACTGCAATGTCTGCATAAATACGTTTCGACGTTGTCTCGTTCATGAGCTGAACACAAGAGTTATTTCGTTACTTAGCGAGTGGATATCACCAGTAATCGTAAGTATTTTATGCTCATTACCTATTTTTAAGCTAAAAATCATATTAGTATAAGAATTACACAAAGCTCTTAAACAATGTGTAACATAACACATATAACTAAGATTATTTACATGAAATAATCTTAGTTTTGAACCTGTTGTTTATTGTTATGTGGAGCTATTTCTTCAACATAACCTCCTGGTAATGAGCTATTGAATATTTTGTAATCAAAAGAAGTTTATATTGAGTTTCCTGTTTCAGTTTACTGAGGAAGATTACATTTGTGAACGTTGTAATGAACTCCTCATGAGAACAGTATACCAGCAATTAACAGCAAGCTGTGATGGTGCTCAAGCTTCCGGGTCATCTCAACCAGGACGTAGACGAGTGTGCAGTATTTGTGGACGGTCTACACTTAATCGTCAGAGCCATGCTATTGTTATTGACAATCCTTCAGGAGAGCAAAGACAGATTAATGCTGTTATACAAACAAGAATTGCACCACGTCAGGTATTTTTGTTTCTCTATTGTTTATTATCATATTTCTTCTGGATATCAATAATTATACCTGATAGTGATTGACCTACTATTCTGTAACACTTTTCACCATAAAAAAATAATTATGTAGGAATAATACTTTAACATGAAAATAACAGGTACATAATATTATTGTTTTTTGGACCCTGAATGTAGTTACATGTCTTTTTATCCTTTAAAAATAATACCAACGATACCTGATATTAATTCAATGTTTTCTTTCATAGATATCATCATCTGATAGAATATGCCATGCATGCTGGATGAGCTGCAAGCGTGCTGCCACACGTATTGAGCATGCTGATGATGCCCGTGGAGTTTCTACTACTGAAGAAGTTGAAGTTGAAACAGGTGACTCTGAGCCATACACTGCTGAACCAGTTCATGAAAGTCTTGAAGTGCCTTCTGTTGCATCAAGTGAAATGACAATGGAAAATTATAGACGGGCAGCAAATACTGCTTCTCACTGCCTTTTTCCTCAATGTACTAATATTAATCTGCACAATTTGTCAGATTCATTTAGGGCTACAATATTCAGTGCATATAAATATTATATCCCTGTGCACAGCCGTGTTTGTACAGAACATAGACTGAGTAACCAGTGGAGCAATCTCTATGATTCGAGTAATAGCATTAGAACATTTACTTTACAACAAGTGGAACATATTTTTTCATTTGTCAATGCTTTCAAGCCTTACCTTAATTTCACAAATGTAGAAGCTATCCAAGAAATTGAAGATAACATATTTTTCTTTTGGACTGGAAGGTCTAAACAAGATTTTTTCACTCTTATTAATGAAGTTCCCCGCATACAAGGAATGCACAATGGCCTTTTGGGATTAGCTGCATTATTAATCAAAATGAGGACCGGTGAATCAGATGTTCGCTTGGCTACATTATTGGATGTACCGCGTAGTACATTAGAAAGGCTAATGAACAAAAGCAGGGAAATCCTGGTTCAAGATTTTGTACCTATGCACCTGGGTATTACTCACATATCGAGAGAAAGTCTAATGGATCATAATCTGACAATACCAAATGGTATATACAATGAAAACTTCACAAATGCTATTATTATTTGTGACGGTACATACATAAATATAAATAAAAGTTCCAATTACTCTTTCCAAAAGGATACATATTCATTACATAAGTATAAAAATCTATTAAAGCCATTTTTATTTGTGGCATGTGATGGTTACATCCTCGATTGTTTCGGTCCATACAAGGCTACCACATCCGATGCCGATATAATGATTTCCCTCTTTGATTATGAAAACGCTCCTCTTAGATTATATTTTCAAGAAAATGATGTGTTCATATTGGATAGGGGATTCCGTGATTCCATAAGAATGCTGGAAGGTTGCAATTACCGGCCATACATGCCGGAATCTCGATTAGAAGGCGAAAACCAACTAACAACACAGCAGGCCAACCGGAGCCGCTGTGTAACAATATGTCGTTGGGTAGTTGAGGCAGTAAATGGACACTTTAAAAGGGACTTTAAGCTCCTGAGGCAAGATTATTTTAATAAATCAGTCCCGAACATGATGCAGAATTTTCAAATAGCTGCCAGTTTACTAAACAGATTTGGTGTTCGTTTTCAGGATAGAAATGATGCTAATGAAATAGTGACAATTGTTCAATCTCAACATGCTGAAAATAAAATTCATTAATAAAATAAACAATTATTATTCATTATACTTCACAAAATGTTTGGGCAGACCAGTCTAAGTTCTCACAATTCCAGCACAGCCATCATCCCTGTAAATAAACAAATTTATCACCAAGAAAATATTCTTATGAAATCATACGAACCTGACAACACTGAAAGCCGAACTCAATCTCCATCCCAGCATAGATAAATCCATCCGCCATAAATAGAAAAAAAAAAGAAAAAAATTATTATTATTATTAACATTATAATAAAAACAAACAAAATAAATATCTTACCAATTGACAGCTGCAGCCGGCACAAACACATAAACAACTAGAACTAAAATAAATGAAGTACTAAAATAACCATATGAAGCATTACCCCACCAAAACTCTCGCCCCGGCGAATTGACCGGCCATTGTTAAGTGAGAAATAAATATCGCCGCAGCTGGCTGAAAATTTTCAGATCACAATTGATCTTCGTAGCGACTCGAGCTCGAAGAAAATCTCACAAAATAACCAGTGATCTCAATCCAAGGTACATGGAACGGGTCGAGTTCATGTAATCTCAAATAATATTTACATCGAACGTCACGAGTTGATGTAAATTCATCCCAAAGTCTCATTTACCTTACATGAAACGAATCGAGCTCATGTAAGCACATATTCCTAACTCCTAAATACATGCAACGGAACGAGTTCATGTAAAATTCCCAATAGTCAAGTACATCTTACGTCTCGAGTTGATGTACATTTCTAAGTATTAAATAAAATTTTAAATCTTCAGATAATTGGCATCGAATTGGAAGGACCCATTTTGGACGTTAATAATTGGAGTCAATTCAGTTCATCAAGAAAAAAGGACTACATTTCAGAATTAAAGAATTGTGAAATTTTATGAATTAAAATATTTTGGTTTGTGAATTTTATTGAATTTTTAATAGTTAACTTAATGTTTATTTGAATTAGTGAAGTTATATTGAATTTTAAAATTGTTAAAGAATTGAAGTTTGTTAAATAAAAGTTCGAATCGTCAAACAAGGTTTATTTCTTAAGCTGCCCTGTAGTCCACTGAGTTTTAGGCATTCTAAGCCCTAACATTTTGGTCCTTCGAGCCGGATAAACGGTATAAAAGTACTCAGTGGTCGCAGCGTAGCTTAGAAATTTAACCAGTGACATCAAATTAAAAGATGGAAGCTGAAATCAAATTGCAAATAGCACGAAAGGATCTCTTGGAAAATTTCATCAAGAATTACAAAAAGGATGGCTCCGCAAGGCGAACGGAACCATATTACAAAAAACGACTGCAGGATTTCCAAGAGCAATTCAGCGAAATAAAGCGAGCACATATCCAGATTCTCGTGGCAAAAAACAACGAACCTGTCGATTCGGAAATATTAAACCACAAATATTTCCAGGACGAACTATACGAAGCAATGGAGTCATTCTTCTACGCACACTACGCAGCAATAGAATCTCGGTATGATACCGAGTATCCACCAATAGCAGCAGGCAGTCAGTCTCCCAGAGTACAGGAAAGGGAGATAGCTATGTCAAGTAAGGAGCATCTTATCAAGCTTCCACGAATCTCATTGGAAAAATTCTCTGGAGATTATCGGAAATGGACAACTTTTCATGATCTCTACACAAGCCTGATCCATGAGAATCATAATCTGTCTGACGCACAGAAACTTCAATACTTGAAGTTACATCTAAGTGGAGAAGCTGAAGGTCTCTTGCGACAGGTACAAGTAACTAACGATAACTACATTCCAGCCTGGGATCTCCTAAAAGAGAGGTATAACAACAAGAGAGTGTTAGTCAACGCACAACTGAAACTCCTACTTAATCAATCTTCCGTATCTTCTGAATCGGCACAAGGAATCAGGAGTTTAATGGACGTAACAACGGAATGTCTACAAGCGCTAAACAATCTCGGAGTGGCAGTGGACAAGTGGGACGCGATGATAGTCTACATAATAGGACAAAAGCTACCAACCGAAACGCTCCAGCTATGGGAACAAGGCAATAGTAAGAGCACTGAGGTACCATCATGGACGATGCTACGCGAATTCTTGGAGGCACGCTTCCGAACGCTAGAAGCCATAGGAAAAAAGGGGCCATCATTAAGTAAAACCCAACGACATCTCTCAACACCACCAAGGATTCAGTCATTCGTCACAGGACATCATCATGCTTGCGAAACATGTGGAGAAGATCACCCCTTGAGAAATTGTTCCAAGTTTATGAATTCAACAATAGAAGAGAGAAATCACATAACACGCAAAAATGGTCTGTGCATCAATTGTTTGGGACGAGGACATATGGGAGCAAACTGTCCGAGCAAGTTTACATGTCGACATTGCAAGAAACGTCATCATACTCTATTGCACAACGCCGATAGAGGTCCCCCGCAAAATACCGCAACGAAACCAGAGAACGAAGCATCTCCGCCACGATCTATGCAGACCACAACCACGCTTAATTCTCTACACTCAGCAATGTATAAAGAAGTTCTTCTCTCTACTGCAATCATAACCTTAGAAGGACCCCGGAAAGTACGCAAAACCTTTCGGGCACTCATAGATCCAGGCTCGCAAACATCCTTTCTGACAGAATATGCCGCCCAATCACTTTCACTACAAAAGAAGCCAGTCCTTGTGAACATCTTGGGTGTACAACAATCCGACGCAGGAATCTCCCGGTCAATGGTGGAAACGGCCCTGGTTATTCAACCCGGGGGTTATCAGTTGAATCTACAAGCCCTTGTCTTAAAAACTTTAACGTCCTTCTTACCATCAAGACCCTTTACACCCATCAACTGGAAACATATTGAAGGGATACAGTTGGCTGACCCCACCTTTAATCAACCAGGACGAATTGATGTAATATTAGGAGCTGATATTTACGGATCCTTAATATTACCCAACATTCGAAAAGGACTTCAAGACCAACCAATCGCACAAGAGACTCTATTAGGCTGGATATTATGCGGGAAAACATCAAGTAATACCAGTGAATTCTCTTCACCCAACACCTTTACGTCCATTACATCTCTAACAACTCTCAGTCAACAGCTACAACAATTTTGGACGATTGAAGAGGTTCCCACTGCATCATCATTAAATCCAGATGATCGAAAATGCGAAACAATCTATCAGGAATCACATCAACGCCTAAAGGATGGTAGATATTGTGTGCGGTTACCTTTCATCAGCGAACAACACCAACAATCACTAGGACGGTCGCGGGCAGCCGCCATTGGAAGTTTCTTGAACCTCGAAAGACGGTTTTCGTCAAATCCAGATTTAAAGGGCGAGTACACTCAGTGCATCAATGAGTATATTCAACTAAAACACATGATTCCAGCAGCAACTTCAGAAGACGAGACCAAAGTACAACAAGGCAATTCCATTTTTTACAAAAGTTTCTACTTACCGCATCATGCAGTCTACAAGGAGAGTACTTCCACAAAGTTACGAATTGTGTTCGATGCATCGAGACAAACCAGTTCCGGACATTCTCTCAACGACGTGTTGCTGACCGGTCCTACACTACAGAATGAACTCATAGCGGTCCTTACTCGTTGGAGGAAATTCAAATTCGTGCTGGTATCAGACATTGTTAAAATGTATCGCCAAGTATTGGTGCATCCAGATGATGTGACTTACCAAAGAATCATATGGCGAGAATCCCCATCAGATCCCTTGCAAGAATATTGTTTAACCACGGTAACATTTGGAGTCACTTGCGCTCCATTTCTAGCAATTCGTACACTACAGCAGCTAGCCACCGACGAACGTAACTCCTATCCACGTGCTTCCGAAATAATTCTTAACGATTTCTACGTTGATGATCTACTCACGGGTGCAGATTCGATCAATGAGGCAATAACAATCCACAAGGACTTAAACGAACTTCTCCTCCGCGGCGGTTTCAAGCTCAAAAAGTGGCTTACAAATGACAATTCCATTCTAGCCACCATCCCAGAAGAGGATAGAGCAGTGTCTGAGCCTATTGACATCAACCCAGATCAAGGCATTAAATCTTTAGGTGTTATGTGGTACCCTTCCTCTGACACATTCAGCTACAGAATAAAGATAACTCAAGATCATCATACGCTGAGCAAACGAGAGCTTCTATCAGAGATTGCCAAACTTTATGATCCATTAGGCTGGATTTCACCAGTGATAATTACTGCAAAAATTCTGATGCAATCATTGTGGATCCTTGGCAGTACCTGGGATGAGCCCGTGCCTTCGAAAATACAACATTCATGGTCCATGATAAAGGCTCAACTCCCCCTACTTGAACAGCTTCGCATTCCACGATGGTTAGGAACTACTCAGAACTCTCAGGACATTCAACTCCACGCCTTTAGTGACGCCTCGCAAAACGCCTATGCAGCCGTGATCTACTGTCGAATCTCTACCCCGGACCACAACGTGAAGATCCAGATCATCACCTCCAAAACTAAAGTCGCTCCAATAAAACAAATCTCTATACCAAGACTGGAACTTTGTGGTGCAGTATTAGCCGCAAAATTAGTACGGCATACTCGCAATATCTTACAGCTTGACAACATCGAAACACACATGTGGACAGACTCATCAATTGTCCTCTCATGGCTAAAAGGACAGCCAAGAAAGTGGACCACTTTTGTGGCAAATCGTACAAGCGAAATCTTCACATCAATAGGAAATGCACCATGGCATCATGTCTCATCGAAAGACAATCCAGCTGACCTCGCTTCCAGAGGAGTTCTACCAAACGAACTGATCACTACAACACAGTGGTGGAGCGGACCTCATTGGCTAATTCAAGATCCCAGCCACTGGCCTCATTCACCGAGTTTCGAGGAAACAGAACTAGAAACCAGGAAACATATTCACGGGTTACATACCATGTATGATGAAAATCCATTTATGTTAGAGCTACTAAAAAGGTTCTCCTCTTTTTCAAAATTAATTCGCGTCACGGCATATTGTCTCCGTACAATCAAACGCCCCGGACCAAGGCAACTTTGGCTATCAACACAAGAACTTGAACGAGCCACGAACCTTTGGGTGAAGTTTCATCAACGACTACACTTTCCCAATGATCTCCGTCATCTAGAATTACACAAAACTGTACATCCAAAAAGCAAACTAAAAAATTTAAACCCATATTTAGACAACGATAAAATTTTAAGAGTCGGCGGACGTCTACAAAACGCTCCCATAAGCCATAACGAACGTCATCCCATAATTTTAAACAATTCATGTCACTTAAGCTTTCTCCTAATTGTCCAGTATCACCATTCATGCATGCACGGCGGAACTCAACTAACCTTATCACTACTACGAAAAAGGTACTGGATACTAGACGGGCGTAATACTGTGCGACGGTTATTACTCAAATGTATGACATGTTTTCGATTCAAAGCGCAAGTCAATAGTCAACTAATGGGAAATCTGCCAGCTCAAAGAGTCACGATGTCAAGGCCTTTTACGCATACGGGTGTGGATTTTTGCGGACCAATCAGTATCAAAACCAGTAAGAGACGAGGAGCTCCTGCAACCAAAGGATACATTGCGGTATTTATCTGCTTGTCAGTAAAAGCCATACACCTCGAACTCGTTAGTGAACTTACCACGCAAGCCTTTCTAGCAGCACTTTATCGCTTTATCTCAAGAAGAGGAAAATGTCAACACATGTACAGTGACTGCGGCACCAACTTTATTGGTGCAAACTCATTCCTCAAAGAAGTTCACAAACAACAGAATCAAGTCGCTGACCACGTATCTCATGAAGGCATCAATTGGCACTTTAATCCACCACATACACCCCATTTCGGTGGCCTCTGGGAGGCAGGGGTTAAATCGACAAAGTATCACCTCAGAAGAATCCTCGGAAACGCCACATTAACATTCGAAGAAATGGCCACAACGCTAAGTCAAATTGAGGCATGCTTGAATTCACGGCCGTTATGCCCACTGACCGAAGATTCAACAGATCTGAGTGCTTTAACTCCAGGCCATTTTCTTATCGGCGATGCCTTATTAGCACCACCACAACAAGATCTATTAGAGAGTAAACCCAATTATTTGAATCGATGGCAACTTTGTCAGCAACTTACACAGCATTTCTGGCAGAGATGGTCCACCGAATATGTTACTAGACTTCAACAACGTCCTAAATGGCTTCAGCCACAACCTAATTTAAAAATAGGAGACTTAGTTTTAATTAAAGAAGATCGTCTACCTCCGCTACAATGGGCGTTAGGACGCATTGCAAAAGTTTATCCAGGCACCGATAACCTAATTCGGGTAGTTGATATTAAAACAAAGAACTCTATAATTCGAAGACCAATCGCAAAGGTAGCCCTACTTCCTATTAACGACAGCGATAACCAAATAATACGCAACCATGTCAATGAAACCCAAGCTTCAGATTCTATATCATATAGCAAGGATCAAAACCATGTCGAACAAAATTCCGAAATACTACAACAATAACGTCTAAGAAAACCCGTTAAATTTTCTACAAAATTTTTCTGCAAGATCATCTCCATCATTCGTATATCAACCGTGCTGAAAGTTAAAGTGTTTTATTTTTTCTTTTAAAAATCATGGATTATTTGTGGATCGACGATCTACCACAATTGTCCACACCACCAAGAGCGGAGTCAACGTCAATTAAGACCAAATTAGCCAGGCCAACATCACCACAGCCACCACGTCTTAAAAGACCCTTTGAGGCTATACCGTGCGGCCCGGAAATTCGTAGGCGCACTCAACCGCATAAAGTGCCGACATCCACCCACAGCACTGCCCAAAGTTCCAGCTCACCTAAGAAACGGCGGATCTCACTGGATGAATATAGGGCACGCCAGCCACCACCAAACATCATAGTGGAACCAGCATTATGGCGAAAAATTAAAGGTTTATCTTTCCCTTGGGACAAAATTTACGCTGCAAAACGATCCTATCGACACAAAAGTAAGGAAGGAATAGTGCGATTTACCTTCCTTAAGGACCGACGATGCCGGATCACACTCCAACAAAAAAAGGATAATGCATGGACAACACAGGCGAATTCAAAAAAAAAAAAGGGGGACAAATTAAGCTTGAATAAATAAAACCAGTAAATATAATAAATGAATTTCTTTTATTGAAAAAAAAAAAAAAAAGGAAACCCAAATAACCTCCTTCAAACAAAAAAAAAAAACAATATCAAGATAAACACAAAAAAATTGAAGCTAGCGCTTCAAAGCCCGGGAGGATGTTCAATCTCAACATGCTGAAAATAAAATTCATTAATAAAATAAACAATTATTATTCATTATACTTCACAAAATGTTTGGGCAGACCAGTCTAAGTTCTCACAATTCCAGCACAGCCATCATCCCTGTAAATAAACAAATTTATCACCAAGAAAATATTCTTATGAAATCATACGAACCTGACAACACTGAAAGCCGAACTCAATCTCCATCCCAGCATAGATAAATCCATCCGCCATAAATAGAAAAAAAAAAAGAAAAAAATTATTATTATTATTAACATTATAATAAAAACAAACAAAATAAATATCTTACCAATTGACAGCTGCAGCCGGCACAAACACATAAACAACTAGAACTAAAATAAATGAAGTACTAAAATAACCATATGAAGCATTACCCCACCAAAACTCTCGCCCCGGCGAATTGACCGGCCATTGTTAAGTGAGAAATAAATATCGCCGCAGCTGGCTGAAAATTTTCAGATCACAATTGATCTTCGTAGCGACTCGAGCTCGAAGAAAATCTCACAAAATAACCAGTGATCTCAATCCAAGGTACATGGAACGGGTCGAGTTCATGTAATCTCAAATAATATTTACATCGAACGTCACGAGTTGATGTAAATTCATCCCAAAGTCTCATTTACCTTACATGAAACGAATCGAGCTCATGTAAGCACATATTCCTAACTCCTAAATACATGCAACGGAACGAGTTCATGTAAAATTCCCAATAGTCAAGTACATCTTACGTCTCGAGTTGATGTACATTTCTAAGTATTAAATAAAATTTTAAATCTTCAGATAATTGGCATCGAATTGGAAGGACCCATTTTGGACGTTAATAATTGGAGTCAATTCAGTTCATCAAGAAAAAAGGACTACATTTCAGAATTAAAGAATTGTGAAATTTTATGAATTAAAATATTTTGGTTTGTGAATTTTATTGAATTTTTAATAGTTAACTTAATGTTTATTTGAATTAGTGAAGTTATATTGAATTTTAAAATTGTTAAAGAATTGAAGTTTGTTAAATAAAAGTTCGAATCGTCAAACAAGGTTTATTTCTTAAGCTGCCCTGTAGTCCACTGAGTTTTAGGCATTCTAAGCCCTAACACAATTGTTAGAGAGAGAATTAATTTTGAAAATAATTTAACCAGATTAGTTGAACAACTAAACATGAATAGAAGATCAACTGCTTTTCAGAGTATTACTGCTGACCGAGATAATTTATTTTTGTTTCCTAGATTAAGTTATAGTGAATTAATATTATTTGCTCTAGGTACTTACCAAATAAGACAAGCAAGGTCATACTATGGAGAACATATAAGATTTCACGGATCATATCGAATAGAAGTATGTAGGGATACACAAGACTTTTCTCAATATAATCTTAGAGGAAGTGGTGATAAAACACTAATAAGAGGAAAAATCAAGTCCAGGCACATTTCAAGAAAACAATATTATGTTTATATTTTAGTAGAAAATAATGTGCATGGCAGAAACGGGATAGTTGAATATTGTTGCAATTGTTTGGTGGGTCGACGAACTATCGGATGTTGCGCTCACGTGATGACGGTAGTGTGGTACCTTGGATGGGCTAGGTACGAAAACAATATATCTGCTCCAGCAGAATTTCTGGATGACGTAGTTATAAGAGATTTCGATGAAAATGATTAATATCAATAAACTATTCCACTGTAACATAGTGTTTTATTTATTTTCCCCGTTTCATTCAACAGGTATGTAGGTTGGTAAATAAGTGATCATTTTTGTAAACATGAATTAAGTTAGGCATTTTAGAGGTAGGTATATATAGAAACTATCTGACTATATAAGGTGTCGTTTTTATAGGTACTAAAAATAAAATATAGGTTAGTAAGTACTTATGAGAAGGTACCTGCTACTATTTTATACTGCTGTGTTATTATCCATTAGAACGCCACTGGGAAGTTATATAATATACTGTACTGTTATATTATACTGGGAAGATAAATAAATTAATCTAGTTGGTATATACCTAGGTATACTTAATTAAATTAAAAGTAGGTAATTATTAGGTAGTGTGATAACAATGTAAGTACTTATTTAACCACAAATTGTACATATTATGTGATGTTAGCCAGCAGGTAGGTAACCAAATGTTAGTCTTAGAAAATAAATAATTTGTACTGGAGAATGCAGTTTTCAACTCGACACTCATTTTATAGTGACAATCATGGAGTCTTAGCATTGACTTAGGGGCAGTTAGTTTCAAGGAATTAACTGAGTAAAAAAGATGTTTTAGACCATAGTTAGCTAAATATTCCTATTTTAGAGTAAACTACGAGCGTTATTAATTAGTTCCTGCACGTTTGTTTCATTAATTCTGGTGACGGAAACTCCTAACCTAAAAAGAAACATTAATATTTTTTGAACTTCGTGGCGTTTAAATTGCCGAAATGACTATTAGACATTACTTTTTAAACTTACAGGAAGTATTTCTACTATATCTTATAACTATACATATACTTTCATCATCAGGTTTTTAAATGTATGGAAGGTGGGCATTGTTCTTTCACAAATTGTACAATTAGGTTAGGAAACAGAGAATTGAGCAATAAAGTAGTCAAGTTCACAGAAAGATTTACCATACCACAATATGAAAATATAACTTTAAAAGACAAATCCATTGATTTTCAAGAAATTTCACCGCATCAAGAGAAAAATATAAAAGAAATAAAAGAATTAAAACTGCATAAAATTGTAAATTATAGCTTAGGCTCTACTAATATTATATTTCTGGTAATAATTCTAGCTGTTGTATTTTATAAAAATTATAAAGTAAAGATAATCCAGGAGAATTATCATTCAAGGGATGGAGGAGTTACATCCATTGAACGGATATCAAATGATATCCACCAAAATATAACTATCAGGTCGGAAATCACGGAAGTCCTAAAAAATATGGAAAACATGAAAAACCAGATCGTGGAAACGGCCTGATAATCAAAAAACATTAAATAATATTTTCCCAGAAATATGGAAAAGTCAAATTTCAATAAATTCAGACAAAACAGGGAACGCTTATAAAAAAGCTTTTCCCGTCAAAATTACTGTGGCGGTCATATAATTTATTTAGTACAATATATTAGTACAGCACATAATTTTAATATATCCGAACGCACACTATCCGTCCCGATTTTATCGTTCCGCGAGACAAGAGGTTTGGGAACAGCTAACTCAATTTCAGTCGATTGTGAAATACCCTGCAGACAAGTAACATCACTCCTTCCTGCACAAGCAGCAAAATATTAAACCGTAATTAAGTAAAGTGAATTAATGTTAATGTTTATTCGATTTAATATACTTCAACAAATAGTGATTTAATATACTGCAACAAATGGTGACCCCGATTGTTTAAAAAAAAAAAACAAAAGGTGATAATAATCAAAATGGATGTATAAATTAAAAGCTTCGAATGTCTGCCATGCTACCACGTGTGAGTTTGGCTGGGGATTGCATTAAATAGTGGAGTGCATTAGGCATACAAGGTGAGGCCCGCGCCTGCTCCGGCTAAACGGAAAATAAAAAAAGAGAGGAGGAATAATTAAGGCACATTTTCCTTGGGCACGAGGTATCCGTATGTTGTTTGAAGGGACAACCAGAAAAAAAGAAAAAACCAAATAAATTCATCACATCATACAAGCTACAGCGTTGCAGACTCCCCACAAGTAATAAAGCATTTTGGAACCGGATTGTCAATTAGATGGCCAAATTTCCGAATCCAGGAGGCAGATTATCTACAATACAGGAATACCGCCTGCCGGCATCGCCATCATCATTCTTGACCTACTGGACGCACCGGAAATGATTTAGATTTAGTTAAGTGCATTGTGTGAAATAGATTTTAAAATTAATAGTAAAGAGTAAAAATTGTCATTTTCTTTTTAGCAATGAATAAAAAAACAAGAAGAGAGGAAATGTAAAAAAAGGCATTCAGCGACGGCATCCGCATTAAAACAAAGGAATTATTTGTGAGTACATTCCATTTAGTAAAATAGAATTTCTGATTCCATTAACAAGTATTGATTTCACTGTATATAATAAATATATAATATATAGCGTCTAGAATAAGACAGCTTGAACATATTTCAAGATATCAAACGAACAATATGGTTTAAAACGTTTTCCTTCCTGAGTATAGTATATTTCTTTTTGCTATTTATTAAACATAAAAATATATTTCCCAAAATTTTTGTTCGAAATGTGATTTTCCATATTTCAGAAAAACAGAAAATGCAATTTACTCGAATATGGAAATTGTTTAGTTAGTCTTAAGATTCAACCAAAACTGTAAAGACCCTCCGAAGAGTGGTCATATTATTAAATTAAATTAAAATAAAGAAATACTCTAAAGAGTATATTCAAATAAAGTTTTTGTGTTTTCATTTTTTTATCTAAAGATAATTAAAAGGAGAAATAAACGCGAAAACATACCTTGCGTGGTCTGACTCAACGATAGTCCTAACATGGTTAGGAGATCATCCGTCACGCTGGAAGGTATTCGCACATATATCGATCAATACATAAGTATATTGATAAATTCCCACCTAAAAAATAAAAAAACAAAAAATATTTTCATCCATGTAAAATTATTTTCAAAAATCCCCCATAGATATTCAACTATCAAAATTTTCAACCGACAATTCCCAGACAAGTTGAGCGCTCCTATTTCATTTTTTCCGTCCTAAAATTTTACATTTAAGCACGTACGTTAACGATCGCTCCAATTTCAAATTGTCTTTTCAAACACCAAAAATGCTGATAATGAGTTTCATCTTCAATTATGAAAAACACCTCACAAAAATTCCAATAGACAATTTAAATATCGGGCTTAACACAGGTTCGGGGCAGTCCGGGTTATCTAGTGAAGCGAGGTTCATAGTAAAAGTCATTGCTAGTAAAGTTGTTCTTTAAAATTGTCTACAAAGTGATTTAGTAAAGTTTCTTTTTCTGTTGAGAAGAGATCATAGTGAAGGAAAGTTAATGACAAAAATTTGATTTTTAATACTTAAAAAAGAAAAGGTGATCTAATAAAGTTTTTTTTTTTTGAGAGATCACAGTGAAGGAAAAATTATTGATAAAAATTGTTTTTTTGAATACTTATAAAAAAGAAAAGGGTGAGCTAATAAAGTTTTTTTGTTGTGAAGAGATCGATAAAAATTGTTTTTTTTTTTAATACAAAAAAAGAAGAAAGATGATCTAATAAAGAGGTACAAGTGAACTACGACGAGGGATCTAGCACTCCTTGTCTCTGTTGTAGAAACAAAGAAGGATTCTACAACAAAAGAATGGTGGCAGCGGTGGGATTTTTTTTGAAGGATAACTCCCAGGATCCAGATGGACGCAAAGAACCAACAATTTCGGCTGCTTGATAAAAAGTTTGCTGCTTTCGATGACAAGATCAAAATCGAGCTGTCCCGGCTGTCGGCGCAAATTGACGAGGTGAGCAGCACATTTAATAATCAAATAGTTGAGACTGTGCAGCATGACTTAGCCACAGTCTCGAATGAACTGGAGGATCTACGTCGCCAGTCTAGGCTTCAAGATTTAGTCTTGCGCGGCATTCCGTCTAGTGAGGGTGAAAATCCTAGACTGATTTTGAATGCTGTTGCGTCAACTATTGGACACGATCTCTCCCCATATGTCCATGTTTTCCGTCCACAACAGAGTCGTGGCTCCGCCACACAGTCTGCGACCATCAGGAATGAGAGTTTACCTCTACTCATTGCTAAATTCTCGTCTGCCAATGAGCAGCTGGAATTTTTGAGCGGCAGAAGTAAAAATGGCTGTGATTACAACTGTTAAGTTCAATAATTGTTTATAATAAGCATAAATTGTAGCTGCACTGGAAATTCTCACAAAGTAGTTTCTTTAATTCTATCAACACTTTGTTGCAACATCAATTTCTGCCACCGTGCATTTCCTTATCTTTTTATATTTTTATCCGCTGGCATATCCAGTGTCTTTATGTAAACACTTGCCACGCCGAATAAAATTCACATTTAGTTCTAAAAATTGTCAATTTATCATTTTCTAATCAGATATGTTTCAAACGCCAGTGCTACGAATAAGTTAAGATTTATAATAAATTTAGTTTCAATTTGGGAACCACAGAAAGAAGTTGAGTCTTATTTTGCTCTCGCAATCCTACAGTAGCCTCCACAGTCAAAGTTCAATCATTAGTTTCTTAGTGAAGAATTTAAGGTGAAAGTATTTATCAATTGTCAGTAGTGCAATCATCATATAGTTTGGTCTGCAGTGAAGATTAAAGGCAACTTGATAATAAAAATAAACAATTAATAACAATAAGTTAATTTTCAGAATAAAATTAATTAAAACTTGGTGCACGAGTTAAGTACTCGGCGCACCCTCTCCACTCAGTCCTGGTACAGGTACCTAGGACCTAAATTAAAGTGATAAATTATTGAAGTTATTTCCATCTATCGGTGTACTGGTTTAAGAGCCACTGCACCATCAACAAGTAAATCTAGGTACATTGCACCTTAGATACATCGCAACTACAACGCGTTTATAGCCCAGGTACAAGAACCAAGGGCTCCGCCAAGATAAATCAATCTTGACGTTAACAACAACGCCGAAATACGTAAAGCCTTCAAAGTGTCAAAGGTTAATTATTTTAAAAGAAGGTCCTTGGCCAAAATAGATCAACAGAAACAACAGCAGTAACTACTATAATTTATTAATTAGTATAATATAGTATAGTAAAAAGTGGATTTTTTTAACTTTAATGAATTACATTATTTGAATTTATGTTTATTTTTTCTTGCATTAAAATTTAAAAAAAAAATTATAAATTGCTTAATTTTACCACCACCAACCCTACCTTTTCACCCTCCCCCAACTAAATTACATTTCAAAAATATACAATAGAATCACCTTATGTATAGTAAATGTTGAATAAGTACTTCCAAAACCCATTCAATGGAAGGAGAAAAGGAAGTACTTCCCGCCTAGGTGTTAATGTAATGTCTTTTTTGTACTGGGTGGAAGTACCGAACTGCTTGCGGCAGAAGCACTTCTAGAAGTACTTTTTGAAGTACTTCCATTCCCTACTGGGTAATATCGTTTCCAACACACACACACAAGTATCCCAGGAACTTCGCTCTGTCTCTTCCCAAAACTGTTCGTCTATTTCGTTACTTGTTTTTCGTTTGCCGTAGTCGGTGGTTGTGAGACGAGGATTCATTATAAATATAGATTAAATAAAATAAATTTGGATTGTGTAAATATTGATTTATAAATCTGTTTAGTTCATTGAATAAAGAATCTTTCAAAAACAAAAGTTAAATCTATCAGGTTATGGGCCCAACACGCTTCCACTGCGCAAAGTGCTTATAGTTAAGGAAGAAAAAGTGGTGTTGTATTGCAGCGTAGTGCAATTTCTTTTCTTTCTTCGCGAGTGAAAAATATATTAATATAAAAATAAAAAATAGTTGGGACGCCAACAAACGGAAGAAAAAGGAAAAATGGCGGAAAACACAGAAAACAAAAAGGGTAAGAAGTAACGTGTGCACAATCGATGAGTCACTGAGTATGTATGTACAGAGTATGCATATATTTGTCGCTAAGTATGTATGTACAAACAAATATAACATATTTCGATGAGCACGCTGAAATAAAATAAAATCTTAAATATGAGTATAACACAAAATTCTATTATTCAGATGACCACAAATTAGTACTGCAATACGAGTTATTTTGTTTGCGCGAAATGCACCCTGGCGAAAAAGTAGCCGTGAGGACAGAGGGTAAAGATTTTTGTCTGGTCACTGAAAGTGGAGCAACATATAATTTGGGTGTGCATTTTTTTTCTCTCGTTTATATAGTTATACACATGTACACATATGTATGATCGAACAATTAAATCAAAGCACGTGAGTTAGATATTCAGTAGATACTAACACTAACAAAGATAATTTTTGGCAAGAAATAGAAGATAAATATAATAAGAAATCATAATTCATTTTCCCACGACAAACATTTTTGTTGTCATTAAAATACTTCTACATCGGAGAATTTTGCCTCCTTCGCATTCTGAGTAAAACAGAAAAATCTCAAGTTGCATTAACTGAAACAAGTTGCATCTAAATTATAACATAAGTCGTGAGAAAATGAATTTGATAACATCAGCAAATTTCTGTTAGAACTTTAAGTAGGTAAGAAATTATTATATGTTTTGTCAGTCAGTTAAAATATAAATTTTAATCCGTTCGGTCACAGTTCAGTTATAATAAAGATTGTTTTTAAGCTTCGAAAAGTTTTGTGTTTTTATTTTATTTAACCAACTATTTTGAACTTTTAAGTCGCGCGCAAAGAAATTTATTAATTCGCTTGAATCCAACGTCGCAGGGTTGAATGTTGAAGCATTCATTGCAAGTTGACCTTTTAGGGGCCGAAGATTTGCCACTAACTGGAGGATTGATACAGGTAAGGTGAAAAGCGCCTCCGCATACACCATCCCATTTCGGGCAATTTCCGAAGAGCACCGCTTGCAGACCTGTTGACCCGCCATTAGAAATAAAAATAATAATAATTTAACAAAAATTAGAAAACGATAAAACCCCGATTGAACTGCGAAAACAAATTTGACAAAATTGATTAAAACAATTATATGCAGATTGAGAGCAGATGGGTTTCGAATCGTTGCATAATCTCAGGTGAAAAAAAATAGGAAAAGGAAAAGTATTAAAAAATGAGGTTATGGTTTTCAAAATAAAATTAACATCAACTTTTTTTATGCCCTCTGCACAAAAAAGAAATTAAGAAAAAAAAATTAAGAAAAAGATGCACACAAAATAAAGGTTACCAACCTGGACACAGCTGGAGAAATCTTAGCACAGCAACAAAAAAGAACAACACCAAACACAAAAACAAGAAAAAGAAAATAAAATTCAAAAACTCGAGCGAATTGTCAATATCAACAGAAACTAGAAACAAATTAAATCACTAAATGAAGTGTTTACTAATTAAAAATCACAACGAAAAACATAAAAAATTAATAAACCGCGGACGACCGGCGCGGCGGCAACAACGACACTTGACACTTGACGTAGTTGCTGTGTGTGTAATGCTGAAAACATGATAAGGGTGACCGAAGAATCGCTTTGCTCTTTTTCATGAAGCTGCACAATCTGCAGCCCACTGCGATAACTACGCAGCCGACTTCGGCTACCGAATCAATCCAAGTTCTATTTCGTAGCGGTCGCCTGTCAAAGTTGCATGTGCGCTGCAAAGTCTAGAAATTAACAAGTCTTTCATCTTCATATGGTTAATGAGTGAAAGGCGAACAGCTGCATGCACAAGTTTTTCAAATGACGATGTCAGGCTATCAGAGAGAGAATGCAACATTTTTATACGCGCTGGAATACAACCATAAGTCGGAAAATTTTATGAGTTTATATGGGGATGTATTGGTGCATATTTGCTCGTTTGTTTTGATTTATGAAAGAAAACAGCTGATTCAATTTTCTTTCCTTTTCTGTTAAGCATACTTTATCGTAAAGAGAGAATCTGGCTTTGTCTGGCCGAGTTCACGAAGTATGCGTTGAGTTTTGCTCAGCAGTGATGTTCATATATGCACGCACACAATCAACGGTCGGAAATTTTTGTATGAAGATGAAAGACTTGTTATTACTAGACTTTGGTGCGCTGTGGCATGGGTTTGTGTTGCTATTCTCGTGTGCTCCTGTGTGCGTGTGCAGCATACTCCCACAAGGAAAATTGAGAATGCTTCCTATTGGTAGGAATAAGGAAGCCTTCCTGTTCGTTGCCCAGAGAAGGTATAGAGAATTTTTTGAATTTTATTTCCGCAAAAGCTTCATTCTTAGTCTTCCATCCAATGACATGGATGGATAAAAAGAATATGAACTAGAGCACGGAAGAGAATGCTTCCAAACTTCCTCGGAAGGTTTCCAGCATTCATGATTGTATGTTTCCTTTTCCTTGTGGGCTCGGCTGTGCAAGATGTTTATTCCGGAGTGTTTTTTAATTTGTGTCGCCGTCGCTCTTCGTATGTGCCCGGAACAAATTTTATCGGGCCATTCGCCGTGGTGGCCGAAGAAAATAGTTTTGCCGTCGCCCTTAGCATGTTTAAAGCATAAATGTGTTGAGGTGATAAGTGTTACCAGATTAAATTATTAGGGTTGAATTTTGAGTGAATGTTCAGATATAGAATTGATTTAAAGCTAAAATCAGTATGAAGATATACACTATGAGTTTAGTGATGCTACCAACATTGAAGTTACAAAAAAATAAATAAATTTGACAGTTACGGAAGCATTTCAATTGTAAGAAGTGCTGTTTTATGTAAAGAAATGATAAATCCGTGGTTATCTGTAAAGGTGCGTTCTCACGATTCAAGTTTAGTTGAACGACTATAGTTGCCCAACAAAACTTGAATAAAATCTGTGGTGAGAAACTAAAGCTGATCAACTATTTAGTTGATCAACAAAAGTTTGACTCAGTCAAACTTTCGTCGTTCAAGTCCACCATTCCCTTTCAAGAATTGTGTTATGAAAAGTGTTTTGAGGTTAGTATTTTTTTATCGTATGGCAAATTAATTATTTTTATATGATTTATTTTGTGTCTTGTCCAGATTAAAATGCAAACGGAGTAACTAGAATTCAGCAAACGAAAGGGAAATAGACAGTTTAGTGTCTTCAGATATATTTTGATAGTTTTTTGTAGCTCCAAGTGTTTTGAGGTTAGTATTTTTTATATCGTATGGCAAAATAATTATTTTTATATCTTTTATTTTGTGTCTTGTCCAGATTAAAATGCAAACGGAGTAACTAGAATTCAGCAAACGAAAGGGAAATATAAGTTTTGCGTTTTGAGATTGTTTTTCAATTTTTTTTTTCGCTGAATCAAAATGAGCCTCAAGTGGTCGGAAAATGTTCTAAAATTCCTCGAGTTATATCACAAGCATGATTGTCTTTGGAACCACAGGCTGGATAATTATAAAAATAGAGACTCCAGAGATAATGCTTTGAATTGCATTGTAAAAGAAATGGAAATTGCTGGTCTTACTGTTGTAGATATTAAGAACAAAATTAAGACAATTAGAACCATGTATAAAAAAGAACATGCATTGGTTAGTAAATCCAAAAAAAGTGGAATGGGAACAGAGGAAGTATATGTGCCGAAACTGTTCTGGTATAAAACAGCAGATAAATTTTTGAATGGAGTCACAACAACAAGAGACTGCTCATCAAATTTAGTAAGTATATTTTTTATTTTTTAAATTCATTTTACAATAACTTGTAATTATTTATCGTCATGTATCATATTCAGTTGCCAAGGCACAGCTCCTTCTCCATAAAAATACTCGGCATATTTATCACGCACATAAGACGCTGATCTCGTGTAATTGCGGCTCCCTACATTAACATCTAAATTAAGTAAACCATTAACTGCAACATTTTGTGCTCTCCAAGAACCGGGTATAATGTGTCTGGTATTCAGATCTTCAATATCTACAGAGCCGGCTGGTATATATCCTTCACTCGAACTCATTTTTAACCAGTTATGTAATACTAAAGCTGCTTTAATAATTCCGTCCACTTTATTAATTCCAACCGCTATAGGTCGCTCAAAGACTTTGAACCTAGAAACTAAAATTCCAAATGCGTTTTCAACTATGCGACGAGCTCGTGACAAACGATAGTTGAAGATTTTTTGTTTTTTAGATAAATTAGTACTTCTTCCAAATGGTTTTAAAATGTAAGTTCTCAAAGGAAAAGCATCGTCAGCAACTAATACCCCGTCTTTTGGAAAATTTAATATATTCTTAACATCTTCTAACGCTGTATTCAAAGATGATTTTGCGAAAATGGAAGCATCATTTGCTCGTCCATTTGTGCCTACATTGAAATAGCGAAAGCAATAGTTAGCGTCAACGGATGCAAACAAAATTACGCTGTATGTGCCTTTGTAGTTGAAATATTCTTATCCACTATGGGGGGCATTTCGTATAACAATGTGTTTTCCGTCTATTGCGCCACAACAGTTAGGAAAGTTCCATCGAAAGTAGTATTCATTTTGAATTTTCTTCCACTCTTCTGCAGTTTGTGGCACCTGCCACAAAAAAGTTTTTTTACAAATTTTGCTGCATATTTAAAAAAAAATTATTTTAATAAATTTCTTTTTTAGAATTTACAACATAATACATCTCACAGTGAAACAATCGGATTTCTTACGAACTTTCATTTGAAGCAGTACTCTTTTTAGTTCGTTTAGTAAAACAACAGCAATTTCGCGCACAACTGCTTTCACCATTTTTATGACAACTTGAAATGAAAAGGCAGACTTGAACGATAAAGTTTGACAGGTGTGAACGAAAACTGCTTCAATTCATATTCAACTTTTGTTGATCAACTATAATCGTTCAGGTAAACTTGAATCGTGAGAACGCGCCTTAAGTTATGATGGGGAAAGCGATGAAGAATTCCCTCAGAGGTTATAAAAAATATTCGCGATATCTGAAATCCGTTAGAATTACCAGAAGAAAGGTAAAAGGATTTCATTTAATTCATAATTCACTTAGACGAATAATTATTCTTTCCACAGATTTATGAGATCGTTTAGAATAAACAAAGATGACTTCAAGTATTTACTTCATCAAATGCAGCCGCATTTCATAAAAGTTGTTCAAGTTCCGAATTATATAAAAATCACCGCCGTCCTGCGGTTTTTCGCAGAAGGCCGTTCCTAGAAAGGAGTAGGTGAAGACCGGACTGTTGGTTTATCTCAACAAAGCGTGTCAACAATTCTTAATAATCTATGCTCAGAGTGAATTAAATTCCCGTGTGTCAACGAACAAAAAAAAAATTAAAAGGAAGTTTTTTGACAAACATAGATTTCCTAATGTTATCGGCTGCATATAGGGACGCATATAAGGATTACTGCATATAAGGAAGACGAGCATTTATTTTACAATCGGAAAGGCTACCATAGTCTTAATGTTATGATGTAAGTAATAATTTTAAACTTGGCTTTTTTTTTGTATTTTTTACTAATTAGGTTTGCGATTCTGAAATGCGAATTCAAGCAATTGATGCGAAGTATGGAGGAGCTGCTCTTGATGCTCATGTTTGGGAGCTAAGTACCGTACGTCACCATATGGGCGAAAACTGGAATTATGGTACTAGTTATAGTAAACAAATAGTGAAAGTAACGTGATTTGAAAACTTTAGAAACTATTTACATAGAATTTAGAATTTCATAACGAATGCATATGTTATACTAAAAGCTACCAGGAACGGAGATATTAAAAGAATTATAAAAAAGTGCCTATATTATTCACAATAAGCTAAATAAAAAATTATGCGTCCAACCAAATTGTGGGAAAACTTAGGGTGTTAAACTACTCCCTCAAACGAATCGATTCCAATAATAATCTCGCCTATGGGCCAAAATTGGCATAAAAACGCCTCGCTTAGCACCAGTAAAGTTGATTTGGAGGTACCTTCAGCGCCAAAAAAGAGGCCGAGTACTATTAAGGACTTTACATCTTCCAAGAGAAGGCAAACGGCAACTGCAGCAACAGGGGATGAATTGATAAGGAATAGAATTTCCCAAATAAACCAGGAAAAACTGAATAACGAAGAATTGTACAATTTAAAATGCAAATATGAAAAGGACAGGCATGAATTCATGAGAGAAATGCCTTTAATATGCATGGAACTAAAAGAGATTGAACTGGAAATAAAAAAACCGTTGATGTGCAAGATGCATCTCTGTCGCAGCGGAAATTGTCCTTCTATTTCAAATATTTTTAATGTAACGGGACGCCGCGAAAAATAGATAAAGGAATTTCATTAGAAGCCCTTTGAAGAATGCAATCTTGCATTTTGTTCTCTAGCTCCTTGTCAGAATCTAGGGAAGATTCATGAAGCTAAAAATTAATAAGGCGAGTAGTATTTTTCCAGTCGAAGCGCGAATTACCGATGTCATTTAGCCCCATCTCCACGTTCCACCATATAAGATGTCGTCAACCCCAAGATTCCACGATCCAGGTAAAGGGGTTAAATTGCAACACACATCCGGCGTTGTAGACGCTGACTAGGAATTCCCAGAATCCGAGCATGGGAAATTATTTTTAAGCTAGTTTTAATGAAATTAGATTTAAGAAATAAATTCAGTTCGATAGAAGCTTTTGAATAGATAACAAGTCAGTAATAAATTAATATTCGGTTTAAATTGTCTTTTTTTTATTGATTATCCGAGTCCGAAAAGTATACTTCGCGCGAGTTACATGTCCAGTATAATGCCCTTACTGTATAATGTCCCAATTTTAACCGGATGTCATGATTTTAAACTCTTTAAAAAGTAGATCTCAGGTTCAAGAACTCATATTTGTTATGTCAGCATTTTTTGCAATTGTTACCTTTTATAACTTAAAGCTTGAATTAATTGTCACTTACAGTTTTGCTTTCAATTAGACATGTCTGATTCTTACGATTTTATCTTTTCAAATTCTTTTAACATTGTTTAAATATGTAAATTCTATAATAATAAAAATATATTTTTTTGGTGTTCAATAATTTGGATTTATTGCCTATATTTTTTATTAAAAATCAAATAAAAAAACTTAACTGGCGCAGTCGTGAGAATTTTTCCTATTTCGCCGCTAAAGTAACAAAATTCGCGAATTAATCACGCCGAAAGTATATTGGTAATTTAATCGAAGGAAAATCGATTGTATGAAGTGACGCGAATTAAATAAGAGTGATTATTCATTCTAAGTGGAAAAAAAGTGTTGTGGTCCAGCGAGGGAACATTGTTGAAGACAACACCCACACCAGGCGGTCGAAGCAACGAAAGGACATCGTGGGAGGAAAAACCCAAAGAATCTATTTAGAACTTTGAAGATGCGCAAAATCCTGAGTGCATTACTGTAAGTCAACTTTTGAATATCTCCTTTATTTTCCTTATTATCATTTAATTATCTATTATTAAATGATATGCCTAAAAATAAAAGGTCCAGAGCGGAACCTTATTTTATGCTGTTATGACACTTACTTTTTTTGGAGATGAATTTTAGACTTTTTAGCAACTTTTAGACAGAGACGAAAATTCTTTAAGGAAATTCCGCGTGAGTGCGAAGTAGTAGCAATATGACAAAAATTGAAGCTAATCTGCACGAAAAAGTTCAGCTAACTCGAAAAGTGCCAGAAAAAGTATGAACTTTGCATACTTTTTCGGGATCTCCATCTTAATTTTTGACATTTCAGACTTCACTGACATCTATCACTGCTGTTTGTACTTCATGGTTAATTCAGTGAAATTAAAAAGGAAACTTTTAATATGTGTGATTATAATAATTTTATGTTATTGTTAGCTTTAAAAAAGGAATTATTACATATCAGTGCACATTTAGTATATTTTGAAATGAGAAGATATAGAAAAAAAAATATTCTGCAAAGTGGTTCCTACGACGTGAAAGCGAAGGGTTTGCGTATAAATTATCAAGAGAATTATTGAATGAGGATACAAAATTATTCAAAACTGTATTAAGAATGACTCCAGTACAGTTTGAATATATTTTAAAACTGATTACTCCTCGCATACAAAAGAAAGACACAACATTTAGAAATGCTATTACTCCTGCTGAACGATTACAAGTAACCCTGACTTATTTGGCAACGGGTAAATACTATGTCAATAGAAGAACAAATTAATTTCATTAAAACCTTTGAACGGTTTCAGGCACCACTCAATCGTTTTTACAAGTCCAATTTCGAATCCAGCAGTCTACAATTTCAAAAGTTATAAGAGAAACAGTCTCAGCACTCTTTGAAGTTTTGAAGGACATACATATATTTAAAGTTTCCGCAAAATGAAGGCGATTGGTTGAAAATTTCGCAGGAATTTATGACCTATGGGGATTTCCGCATTGCAGTGCAATTGATGGTATAAAAAAAATCAAGCTTGTACTAATTTTAATTATTTTTGAAGGGAAGCGTTGTAAAATTAAACCAATGAAATCTTTTGGATAAAATTATTTTTGGTACAAGGGATTCCATTCTTTCATCTTAATGGCAATTGCTGATGCACGATATAGATTCATTTATGTAGATGTTGGAGCCAACGGCAGAATTGGGGATGCATGTTTGTGGCTAAATTCTGATTTAAAACATGCAATTGAAGCTGGAAATGTTAAGATACCTCCTCCAGCAAATCTTCCAAAAACATCAGTGAAACATTACAATATGAAGCCATATTCACATACACCATTAACTGAAAATGAAATTAGATTTAATTACATGCTATCCAGAAACCGTAGAGTAGTTGAAAATACTTTTGGTATTCTCACCAATCGATTCCAAGTTTTATTTACACCCATTTTCCGTGAACCGTACGAAGCAATGAAAATTGTGCTTGCAGCCGTTTGTCTCCATAACTTTCTACGAACAGAAAGCATCAAGACTCAGATTGATCAAGACATACTTACAGAACAGGAGATTGATTCAACAGTAGCCAGAAATTACGAGCCAGGACATCAGCTCAGGGAAGAAATAAAAGAAGCGTAATGGAGATCCGGGATACTTTAAAGAATTATTTCGAAACTTTCAAGAGCGAATTAAATTTAAATATGTAAATTTTAATTAAAAATAATAAAATGGAGGTTAATGAATTTATTTTATTTTTTATTTTTTTCCATTGTTGCATAAATTTATTTTGTGTAGGATTTTTTTTTTCAATTGTTACATGAAATACAATGCAGTACGCAAAATCCGTATTCGTACACCCTCCTTCTAACGTGAAAAGTCCTTTTCGATGTAAAAGTAATACCAAATTTGGTATTACTTTTGCAGCTAAAGGCGCTTTTCCCTTTAGAAGAAGGGTGTACGAATACGGATTTTGCGTACTGCATTTTATTTCTGATATCTTTTTAGTTGTTCTTCTAGTAATTCATATATGATATTTGATATTTGTATTTTTGCTTTTAGCTGTAAATCAGGGTCCAATTTGTCCATTTCCCGCTGTATGTACGTTCCGAACAGCTCTTCTGGATGAACCTGCTGTCTACTTAAAATTGAGTCTATCGTCTCTGATGATTGTAAACATTTTTCCAAGATCTTATTTGGCGCTAGCCCGCGACAAGGCCTCTTTTTTTGGGATGATCTATTTTTAATTTCTTGGGTAGTGTAGAGCTGGAAGATGATGTTTGTGACGACGGAATGCTGACACAGTCTGCCGGCTCATCCAAAAAAGGTGCACACTGTAAAGTAACATCTTCTAAAATTACTACTTTCGATGACGTTGCAGGCTCAGGTTCAGATTGATGTGGAATTTTTTTTGCCGTATCTCGCCGTCTGTATCTTGCGTTACGCCCTAAAACATTAAAGGAAAATTTAGGAAGGAACTTTTGTACTATGTATTACATACCGCAAAACTTTTCTGTGTTAAATTATTTATTGACGGCAGCGGCTCAATTCGTGAATCCAAAAATGATAATTGCGTTGCAAATTTCCATTTGGTATCATCCTCCACGGCTTCGACATTGTCAGTTCCAACCCCACTTTTTTCGCCATATCCACTTTTTGTTTATAATTTGAATAATAAGTTCTTAAGTTGTTCCATTTCTTTAACATCTCCGCTATATATAAATGATAAAATCGTTTATATAAAAACATTTACCGTAAAAACTCACCGTAGCACACATTTTCTGAAAAATGGCCATTAAAGCTTTTCAAAATTTCCATCCATTTGATATTTTTGGCACCTTTGTTTTTATATTTTATACTCGCTGGATTCCAGAGCTCTTTATTTTTATAAACTTCATTTACTAAAAAGTCAACATATGTAACTTGGTTTCCAAATAAATTTTTCTTCTTTTATATTAGGCATTTTAAAAATTAAAAGTTGTGAAATTGAAACTGCACGAAAATACAAGCCATCCACTTGCTCACACCATGACGTCCTTGTCTATTCATACTTAAAAAGTATACGATAAAAAAAGTAAGTGTCATAACAGCATTACAAATATTAAAAAATATTTTTCGCTTCAAACAATTTGTGAAAACGAAGAAAGTGATTTCGTGTTCGGTAATAGTGATAATTTGAGTGCGAGTCAGAGTGTACCGAATAATTTAAATTCAGAAGATTCAGAATTAGAATCAATTTCGTTGGTGTTTTCGAATTCTTCCGATCAATTAAATAACGTAAAAATGGTTGATAATAACGCAAGTAATTCTGGCGCTCGTATTATGACACCCACTTATTTAGTGAATTCTTTACGTGTACCTGACGCGATAAAGGGTTTACCTCACTTTGAGGGAAATCCTAGAATGTTATTCTACTTTGTTAACAATGTGGAAGAAATTTTGCTTCTTATCGCGGTAGCTGAAGGAACACCGTACAAAAAATTATTACTCCGCGCTATTAGAAACAAAATCGTGGGACCAGCCAATGAAGTGTTGAATATGTATGGGACACCATTGGACTGGAACCAAATAAAACAAATTCTTATCCTGCACTATGCAGATAAGTGGAACGAGACATCACTCGTTCGTGATCTACACCATCTTAAAAAAAATAATAGGCCCGTTGAAAAATTCTATACTGAAATTATTAAGATACTCTCAACAATAAATAATTATGTGCAATTACACGAACGCAACCAACATGTAGTGTTAGCAAAACGGAATCTTTATACGGAAATGTGCCTTAACGCGTTTTTAATAGGTCTTAAAGAACCCCTAGGTTCGACCATACGTGCGATGAAACCAAATACATTAGCCAATTGCTGTGTTTAAGCTTTTATTTTATATTATTAGTTGTGTATATACTTTACCTTTTTTGTAAGTCATGAAGTTGACGTTTTTTGTGTGACAGTAGCTTTCCTTAGTTTTTCTATATCTATGTTCATGTACAGACTTGTCTATTTAAACGTGTGCCATGTCAGCCATCTTAATTACTGTATCCTGAGATTTAGAGACTAAAGGTTAATAAATAACATGTAAATAAATGTTGAAACTATCTACAAATTATTGGGTATTATTCCTTCCCTGAAATACCATACATTCGGCGACGAATACACTACATTTTGGCGACGAGGGAAAAGGAAAAAATTTTACGAGAACGACAACAGCAGGAATTTAATTATAGCAGGGATGAATGCTGAACAATTTGCGGAATTTTTACGGGTGCAAAGCACAATGCACGAGAGGCAGTTTCAACAGATGCAACAACAGCAAACGCAGGTAATTGAACTTCTTTCACGTTTAAGTCGCAATGAGAACAATAGAGATAATACAAATAACGCTGCACAAGATTCGAGGGAACGAATACGTGAAAAGATTAAGAATTTCAGGTGTGAAAAATACGAGGTTGACGCTAATGCAGACAATTTTATACATTATTTCGAAGCTCAATGTCGGCTTTGGAATTTGACAGATGATGATGATCAAACATCTCGGGCAAAAAGAGATTTATTGTTATCGTGCTTAAAACCAGAAACATTCCACGGAATTGAGATATCTTTCACTAATGAAAATATACCCTTTGCGGATCAAAACTATGAGGCCATAAAACAGAAATTTTTAAACATATTTCACACAAAGAGAACCAGATTCAGGGCTCTCGTCCAATTTTGGAACTGCACACGTTCAAATGATCAGGGATTTGAATCGTACGCTGACAGTTTAAAAGAACTTGGTGTGGAATGCGGGTACACTGGTCCCGTACTTGATATGCAATTGCGTGATCGGTTTGCAACAGGGCTGAACCATAAGCGCATGGAAATTGAATTAAAACAACGATGGCCTGATCTGAAAACAACGGAAAATGGAGTGGAAAGAGAAGTAACTCTCGCTGAAGTTTTTGCAGTCGCTCAAGCAGGAGAAATGGCAGAAAAGGACATGAAGCACGAACATGTATCTTTAATCAACAAGCTGGACAATAAACAACGTAAAAAGTCATCTTTCAAGAATCGACAAGGTCCTGCAAAACAGCGTGTGCTTGGACCTCACGACTGCAAACGTTGTGGACAACGTCAACATCAAAGTGTATTATGCAAAGCGAACCAACATCGCTGCGAACATTGCGGGAAAAGAGGGCACTTTGGCTCATGCTGTATTAGCAAGGGAAAAGCTCGCATTGAAAATTCGTCAAGAAGTCAATCGAGTCGCGTTCACAAAACAACACATACAAACTGTTCGTCATCATCGAGCTCGTCGGACAGTACGGTTGGTCGAGTTTATCATCTTAACAGAGGGAAAAAGATTGATGTACACATTAACGGAGTTTCAGTAACTATGGAATGGGATCCAGGCGCAGAGTATTCTGTCATCGATGATGAGCTGTGGCAAGGAATTGGCTGTCCAGTATTAACAAGAGGACCTGCTCTCAAGGCCTATGGGGGATTCAAACTAAAAGCAAAAGGGATTACACAAGTGACTGTAACGCTTGGAACGGATACCAAAGTCCTATCTGTGGTGGTTGTTAAAGGGAGAAATTCTCCATTATTTGGTCTTCCATGGTGCATACAATTTGATATGGAATTCCCTAAACAGGTGTACACACTAACTACACATAAGAAACAACATATCGCAATCAACAGTCACGGTGAAGACACAGTCAACATTGATAATGAGACAAGCAAAAACAAACGTAATCATCATGTACCTCAGACTGACGCGTTGAGCCATAAAACACAGAAGAAATTAAACGAAATTCTTTCAAAACATGCTACATTATTCCGGAACGAAACTGGCTACGTAAAGAATTTCGAGGTAAATTTGTTTGTAAAGGAGAACGTTAAGCCGATACACATCCCTGCACGACCAATTCAGTTTGGTATCAGCAAGAACATAGAAGCTGAACTGTCACGTCTGACTGAAAAGGGAATCTTGGTTGAAGTTGATTCCAATCAAGTACCCGTTGAATGGGCGACACCAACGGTTAATGTTCCCAAGAAAAATGGTGAGATCCGAATTTGCGGGGATTTTCGAACAACATTAAATCCTGCCTTGGTGACGGAGTATTATCCGGTGCCACTTTTCGATCACATACGGCATCAACTGGCACATGGCGAGAAATATTCAAAGTTAGATTTAAAGGATGCTTATTTACAGTTTCCTGTTGCTCCAGCGTCGCAGAAATATCTCGTCATTTCAACGCATAAAGGTTATTTCAAATACACAAGATTGCCGTTTGGCATTTCCAGTGCTCCTGCAATTTGCCAAAAATATCTCCATCAACTCGTGGGTGGTATTCAAGGAGTCGCTGTATATTTTGATGACATCGCTGTAACCGGAAAAAACGACGATGAACATTTAAAAAATTTAAACATGGTTCTTCAACGACTTCATGACGCAGGATTTACGGTCCAACGAAACAAATGTGTATTCTTGACATCTATTATGGAATATTTGGGACATTCGTTTAGTAGATACGGCATCACACCATCGGTTACAAAACTCAGTGCAATACAAAACGCCAGCATACCAAGTAACAAGACCGAACTAAAGTCTTTTTTGGGTCTGATCAATTATTACGAAAAATTTGTGCCACATTTACAGTCGCATGCAGCGGATCTTTACGATTTATTAAAAGCAAAAACTACATGGTCATGGACTAAACGACATCAAAAGTTATTCGACATCGTCAAGAGCAAGTTGGCTAAACCAAAGTTACTCATAGCTTTCGACAGGGGTAGACAGATTTTTGTATCATGCGATGCATCGGAAAGAGGAATAGGTGCTGTGATTTATCATAAAACAGGAGAAAACGAGGAGCCTATTGCATTCGCGTCTCGGAAGCTGTCAGAGGCAGAACAACGATATGCCATCATTGACAAAGAGGCATTAGCCATCGTATTCGCGTGTAAAAAATTCGATAATTACCTACGTGGAAACTCCTTCACGCTGCTTACAGATCATAAACCTTTGCAATATATCTTTGGAGAAAAACGAAATCTTCCAAAACTGGTCAACAACAGGGTGACTCGCTATGCTTTGTTTGTGGGACAGTATAACTACCGCATTGAATATCGCAAGGGAAATACAAATGTAATTGCTGACTGCTTATCGCGTTTACCGGACGAAAAAGGAACCGCATCGAAGACTGAAGCTGTGATGGAAAGCACCGTCCGACATCTAACTGAACAGGGAGTCTCAGATTTACACATTAATCAGCAAACGCTTCGCGAAGAAAGCAAACGAGACCCCATTTTAAAGAAAATATATTGGTGCATCCGAGCGAGATGGCCAACCCATGTTATCACCGGGGATATGAGACCGTACTACGAAAAGAGAGGGGAACTCTCTGTTGAAAATAACATCATCATGTGGCAAGGTCGAATGGTTATTCCAACAGCGCTACGAAAAGGTATTCTACGATATTTACATAGGGGACATCCAGGAATCGTAGCCATGAAGGCGTTATCAAGATTTTATGTATGGTGGCCGAATATAGATTCAGATACAGAAACATTTGTAAAAGCGTGTCATACTTGTCAGGAGCATAGGAGCAGAGAAATTGCATTGCCGATATATTCATGGTCGATTCCAGAGCAAAACTGGGAAAGAATACATCTCGACTATGCCGGACCATTTGAAGACGCACAGTGGTTGGTCCTGGTTGATGCTTTATCGAAGTGGATCGATATCAGGAAAGTTAAATCTACAACAGCTACAGTATTATGCGACATCCTCGAGCAAATATTTATGGTTTTTGGATATCCTAAGATAATTGTGAGTGATAATGGTTCACAGTTTACAGCCGCCATATTCAAGAAATATTGTGATAGCCATGGAATTAGACATATAACGTCGTCTCCTTATCATCCTAGAACCAACGGATTGGCAGAACGGGTGGTGCGCACTTTCAAATCACGCATGAAGTCGTCGCAACACTCTTCAAAAAGTCAAATGCAGAGATTACGGGAGATTCTGTTCTCGTACCGTAACACCCCACACGCAACAACAGGCAAATCACCCGCCGAAGCCATGTTTGGGAGAAGATTGGGCAATGTTTTAGACAATTTGAGACCAGATGCGAGGAGAACTTTGCAGTATCGACATTTGAAGGAAGAACTTCATCATAACAGGCGAGAAAAGGAATATCAACCGGGTCAAGGAATTTACAGTCGAACAAGTGTGGAAAACTCGTGGAATCCAGGAACGATTGTAGAGAGACGGGGACGTTATTCTTACTTGGTGAAGACAGAAGAAGGAGTTATGCGTCGAAGACATGCGGATCACTTACGTGAAGGTCAAGATTCAGCGTTACCAACGGAACGTTGTTTACCTATGTCAGTGAGTCATCCACCTCCAGTGGTGAATACCTCACTACCAACGTCTCAGCCAGAATCTTCAGAAGTTTTGCCGTCAACATCAGATCAAGGAATGACAGGACCAGAGATACCGAGCCAACTGGATGCAACGGTACCTACAGCAGAAGCAACTGCTGCGCCCGTTCCAGAACCGAGGGACTCGCAGTCAGAAACACCTAGAAGAGGATCCAGAGTGCGTCGGGCACCTAGGCGATTTTCACCATAAGAAGCTAGAATACTGACGTGAACGTTTTAATGAAACAAGGGGAAAATGCTGTGTTTAAGCTTTTATTTTATACTAGTTGGGATCCCCGTTACCGAAATTCGGTCACAAAAACAATAAATATATAAAATTCACGATTTGTTCGAATTTAAATTCAATTTAAATATTTTTATTTCAAAAAAAAAAAAAATTATACGCAATGGCGAATTTTTAATTACTATGAAACATTTCCATTGTCGCTCTAGAGCATCTAAAATTTCCCAGGATTTTTTTAATCGCATCCATGACGTCTTGCTTGGCTATGTAGTGGAAAATAGCAGCAACATCAGTTACTACAGCATCATTGAAACGACTAATATCAACTTGGTTATTAACTTTTATGATCATAGAAACTTCAGCTGCAATATTCTCAGGTGTTTGACAATATTCATACATGGACCTGAATGAGTGAACAAAAGGATTAATCCGATCTAACTCCAAACCTATTTCACGCATAATACAGTCACCGAAATAATTATAGGTTCACCCATGAAAACCTCAAAAGCGAAAGCAAAGCGTTAAATTTCTAAAGGCATTCGCCAAAAAACGAACGGCAGCCCCTTACACAATACAACTCAATAATACTATACACAAAAGAGTATAAAAAAAATGCACGCACAAAGTGACCGAGTTTTTTTAAGTCAGTTATGCCGCCAAAAATCTACACAAACGCTTGTTTTTCTCTGTTTCTCATTCGCTTCACTGAAACGGCATTTTTGTCAATCGTAGGCTACTCAGCTCTACGTTGATGCTCACAAAAAATTCAAATTTTCCAACGGCTTTTTAAAATTCGAAAAATTAAAATCGCTATAACTTTTTTATTCGTGAATCGATTTCGTTGAAATTCCTTATTACAAAACTATGCCATAAAAATAACATTTTCTGAAAATTTAAACGAAATCGGTCCACGAACAAAAAAGCCTTAGCGTGTACAAACTTTTTGTTTGCCTATTAATATATAAGATTATTAGTTGTGTATAAACTTTACCTTTTTTGTAAGTCATGAAGTTGACGTTTTTTGTGTGACAGTAGCTTTCCTTAGTTTTTCTATATCTATGTTCATGTACAGACTTGTCTATTTAAACGTGTGCCATGTCAGCCATCTTAATTACTGTATCCTGAGATTTAGAGACTAAAGGTTAATAAATAACATGTAAATAAATGTTGAAACTATCTACAAATTATTGGGTATTATTCCTTCCCTGAAATACCATACATTCGGCGACGAATACACTACACCAATGCATTCGCATATTTCAGTAAAGAACATAACATCTTCTACGCAAAACATGATCACGGTTCTCATGGATTTCCGAACGATAATTCTACACATAGATCAACCCCGCAGTTTAAACCGACACAGAATAAATCCAGACAACAGTTTTTCTCAACTCCATACAATTCACAAACTACACAAGCGTTTAAACAAATAGTGCCAACACACCCAACATTTCGGTATACTCCGCAAACAAAAACCCCATATAGCCCAAACATACAAAGAGTAAATACTCCACACCAAAACTTTTTCCGGCCTAAAATCGCAAATCAACTCATTCCAAACCGGGAACTATAATCAGGTCCCTGTAAGACAAAATTACCAAAATTATTCAAACCTGCCAAGACCTGAGCCAATGGATACAAGCTCCGGTAATACCAATCTCAATACCAATCTCAAATCACAAAACTTTTCAAGGAACCAACCCTTCAGGCAAGCCAGCAACTTTTCATCCAGAACTGCTAACAGAGAACTTTTTAATGTGAACATAGAAGACCCTGAACCTTCCAATAATTATCAGCAACATCTAGATCAATATTATGATACTGAGTTAATACAGGATCCCCCGGAAAAATATCTAGAATCCCCGCAGAATGTTTTTGAAATCGATGACGAGAATTTTCAGTTATCCGCCTCGATCGACAGATCGGCTACTTAGGCTGGCTCCACACCGAAACAAGCAAAACACAGAGAAGTGCTTTTTTCTGCTCTGTGATATAAAATATGTGTAATAAATATGAGAGAGCCCACACTCCAGCAAGCAGAGAAAAAGCTAACAAAGAGAAGCAAAGAAATTTTGCTTTGTGAACTAGATACGTAGGAAGTATACGGTGTTACCCACACCAAATGCAAGCAAAAATGATGTGCTTTGCTTTTACTTTGTGTTTACGAAGATAACCGTATGTACTTCATTGCATATACTTTAAATGGAGAAGCCCACACCAGAGAAAGAAAACAAATTCTCTTTGCAATCACAAAAAACTGTGCTTCGTGATGTTAATCGGGTCCTTGCTTTTTCTGGTTAGTCAATAGGCAGTCATGGAGATTGACGTTGAAAAATTAATTGCCGAAGTAGAAGTACGAAAGCAGTTGAACGACAGTACCTCGAAGGATTATAAAAATAGGCCGAAAACGGAAAATTATGGACGAAGTGGCACAGGAAATAAAGTGTTCAGGTGGGTTCGAATTTTATTTTGACAAAGACTATTTAAAAAAAAATTTATAATTATTATAATTCAATTTTATGTTGTAAAGTGCTTTACCTTTATTTTCCTTTTGCTTAATTGACACATTCCATTTCATTTTTAATGCATTATATCAACTAAATAATTTCCTTTCTAAATAAATTGCATTCACATGCACTTAATTTTGCTTTAATGTCACGTACAGCACTGCAACTCCACTCCAATTACACCGATCGTGTCAAATTACATATTTTAGAATGAACCTTTTCGAACCTGGCGGTTCTCGTGGACTTCATTCGCGTCTTTTCCAGTGTGTAAGGCAGATCCCTGTGGATCTCCGATCGTTTTTTTTTGTTAAATAAATGCTTTGCTTTTTATACGAAAATTTGCGTACTATTTTAAAAGAAACTAACCCTCAACAAGTGATGTCAGGTGTGTCGGGTACTGTTTTAAAGTTACGCGAAAATTTTCCGTGATTTTCCTAAATTTTGTGAGAGCAAAGAGCAACAAATAATAATTAGTTGCTGGAAGCTGATCAGCAAAACAAAGCATCAACAATAGACTACACAGGGAAGGCGCGAATCTGGTGAGGCAACAAAATAGAGGCCACCATTCTGAAAACTGGACTTGGACAGAGGAACGATAAATTTGTCAGAGAAAAGCTAAAAAATTAACAGAGAGAAGATAAACGGGAGAAGACAGGAGAGAAAACTATCATAATTGATAAGGTACATCCTTAAGTAATTAATTACAGCAGAAAATTTTATATATATTGTTACGTTTTTACAGCTTAACGGATTCGTAGGATTAATTAAGGAATACACTTTTTAATAATCCACACAATAATTTATTTATCACAAACCAAACACAATTTAAAAATAAACACAATTCTTAGAGTTCACTATAATCACTAACAAATTTAATATTTCGCACTATTCAATTCTAATTATCGCTTTTTATTTCACTACTTTTCACTGTTCTCACTTTAAAACACTTGTATCGCCTTTTTAATCAAAACTGACTCGATAGCGGCTGCCAGGCGCTTTTATATAGGCAGCTCGACCTTTGTCTACTTTCTGGAACCTTCTCGAGTCCCTTTTCTCGAGCCTAGTGGTATGTTCTTAAGTTTCGACCAGCTTGAGTTGTCTTCGCTTATTGCTCGTTAGTTTAGTACATAAATTCTTAGTTCATACAACAACCGAAAATCGTTGATTCATCCTCTCGACAAACAGATGGCGCATAATCATCACATTGCCCCCTTCTTAGGACTGTTCGTCCCGAACAGTTATCCATCCTGGATCCGGCTGATGATATGGGCACAGCCGGTCTATGTGCACAATCTTCTTCTTTGCTTTGGGTCCTTGTTGAATCCTGTAGACCACATCGTTGATCCGTGTTAGGATTTTATAGGGCCCCTCCCACTGGCGCTGAAGTTTCGGGGACTTGCCTTTTCGTCGTCGAGGGTTGAACAGCCAAACAAGGTCACCTTCCTTGTACCCACTACTGTTCGCTCGGAGGTCGTACCTTGGTTTCATCCTATCACTGGCCGTCTTAGGATTCTCCCTTCCGATTTTCTCAACTGAGGTCCCAACGTTGTATTGTCGAGTTTCTTCTTTCGCTCTGACTCGAGGACCCTTACTGCCGGCACAAACTGCACATTTACGACACCAGTTCGTAACATCCTCCCGCATATGAAGCCAATAGAATCTCTCCTTTACTTTTGCCAGAGTTTTGTTGACTCCCAAATGTCCTCCTGACGGGCTATTGTGACACTCCTCGAGAATATCTGTTATTCCAGCACGAGGGACCAGCACCTGCATTCGATGAGAGGTACCATCAGCTGTTTCCCATTTGCGCTTCAATACTCCTCCTTCGATATGCAATGAATCCCATTGGGCCCAATAGCTCTTCAGGATTTCACTTCTCTCTGCGATGTCTTTCCATTTAGGCTTCTCCTCGTGTTCTTTCCATGACAAAATCGCAGATATGTCCGAGTCGTCGCGTTGCGCATCTCGAATTCCCTGGTCCTTGTAATTTATCCTTGGCTCAGCAGTCATCTTTTGACACTTTTCCTCAATACACCGACGATCTTTAATGGTTCGCATGGTCGCCGGGACAGAGCAGTATCCATTGGAATTCCCCTGTTGCGATGTTTCATCATCAATTCTCCAAGGTCCAATAGTATTCCGTGTGTTGTCATAAAGTCCAAACCAAGAATACACTCGTCTACGATGTCAGCTACCAGGAACGAATGTGTAAACTTAATGTCGCCGAGTACCACGTCCATCATTGTTTCCCCATGTAATTTCACTGGCTCTCCTGTTACAGTTTTCAGGATGTACTGGTCTGCGTTTTTCAGCCACTTTCTACCGACCAAATCAGCCCTGATGACAGATCTTGAAGCACCTGTATCTACGGTAATTGTGTATTGTTCATCGTCAACTTTCCCCTCGATGACAAGGCTGTTGTTGCCACGCTGCAGTTGGGTGATGTTGACGATAACATCAGGGGTCTCAATTTTCCCCACCAACTCCCTCCGGTCGCCTTTTTTGCCGTTGTCCACATTTTCCACAGCATGTTGAGCCACTCCTACTCCCTGGCGATTCCACTCTCCTTCGCTTTCGGCAACTCCTTTGTAAATGGCCCGGCTCACCACAGTTCCAGCATCGTAGACGACGACGTACTTCCGAGGTGTTGACTCGATGGCAAATGTTCTCAGTCATATTGATTCCCCTGAGGTGGACCGTATTCCTTGTTGCTTGCCTCGCTGCCTCGTATGCCAGAGCATATGCCAAAACTTCTGCGGTATTCTTCTTTCCGGCCAATCTGGCTGCCTGTTGTAGATCCCGGTCGGTAAAAGAGTTCAGGAAAGCCTCTCTTGCTACCTCATTGATGTAGTCTTGGCCGAAGCTAGGATAAGCCAGATGCACTAACCTCTCGATATCGGCGCATAGTTGTTGTAAAGTTTCTCCTGGCTTTTGAAGTCGATTGCGAAGTTGAAGTCGATAAACCTCTTGCATGTGTTGATCGCCGTAACGCATTTCCAGTGCTTGAACTAAGAACCCGTAGCTGTTGCGATGTTCTGCTGGTATTGACTGCAATATTTCTGCTGCTGTACCCCTTAGTGACAAAGTTAAGGCCATTGCTTTTTCCTCCTCAGTCCAGAAATTGCCTGCTGCTGCTGCTTCGAATTGGAGCTTGTAAGTAGGCCATGGGCTTTGCCCGTCGAAAGTTGGAGGCTGCAGTTTCCTAACTCCGATGACTTCATGAGATGCCGTCGCTGGGTGGTGAATCTTTACTCTTTCCAGGTCGGCTCTGACCGATTCTAGTTCCATCTTCAACTTTTCATCATTTTCCCTCATGGAATTTTCGAGCTTCTCCAGATCATTCCTTACATTTTCTTTCATGTTATCCAGCTGGCTCCTCTGTTCTTCCATCGACTCTTTGAGCTCTGCTAACGAGCGTTCATGAGCTATTGCCAACAATTTCTGTTCGTCTTTTAGCGCCATCACTTCCGTCTTGATCTCTGTTGTCGCTTCCTTCATCTCTGCTGATGCACGTTCTTGCGCAGCTGATGACCGTTCTTGCGCTTCTTTCATCTCGGCTGTCACTTCCTTCATCTCTGCTGATGACCGTTCTTGCGCTTCTTTCATCTCGGCTGTCACTTCCTTCATCTCTGCTGATGACCGTTCTTGCGCTTCCTTCATCACCATCAATGTCTTAAAAAGTTCTGCCATACTCACTGTCGATTCTTCTGGTTCCGCTTCTACCTCGTCTTCAAAAATGTAGGTTTCAGGATCTTTTCCCTCGTTCACCATAGCTTCTCGAAGCAGCGCGGTTAAGGAACTTTTAGCACCCACCGTTGACAACGAGCGTTTACTTAGTTCTCTTTTCAACTCCACAGTACGCAAATCAACTAATTTTCGACCCATTTTATTATTATGTCTTTAGTTCGCACTCACAAAAATTAAATTCCGGTCACAATTATTTTAAAAACTCACTTATTTCACTTATCTCTTAATTAATCCCACTTCTGACACCAATTGTTACGTTTTTACAGCTTAACGGATTCGTAGGATTAATTAAGGAATACACTTTTTAATAATCCACACAATAATTTATTTATCACAAACCAAACACAATTTAAAAATAAACACAATTCTTAGAGTTCACTATAATCACTAACAAATTTAATATTTCGCACTATTCAATTCTAATTATCGCTTTTTATTTCACTACTTTTCACTGTTCTCACTTTAAAACACTTGTATCGCCTTTTTAATCAAAACTGACTCGATAGCGGCTGCCAGGCGCTTTTATATAGGCAGCTCGACCTTTGTCTACTTTCTGGAACCTTCTCGAGTCCCTTTTCTCGAGCCTAGTGGTATGTTCTTAAGTTTCGACCAGCTTGAGTTGTCTTCGCTTATTGCTCGTTAGTTTAGTACATAAATTCTTAGTTCATACAACAACCGAAAATCGTTGATTCATCCTCTCGACAAACAGATGGCGCATAATCATCACAATATGAATATTATTTTTATATTTTATTTGAGAGATATTTCTTTTTTGTTTGTTTATTTTAATTATTTGAGAGTTATTTTTACCAGAATAAGATTTTTTTTTTATGTAGAATATAGCCTTTAAATTATATTATTGTTTGGTGGTATTATCAGTGCATATTACGGCGTTTATTACGATACAAAATCTTCATAAAAATACAAATAAATAAAAACAACAGAATAAATAAAAAAGCTAATCAAACTGTGAATTTTGTGAAATTAATCGTTCAGTGCCAATTTTAACGTCAGAAACTATTCCATTTATTTTATGTCCCTTGTCGACGAAGTTGAGTGTAGAGAATCTGAGCCAAAAGAAGATAATATGCCGAAATTTGATAAGGACTTTGCGTTAAAATTTATTCCCGAATTTGACGGGTCGCGAGAAAAATTTCACAAATTTATAACTTGCTGTGATGTAATAGATGGAGATTATAGTGCTACCGACATCATTATGATGCTAAATATTATTACTTGTTAACTTGTAGGGCAGGCGTACAACGTGATTAAATATAAAAGTTTTAGCGATTGGCCCGAACTGAAAAAAATTTTGCAGGATCAATATTTAGAGCGCAAATCCAAACAGAATTAGTGAACTGTAAGCAAGTTTCTAGTGAAGACGTGAGAGCCTTTGCAAATAGAATAGAGAAATTATTAGCCGATTTAAATGACGCATGTATAGCTGCCGAGGGTCCCAGTGCTTCGAAAATTATAGAAAGCCTAAACGGCAAAACAGCCCACAAGTCCTTCGTTGATGGTCTTCAGCATCCTTTACGTCTAATAATAAAAGCTTCACGATTTACTAAGTTATCTGAGGCCGTAGAAGCGGCAGTTGAAGAAGAGAAATCCGTTTATAAACCGAAACATTCAAATAAACATATTAAGTGTTCATTTTGCAACAAGCTAGGGCACCATGCAAACAATTGCTTTCTGAAATCTAGTTCTCATCTCCCTAAGTTGCCTGTTATTCAAAGGAATGTAGAGATAAAGCGTGAGCCGACATTTTCCGCTCACAATCGACCTTGTGTTTTTTGTTGATCATGTTTTGTCTACTATCTGACATAATTTAGATGTAATTTTGTATTATTGTTCCAATTTGGACCATTTGGTAAAAAAAAACAGAAAATATACTTTAAATTGAATAAAAAATATCATTAGGCTTTTAAACATTTCGCTCATGCTTTGAACCTACATATCTTCTAAACGGAGCAACTCAAGTTCCTGATCTTTATATCAAATAAAAGAATACACTTTGACCTAAACGATGAGTCTAAGTATATTGGTTTACGATAATTGGTCTAGGAGTTATTCAACGCTAAATAAATGTCAAAAAAAGACATTGTTTTTTCGCGAACACCCTGTATCTTAGTGGTTAGCCCCCTATCTAGAACACATTTTTCCTCCAAATACATCCAGGAATGACCCCTGAAAAAATTAGAAAAGTAGTCCAACTTGAACGGCGGAAAACCTATACAAGTCGTGAATGAGTTCATATGAATATTTTAAATCTTTAAAACGGTGATATCTCATGAATGGCAATACGTACGGGAAAATGTATAATAACATTTTTTGTAGAAAATCGTATGAGCTACAAACTTTGTGAACATTTTTTTATGATAGGACTTACGGTTTCAGATGCATTTGCAAAAAACAGATATTTTGACCCTAAAACCCCCTAAAAAGAAAGGTTCCCGGGGTAGAAAATCGGCAGACTTTATAACCCCTTATTAAGAACCCTAAAAGGAAGCTCCGTGCCAATTTTCAGCCTGTACCCAATCATTTCCGCTATTTTTACTATTTTTCCTGTACTATTTAGACATATTGAAAACTAATGAGCTTAAATTACATGATATTCTGCCGCTAGAACATAATGGGAAGCATGTAATATACCTAATTACTAATTCAAAGCATATTCAAGTAGATAATGAAGATATTTTTAAAACATTGCAATCTCTTAAAACTTATCTTATAGAGAATAATATAACATCGATATCAATTTATAATCCTGTTAAAGTTCCGTCGTATAAGCACCTCAAATTTGAATACATTCGTGCTATGATCAAATTCATTTTCAAGGACCTAGACATTTTTATCACTTTATTTCATAATAATTTTAGTCCTCAATTATCGAAAAATGAAATTCTTAATATCTTGAGGGAATTCCACACAAACCCTACGGGAGGCCATAATGGAGTAAATCGTACTTATAAAAGAATAAAATTATACCACAAATGGCGTAACATGTACAAGGACATCAAAGATTTTATTAGTGAATGTCAAATTTGTAAGAAAGCCAAGGTTGTGCGCTACACGCGTGAACCCATGACAATAACGTCCACAGCAAAAGACCCTTTCGAAAAAATTTCAGTAGATATTGTAGGTCCCTTACCAGTAACCGAACAAGGTAACAAGTATTACATTGATGACCTAACCAAGTATTGTGGAGCTATTCCCATTCCTAACCAGGAAGCATCTTCAATTGCCGAAAACTTTGTTACTGAAATAGTTTTGCGTTATGGAACGCCAAAACAAGTTTAACTGACCAAGGTCAAAATTTTATAGGGAAAGTATTCAAAGAAATGTGTAAGTTATTAAAAATAAATAAAATTCAAACAACCGCTTATAGACCGCAATCGAATGGCTCCTGTGAAAGAAGCCATCGAAATTTCGTAGAGTTTCTTAGGTGTTTCGTCAATCACTCTCAGAATGATTGGGATTCTTGGACCAAGTACGCGGTATTTGTGCACAATACTACTCCTAATACTTCTACTGGCTATACTCCTTTTGAATTGTTATTCGGTCATAAGGCAGAATTACCTACCACATTCTCTCGTTCTCCAGAGTTGCAATACAATTATGATCTCTATACTAACGAACTTAAAGCTCGATTGCAACATGCAAACCAATTAGCCAGAGAAAATTTAATTAAAAGCAAGGAGTCATCAAAACTTCAATATGATAAGAAATTGCAGCCTCTAGTTCTTCAAGAAAACGACCTCGTTCTGTTAAAGGACGAAAGTACCCAGAAGGGACGTTGTAAAAAACTGTCCTCCGTTTGGCAAGGACCTTATAAAATTATTTCTACTGAAGGCGTTAACTCTACTATACTAGTTAAAAACAAACCTTGTGTTGTATATAATAATCGTCTTACCTTATATAAAACTGGAAACTAATTCGTTCTTCAATTTCTTCTATAGATTTAATTCAACTTTAATTATGAAGATCAGAAGTTATCTCTTTTCCTTAGTCCTCGTCAGCGTATGCAATGTTTCGGGCGAACAATTAACACCTTATAAAACTACAATATTAAAGGGAAAAACTGGATTTTACTATGAAAAAGTGGGCGTACTAAGGGTGTATAATGATAAATGGAAATTACTAATCCATACAGACATCGCAGATTTGAAATCGCAGTATAGACAAATAATTTCGCTGAAGGAAAAACTCCACGAAATTTGCTACAAACTTGCTAATACTAACTTAAAGACAAAAGAATGTTCAGTATATCCCCCTCAGGTAAAACAAGCAATTACGACAATAGAAAAACAAAACAATTTAATAAGTAATATATTAGGCTCTGATTCAAATATTATAAATAAACGTGGACTAGTTAACATTGTTGGAAATATAGTTAAACAACTTTTTGGAACTTTAGACAATAACGATGCCTTATATTACAACGAACAGATTTCAATTTTAGAACAGAACCAAAACCATATCCAAAACCTAATCAAAGAACAAACTAGCATACACGAGTCTATTATCGATCAAGTTAACCAAACTCTCCCGTACATTAATGATTTGGGTACGAAGACAGAAAAAATTATGTACAAAATAAATTCATTAGAAAACCTTACAAACACTAGCTTATTTTTGAATGAATACGCAACTACAATAAATGAAATATTCATTTCTTTCGTGATGGCCACTGATCAGTATTCCTTAATGCAAACACATTTTATAGACATACTTGTTACTGCCACGCAAGGTAAACTACACCCGTACGTAATAAACGCCGACGATATGTTAAAGGAACTTTTGAAAATCCAAAGTCAACTTCCAAATGGTTTATACATATTTGCCTGTACAAGTTAATATTGAAAACATTGATACTTTTTATAGAATAATAGAAACCCACATATATTATAGTAAGAAAAAATTATATTTTCTTTTGTTTTTGGGCATAAAAGGCTCTATTAGCCAGTAGTATACGTCTGGTTATTTCTTCTTTTTCTTCGTTTCTTTTTGTGATAGTAGACCCAAGGTAGACTGTTTTATCGACTACTTCTAGGTTATGTTCGTCGATGGTTATATTTCTTCCCATTCTAGATCTTCCTGCTCTGGATTGTTGCATCACCTTCGTTTTTTCTTCGTTAATCTTCAGGCCTATGTCCTTTGCCGCCTCTTTTAATTCAACATAGACTTCTTTTGCTGCCAAAAAGGACCTTCCCACGATGTTTACGTCATCCGCATATCCAAGTAATTGTACCGACTGGGTAGCTATTGATGCACTTCGCTGGACTGACGTTTTCCCTATCACCCATTCTAGGGCCAGGTTGAAAAGCATGGGGGCCAGCCCATCTCCTTGTCTAAGCCCTTGACGTACTTCGAACTCCTCTGTTACAACATTTTGGATCCTTACTTTCGCCAGTGAGCTATTTGTGGCGCATTTGATTAGTTGTGCCAACTTTGAGGGGACTTCTATTTCCGATAAGATCTCGTATAGCCTCTCTCTGTTTATTGAGTCATATGCCTGTTGGAAGTCGACAAATACCTGGTATACATCTACATTCCTTTCCCAGGTTTTCTCCAGAATTTGCCTTAAGGTCAGCGGTTGGCCCGATGTTGAACTGTTTGTCCTAAAACCAGCTTGATATTCTCCTATAAGGCTTTCCGCTATAGGTTCCAGTTTTTGTTTCACAAGGATTGTGAAGATTTTGTAGCGTGTTGAGGAGTGAGATGCCTCTGTAGTTTTTGCAGTTTAATTTATCTCCTTCCTTGTATATTGGACATATAATCGCTTTCTTCCAGTCCTCTGGTATAACTTCTTCCTCCCAGATGGTGCATATGAGTTCGTGTAATGTTCGTAATAGTTGGGGTCCTCCTTTCTTTAGCAGTTCAGCTGCTATTCCATCGGCGCCAGGCGATTTGTTGCTGTTCTGCCTTTTTACAGCTTCCCGCACCTCATCCAGTGTTGGTGGTTCTATTGAGATGTTATCTTGAGGAAATTCAAATGCCTCTGTCTCTGCATTCTCGTTTGATATGGAGATAGGATTCAATAGGTTCTGAAAATACTCTCTCCACCTTTCCTTTATCCTATCAGGATCTGCCAACAAGTTCTCATCTATGTCCTTGCAGATGTCCGTTCTTGGCTGGAACTTATTGGTGATCTGGCGAGTTCCTTTGTACGCTTGTCTAATTCTCCCTTCATTGAAGTCTTCCTGTATCTGTAATATTTTCCTATTTAGATATTCCCTCTTCTTCTTTCTGTACAACTTGTCTGCGATTTTTCTTTTTTCTTTGAAGACTTCCATCCTTGCTCTTGTTGGCCTTGCGATGTACTCTCGGTGGCTCTGGTTTCTTTCTTCAATTGCGGTTCTACAGTCTTGGTCAAACCAATCAACTCTAGTCTGTCTGGGGGCCCAGCCTAGTGCCTCTTCTGCTGCCTCCTTTATGCTGCTTTTGACCTGTTCCCATTTGTCGTTGATGTTGGGCTGCTCATCTACCTCTCTCAAGTTTTGAACGACAGCATGTTGGTAGGCATCTCTTATTTCTTCCCGTTTTAGCTTATCTATAACGTATTTTGGTTGAGTTTGCACTCTATGCGTTTTAGTTGCTATCCGGGTTCTCAATTTCACTTTGACAAGATAGTGGTCCGAGCCACAGCACGTTCCTCTCATTGTTCTTACGTCCAGTATACTCGTGGCCCCTCTTCTTTCAATTAGGACGTGGTCAATTTGATTATTAGTTACTCCGTCTGGTGATTGCCACGTCATCTTATGGATATCTTTGTGCGGGAACACTGTTGAACTTACTACCATTGCGTTTGAGCTTGCGAAATCGATCAATCGACTACCATTGTCATTGGTAACGTTGTGTAGGCTATGCTTTCCTATGACTCCTAGAAACTCTTCTTCTTTTCCTACTTTGGCATTCATATCTACAAGCACCATTTTCATATCGTTTGACGGTATTAACCTAATGGTGTTTGTTAGCTCAGAACCTATTGAACCCTATCTCCATATCAAACGAGAATGCAGAGACAGAGGCATTTGTAATTCCCCAAGATAACATCTCAATAGAACCACCAACATTGGATGAGGTGCGGGAAGCTGTAAAAAGGCAGAGCAGCAACAAATCGCCTGGCGCCGATGGAATAGCAGCTGAGCTGCTAAAGGAAGGAGGACCCCAACTGCTACAAACTTTACACGAACTCATATGCACCATCTGGGAGGAAGAAGTTATACCAGAGGACTGGAAGAAAGCGATTATATGTCCAATATACAAGAAAGGAGATAAATTAAACTGCAAAAACTACAGAGGCATCTCACTCCTCAGCACCAGCTACAAAATCTTCACAATCCTTGTGAAACAAAAACTGGAACCTATAGCGGAAGGCCTCATAGGAGAATATCAAGCTGGTTTTAGGACAAACAGGTCAACATCGGACCAACTGCTGACCTTAAGGCAAATTCTGGAGAAAACCTGGGAAAGGAATGTAGATGTATATCAGATATTTGTCGACTTTCAGCAGGCATATGATTCAATAAACAGAGAGAGGCTATATAAGATCCTATCGGAAATAGGAATCCCTTCAAAGTTGGTACAACTGATCAAATGCGCCACAAATAGCTCACTGGCGAAAGTGAGGATCCAGAATGTTATAACAGAGGAGTTCGAAGTACGTCAAGGGCTTAGACAAGGAGATGGGCTGGCCCCCATGCTTTTCAACCTGGCCCTAGAATGGGTGATAAGGAAAACGTCAGTCCAGAGAAGTGCATCAATAGCTACCCAGTCGGTACAATTACTTGGATATGCGGATGACGTAAACATCGTGGGAAGGTCCTTTTTGGCAGCAAAAGAAGTCTATGTCGAATTAAAAGAGGCGGCAAAGGACATAGGCCTGAAGATTAACGAAGAAAAAACGAAGGTTATGCAACAATCCAGAGCAGGACGATTTAGAATGGGAAGAAATATAACCATCGACGAACATAACCTAGAAGTAGTCGATAAAACAGTCTACCTTGGGTCTACTATCACAAAAAGAAACGAAGAAAAAGAAGAAATAACCAGACGAATACTACTGGCTAATAGAGCCTTTTATGCCCAAAAACAAATCCTGCACTCAAGATTTGTGCACAGGAAAACGAAACTCTCACTCTACAAAACAGTAATACGACCAGTACTGTGTTATGGTAGCGAGACTTGGACTATGACCCAGGACATAGAGGAACGAGTCAACAGGTTCGAGAGGAAAATTCTCAGATGCATAATAGGCCCAATCAGAGAGGATGGAATATGGCGAAGAAGATACAACAACGAGTTGTATGAAATTTTCGACGACCCACAACTCTCAACTTTAATAAAAATCAACAGATTGAGACTAGCCGGCCACGTGATCAGAATGGAGGACAATCGCATCCCAAAACAGCATCATCCGTTTTCTCTTCTGTGGGCGCGTGGACGTTTATAAGACTGATGTTATGTAGCCTTGTTTTAATGCGAAGTGTGCATATTCTATTGCTGACTGGTTTGAAGTCCAGAATCAGTGATTTCATTTCCTTCTCTATGATGAATGCTACTCCGAACTCTCTTCTTCCATTTGATGATCTGCTGGAGAGTACCGTGTGGGTTTTTAGATCCATTATACCACTGTGGGTCCATTTTGTTTCTTGAAGGGCTGTGATCTTTATGTTATATTTTTTGAGAAGTAATAAAAGCGAACGCAGAGCGCCCGTTCTGTTGAGCGTCCTAACGTTCCATGTTCCAAAATCGAATTCCATATTCCGTTGCCTGAGTCGTTGCCGTTGAGTCCGTCCTGTCCGAGGCCTGCCTTGAGGATTCGTGACGGGTAGGTTTTTACGGTGGAAGGTTGTCAGCCTGCCGCCCAACCCCCAACCTGGAGGACCAGTCCGGTATTTGCTTCGTTTTGAGGCGCGAATCACTCGCCTTTCACCCTCCTCAGTCTGTTACTCTTGTGTGTAGACAAGAGCATCCAGGGGACACCCGACGTAAAATCTACATCTTCGTGAAGGTTGAGGTAGGATTCGGTAGCATACCGGAAAATCTTAGATCGTGAAGACCTTAGATCGCAGGTGGCGTTACCCAGGATTTATCTCTTTGATGTACCGGCACCATCAAAAATCCCTGAGGCCATTGCTACCATTTGGAGGTACGATATGGCAGCACGCAATTTGTTTCAATCCATTTGACAGTTGTTCCAATTTTCAAAAGCAAAACCTATCTATTAATAACGAACAACAAAAATTTCTATGCGACTTCATGAAAGATCACAGTGATCTTGCCAAAGGTTTATTAAAAACTTCACAAGGAAGAAAAACTTCAAAGGATTTATGGGGTGAAATCACTGGGAAGTTAAATGAAAAGGGGCCTCCAGTAAAACTACTGAATGAGTGGAAAAAGGTACAATTCTTATTTAAATAATTTTTTTCTAACCTAAGTCTAATTTTAGACATGGAGTGATATGAAATATAAAACCAAAGGCAAATTAAGTTTCAACAAAAGCGAGAAAGAAACCACAAACTCGACGTAAACATTTTTGAGGATGTACGCGACTTAGTTTGCGACAATGCAATATCTAGCCTTTGTCCAAATTTAGACATAGAAAATCAAGAAAACGAGACTCCAGAACTTGTAAATATAAACAAGCAAAATAGATCAATTAATGGGAAAGATAAATCTAAAAAAAGAAAGAAGAATCTATGGAAAGATACAAAAAAGCTACTGAAGAAATTAATATAAATTTAAAAAGACTTGTAGAAAAAACCAAAGAAAATCAGAAACTTTTGAAGCGCCAGAACGAAATCCATGAAAAAATATACATACTAAAGAAACAAAAAATGAAAGATGAAAAAGAAAGAGAGCACACAAAATTTGTGTTTAAAAAGTAATTATGAGAGAATTTGTAACGATCGGCCTGTCCGAGGGATTGATTTAAATAAATCTCCCATGTAAAATAAATTAATCGCCGCAATATTGCTAAGCAATGTCTTAGTAAAGAATTCCTATTTTAAAGAATCCCTCTGTTCATATATCTTTTGACCCACTCATTTCCCCTTTTTGGCTCATCTTTTTTCAAATAGATATTCATCCACCGATTTGTTGCCCACGCAACACCCTTCCCCATGGACGCACCGGACGGCGTCACAACCTTGGACCAATCAGAACACGACATCTGGCCACCTCTTAGGAAAAAGGAAAACGCGCTTCGCTTATGTTATTTGGTATGTATGGAATAAGAAAAAACTAGTGGGATGTTGTGCCTAGAGACTAGCCACTAATTACGCTTTTTCATGGTGTTCTTTCCGCCATCGAAAAAATCTAAGCAGTAACTAAATGGTTTTTGCAGTAATGTATTTGCATATTTTCGAACGAATTTACAAAAAAAACTTATTGTAATTGAGTTTCCCAGATCCGACGGCGCGGAAGTGAGTGCGGATTTGACACTTTGCGATTCTCAAATTCGCAGTCGCGGATTCAATTCAATCAAAAATTCGGAGTGAAGACTCACACGCTAATGAAATACCTGATGTCGGATTATCTTAGGCGCATTTGTGGTTTCAAATCCACAGAAAATTTGTTGCGGATCACACTTTTAAAGCACGGGAAATGTCAAAGAGAGATTCGCGGTTGCAGATTTGAGAATCGCAAAGTCTCAAATCCGCACTCACTTCCTACCCACTGGATCTGGGAATCGAGGCCAATAAATCGAAAGTGTCAAATTGAAAAAAAAAAAAAAAAAAAAAACACATCACACATGTAAACACTATATAATTATGTAAAACGAATCTAAACATTTTTCTATGGATTGGAGGCAAATCTAAAATCACTTTGCACAGCAGAATTAGGTGTATTATTTTACTTAAACATACATTATCGTTAAAAATTCAGCTTACCGCGCCTTTTGTATTAATTTACACTTCAATTTAACTTTATTTTTTATTTTTAAAGAAAATATTATCATGCACGCACTTCACTTTTCTTTAAATGTAGAACAAACACAGGCACCTGTTTATCCATAGCATATATGCACGTGCACGCACACAAGTACCCCCACTTCGCAATGAGACCAACACCAATAATTACCCGCCAAAAATATGAAAGAATTGATATATTTTAATTGCACCCCATCTATGACAAAGAATAGTAAACACCATCTATGGCAATATTACATTACTCTTCGTTTTACCTATGATTATCAATTTCCATAAAATATACAAAATACATTTCATAAATAATAGAAAATCTGTTGTCATAAATCAGTTGTTTACTTCCTTCTAAAGTTTATACATATCTTGCATTGGAATGTACCTTTTTATGAAAGCATGAATAAATATGTTTATTGCCACATTCCTACGAGTTAGAGTTTGGAGTAATGGGTTGGTGCTAGCTCGGGCCATAGATGGTGTTCACTATTCTTTGTCATAGATGGGGTGCAATTAAAATATATCAATTCTCTCAAATTCTTGGCGGGCAATTTTCAGCAGCATCTCCATGAAGGATGCGTTAGTTTTTCGATTTATTTGTTTGAATATTTTCGCAATTCTTCACAATCTTCACTTAATATATTGTCATCCAGACTGAAGTGTTATTCAATAGAAAGAATACCAAGAAAAAGCGTAATTAGTGGCTAGTCTCTAGGCACAACATCCCACTTTTGTTTTGTGATTCTGAAGAGATACATACAAATTTAGTTAATAAAAACTTAAAAATATGCTTTTAAACAAAGGGCTGCAAAATTTTTTAGATATGGGGCAAATCGTTTGTAAAATTTTTGTAAAATATTGAAAATTCTGAGAAAAATCACTTCCTTATATTCATGGACTCTAAGGACGGTCTTAAATACATCGTTCGTGCAATTAAATTTATAAATTTGCATTCATTTCAGTAAGCGTTTATATGCCCGGGTAAAAATTAGATATCTGCTTTTCGTTTTAAACCTACCAAATGTTTAAAAACTCAAGAAAATGATTTTTTTGCACTTTTAATTAAATAAATGTTTATGTTCTCCTGAGTATCATTATTAAATAATATAATTTAGTGAGAAATAGAATTAAAACATGTTACACCGAAAGTAAAAAAAAAATTTTTTTTCACCATTTTGCGGTCGGGGATTGAACTTGGTTCGCCTGGAACCTGACTCCAGCGCCTTACCTCTAGGCTACCGATGGACTTTATTAGAAATCCCTTTTTTGTTGTTTAAATATACTTCGGGTTGATTGTGACAAATCCACAGCGAAGTTCGATAAAATTGAATTTTTGTTTTGGTCTACAGCACCACCTACATGACTATAAACTATAATAAAATGAACAGCATATAAAATATGCATATAAACAAATAAATACTTTATATTATTTCCGCGAAATTTCTTAATGATTTATAAAGCCGCCGAAGATCCATAAAAACTCAAGAAAATGATTTTTTTGCACTTTTAATTAAATAAATGTTTATGTTCTCCTGAGTATCATTATTAAATAATATAATTTAGTGAGAAATAGAATTAAAACATGCTACACCGGAGTAAAAAAAAAAATTATTTCACCATTTTGCGGTCGGGGATTGAACTTGGTTCGCCTGGAACCTGACTCCAGCGCCTTACCTCTAGGCTACCGATATAATGGACTTTATTAGAAATCTCTTTTTTGTTGTTAAATATACTTTTGTTGTTAAATATACTTCTGGTTGAAATTTCCAGACCATTTTCTCAGTTTTTGGTCTTTTGACCAAGAGCTACATTTTGAGATATTTCCCAAGTCTGTATCTGCAGTACTTTCAGAGATGAAAGTAGGCTTCAGACGGACAGACGGACAGACGGACAGACGGACAGACGGACAGACGGACAGAGCCTCTGTATAAGCTTTTTTTTTTTGAAAAAGCTAAAATTGTCAATTCCCCATACGATTATCCGTAGTTCTCTCTTTGGTCAACCAAAAATTGAACAAAAGAAGGCGGTATGAATTTGAAAATGCGCTAAGTGGGCCGCGATTTTTTCCCTTGAATGAGACCCGGTGGTCGAGAAAAAAAGAGAAGCTTGGGTAGTTGGCGTCACTCGGGAGTAGACGGTCGTGGAGCTCAGAGCGTTCTTTGAAGCGGAAAAGTAAAAGCGAGAGAAGCGTCGGTCTTTTGTCTAAAAATATTAGGAAAATTTAAAAGTGTTCTCGTCAAGTAAATTACCTACAAACAGTTAATAAATATTAAATATTTGCGTGCTTCCCATATTAAATTATAATAATAATATATATATAGTTCAAATTCTGCTCCAGTGAATTTAGTACATATTAGTTAGTAACTATTCCCCTAACCTAGCGTCTGCACTTGCCATATTTTATTGAATTGCTTATAGCATTGCTATCAAATGTCTGGTGCGGACAGAGTAAACTTGGCCATATTTTATTGAAAGCTATATATGGAAAGAAATATTTTTTTCCATATCTGTTTCCATAAAGTTGGCAAGAAATGTGACATTTATCGTTACAAAATGGCGGAGTTCAAGTTAACATCGAAATTGTGCCTTCTTCCTAAAAATGGACATACCCAAAATGATGGTTTCTTTCTTAAATTACGCATCTCTTCGAATTCCATATGCTCTAGCAATTCTAATGTTTTTTAATTAAGCAAAATTTGTTGAAATATTTGTTGTTGTCTCCTTAACGCCATCTTTTCAACTGAAATGTCCGACATAATTTGCCCACTATTCAAAATAAGCAATAAATCGTTGGCCATAACTGACAGATACTTTTCAATAACATATGGCAAGTGCAGACACGGTGTAATATGAAGATTTATTGCCGATCAGTAATTGATTTTGATTTGCACGTGTAACCGGTAGCGAGTGATTAATGATTAATTTGTTAATAACAATAAGCGATTCCCGGTACAAACCTTTTTTTGGTCGACATAAGAAGTCGAGGAAGCTGTGGGACGATTAGGATCTTAGGTCGACTAGTCAGTGACATTAATATTGGATAACAAAAGTTTTCAATTAAATATGGATAAAAAAATGAAAGTTATCATTGCTGCAAAGGAATATCGAGAAGAAAGCGTAATTTTGTTTCAAGGTTTTTATGATAAGGAAGAAGGAAGAAAGAAAAAAGTATGTTAATTTAAGTTATTATATTTTTTTTCTTTGTGCATAAATATTTTGCTTATGGTTATTCTCTATTTTTAATATATTCAAAAGAAGAAATCTCATTTTCTAATATTAAAAAGTTACCTATGTGTAAAGAAACAAAAAGAAAAATGGCCTAGAGTTATAAGTCTTTTAGTTAAGCCAAGTTTATATGTACAAATAGATATATATCTAAGTTAGATGAGCGGAAATTGTCTTTTGTTTATCAGGTTTACTTATGAAGTATGATTAGATTCCTTTTTTTTCTCTTAATGTAAATTGGTACCAATATATAGATATAAAATTTCTTTCTTCTAAATAACCAATATATAGATATAAAAATTTTTTATTCTAAATAACCAATATATAGATATAAAATTTCTTTGTTCTAAATAACCATCATATATGTGGCAGTACCAAAATATATCTTCACCAAAAGTTATTCTCACCACAATACATGAAAAACAGAAGTGAGGCAACCACCGCGCGAAACGGACGCGTTCTTTTGTATTTCCGTAAAACCCCATTTTTGTATCTTTTAATTTAATAAAATTGTTTGTTAACGTTGAGTCTTGTTCTTTTCTTGTACGTCGATAAATCTGTTCCTAGGTTACTGAAACAGTGCGAGCACGCGAGACAAAACAGTAATTAGGTGGCGGCATAGTAGGTGCCCCCAAACAAAAGACCTACAGTGGTGACCCCGGTCGCCGTGTAAGGAGAGACGGTAATTAGTGAATGTGCATCGAAAGAACCCAACAAAACATCGGTTCCGATAGTGGAATTTGAGAAATTTTAAACAAATATTTCGCAGCGTGGGTAATGATTTCGCAATAAGCGACATATAAGTGTTAATAGCGTTCACACGCCTCAAGCCAAGGTTCACGTTCATTTCTACATATACATCAACGTTGAGTACGAGCTAGTGCAGTGGTAGTCAAACGGTGTTGAGTGCGTTTTTAACAAAAAACCCAGGTTCACGAAATTCCATTTGTGTAGAAACAGTGTTGACAGCTGTCGCGACGCGGGAAATTATTTTTAAATAATTAATCCTTTTCGTGTTAACAAATCGGAAATTGTGAGTTGCATAAAATAATCAATGTGATGAGTGTTTCCAGAGTTTATATGATCATTTAACAAACATTGCAGAAGGAATATCACTAGCTAAACTCAATGTAATTTCAAAACAAATTTTGAGTCCGAGCGTATTAACGCAAATTTATCAAATTTTTGAAAATCAAGCCATTGAAATAAAATCGGATGAGCAGATATATGAGCTACTAGGCCTTCAGGCTTATTATAATCACACCAATATTATTTTTAACATCCAAATCCCAATAATCACAAATGAAACCTATTCATTTTTCCATTTGATACCAATCCCAATAGATAAAACAAAAATAATTTCCACCAATGTATTATCCTTAACCCTAATGATATTCAAAATTTTGACAAGAAATGCCCACAGATAGAACAGGTATTCTACTGCCAAAAGTCAGGTTTTCAAGGACCTGCGAAGAATTCAGATTGTATCCGCAACCTCAACCACAACATCCCAGCGCATTGCGAACTACATGAAGAAGACGACTCCTCAGGGATCTACCAACCAGAGCCGAACCACATTCTACCATACTCCAGAGACAACAATCAATAACTTGCGGATTTAATCCTAAGGTCATCAAAGGAACGGCCCTTATCCAGTACGAAAACTGTGCTGTCCGAATCAACGGAATAACTTACGAAGGACAACCTAAGAGATATTGGGACGAAATCAACATACATCCTGTCTTGTTTAATAAAATAAATTTCTCAATAACAAATCCAAATATCACTTTTCAGAAATTAAAGAACTACAATTTTGAAAATTCCAAATCCATAGAAGTACTACAGATCCAGACCCAAAGAAGAGACGCTATTACGATAAGCTTGTTCACCATGACCGGACTAGCAATCATCATCCTAGCCGTGTACCAACTTTGTAAATCCAGGAGACAAATCATCAACCTAGAAGTTCCAACTCCTTCAACAGCAACCACAACGCGGAATTCTTTAAGTATCAATTCTAAGAAATAAGTCTGAACGATTTCCTTTGTAATTTAATATCGTTCTTTAAAAACATCTCAGGTTCTTGAACTCATTTTTGTTATGTCAGCATTTTTTTGCAATTGTAACCTTCTTATAAGTTAATGCTTGATTTAATGTTCACTTACAATTTTGCTTTCAATTAGACCAGTCCGATTCTTTCAAATTCATATTTTCCAAATTCATTTAACATAATTGTTGTTTCTTTAAAAATCTGTGAATTCTATAATAATAAAAATATATTTTCTTTTGGTGTTTAATAATTTGGATTTATTTATTTTTTTTTATAAAAATCAAATAAAAAAACTTAACTCGCGCGCCTTCGTCATTCGTTTAAGGACTTACATCTGGAGTGGTAATGCACTTATTATTAAGAGCATATCTCCAAAGAAATGCATGCTTCCTACGGTGATGGAATTTTTTTTGGGTTTCTGATTGGGACAAATTTGATTCTTTTCAGTATCCTTTTTCTTGGATTTCAACGCTGGACCAACATATTTAACAAAAAATTAAACATAAAACATGTTCCTTCGATTTTTTTTGCGTTTATCATGCCTTTTTTTCTACTTCTGATTTGTGCCACGACACGGATTACGGGACCCCCCATTTTTACATATTACCTGCAAATTGAAGTTCTTTAATACGTTAGCCTGCCAAGGCGCTATGTTAAACCCAAAAAGGAGATTAATTTATGCTAATATCCATGTAGCAATATGCTGGATTAAGTGCCAACAATTACAATAATGTTGGTTTGAAATTCAGTTATAGTGCATTCATCACAATAATTTTCCGTCTTATTAAACGGCATCGTTTAATGGTACAACAAGTCTCAAACAGTAACAAATGGAAGTTTTTATTAAAATTTGCGGTTATCATTGCACAATATAAATTAGTCCGCATTAGATTTATATGCATCTGCAATTTAATGTTACAGTATATCTTAGGTTTATTTTGTCTATGAATTTTTAATTGAATTGATTTAATTATTAAATGTTGGATTATGAGCCTGGCAACCCCATCCCCCTTGTATTGTGTTAACCTTTTGACAGGTTCCAACTTCACTTGGTTCCTGAAGTTTTTAGAGTGCAGTTCATTATTATAAATAAAACTAAATTACATTAAATATTATTATAAATAAAGTGTATTTTATTTAAAATCCCAACAGGTTATGGGCCCAGAACGGTAAAAGAATAAAATTATTTGTTTTCTGACGTGAATATTCACTTTTTCTAAGAAAGAGAAAAACAAAAATTTTTCATAACTTAAAAGTGCTTAGCGTGGCAATGGAAAATGTGATGTCGATGCAACGAATTGTTTCTCTGAATGGAGAGAACTACAACACATGGAAGCTGCAAATGCGGGCAATATTACACAAACTTCGATTATTCAAATATGTGGATGGAAGTGAAGTTTGCCCGCTTAATGATCAACAGAAAATTACAGAATGGGATCTCAAAGATCAAGACGCACTAAGCGAAATTGTTCTAGCTGTTGAGCCTTCCATTTCATCCATTATTAGTGATTTAAAAACCTCAAAAGAAGTTTGGGAATACCTAAAAGGCCTATATCAAAAAAGTGCTGTTAGGCAAAAGGTTAGCACTAATTTTATTGATGAAGATCTGCTTGTGGTTCTTTTACTTGACAGTTTAGCAGAAGAATATAAAGACATTAGAGCAGCATTTGATGCATAACATGACTTGCCAAAATTAGATAATGTATACAAAAGATTAGTGGCAGTAGATGAACGCAACAACCACAATAATTATGATAACACAGTTGCCCATAAAACTATAAATTATTCACGATACAAGCCAAGGCGATATTACAATAATAATCAATCTAGAAATTCAAAAAAAATTTCAATCAGTTGCAAAATCTGCAAAAAAACGGTACATGACACAAAAAACTTTTGGAACAATAAACAACGATCTTATAATGTAGCTGGTACATCGCGTGAAGCTGAAGAAGAACTTGGATTTATATAAACAAGTGAACATGCTATAAATTGCACTAATATCAGTCCTGAGGAAATAGGTAATAGCAATAGTGTTAAGTCAATTTGGTATCTTGATAGTGGGACTACTTCCCATATCTGCAATAATAAACAATTTTTTAGTGATATCAAAGCAATTGAAGAAACTAAATATAGGTTAAACTTGGGAACAATCAATTGCTCAAAATATATGGTATTGGATCCATTATATTGAATATTCAAATAGGAAATAATTATAATGAAATAAAACTTAATCGAGTACTTTTTGAATTAAACTGTAATCTAATATCCACAAGTAAACTTACACGTAAATTTGGTAAAACCAGTTTTAATGAAAATAAAGCTTGGTTGAAAGATCGTAAAAGGAATTTAGTACTACCAATTGCCAAAAGAAAAAATAATCTATACATGGTAGTGGATTATATAAAACCAAATTGCTTGTTAAATGAAAACGCTCAGTCGTCTAAAGAATTAATTAACACCCAAGTATCTAATAATAAAAACAAAACTGTGAAAATGGATTCATTGAACATGTGGCATAAACGATTAGGCCATTTGAACAAAAATTCAATTAAGTTAATGGCAATAAAAAATATGGTGTATGGTCTCCCAACAAAATTTACAAATGATGAATTGCAATGTGAAACATGCATACGCTCAAAGCAAACCGCTAAGCCTTTCCAAAATCATGAAGGTAATAAAACTAATAGAATATTAGAACTAATTCATTCCGACATATGTGGTCCCATGAAGACCGAATCTATGTCAAGATCACTTTATTATTTAACTTTTATTGATGATTATTCCAGGAAAATGTTCGTGTACTTTTTAAGACACAAAAGTGAAGCATTAAGTAAATTTAAACTGTTCAAAATGCATGTTAAAAACCAAACCGGAAAATCAATCAAAATTTTGAGAACAGATAATGTTTTAGAATGTTAATAATGACTTTAAACTTTTTTTAGATCAATGTGGGATTAAACATCAGACCACCATTCCATATACCCCTCAGCAAAATGGAATTGCTGAAAGGGCCAATAGAACATTAACTGAAATGGCAAGGTGCCTACTGACAGAAAATAATTTCCCTGAATTCTTATGGGCAGAAATGATTAATACAGCAGCCTACATTAGAAATAGATGCCATAACAGAATAAACCACAAGAAAACTCCAGGAGAAATATGGACGAAGACAAAACCAAGTGTACGATACTTAATGGAAATAGGAACAAAAGCCTACATATTGAATAAAAATACAACTGGGAAAAGTAAGTTTGAAGTAAAATCGAAACTAGGGATTCTAATTGGATACTGCGAAAACACTAAAGCGTACCGTTTTTGGATACCAAATTCCAGAACTATAGTAAAGGCAAGAGATGTTATATTTACAAAAGAATATTACAAAAACGTTACCAAAGAGGGCCTGAGGGCTTCAATGTAGATAAGAACAAGGTATGTTTACTTAAAAAATCTATTTATCGATTGAAACAATATGGAAAACAATGGAATACCAAAATTAGAGTAGTGCTAGAAACTTTTGGTCTCACATCCTCAAAACTGGACACATGCATCTTTTATAAAAACGATCAAAAAGGTCAAATATACGTATTAGTTTATGTAGATGATATCTTAATTGCAACCAACGATAACTCAATGTACCAAAAATTGACGGAAACTTTATCGAAAGATTTTGAAATTCGCGATATGGGATTTCCAACCTATTGCGTCGGCCTTGAAATTTCTCGTCATCTAGATGGAATTGTCGTCAGTCAAAGTCGATATGTCAAACATTTGATATGGAAGATTGCAAACCTACTAGAGCACCGATTCCTCAAAATGTTAAATTGTCCAAAGAACCAAAGGAGGGAACAGGAATAACCAAAATTAATGAAAGAATATATAGAGAACTCATTGGAAGTTTACTACATCTATCAACATTTTCTAGACCGGATATAGCATATCCAGTTAATCTTTTAGCCCGGTATTGCACTGACCCGAGGAAGGCGCATTGGGACGCTGGAATGGGTATCATCAGATATCTCAAAGGTACACAAAACGTATCATTACAGTATAGGAAAACTGATAAGCCTCTATACGGTTTCGTCGATTCAAGTTACGGCGGAGACTCCGACGATGCAAAATCGCAAACTGCATACATTTTCATACTAGGAGGAGGACCCATCTTATGGACATCTAGAAAGCAAGACTCAACAGCTCTATCATCTTGTGAATCCGAATATGTGGCGATCACTAGAGCTACAGTCGATGCCGTATACTTTAAAAATTTACTAAATGAAATTGGCATTGAAACCAAATTTATCATCCTGATAAACGACAATCAAGGAGCTCAAAGAATCGCTAACAAAGATGGAAATCTGGGAAAAGTAAGACACATCAGACCAAAATACCATCACGTGCAAGAAGCAATTAGTAAAGGAGACATTCAACTGACCTACTTAGGATCAAAAGAACTGCCTGCCGATGCCCTAACAAAAAATCTAATCGGACCAGCATTGAAGTCACATGTGGAACAAATTGGTATGCGATTCACTATAGAAACTGAATAATATAATTAAAATTTTGAAGATCAGAAAATATATGTATGTAATTTAGAATTTTGGAATTTATATTTTGGAAAATTTGTATATTGAATAGGACTTTAGATTTATACAAGGGTAATGGAATTGAGGAGGAGTGTTGGATTATGAGCCTGGCAACTCCATCCCCCTTGTATTGTTTTAACCTTTTGACAGGTTCCAACTTCACTTGGTTCCTGAAGTTTATAGAGTGCAGTTCATTATTATAAATAAAACTAAATTACATTAAATATTATTATAAATAAAGTGTATTTTATTTAAAATCCCAACATTAAAATTGCGCTTAAAGAACTAAAATATCTAATACGAAGGCAAATATAAGTAGGTAATATAAATAAATGCTTAGTTTTTTTCTTCTGAATTAATAATATTTTTTATAAAAATAAATAAATAAATTGTAATTGTAATACTAAGGCCATTTATCATTTCTGGATGTTCTCTTTTTTATTGACTTTTCCGCTACGCTATAGATCCCATTTACATTATTATCAAAAAATTAACTCCAAAATTTAGCGAGAGGCATCGCGGTACTGCGGTCTTCAAAAGTGATTCTTCTTTCTAGATCCATTCTTATTGGATTGATGTTGTTAAGAATTACAAACAATTATTTCATCCGTTTTTGTGCATCGCGGGTTTTTTTCTGAAGTCGGTTTTTAAAAATTTTTTTTATTTCGTGCTTTTTAGTCCATTCATTTTTTAATATTGCCTGTCATTGCAAGGAGCCTACGGTTTTACGACGCCACATAGCGAAGTGTATTCTACTTGTCACACCTTTTCATTTGATACCCATGTCTGGGGTCGGGGAGCGCAATTGCAAAATTTGATTGCAGATTGTATTGTCATGCGAACTATACGTATGTGCAAAATTTGCAGTTGATCGGTTATATGGAACTGGGTCAAAATCAAGTTGCAAGATTTGTTTACACTATACACACATACAGATCAAGATAATATAAGGCATATAAAAAGTTAAGTTGCCATTGATATCGGAGAAATTAAATGTAAACAATAAACTTCTTTGATTCTTCATCCACGTCATGGTATATTTACTTATTCGATATAAACAATAGTTTTTTGAGCTGCAAATTTCGCCATAATTTCGTTCTTATCGGCTTTTGTTCTGGAAGCAAAGGAGAATGGGCATTTTGGGCTGTCGGCGGCCAGGACTGAAAGTAGTGTCAAATGAAAGTACTGCTACCTAGGAATAATTTTTGCTATGGCCGTTACGCTGTATTCCATTTAGAAAATAATGAAATGAATATATAATGTAATTGCAATTAAATGTATAATAATAATATGAAAAATGACAAGTTACCAATTTTTTCAATGGTTTTTTAAGGTTAAAATAATATTACACTTTTATGAATGTTTCTCCTGTATTATATTACAATCGTCCTGTACGCTGCAGAAAATCATCGTTCTACCTTGATCCGTTCTTGAGATATACGATTTTGAAAAAAAAATTAATGGTCTTGGATGTGAAGTATCACGTCCGTATTTTAACGTGACAACGCCTATTAATTTGAACGTGACAACGTCTGTTATTACGTTTTGTATTTTTCCCGTGTAGAGGATAAATTAACGAAAATTTTGAGCCATTAACCACCCCCCTAACATGTATGGGGGCGGAGATATGATTTTTTTGTGTGGGGGACATTGTGCGGGACATTTTCACACGCACGTCCTAGCTTAAACCGATTTAATAGACGTTGTCACGTCAAAAAAAAAATTAAAATTGACCACTTTGCACCGCCGGCTTCGTTACGCTTGTTTCGTTGTGCCTTGTTCAATTGTTTATCGATTTCTACAAACCTTTTAAACTCATTTTGCATTCCGAATTTTGTTGATTTATAATAACTCGGCTTTCGTTATTGAACTTTGTTAATTTTATGAGCGAACTGAATTTTTTTAACTATGTCAGAAAATCGACCAGTATGTGCTTTGTGTAGTCGAACAGTGATTAACAGAAGAAGATTCGATATAACCCATGCTCTATTCGAGGAAAATCCCGCAATTGCTCAATATATTGTCGAAGCTATTTCTCCTCAGCAAGTAAGTACAAATATTATTGTATTTAAATATGAAATGCGATTTTACTATTATGATTATATTTTGCTTTTCGAGTTTGCATTACAGTATGCATTTAGTGATCGTTTAGTATATTATTATTATTATTATTATTATCCTTGTCTTTTTTAATTCTCGGGACTACGAAGTCCTTCCCGGACTTTAAGAAGGCGTGCGTAGGGCCGAAACCTTTTTACTACATTAATATTATTATTTATTTAATTCACACCAATGGTCTATGTACATCCCATTCCTGTGCCTTAGGATCGTGGCTATTTAGATATTACTCTGGTTCTGGCTACTCCTTCATGCTGGCCAAGTGCTAGTTGGGCTGCGACAGTTTCAAAAGACATGTCGACATCTTAACGATCACCATCTAATGACAGCCACCGAGATCTACAGTGCCATCTGAAACACGAATAGGTTTAAAACATGATCGAAATATTTTTGCCACTAACAGGCTACTACCGATCGCGCCTAGGTGTTTTTCTCTAATATACCATGCTCCCAAACGATTTTATTTTATTAACGGAGTATGTACTTCTATTTATTTATTTATTTTAATATATATGCTTATTCCAGATGGAATTTAACGGTCTGGAATACGTTTGCCGACCGTGCTGGCAACGAGCTCAACGTGCTGTACAGCCTAACCCAAATCCCGCACCGGACGAATGTGTACTTCATATCGAAGAGTATTCTCGAGTGCCTAACAATGCAGCAAACTGTATGTTTGAGATATGTAGGAGAATTACCCGTCATCGGATTCCTGAAAACATACGGGTGTCACTTTTGGTGGATTCCAATTTGTATTTACCACAAGAAGCTAGAGTGTGTGAAACACATCTAAGATTTAATGACTGGAATGAAATCATTGATAGTCCAAATCTAATACACCACTTCAATAGTATTCATTTCGTAGAAATGATGAGTCTTATGAAAGCAGCTGTGTCAAGAAGTCGTATTTTGAATTTTGAAAATATTGAAAGTAAGGACACCAATGAAATATACATATGTTCGATTGGGTCTTACCCGAGAACAATTCTCTGATATCTTAGAACAGACGCCTTCATTAACTGGTTCTAATTCAAAAACTGCTCTAGCCATTTATCTAATGAAGTTGCGAACTGGCGAAAGCAACGAAAGGTTAGCAACTCTCTTTCAAATGAGTAGAAGAACTCTAGAAAGACTCTTAACAAACGCGAGAGATTGTTTATTTGAAGAGTTCATGCCCAGGCATCTCGGTTTTGATCACATGGATAGAGAAATGGTCGTTGAACGCAACCTTTTCGTACCGAACGCTTTGTTTGGAAACCCTAACTCTGTATTGAAAGACAGGAAAGCAATAGCAGTAATGGACGGAACATATCTTTACATTCAGAAAAGTTCCAATTATTCTTTCCAAAGAGAAACATATAGTTTGCACAAATATACAAACCTTTTAAAACCATTTATTATTGTAGCGTGCGATGGTTATATATTAGATGTCTGTGGTCCATACGCAGCTACTGAATCAGATGCAACTATTTTACAAAGAATGATATATGATAGTGAAGGTACATTTCATTGGTTCTTTCGTCCTGGCGATATTTTTATTCTAGACCGTGGGTTTAGAGACGTCCTTCCTGAATTGACACAGTTCAATTACTCGGCTCATATGCCTGAAACCAAAGATCGCGGTGCAGATCAGCTCACAACGGAACAAGCGAACAGGTGTATATTGGTTACCTTATGCCGCTGGGTAGTAGAAGTAATAAATGGTCGATTCAAGCGTGACTTCAAGTTGTTCCGACAGAATTTCTTCAATCGGGCACTACCCCACATGTTTCATGACTTCAAAATAGCGGCAGCGCTGATTAATGCTTTCCAGGAGCCAATCCATGATAGTGAGCATGCAGCTACAGTAGTAGAGCTAGGCCGGTACGGGGCCACCTGGTGGTGGCGCAGAACCCGCCTAGGATTTGGGGGGTCTGAAAGCTCTTCATGTTCGTGTACGAGGTGTTTTAGGTTTGTGTCTTGGATAAGGTGGCTTGAAAGCTCTTCATGTATGGGCATGAGGTGTGAAGGTGGCTTAGAGTTGGTGTGTGGGGATGGGTGAAAGCTCTTTATGTACGTGTACGAGATGTTTTGGGTTTGGGTCTTGGGTAAGGTGGTTTGAAAGCTGTTTATGGAGGTTGGGTGTCTTGGATGGGGTGGCTTGGAGTTGGTGGGTGGAGATGGGTGAAAGCTCTGCATGTAGGTGTGTGAGGTGTTTTGGGTGTGCGTCTTGGATGGGGTGGCCCAGAGTGGGCATGGGATTTGGCGTGTGACCGGCGTGGGATTTGAAAGCTGTGTTGTTGAGTGCCACCTGTGGGAAGCTAGTTGAATTTCGGTGTTGATTTGGTCCAGAGCTGGCATGGGATTTGAGGTGTGACTTAAAGCTCTGGATGTATGTTTCTTGGATAGGGTGGCGCAGAACGGGCATGGGATTTGGCCCAGAGCAGGCATGGGAATTGAAGGTGGCGCAGAACCGGCATGGGATATGGCCCAGAGCTGGCATGGGATTTGGGAATGTGACTTAAAGCTCTGCATGTATGTTTGCGTGGCCCAGAACCGGCATGGGATTTGGGACGGGAAGTTGGTGCGAGATGTGAGCGCTAGCTGTGAGAAGCTAGTTGAACTAAGAATTAAAGAAGCTCTTGGGGAACCTTTGGATAAATTTCTCTGTGGGTGGAATTAAACTAAGCTGTGTGTGGGGGATTGAGAGCTTTGGTTTCGAGATGTTTTCTGTAGTATTAATTCTGGTGCTTTGGAATGAGCTTTGATTCTGGAGCAAAAATATACATATAATTCAGTGAAGAACTGGACTTTCAAGTAACACTAAGAATTAAATTAAGCTTTAGCTGAGATGGCTATATATTATTCTCGACAACAACCCGGTGCGATCTGTAAGCTATGATCTGGACTGCAACCATATGCCATGATATATTATTATTATTATTATTATCTTCCAAAGAATTTTTAATGAGAATACTCACCTCAAGTCGCAATATTATAACAACCGCAACTTGAAAATTGCTAAGTGGCCAAAAAGATGAAAAAGATATTTCCCATAAGCATCAACAATGCAGCGAAGGCTTCCATTTTCATCAGACTTGTGATGCTGGATATATTATATTTTTAAACAATAAATTTATGGTAAAATACCTTTCACAAACCACAAATATTACACACACTAAGAAGTGGCAAAAAGCCGCAAAAAATACTCGGTCACATACTAAAAACAATGAAGATTCCCATTATCAGCTAACTTATGCCTTAATTATTCAATCTTGAACGTATTGGATAAATTCTATTATTTAAACTGATCACCTTAAGTGCTAATTGTACCCAATGAGCAAATTTTAATAACGGTTAAATAAGAAAACATCGGATTCCTTATCAAGCAAAGATGTGAAAATTTCAGTCTTCTCATGCTGCGAACGTTTATTGAGATAAACAAAGTGCATCAGTGAATGTAATCAGCAAGTTAGTACCGAAAAGAAAAAAATTAAACGGCAGAGCAAACTTCTGAAATATTTAATAAAGTTTGGGTATTAAAAAGAATTGTTGTTGTTGTAATAGCTACAAATAAAAAACCTATTAATTAGAACACATATTATTTTTATTCTGATAAATCATACAATTATTTGTTTATTCAAGATACAGCACAGTATTATTATTATTCACCAGGAAATTTCCTTTTCTTGTTGTTAGGATTGTAAAAATTAGGGATTTCACTTGAATTATCGGTATAAAAACTATAATTAACTGGAATGGCATCAATTTGTACAAACTTGAAAATAAATGTCTTCCCCTGCGGTCCAGAATTGATTACGTGGAAATTTCCTTTGTTGTTGATGTCTTGTAAGGCTGCATCAGAAAGTGAACTGTACCTGGCTGGTAGCAAAAGCTGATGCTCCTTTAACTCGAGATGAATCCGAACACCATACACTGTTTCAAGCCTGCTTGCAGATTTTATTTTATATGGGGTTCCAAACTCCATGTCGGACATCCTTAAGTATGGTGAGTATTCCAAGCTTTTGAGTTCTGTTGCTGTATCCATGTTTCTGGGGCTGATGCTGTTGATCTCCAGGTGGTTGGGGTTGAACTGCTAGCGTTCTCCTTCACAGTTCTCATTATATACCCTAAATCTAGAAACATGATTGAACTTGTCCATGAGTCCGCAGCACATAGATGCACCTGTCTAAACCACTTTGGGGTGGAAGTTTTCATGATGCACCTGTGTAAACAACTTTTGGGGCCTAGGAATTCGCTACGTCAGCAGTTTTTGCACCTGCGTGAGAAAGCTATAGACCGGAAGTTGGTAAATTGAATTCCATGCACCTGTGTAAACAACTTTTGAGGGAAGGGGTAGGGATTTGCCTGTCTGTGACTATGGTGATGCAATTCCATCTAAGACAGCCGGATACCGGAAGTTGGTAAATTTTGTACTTGTCCATGAGTTCCATGCACCTATGTAAACAACACTTAGGGTCAGGAATTTGCTACATAGGCAGATTTGCATGATCGAACTTGTTCATGTTGTGCAATTGCGGGTATTATAAAAGAAGCAGTAGCAGTAGTATTTTCACAGTTTACAACGAGCATCCCGCGAGTTAACTAGTAAAGTGTTATTAATTACGACTCCTGCTAATACTGGTGATTTTAACAGTGAGCATCCAACCAATTTAACAAGTGCTAAGTGAAAAGTTTTGTTTTTGTTATTAATTATTATAACTTTTAAAATGGATACACGCAGTATAATGAGTGGACTAAAAAAGCAAGCAGCAGATTGCTTAAGGGACAGAGACGCTGCGCAAAGTATTATTATTACAAAGGTGTGTGGTGTATTCATTAAAAAAATAAAAGCAGCATGCAGGGCCGAAAAGCAGATTGGGACCAAACAACACTATCAAAATTGTATTGCGCAACTAAGAGGTTTACAAGTATTGTTGAAAGCTGGCAGCAGCCACCATGGAGCAGGTGTGCAGGAAGGAGGAAGAAGTGAAAAAAGAAGTGCTCGTGTACGCTGGGAAGAGCTGCATAATGCGTTTGCATCACGAATCAGGACAGGCGTCATCATTAATATAAAGCACATCGAAGTGTAGCAATTTTTAAAGGATGGTTATGCTTTGTTTGAGCGGCGTGTTAAGAACATCTTAAAGAAGCATAATTTCATCAAGACATCAACGACTTTAAGCTGCGAGTATGTTAAGCATGGTGTTAATGATGGTGATGTGATAAGTGATATAAAATACTTTCACACCAAAACTACACCCATTGGGAGCACCGATGATCTGGAACAGTGGTTTTTGAAAAACGTGCAGGATGATCTATTGACCCAGGTTGAGGAGTTCCAAGAGAAAGATAGCGGCTGGGCCTTACATACCATAGTGAACTTAATGGTGCACATAAACAAATACGAGCCATTAAGAGGATCGTCATTTATAAAATTGCCGCAAAGCATCGCAGCAAAGCAGGCATGCGTAAATGTGAGGAATAATGATAGATAATGCATGCTTTGCGTGGGCAGTGGTCTCAGCTTTGTATCCAGTAGAGCACGGGGATCATGCTTATAGAACATCAAAGTACCCGCACTACAACAATGTGCTAAACTTGAGCGGTATTACTCTTCCAGTTACACTGAATCAAATAAGAATATTTGAAGCAAACAATGGATTATCGATTAATGTTTTCATACTGGAAAAGGAAAAGACGAGCGAATACACGACTGTTCCAGCTTACTTAACGAAGAATAAATTGGATAAACATATCAATCTGCTAATGATAAAGTCAAATTATGACTGCAGTGAGGACGATGATGATGATAGTGCTATTGTTTATCATTTCTGCTGGATTAAAAACTTATCGCGTTTGGTGAGCAGGCAGACGTCTAAAAAGGAACACAAAAAATATATCTGTGATAGATGTTTATTTTATTTTAATACTGAAGAAAAGCTCGCAGCGCACGTGCCTGAGTGTGAAAAGGTGAATGACTGTAAAGTTGCTTTTCATAAGGAGAAATTTATCACTTTTAAAAATTATAATTACAAGAATCCGGTACCATTTACAGTATATGCAGATTTGGAGTCAATATTGATACCTGTTATCGATGGTGGTAGTAATGGTGATAAGACAAGGAAAATTCAAGAACATGAAGTTCATAGTATTGGATTATATTTTCACTGCTATTACGATGAATCTCTATCATTTTACCGATCGAATCGTGGAAAAACGTGTCTTCAGTGGTTTACATTGCAGCTGCAGGAGATCGCAAATATAGCCGAAGAGCAAATAAAGGATATAAAACCACTAGCACCGTTATCAGCGCAGGAGAAGTGCATTCAATTAAACCAACCATGCTGCCATATATGCGAGACACCCTTTGCGCTTGGTGAAACCAGAGTGAGGGATCATTGCCACCTCACAGGCAAATATCGTGGACCAGCACACAACAGCTGCAACATCAATTATAATGATTGCCGCAACATCCCAGTCATTTTCCACAATTTATCAGGATATGATGCGCATTTCATAATCAAGGATGTAGCACTAACCATACCAGGAAAAGTGGATCTTTTACCGTTGAACAAAGAGCGGTACATTTCATTTACCAAACACATTGAAAATAGCTCCATCAAGCTGAGATTCATCGACTCTTATAGATTTATGGATGAATCTTTGGATAAACTAGCCGGACTGCTGCCTAAGGAAAAATTAAAAATAACAAAAGCTCAATGGCAAGACCTGGATGATGAAAGCTTCAACCTTCTCACGCGCAAAGGAGTTTTCCCATATGACTTCATCGATGGTTGGGATAAATTGGAGTGTAATAGTTTACCTAGCGTGGAGCATTTTTATAATAAAATGATTGATGAGCCGATAACTGAAAAAGATTATGAACATGCGCAAAAAGTGTGGGAAAAATTTAACATTAAAAGCCTGGGAGAGTATTCAGATTTGTATTTAAAAACAGATGTTCTTCTGCTGGCGGATATTTTTACAAATTTTAGAGCTATGGGACTGGAGACTTACAAACTTGACCCTGCACACGTCTTCACACTGCCTGGATATACATGGGTAGCTATGCTGTATTACACGGGAGTGCCCCTAGAAAGGATTATGGATGTTGACATTCTTTTATTTATTGAAAAATCTTGCCGAGGTGGAATTAGCCAATGCTGCTGCAGATATAGTGAAGCCAACAATAAATATATGAAAAACTTTAAACCGGATGAAGAAACTAAATATCTGATGTACTATGACGTGAATAATTTATATGGATGGGCCATGTCGCAATCACTTCCAACCGGAAACTTTAAATGGATTGATAATGTTGATGTTATGAGTGTTGATGATAATTCACCGATCGGCTATATGTTGGAGGTAGATCTTGAATACCCGCAGGAGCTGCATAATTTGCATAAAGATTTTCCATTTTGCCCCACTCATTCAGCACCACCAGGATCAAAATAAGGCAAACTTTTAACCACTTTACACACCAAAGAAAAATATGTTATACATTACCGCAACCTAAAACAATGTTTATCACATGGACTAATACTCAAGAAAATTCACCGCATTCTGCAGTTCGATCAATCACCATGGCTTAAACCATATGTGGACTTAAATACAGATAAAAGGAAACAAGCCAAAAATGCCTACGAGAAGAACCAATATAAGAAAAGTAGTAGAGCTATACCGGTACGGCGCCACCTCTCAGGTGGCTTCGTACCGGCCTAGGATTTGGAGGGGTCTGAAAGCTCTTTATGTACGTGTACGAGGTGTTTTAGGTTTGTGTCTTGGATAAGGTGGCTTAGAGTTGGTGTGTGGAGATGGGTGAAAGCTCTTTATGTAGGTGTACGAGGTGTTTTAGGTTTGTGTCTTGGATAAGGTGGCTTGAAAGCTCTTGATGTGGGTGTATGGGGTATTTTTTGGTGTGAGTCCTGGATAAGGTGGCTTACAGTTGGTGGTTGGAGATGGGTGAAAGTTCTGGTCTTGGATGTGGTGTAGAACCGGCATGGGATTTGGGGTGTGACTGAAAGCTCTGGATGTAAGTTTGTGTCTTGGATGGGGTGGCCCAGAGCAGGCATGGGATTTGAAGGTGGTGCAGAAATGGCATGGGATATGGCCCAGAGCTGGCATGGGATTTGGGGATGTGACTTAAGGCTCTGGATGTATGTTTGCGTGGCCCAGAACCGGCATGGGATTTGGGACGGAAAGTTGGTGCGAGATGTGAGCGCCAGCTGTGGGAAGCTAGTTGAAGTAAGAATTAAATAAGCTCACTAAGAATTAATAAGCTCTTGGGGAGACCTTTGGTTAAACTTCTCTGTGAGTATAATTAAACTAAACTAAACTGGTAGCAGCTTGTGCTTTGGAATGAGCTTGGATTCTGGAGCAAAATGAACATTTAATTCGGTGAAGAATTGGGCTTTCAAGTAATAAGAATTAAATTAAGCTTTAGCAGAGATCCAACATTGGGTATATTATTCTGGACAGCAACCCGATGCGATCTGTAAGCTATGATCTGGATTGCAACCATATGCCATGATATATTATTATTATTATTATTACCTTCTAAAGAATTCTTAATGAAAATACTCACCTCAAGTCGCTGATATTACAACAGCCGCAACTTGAAAATTGCTAAGTGATCAAAAAATCATATCTGAAAAAGATATTTCCCATAAGCAGTAACAATGCAGCGAAGGCTCCCATTTTCATCAGACTTGTGATGTAATTATTATTATTATTATTATTATTATTATTATTGTGAGATGACGATGACCTCCACGTATGCGTGACAATTCCATCACGCTGGTTCACCCTGGGCAATGCGTATCAAACGTAGCAGACAGTCGTCCTCCCAACCCTGCGTCCTCCTCCCTTAATCCTTGCCCCCATCCCTAATCCCCTGGGTCGGATCAAGGTGTAACACGAACCGTGCCGATGATCAGCCTGGCTGAGGACCCAGATTATAAAAATAGCTCAGTCGTGAACGGTGTGCTCCGGATACCTGGCGACCTCCGGTTCTAACTAGCCTTACCCGGGTAATGCGGATCTCTGCCCGGGTGGACCTCATTTCTCCGCCACCCGTGGGATTTAGAAATGGAGACAAACAAAAAACAAACTAACGAAGAAATAATAAGAATAAGTAATAAGAAAACGGAGGAAACTAGTGAAGAAGCTGCCAAACAGGAAGCGGAGAAACAAAGAAAAGCGGCTGAGCGGGCTGCCGAACAACAGGCCTTGTTCGGAAGCCGATCAAAAGTGACGAGGTCACCGCCGGCACGGCGTGAAGGCGCTACAGAGCCTCTCTCAAGTGAGGCGGGCTGTAGTAGGGAAGCAGGCGCCAAAGAGGCCATGGAGTCAGGCCCCGCCATCAACACCGACCGGACTGAAACCCCTCTAAATAAAGAAACAGCAGTGGCGAAAGTGACCGAAAACCAGAGCTTGCCGCAGCTCTCAGAAGCTGAAGACGAGGACGGAACGGAAGCGGTAGCTGCAACGCCAATAGAAGAGGAGCGAGAACACGTCCCTTTGATGGAGAACGTGAGGCGACTTGAAAAAGCCGCAAAGGAGGCTGACGAGCGCCTCGAAGGAATGAAAAAACTCCTGAAGGCAATGGTAGTCTCGACAGGGAAGCAGAAGAACGTCAACATGGAGATAAAGAATGGATTGCCGAAACTCCAATACCTTGTTGATATGGTGGCTTCCGCAATCAAGGAAGTACATAAAGTCAAGAAGAATCTTGCCGAAGTCCCTCAACGGCCCCCCCAGTAGTCGCGGGCGGCAGCAAGCGGAAGGCAACAAGCTCCCCCAAGATCGAGACGGTGAGGAGCTCAAAGAAGCCGCGACCCGTTGCTCAGCCCACTGCTGTCGCTCAGCCTACGGCCGTCGCTCAGCCTGCGACCGTCGCTCAGCCCGCAACCGAGGCCCAGTGGTCAGAGGTCGTGGGAAAGAAGCAGAGGAAGAAAGAAAAGGCGGCGAAGTCTGGCGTGGAGGAAACCCAGCCGGAGCCTGGACAAAACAAACGTAGGAAGAGGAAGAGACGCAGAGGAGGAAATAAAAAGAAAAAACCCGACGCGGTGCTCGTGACCCCCTCCGAGGGCTCCACCTTCGCAGACGTCGTGAAGGCCATAAGGGAGAATGTCGAGCCGGCGAAGATGGGAGTAGAGGTGAGAGCGGTCCGCCAGACTAAGGCCGGAGGGGTGCTCCTGGAACTTGGGAAGGCTACCGCCGAAAACAAGGCGTCGCTAACAAGCGCCCTGAGATCGGCGGTAGGAGGTACAAGCACCGTTAGGGAGCTTGTACCTAAGTCCCTTCTTGAAATAAGGGACTTTGACAGCTGCACCACGGCGGAAGAGGTCGAGAAGGCACTAAGGGGACTGCTGACGGGCTATACGGGGGATATGACCGTTGGTCTAACTAGGCCAAACTCCAGACAACAACGCCTGGCCTTCGTGCGTTTAGAGGAGGCCGCCGCTTCAAAGATCCTTGATGGCGGACGGGTGACGATCGGTTTCGTCAGATGCCAAGTGAGACGCGGAGTAGACGTAAAGCGCTGCTTCCGCTGCCTCGGATACGGGCATCTTAGCTCAGCTTGCAAGGGACCGGACCGGAGCAGGCTGTGCTACCGCTGTGGCGGGGCGGACCACAAAAGCGCGGGTTGTACGGCGGACCCTTCGTGTTTCTTGTGTTCCGCAGGGAACTTGGGAAAGACGAATCACGTGGCGGGTTCAAAAGGCTGTAAAGCCTTCCCGGAGGTGTCGGTCAAGGCTTCGCGATGACCTGTATACTACAGGCAAATCTGCACAGGAGCAGGACGGCCCATGACCTCTTAGCCCAGCTCTGCACCGAGAAAGGCGCTGATATAGTGTTTATCAGTGAACAGTATCGGGAAAGAGCTGGGTTGGGATGGCACGCCGACGACCTCGGTACTGCGGCCATCTGGATCCCAAACCCACGAAACTTTTGTATCGATGGAGTGGGATCCGGGTGCGGCTTCGTTTGGGTGAAACACAACACCACGGTCTATGTGAGTGTGTATCTCACCCCAAGCGACCGGATAGACGACTTCCAGGAAAAACTGGACGGTCTGGAGGACGCACTTCGGGAGGTACAGGGGGAGCTGGTGGTCGCTGGGGACTTTAACGCCAGAGCTGTTGAATGGGGGGAGGCCCGACCTAACTCCCGCGGAAGGAGGGTGATGGATATGGTGTCCCGGTTGGGGCTAGTTGTGCTGAACACCGGCTCCACGCCAACCTTCAGAAGGCCGGGCCATAGGGGGACAATCCCAGACGTCTCCCTAGCCAGCGAACATCTGGCTGCGCGAGTGGTAGACTGGAAGGTGATCGAAGACTTCACGGGAAGCGATCACCAGTACATCATGTTCCGAGTACGTGATGTACGGCCAGCTACCACTGCTCGTTTTGCGCGCCCCCCCAGATGGAACGTCCGGGGATTGAACCCTGTGACGTTCTCCGAAGCTCTGGAGCGTTGCCAGCAATATCTGCCAACCATTCCCGAAGGTCTATCGCCATCTGAACGGGCGGAACGGGTGACCGCACGTACAATGCGAATCATTCGGACCGCTTGCGAGGAAGCAGTGCCGCGACGCGGGTCGAGCCGACGAGGCCGTCCTGCTTACTGGTGGACGGACGAGATCGCGGAACTCCGCAGGACGTGCCTACGACTTCGTCGGCAGGTACAGAGGGCGAGAGTTCGCGATATCTACGCAGCCCCTTTGGCCGCAGCGTTGAAAGCGGCCAAAAAATCCCTGAAGCAAGCCATCAAATGTAGCCAGCGAAGATGCTGGAGGGCCCTCATGCAGGATGTGGACCGAGACCCGTGGGGACTAGGGTACAGAATCGTCACAAAGCGGCTCGGGTCTTTCACCCAAGGATCCCCTACGGATCCAGGGGCTTTGGACGATATCGTGAATACCCTTTTCCCCACCCATCCGCGGCGACCGTCCGAGCGACCACTGCTCTCTGATCTGGAACCCCCCCCCTTCAGTGAAGAGGAGCTCAATGTGGCCGCTCGTTCGATGCGTAACCGGAAGGCTCCTGGTCCAGACGGCCTTCCAGCAGAAATAGTGAAGGCAGTAGCTTCCAGTCACCCCTCTCTCTTGCTGGACATGTACAACGCGTGCCTGAAGGCGGGCAGATTTCCTGCTTGCTGGAAAGTCGCACGTCTTGTGCTGATCAGCAAGGGTGGGGGGGCGACAGAAACGGCGGCGTCCTACAGACCTCTGTGTATGCTGGACACGACCGGGAAGCTACTGGAGAGATTACTGCGGCCTCGCCTTCACGAGGCCGTACGGGCGGCGGGAGACTTGGCAGCCAGACAGTTCGGCTTCCGACCGGGCCGCTCTACTATTGATGCGGTCCAACAGGTGGTCGAGGTTGCCAGGTCTACGGAGCGGGGAAACCACTTCTCCCGAGAAGTGTGCTTGCTGGCTACACTGGATGTGAAGAACGCGTTCGGCTCTGTCAGGTGGGACAGAGCACTTTCGGTGATGGAGCGCGACTTCAGACTCCCTCAGTACCTGCAAAGGATGCTGGGGGATTATCTGAATGAGCGCTTCATAGAATATGAAACCGACGATGGCTTGCGAAGGAGGGAAATAACATCTGGGGCCGCCCAGGGCTCCATTCTGGGTCCCGACGTATGGAATATTTCCTACGACGGGCTCCTGCGTTTGGAGATGCCCGAGGGTGTTTGCCTGGTTGGGTACGCAGACGACGTCGCGGTGATCATCACTGCTAGAAACGTCGACGTTGCGCAGATGCGCCTCAGCCAGGCAATGCGTAGAATCTCCTCCTGGATGGACGACTGCGGGCTTGAGCTTGCAGCTCACAAAACGGAGATCGTGCTACTAACGAAAAAACGCATCAACGTGGTGCGCAATTTCGAGGTGGGAGACGCGACGATCGAGTCGACGAGAGCTCTGAAGTACCTCGGAGTAATGCTAGATAACAAGCTGTCCTTCGGGGTACATGTACTGCGAGCTGCGGACAGGGCGGCAGCGTTAGTAGCGTCTCTTAGCAGGATCATGGCCAACGTTCATGGCCCCAGACCCTGCATGCGACGTCTATTAATGCGAACAACGGAGTCGATCCTGCTCTACGGATCGGAGGTATGGGCAGACGCGCTGCGGTACGAAAAATACCGCAAGCGCATGGCCGCAGTACAACGACGGGGAGCTCTTCGTGTCGCGTGCTCCTACCGCACGGTCTCCGAGCCCGCAGTGCTGGTGGTCGCCGGAGTCATTCCGATCGACCTGCTAGCCCAGGAGAGACAGTCCGTCCATCGAGATAGGAGCAGGTTGGGGAAACGCGAAGCCGCGAGGGTCGCCAGGGCCCACACCATGGAGGTCTGGCAAACGCGCTGGGAGGGTGATTCCAGGGGCAGGTGGACATTCCGCCTGATCGGCCAGCTGAACACCTGGGTGGACCGGGAGTTCGGCGAGGTCGACTACTACCTTACCCAATTTTTAACAGGGCACGGTCTTTTCCGTGCGTACCTGAAGAAAATGGGTAAGGTCGCGGAACCCGCGTGCCCCTACGGGGACTCCGCTTCGGACGACGCCTACCACACATTCTTCGAATGTATTAGGTGGCATGTCGAACGAAGCGCGTTGGAAGGAGTACTCGGAAACATGAACCCCGACACAATTGTTGGGATAATGCTCCGAGGCCCCGAGGAATGGTTGAGGGTGGCGCGGTTTGTCCAGACCATCCTGAAGACAAAGAAAACGGAGACGGAAGCCCGCTGATCCGCCAAGGATAGGAGGGGACCCGGTTAGGGTCACGTCGGTGACGCCCACCCGAAGTAATGCCTCGCGGCGGTGCCGGGTGGGGGAATCGTCACAGAAAGGGTGGGTGAGTTTAGTCAGTAGGAATCTGACACTACCGTCTGAGTGCGGATCCTCAACGGTGTCTATGCAAGATTCTCACCATCCCTCGTAAAAAAAAAAAAAAAAAAAAAAAAAAAAAATTATTATTATTATTATTATTATTATTATTATTATTATTATTATTATTATCCTGAACATGCTGCATATATTATATTTTTAAACAATAAATTTAAGGTAAAATACTTTTCGCAAACCACAAATATTACACACACTAAGAAGTGGCAGAAAGCTGCCGCAAAAAATACTCGGTCACATACTAAATACAATGAAGATTCCCATTATCAGCTAACTTATGCCATAATTATTCAATCCTGAATGTATTGGATAAATTCTATTATTTAAACTGATCACCTTAAGTGCTAATTATCCCCAACGAATAAATTTTAATGACGGTTAAATAAGAAAACATCGGATTCCTTATCAAGCAAAGATGTGAAAATTTCAGTCTTCTCATGCTGCGAACGTTTATTGAGATAAACAAAGTGCATCAGTGAATGTAATCAGCAAGTTAGTACTGAAAAGAAAAAAATTAAACGGCAGAGCAAACTGCTGAAATATTTAATAAAGTTAGGGTATTAAAAAGAATTGTTGTTGTTGTTGTTGTTGAAGTAGTAATAGCTACAAATAAAAAACCTATTAATTAAAACACATATTATTTTGTTTTATTCTGATAAATCGTACAATTATTTGTTTATTCAAGACACTTCACTTCTTTTTGTTGTTGTTGTAAGGATTGTAAAAATTAGGGATTTCACTTGAATTATCGGTATAAAAACTATAATTAACTGGAATGGCATCAATTTGTACAAACTTGAAAATAAATGTCTTCCCCTGCGGTCCAGAATTGATTACGTGGAAATTTCCTTTGTTGCTGATGTCTTGTAAGGCTGCATCAGAAAGTGAACTGTACCTGGCTGGTAGCAAAAGCTGATGCTCCTTTAACTCGAGATGAATCCGAACACCATACACCGTTTCAAGCCTGCTTGCAGATTTTATTTTATATAGGGTTCCAAACTCCATGTCGGACATCCTTAAGTATGGTGAGTATTCCAAGCTTTTGAGTTCTGTTGCTGTATCCATGTTTCTGGGGCTGATGCTGTTGATCTCCAGGTGGTTGGGGTTGAACTGCTAGCGTTCTCCTTCACAGTTCTCATTATATACACTAAATCTAGAAACATGATTGAACTTGTCCATGAGTCCGCAGCACATAGATGCACCTGTCTAAACAACTTTGGGGTGGAAGTTTTCATGATGCACCTGTGTAAACAACTTTTGGGGCCTAGGAATTCGCTACGTCAGCAGTTTTTGCACCTGCGTGAGAAAGCTATAGACCGGAAGTTGGTAAATTGAATTGAATTCCATGCACCTGTGTAAACAACTTTTGGGGGGAAGGGGTAGGGATTTGCCTGTCTGTGACTATGGTGATGCAATTCCATCTAAGACAGCCGGATACCGGAAGTTGGTAAATTTTGTACTTGTCCATGAGTTCCATGCACCTATGTAAACAACACTTAGGGTCAGGAATTTGCTACATAGGCAGATTTGCATGATCGAACTTGTTCATGTTGTGCAATTGCGGGCATTATAAAAGAAGCAGTAGCAGTAGTATTTTCACAGTTTACAACGAGCATCCCGCGAGTTAACTAGTAAAGTGTTATTAATTACTACTCCTGCTAATACTTGTGATTTTAACAGTGAGCATCCAGTGAATTTAACAAGTGCTAAGTGAAACGTTTTGTTTTTTGTTATTAATTATTAAAACTTTTAAAATGGATACACGCAGCATTATGAGTGGACTAAATAAGCAAGCAGCAGATTGCTTAAGGGACAGAGACGCTGCGCAAAGTGTTATTATTACAAAGGTGTGTGGTTTATTTATTAAAAAAATAAAAGCAGCATGCAGGGTTGAAAAGCGAAATGGGACCAAACAACACTATCAAAATTGTATTGCGCAACTAAGAGGCTTACAAGTATTGTTGAAAGCTGGCAGCAGCCACCATGGAGCAGGTGTGCAGGAAGGAGGAAGAACTGAAAAAAGAAGTGCTCGTGTACGCTGGGAAGAGCTGCATAATGCGTTTGCATCACGAATCAGGACAGGCGTCATCATTAATATAAAGCACATCGAAGTGAAGCAATTTTTAAAGGATGGTTATGCTTTGTTTGAGCGGCGTGTTAAGAACATCTTAAAGAAGCATAATTTCATCAAGACATCAACGACTTTAAGCTGCGAGTATGTTAAGCATGGTGTTAATGATGGTGTTGTGATAAGTGATATAAAATACTTTCACACCAAAACTACAGCCATTGGGAGCACCGATGATCTGGAACAGTGGTTTTTGAAAAACGTGCAGGATGATCTATTGACCCAGGTTGAGGAGTTCCAAGAGAAAGATAGCGGCTGGGCCTTACATACCATAGTGAACTTAATGATGCACATAAACAAATACGAGCCATTAAGAGGATCGTCATTTATAAAATTGCCGCAAAGCATCGCAGCAAAACAGGCATGCGTAAATGTAAGGAATAATGACAATGCATGCTTTGCGTGGGCAGTGGTCTCAGCTTTGTATCCAGTAGAGCGTAGAGATCATGCTTATAGAACATCAAAGTACCCGCACTACAACAATGTGCTAAACTTGAGCGGTATTACTTTTCCAGTTACACTAAACCAAATAAAAACATTTGAAGAAAACAACAGATTATCAATTAATGTTTTCATACTGGAAAAAAAAAAGATGAGCGAATACACGACTGTTCCAGCTTACTTAACGAAGAAGAAATTGGATAAACACATCAACCTGCTAATGATAAAGTCAGATTATGACTGCAGTGAGGACGATGATGATGATAGTGCTATTGTTTATCATTTCTGCTGGATTAAAAACTTATCGCGTTTGGTGAGCAGGCAGACGTCTAAAGTGGAACACAAAAAATATATCTGTGATAGATGTTTATTTTATTTTTATACTGAAGAAAAGCTCGCAGCGCACGTGCCTGAGTGTGAAAAGGTGAATGACTGTAAAGTTGCTTTTCATAAGGAGAAATTTATCACTTTTAAAAATTATAATTATAAGAATCCAGTGCCATTTACAGTATATGCAGATTTGGAGTCAATATTGATACCTGTTACCGATGGTGGTAGTAATGGTGATAAGACAAGGAAAATTCAAGAACATGAAGTTCATAGTATTGGATTATATTTTCACTGCTATTACGATGAATCTCTATCATTTTACCGATCGAATCGTGGAAAAACGTGTCTTCAGTGGTTTACATTGCAGCAGCAGGAAATAGCAAATACAGCTGAAGAGAAATTAAAAGATATAAAACCACTAGCACCCTTATCAGCGCAGGAAAAGTGCATACAATATAACCAACCATGCTGCCATATATGCGAGAAACCCTTTGCGCTTGGTGAAACCAGAGTGAGGGATCATTGCCACCTCACAGGCAAATATCGTGGGCCAGCACACAACAGCTGCAACATCAATTATAATGATTGTCGCAACATCCCAGTCATTTTCCACAATTTATCAGGATATGATGCGCATTTCATAATCAAGGATATAGCATTAACCATACCAGGAAAAGTGGATCTTTTACCGTTGAACAAAGAGCGGTATATTTCATTTACCAAACACATTGAAAATAGCTCCATCAAGCTGAGATTCATCGACTCTTATAGATTTATGGATGAATCTTTGGATAAACTAGCCGGATTGCTGCCTAAGGAAAAATTAAAAATAACAAAAGCTCAATGGCAAGACCTGGATGATGAAAGCTTCTACCTTCTCACGCGCAAAGGAGTTTTCCCATATGACTTCATCGATGGTTGGGATAAATTGGAGTGTAATAGTTTACCTAGCGTGGAGCATTTTTATAATAAAATGATTGATGAGCCGATAACTGAAAAAGATTATGAACATGCGCAAAAAGTGTGGGAAAAATTTAACATTAAAAGCCTGGGAGAGTATTCAGATTTGTATTTAAAAACAGATGTTCTTCTGCTGGCGGATATTTTTACAAATTTTAGAGCTATGGGACTGGAGACTTACAAACTTGACCCTGCACACGTCTTCACACTGCCTGGATATACATGGGCAGCGATGCTGTATTACACGGGAGTGCGCCTAGAAAGGATTATGGATGTTGACATTCTTTTATTTATTGAAAAATCTTGCCGAGGTGGAATTAGCCAATGCTGCTGCAGATATAGTGAAGCCAACAATAAATATATGAAAAACTTTAAACCGGATGAAGAAACTAAATATCTGATGTACTATGACGTGAATAATTTATATGGATGGGCCATGTCGCAATCACTTCCAACCGGAAACTTTAAATGGATTGATAATGTTGATGTTATGAGTGTTGATGATAATTCACCGATCGGCTATATGTTGGAGGTAGATCTTGAATACCCGCAGGAGCTGCATAATTTACATAAAGATTTTCCATTTTGCCCCACTCATTCAGCACCACCAGGATCAAAACAAGGCAAACTTTTAACCACTTTACACACCAAAGAAAAATATGTTATACATTACCGCAACCTAAAACAATGTTTATCACATGGACTAATACTCAAGAAAATTCACCGCATTCTGCAGTTCGATCAATCACCATGGCTTAAACCATATGTGGACTTAAATACAGATAAAAGGAAACAAGCCAAAAATGCCTACGAGAAGAACCAATATAAGAAAATAATTAATGCTGTTTTCGGAAAAACTATGGAAAATGTGCGAAAATATTCAAACATAAAACTATGTACAAAGTGGGAGGGGCGGTATGGCGCTAGAAACCTCATTGCAGCACCGAATTTCCATAGTCGCGCAATTTTCAATGAAAATTTAGTAGCAGTTGAATTACGAAAGCTGGTAGTTAAATTCGATAAACCATTATACATTGGTATGGCGATTCTCGATATTTCTAAAATAGCACTGTACGAATTCCATTATGACTTTATGCTAAAAGAGTTGGATGCTGATAAATGCAAAATAATGTACATGGATACGGATTCATTAGTATATGAAATAAAAAATGTTGACATATACAATATTATGAAGAAAAACATAGATAAATTTGATACTAGTGATTATCCTATGACCAACCAGTTTAATATGCCGCAAGCAAATAAAAAAGTTCCTGGATTGATGAAAGATGAATTAAATGGCCGAATAATGACATTGTTTGTAGGCTTAAGGTCTAAAATGTACTCCCTTGAAATAGATGGTGTTGATGAAGTGAAGAAAGCAAAAGGGGTAAAGAAGAACGTTGTGACGAAAACTTTGCAGATTAGCGACTATATTGAATGTTTGCAAAATTCAAAAAGCAAGATAGCTGAGCAAAAAAGCATTCGTTCATATAGTCATAAAGTGTACACTTTAAACCAAGCAAAGATCGCTTTAAACCCACAGGATGATAAACGCTGCATTATGGACAACGGGATCGACACTCTACCATGGGGACATTTTTCAGTGCAGCAGCAGCAGCAGCAGCAAGAAGACATGGATGTAGAATAAAATTCACACAAGTGCAATATGTAAATAGTATGAATAAAAGAATAATTATAACTTTTTATAAAAAATTTGTTTTATTTAAAAATTCCCTTATTACAAAAACATTTTTCAGAGCACATCGGCCTTCGTGTATTATGCAGGATAAGAAGCCATTTGTTGTTGTTGTTGTTGTTGATAGTTTGGGGCATCCCTCCTCTTCTACATCATATATGGTTAGCTCCTCTCCAAATAATTCCTGAATCCATTGTTTCTTTTTAGCTCCTTTAACATAGATTATTTTATCATGCAGCAGATCTCCAACTGAATATAGTGTGCGGTAGGGAATGTATCCATCACTCCATCTGAATCCATGATGATTGCGTCTGAGCCACTCAACTTGTTTCTTTTCAGATCGAGTTAGTTATTTATGTGCAAATGGTGGTTGGAATATGTAGTGCTGCATTTGATTTTCACAATTTAAAAGGGCCAATTCTTTGAAAATAAACTGGTTGTTTTGTAATTTGAATCCTTGAATGTCGATGATAATGGCATCCATTTCAAGCAATTTTCCTGACTTCGTTGGTTAGAGGTGTATATTCCACTATTCGGTCATGTAGCAATAAACAGTATGCTGTTGTGTTAGTGGGAACGTTTTCCGATGTTTTGAATTCCAACCTTATATCCACAGGACCTGTTTTAATGGTTTCGTTTTGCCGAGAGCAATCAATGACTACGATCGGAGCATCACGCATAAACTCTTCCCTTGAGAGTAGTGGCTGCAACTGGCGTCCATAGTATGAAGTTTGGAATTTTATATACATATCATATAGGAGAGCGTATTTATGAGCATCAAATTTCAAGTTCAGGTCATCATATGGGTATGATTCCGAATTCAAGTGCACTTTAACATCTGTCAGCTTGCAGTGGTCAAACTTACTGACATCCTTTGTTTTATCATTTTTACGATTTGTTTGGAGAGCTAGTATGACATATCGGGGCTTTTCCATCTGCGATGACGTTTTGACAGACCACGTGTGATGAGTCGTTGCTGGTAGCGTGGGGTACTCGTATATGTCCCAGCTCCTAAATGGCATTTGTATTTCACGACCGCTTTCAATGATTTTATATAAAGCAATTTTCTCATGATCGGCCACATTAACATGGGGAATGCGCCACTGAAGTTTCGAGATTGAGATGTTTACATCATCTGTCGGTGATATGACCGCATCTTCATCCATCCTGCTTCGTATTAATATGAGTTCATGTTTAGCGTTGGCAATAATTTTATTGTAATCTTCAGCAAAGCCCAGCAATGTTTTTAGAGGGATGCAGAAATTGAAGAATCCGTGGGGGGATGTAATTGATTTATCTGGCGACCAACTAGCGTTGTATAACATGCGACTCTCATTTGGGTTTAATGATATGTAATTTTTTAGTGTTGTTGCTATTCCAAGATTTCGAGTTCTATCAATTTCTACACCATTGATTTCATAGCGAATTTCCTCAAAGAGAAACGCTATAGCATTATTTACTAGCCCTGCAGTGCTGGATATTGTTCCGTCAGGTTTAGTTACTGTTCCCTCAATGTATATGAAACTTTCAGCTGGGAGGATATACAGGTCTTGGTTTTGCACCGAAATGCGGGTTTCATCACTGTTTTTAAATGAAGAGGTGAACGATGAGTAAGTGTGGTAGTCAATTTTTGTTATGCTATTGTCATGGCTCGTGCCTTCAGTAATATCCAAGATGTTGTTCATTGCTTCAAATTTAGTCCTATTGATTTTAGAAATTGTATATTATCAGCTCTCAGTTGACGTCTTGTTCGCTTCAAGGTTGTCGGTTGACTAATGTTTTCCGTGAAGTTCATCCTGTTTATATGCTTATTGCTGCTGTTGCTGCCGTAGACTATCATTCTGTGGCTTTAAATGTAGTCTGATAGTTATCGTTTCACCTCGAAAATTTATTAAATCTCCGTCCTGATCAACTAACTTTAGTGTGAGCGAACTAACACGTTTGACGTTCACCGGTAAATAGATCACATTCGCTGGAACCTCTACTATTTTATAGCCTGGCCCCACGGTTGGGGCAAATTCATGCAGCATATGCACCTGTTTATTGTTGATATATGAGCCTGATATGATGTTACATTCAACCCTTATAGTATTAACTTTTATAATATTGACGGGTAGATCTGATGTATGTAATATATTTGCTTCCAGTACACGTTTCCCAAATCCCAACAGCGGCGCGATAGATCGCTCTTTATCAAAATGTATAACTTCAGTAGCTTTTATTTCACTCTTCAAGGTATTATTGTTTGCCCTTATTAAGACTGTTGCCTTGCTGCTGCTGCTGCTCTTATTTAAGCTTTGCTGTACTGAAGCTGCTATGTCATCAATCTCGTATGATCCCACAGGTATTTCGATACACGCATCTCCCACATGCATTAAGTTGTTGCTGTCATCAATATTCGGTATAGAATTGTATGTTTGAAAGTCAATTAATCCGCAAACGTAGTCTCCAGCTAATTCCAATGGGGGAAAGTATTCAGCGGTGAGAACCGATGCATTGCCAGTAAGAGAGAGTGTTATCGACATGGCTACTTGTTATGAAATGTCTATGTTTGCACTTGAAGGCCTTTATTTATACATTATGTAAGAATTCTAAGCATAAGTGTCCGCAAATCACTGAGTTGAAATTTTGATGAGCTGTATAGTTGTATGTGACTGCATCTCCCAAATAATTTACAACTTCCCGAGGTGGCTGCAGATTTCCAAAACTATCAAAGTAATTTATGATATCTCCATTCTTCTTATACGCTACCCAATGCGTTCCAGGTCCAGATGAAACATCTAGATTTATAATTCCGCTCTCATTTCTCCATGGTTTTTTAGGTAATTGATCGCGCATAAATACTCCTCTAAAGTGGGCTATATGCTGTGCATATTTACGCAGATCATTTTCATTGAGTGCTCTTTTGGGTAGCGACTTTATTAGTTTTTTGGTTGGGTGTTGAGAAAAAGTCCCAGTCCTTTCCTATATGGCTTTAGAAATAATCCTTGTCCAGGTTTTCCTAGCGCTATAGCTTCCATTGTCTCATTATGACGTTTCGCTTCCTGCAGCTCCCGACGTGCGACACTTGCGGCGTTTACAGCTTTAGCTATACCTGCTGCACCTCCAGATAGCGCTCCAACGGCTGAAAGACCTGCAAAAAGTGGAATGAGGAACGGTAAAACTCCTCCTACTTTAGGTACTGGTATCACTCTAGGCGTAGTGTAAGATTTTTTCTTCCCCTTGATAACATTCTTTGCCGCACTTAGGGCAATTGTAGTAGCTTCCAACAGGTCTTTCGGCTTTTTCAGCTTTAACACTTTTCTAGCATTACGTACAGCTTCGCGGAATGATGGACGTAACGTATTCTTCTTCTTCTTCGAGCAGGTAATTTTTGCTTTGACACCCATTCCAACTTTAATTTTAGCTTTCATGGCGTTTGTTACTAATAGCGCGTTAGCACGTTCTGCAAAGCTAGCGTCTTTAGATGTTACTCGTTGCCAGGCTTTTTCTTCTAAAATACGGTCAGCTATATGTCGGCCGCTTAAGTCCTTATGATCTCGATATGCAATATCATGCTGTTTGCAGGCTGCGTCTAGTGGGTTGATGCCAGGATCACCGCGGGCTAGTCTTTTAGCTAACTTTGTTCCTGGACCACAGTATTGATATCCCGGTAGATGAAGCTCAAGCGGTAACTTATTTATAACAGTGTTTAACAGTCCTCCCCCCCTTGGCAGCTCTTCGATGAATGGTGCGTTTCTTACTATGGTCAATCATTTTATAGGTTTACTGTAAGACTTATTAAAACCTATAAAAGTACGGGTATTTATAGGGATTGGGTTAGTGTGCAACATGAAGTTTATCAAGCAACAAGCGTGTCTACCAGTTAGAAATACTGATGTGGAAATTACAAGTACATCAAAGAAGCATGGGGTGCTGCTACCAAACAGTATAAGAGGTATTATTGTTGGACCGTCGAATTGTGGCAAGACAAATGTTATGCTAAGTCTACTGGAGCATCCTAACGGTCTGAGATTCGAGAATATATACATTTACTCAAAGTCGCTAAGTCAGCCGAAATACGAGTATTTAGGAGAAGTTGTAGCTCACATATCAGGTTTGGGCTATTATACGTTTTCTAACAACCACGATGTTATACCACCGGAGGAAGCAAAGCCAAACTCAATTTTCATCTTTGATGATGTAGCCTGCGATAAACAAAATAATATTAGAGCCTACTTTTGTATGGGGAGACATAACGACATTGACAGCTTTTACCTCTGTCAAACTTATACTCATATACCAAAGCATCTAATCCGAGATAATGCAAACTTTCTGATCATATTCAAACAAGATGATTTGAACCTGAAGCATGTATACAATGATCATGTGAATAGTGATATGGAATTCGCAAAGTTCAGAAAAGCGTGTGCAAACTGTTGGAAAGACAAATATGGATTCTTAGTAATTGATAAGGACAGCCCCATGGGCAAAGGTCGATATCGAAAAGGCTTTGATGTATTCATGAGCCTATGAAGGAGCCCACCTAATCAGCTGACCAGGTCTTTCAGCTCTGCCTGGCTGGTCTGTCTGGCTGGTCTGTCTGGCTGGTTGGCTGGTCTGTCTGGCTGGTTGGCTGGTCTGTCTGGCTGGTTGGCTGGTCTGTCTGGCTGGTCTGTCTGGCTGGTTGGCTGGTCTGTCTGGCTGGTTGGCTGGTCTGTCTGGCTGGTTGGCTGGTCTGTCTGGCTGGTCTGTCTGGCTGGTTGGCTGGTCTGTCTGGCTGGTTGGCTGGTCTGTCTGGCTGGTTGGCTGGTCTGTCTGGCTGGTTGGCTGGTCTGTCTGGCTGGTCTGTCTGGCTGGTTGGCTGGTCTGTCTGGCTGGTTGGCTGGTCTGTCTGGCTGGTCTGTCTGGCTGGTTGGCTGGTCTGTCTGGCTGGTTAGCTGGTCTGTCTGGCTGGTTGGCTGGTCTGTCTGGCTGGTTGGCTGGTCTGTCTGGCTGGTCTGTCTGGCTGGTTGGCTGGTCTGTCTGGCTGGTTGGCTGGTCTGTCTGGCTGGTTGGCTGGTCTGTCTGGCTGGTCTGTCTGGCTGGTTGGCTGGTCTGTCTGGCTGGTTGGCTGGTCTGTCTGGCTGGTTGGCTGGTCTGTCTGGCTGGTTGGCTGGTCTGTCTGGCTGGTTGGCTGGTCTGTCTGGCTGGTCTGTCTGGCTGGTTGGCTGGTCTGTCTGGCTGGTTGGCTGGTCTGTCTGGCTGGTCTGTCTGGCTGGTTGGCTGGTCTGTCTGGCTGGTTAGCTGGTCTGTCTGGCTGGTTGGCTGGTCTGTCTGGCTGGTCTGTCTGGCTGGTTGGCTGGTCTGTCTGGCTGGTTGGCTGGTCTGTCTGGCTGGTCTGTCTGGCTGGTTGGCTGGTCTGTCTGGCTGGTTAGCTGGTCTGTCTGGCTGGTTGGCTGGTCTGTCTGGCTGGTCTGTCTGGCTGGTTGGCTGGTCTGTCTGGCTGGTTGGCTGGTCTGTCTGGCTGGTTGGCTGGTCTGTCTGGCTGGTTGGCTGGTCTGTCTGGCTGGTCTGTCTGGCTGGTTGGCTGGTCTGTCTGGCTGGTTGGCTGGTCTGTCTGGCTGGTTGGCTGGTCTGTCTGGCTGGTCTGTCTGGCTGGTTGGCTGGTCTGTCTGGCTGGTTGGCTGGTCTGTCTGGCTGGTCTGTCTGGCTGGTTGGCTGGTCTGTCTGGCTGGTTAGCTGGTCTGTCTGGCTGGTTGGCTGGTCTGTCTGGCTGGTCTGTCTGGCTGGTTGGCTGGTCTGTCTGGCTGGTTGGCTGGTCTGTCTGGCTGGTTGGCTGGTCTGTCTGGCTGGTCTGTCTGGCTGGTTGGCTGGTCTGTCTGGCTGGTTAGCTGGTCTGTCTGGCTGGTTGGCTGGTCTGTCTGGCTGGTCTGTCTGGCTGGTTGGCTGGTCTGTCTGGCTGGTTGGCTGGTCTGTCTGGCTGGTTGGCTGGTCTGTCTGGCTGGTCTGTCTGGCTGGTTGGCTGGTCTGTCTGGCTGGTCTGTCTGGCTGGTTGGCTGGTCTGTCTGGCTGGTTAGCTGGTCTGTCTGGCTGGTTGGCTGGTCTGTCTGGCTGGTCTGTCTGGCTGGTTGGCTGGTCTGTCTGGCTGGTTGGCTGGTCTGTCTGGCTGGTTGGCTGGTCTATCTGGCTGGTCTGTCTGGCTGGTTGGCTGGTCTGTCTGGCTGGTTAGCTGGTCTGTCTGGCTGGTTGGCTGGTCTGTCTGGCTGGTCTGTCTGGCTGGTTGGCTGGTCTGTCTGGCTGGTTGGCTGGTCTGTCTGGCTGGTTGGCTGGTCTGTCTGGCTGGTTGGCTGGTCTGTCTGGCTGGTCTGTCTGGCTGGTTGGTTGGTCTGTCTGGCTGGTTGGTTGGTCTGTCTGGCTGGTTGGCTGGTCTGTCTGGCTGGTCTGTCTGGCTGGTCGGTCTGTCTGTCTGTCTGGCTGGTCTGTCCGGCTGATCTATCAGGTTGACCTGCCTGGTACGTCTGGATCTATATAAATGCTTATTAGCATAGCTGTATATCATTGTAGCTGTAACCACACGTGTAGCAACATGAATGAAAAATTGATGAAGGATATTATAAAAACACGTGAGGCTATACGAAGAAAATATAAAGCTCTCAAGACTGGTAAAATTGAATCTGAAGCTCAATTAGAGGAAACATTTAAACCTATAACCAACACGCTGAAAAAGCTCACAACAACAGCAGCATCAGTGAAACTTGAACCAAAAGAAGAAGAAGATGAAATTAAGCACGAGGGCAATGAAGAAGCATACACACCACCACCACCACCACGTAAATACTTAAAGCTAGAGCCACCGAGTTATTCTGAGAAGGTTCAACTGACTAATCCACCGACATATCAACTTGAGGACTACCAGGGCAACCCCATTAAAGGTGGATTCTATGAAAAGGAATTGCAGAAAGTTAAACACTCAGATCTCTACCTTGTTGAAAAAATATTGAAAAAGAGTGGTGATAAAGTTTATGTTAAATGGCTGGGGTTCTCACGAGAACACAATTCTTGGATAAATGCTAATGATGTATTATAAATTAAATAAAAAGACATTTTTTTATAACAAATTTGTTTTATTTTCAAATCTTATGCTATATATTTTTTCATGATGATGTTGGTTTAATATGGGCTCTAGGATTTTGCCTGTATTGATGACTCTCTGTTGAAATCTGCATCTATCAAGGGCACTTATATGCCATTGTCCCATACGGCTAGCTCTATAAGCGAAATCCCATACATGCATAATGTGTAATTCAGGCGCTAGTGTAAATCGAACCCTTTTCTGCATTCTCTACAGCTGCTTTTGGTGATCTGGACATAAAAATTTACTAGGCGTTGAACTTCCCGTTTGTACCGCTCCACAAAACAGCATCCACATGTATCTGGTCCACAAGTTGTTTTATCGTTCGACCATGGGCAGTTCTTGTAATGTGCTCCATGTATAGAATAAACTTTTCCAGCATTTTCGTATTCTTGAACATATCTATAGAGTTGTTCTATTTTACCCTTATGCTCCTCCAACAGTATACTAGAATATTCTTCGAGAAATTTTGGTATGTTCATATTTACTTATCTTTTATCTGCTGATATCTTATGGATGAAGAAGTATCTTTACTCTCAGATGATGATGATGATGATTGCTTCGATTTAATTGATAGAGAATTCAGTTGATATTTTAATTCTTTTACTTTGCTTCCTTTATCACCCTTTTCCTCAAGCAATCTGGTAGAATCCTTATAACTGTTCATCACCGCAACCGGAAGAAAACTAACCTAACATTCCCCCTTCAAGGATTTATATACATAATAATTGAATCAAAGATCATTACAAAAGATCCCTCAAGAGCTTCTTTAATTCTTAATTCAACTAGCTTCCCACAGCTGGCGCTCACATTTCGCACCAACTTCCCACCCCATGCCGGTTCTGGGCCACGCAAACATACATCCAGAGCCTTAAGTCACATCCCCAAATCCCATGCCAGCTCTGGGCCATATCCCATGCCATTTCTGCACCACCTTCAAATCCCATGCCTGCTCTGGGCCACCCCATCCAAGACACAAACTTACATCCAGAGCTTTCAGTCACACCCCAAATCCCATGCCGGTTCTACACCACATCCAAGACCAGAACTTTCACCCATCTCCAACCACCAACTGTAAGCCACCTTATCCAGGACTCACACCAAAAAATACCCCATACACCCACATCAAGAGCTTTCAAGCCACCTTATCCAAGACACAAACCTAAAACACCTCGTACACCTACATAAAGAGCTTTCACCCATCTCCACACACCAACTCTAAGCCACCTTATCCAAGACACAAACCTAAAACACCTCGTACACGTACATAAAGAGCTTTCAGACCCCCCCAAATCCTAGGCCGGTACGAAGCCACCTGAGAGGTGGCGCCGTACCGGTATAGCTCTACTACTAAGAAAATAATTAATGCTGTTTTCGGAAAAACTATGGAAAATGTGCGAAAATATTCAAACATAAAACTATGTACAAAGTGGGAGGGGCGGTATGGCGCTAGAAACCTCATTGCAGCACCGAATTTCCATAGTCGCACAATTTTCAATGAAAATTTAGTAGCAGTTGAATTACGAAAGCTGGTAGTTAAATTCGATAAACCATTATACATTGGTATGGCGATTCTCGATATTTCTAAAATAGCACTGTACGAATTCCATTATGACTTTATGCTAAAAGAGTTGGATGCTGATAAATGCAAAATAATGTACATGGATACGGATTCATTAGTATATGAAATAAAAAATGTTGACATATACAATATTATGAAGAAAAACATAGATAAATTTGATACTAGTGATTATCCTATGACCAACCAGTTTAATATGCCGCAAGCAAATAAAAAAGTTCCTGGATTGATGAAAGATGAATTAAATGGCTGAATAATGACATTGTTTGTAGGCTTAAGGTCTAAAATGTACTCCCTTGAAATAGATGGTGTTGATGAAGTGAAGAAAGCAAAAGGGGTAAAGAAGAACGTTGTGGCGAAAACTTTGCAGATTAGCGACTATATTGAATGTTTGCAAAATTCAAAAAGCAAGATAGCTGAGCAAAAAAGCATTCGTTCATATAGTCATAAAGTGTACACTTTAAACCAAGCAAAGATCGCTTTAAACCCACAGGATGATAAACGCTGCATTATGGACAACGGGATCGACACTCTACCATGGGGACATTTTTCAGTGCAGCAGCAGCAGCAGCAAGAAGACATGGATGTAGAATAAAATTCACACAAGTGCAATATGTAAATAGTATGAATAAAAGAATAATTATAACTTTTTATAAAAAATTTGTTTTATTTAAAAATTCCCTTATTACAAAAACATTTTTCAGAGCACATCGGCCTTCGTGTATTATGCAGGATAAGAAGCCATTTGTTGTTGTTGATAGTTTGGGGCATCCCTCTTCTTCTACATCATATATGGTTAGCTCCTCTCCAAATAATTCCTGAATCCATTGTTTCTTTCCAGCTCCTTTAACATAGATTATTTTATCATGCAGCAGATCTCCAACTGAATATAGTGTGCGGTAGGGAATGTATCCATCACCCCATCTGAATCCATGGTGATTGCGTCTCAGCCACTCAACTTGTTTCTTTTCAGACCGAGTTAGATGTTTATGTGGGAATGGTGGTTGGAATATGTAGTGCTGTATTTGATTTTCACAATTTAAAAGAGCCAATTCTTTGAAAATAAATTGATTGTTTTGTAATTTGAATCCTTGAAGATCGATGATAATGGCATCCATTTCAAGCAATTTTCCTGACTTCGTTGGTTAGAGGTGTATATTCCACTATTCGATCATGTAGCAATAAACAGTATGCTGTTGTGTTAGTGGGAACGTTTTCCGATGTTTTGAATTCCAACCTTATATCCACAGGACCTGTTTTAATGGTTTCGTTTTGCCGAGAGCAATCAATGACTACGATCGGAGCATCACACATAAACTCTTCCCTTGAATTTTATGTACATATCATATAATCATATAATCATCATATAATACCGGAGACAGACTTGTGGTATAGCAATTGAGATCGGGATATTGCAATATTGCCATATTGCAATATAAAAATTTGAAGACACACTTGCATTAGTATACTGAGTTATTTGGTTGTCATTTATCTGTCAGCTTTGCAAATCGAAAAAAATTATTGTGCTGCAGTTAAATTGAAGTTAAATATGAATAGAAATATTGTGAAATTATTATTAATTTATATTAAAAATAAAAGTGAAATAGAAAATTGAAGAATTAAAATTCTGTTCGAAATTATCATTTTGAGTTATGCCCAGACTATTTTTCGGTTTAAATCTAGGGTATACTGAGCTATACCACGAAGTTTTTCTCAATTGGGATATTGAGTTTCAATGTTGAGTATACTGAGTGTATACCGAGATTTTTTCTCAGTATATAGAGACACACCTGAAGTATATTGCAATATTGCTCATATTGTAATTACTATACCACAAGTGTGTCTCCGGTATAAGAGAGCATATTTATGAGCATCAAATTTCAAGTTCAGGTCATCATATGGGTATGATTCCGAATTCAAGTGTACTTTAACATCTGTCAGCTTGCAGTGGTCAAATTTACTGACATCCTTGGTTTTATCATTTTTACGATTTGTTTGGAGAGCTAGTATGACATATCGGGGCTTTTCCATCTGCGATGACGTTTTGACAGACCACGTGTGATGAGTCGTTGCTGGTAGCGTGGGGTACTCGTATATGTCCCAGCTCCTAAATGGCATTTGTATTTCACGACCGCTTTCAATGATTTTATATAAAGCAATTTTCTCATGATCGGCCACATTAACATGGGGAATGCGCCACTGAAGTTTCGAGATTGAGATGTTTACATCATCTGTCGGTGATATGACCGCATCTTCATCCATCCTGCTTCGTATTAATATGAGTTCATGTTTAGCGTTAGCGATAATTTTATTGTAATCTTCAGCAAAGCCCAGCAATGTTTTTAGAGGGATGCAGAAATTGAAGAATCCATGGGGGGATGTAATTGATTTATCCGGCGACCAACTAGCGTTGTATAACATGCGACTCTCATTTGGGTTTAATGATATGTAATCTTTTAGTGTTGTTGCTATTCCAAGATTTCGAGTTCTATCAATTTCTACACCATTGATTTCATAGCGAATTTCCTCAAAGAGAAACGCTATAGCATTATTTACTAGCCCTGCAGTGCTGGATATTGTTCCGTCAGGTTTAGTTACTGTTCCCTCAATGTATATGAAACTTTCAGCTGGGAGGATATACAGGTCTTGGTTTTGCACTGGAATGCGGGTTTCATCACTATTTTTAAATGAAGAGGCGAACGATGAGTAAGTGTGGTAGTCAATTTTTGTTATGCTATTATCATGGCTTGTGCCTTCAGTAATATCCAAGATGTTATTCATTGCTTCAAATTTAGTCCTATTGATTTTAGAAATTGTATATTATCAGCTCTCAGTTGACGTCTTGCTCGCTTCAAGGTTGCCGGTTGACTAATGTTTTCCATGAAGTTCATCCTATTTATATGCTTATTGCTGCTGTTGCTCCCGTAGACTATCATTCTGTGGCTTTAAATGTAGCCTGATAGTTATCGTTTCACCTCGAAAATTTATTAAATCTCCGTCCTGATCAACTAGCTTTAGTGTGAGCGAACTAACACGTTTGACGTTCACCGGTAAATAGATCACATTCGCTGGAACCTCTACTATTTTATAGCCCGGCCCCACGGTTGGGGCAAATTCATGCAGCATATGCACCTGTTTATTGTTGATGTATGAGCCTGATATGATGTTACATTCAACCCTTATAGTATTAACTTTTATAATATTGACGGGTAGATCTGATGTATGTAATATATTTGCTTCCAGTACACGTTTCCCAAATCCCAACAGCGGTGCGATAGATCGCTCTTTATCAAAATGTATAACTTCAGTAGCTTTTATTTCACTCTTCAAGGTATTATTGTTTGCCCTTATTAAGACTGTTGCCTTGCTGCTGCTGCTGCTCTTATTTAAGCTTTGCTGTACTGAAGCTGCTATGTCATCAATCTCGTATGATCCAACAGGTATTTCGATACACGCATCTCCCACATGCATTAAGTTGTTGCTGTCATCAATATTCGGTATAGAATTGTATGTTTGAAAATCAATTAATCCACAAACGTTGTTAGGGCTTAGAATGCCTAAAACTCAATGGACTGCAGGGCAACTTAGAAATAAACCAAGTTTAACTATTCGAACTTTATTTACAATTCTCAATTTTCACAATTTATAAATTCAATTTAAATTAATTCTTCACAATTCTAAGTTCAATATATTTAACATTCACTGGCTACTAACTTCAAGCTATTTAATAAAACATTTATCAGGTTTAGTTCAGATGAGATAATAATTCAAGTTTATTTATATTACACTTAATTAAATCAATTCATTACTACACTTAAAATTAATATTAATAGTCACTTTTGATTAGATTGCTTTGTTATGCTTGACTAGGTTATTCTTGATGTCCAGCAATATTGCCGTTGCTGAATCTGAGACTGGATGCTGCTGGAGCTGCTGTTGTAGGTTCGTTTAGCTACTCGTACTAGATGCTGCCTCTAAGTACGCCAATATTGGGAGGGCTGAAATTCAATGTTATTTAGAAATATTCTTTTAATTTAAACGCCACTTGATATTTCAGATTACTATGATTTGAAAACTAGGAATGTACATTAACTCGTCACGTAAAATGTACAATTGGGAGTTTACAGGTATTTAGGAGTTGGGATAATTTACATGAACTCGACCCGTTCCATGTAAACCAAGTTGGATTTCGATTAATTTACACCAACTCGATCCGTTAGATGTAAATTATTATTTGAGATTACATGAAGTCGACACGTTCCATGTACCTTGGGTTGAGATCACTTGTTTATTAGAATTTCTTCGAGCTCGAATCGCAACGAAGATCAATTGTGATCTGAGATTTTCGATCGACTGGCTGCGCTATATATTTCGTTCCTGACAATGGCAATTTTTTGGAAGGCAATGTGGGGGGGCCATTGGAATTGGAATTTGCTTCAGTTATTGTGTATGTGTCCCTTCTTGTTATGTATATCAGCTTTTTGATACATAACAGCTGATTTATATATTTTGTTGTGACATTTGGTTGGGGTATAGCATGGATGCGAATAGGTGAGTTTGTCTTGTTTGATTAATTATTTTAATATTTATAATTTTACTTCTTTCTTTTTTTGTTTTATGTTTTGGTGGATGCGGAGCCAAATATGCTGGACTGGAGCTTGTAGGGTTGTCAGGTTAGTAGGTTTTGTATATAGAATGTTTTCTTGGTGATAAATTTGTTTGTTTACAGGAATATGATATCTGCAAGACGTCGGTGGAGTATAAAACTTGGTTTCCTCAAGATTGTTCATGGTAAGTATGTATATTGACAATATTTTATTTATGATGTTAATATTTATATTTTTAGGGTCTAATTTAGGATTGAACATCCTCCCGGGCCTTGAAGCGATAGCTTCAATTTCTCCATTGTTTTGGTTTTAAATATTGTTGTTGTTAGAAAGGTGTTGTTTTTGTTTAATAAAAAAAATTTTATTATGCTTATGTAGATATGTTTTATTTATTCAACTTCCTTTTTTCTTCCCTTTTGTCTGATGCTTCACCTTGTTTTGGGGATTGTAGAGTTATGCGGCATCGTCGATCTTTAAGGAATGTGAACCTTAATGTACCTTCCTTACTTTTGTGCCGGTAAGAACGCTTGGCTGCATTAATTTTGTCCCACGGTAGAGGTAGGTTTTTAATTTTTTGCCATAATGCTGGTTCCACAATGATGTTGGGTGGAGGTTGACGTGCCCTATACTCGTCCAGCGATATTCGTTTTTTTTTTTTTTGGGTGGTTTGACACTAGGTGCTTGGGCAGTGCTGTGGGTGGACGTTGGTTATGACTTATGGGAGCGTTTTGTAGACGTCCGCCGACTCTTAAAATTTTGTCGCTGTCTATGAATGGGTTCAAATTTTTTAGTTTGCTTTTTGGATGTACAGTCTTGTGTAATTCTAGATGACGGAGATCATTGGGAAAGTGTAGTTGTTGATGAAACTTCACCCAAAGGTTCGTGGCTCGTTCAAGCTCTTGTGTTGATAGCCAAAGTTGCCTTGGTCCGGGGCGTTTGACTGTACGGAGACAATATGCCGTGACGCGAATTAATTTTGAAAATGAGGAGAACCTTTTTAGTAGCTCTAACATAAATGGATTTTCATCATACATGGTATGTAACCCGTGAATATGTTTCCTGGTTTCTAGTTCTGTTTCCTCGAAACTCGGTGAATGAGGCCAGTGGCTGGGATCTTGAACTAGCCAATGAGGTCCGCTCCACCACTGTGTTGTAGTGATCAGTTCGTTTGGTAGAACTCCTCTGGAAGCGAGGTCAGCTGGATTGTCTTTCGATGAGACATGATGCCATGGTGCATTCCCTATTAATGTGAAGATTTCGCTTGTGAGATTTGCCACGAAAGTGGTCCACTTTCTTGGTTGTCCTTTTAGCCATGAGAGGACAATTGATGAGTCTGTCCACATGTGTGTTTCGATGTTGTCAAGCTGTAAGATATTGCGAGTATGCCGTACTAATTTTGCGGCTAATACTGCACCACAAAGTTCCAATCTTGGTATAGATATTTGTTTGATCGGAGCGACTTTAGTTTTGGAGGTGATGATCTGGATTTTCACGTTGTGGTCCGGGGTAGATATTCGACAGTAGATTACGGCTGCATAGGCGTTTTGCGAGGCGTCACTAAAGGCGTGGAGTTGGATGTCCTGAGAGTTCTGAGTAGTTCCTAACCATCGTGGAATGCGAAGCTGTTCAAGTAGGGGGAGTTGAGCCTTTATCATGGACCATGAATGTTGTATTTTCGAAGGAACGGGCTCATCCCAGGTACTGCCAAGGATCCACAATGATTGCATCAGAATTTTTGCAGTAATTATCACTGGTGAAATCCAGCCTAATGGATCATAAAGTTTGGCAATCTCTGGTAGAAGCTCTCGTTTGCTCAACGTATGATGTTCTTGAGTTATCTTTATTCTGTAGCTGAATGTGTCAGAGGAAGGGTACCACATAACACCTAAAGATTTAATGCCTTGATCTGGGTTGATGTCAATAGGATCAGACACTGCTCTATCCTCTTCTGGGATGGTGGCTAGAATGGAATTGTCATTTGTAAGCCACTTTTTGAGCTTGAAACCGCCGCGGAGGAGAAGTTCGTTGAAGTCCTTGTGGATTGTTATTGCTTCATTGATCGAATCTGCACCCGTGAGTAGATCATCAACGTAGAAATCGTTAAGTATTATTTCGGAAGCCCGTGGATAGGAGTTACGTTCGTCGGTGGCTAGCTGCTGGATTGTACGAATTGCTAAGTATGGAGCGCAAGTAACACCAAACGTTACCGTGGTTAGACAGTACTCTTGTAAGGGATTCGAGGGGGATTCTCGCCATATGATCCTTTGATATGTTACATCGTCTGGATGTACCAATACTTGACGGTACATTTTAACAATATCTGATACCAGCACGAATTTGAATTTCCTCCATCGAGTAAGAACTGCAATGTAGGACCGGTCAGCAACACATCGTTGAGGGAGTGCCCGGAACTAGTTTGTCTCGACGCATCGAATACAATTCGCAGCTTTGTAGAAGTACTCTCTTTGTAGACTGCATGATGCGGTAAGTAGAAACTTTTGTAGAAGATGGAATTACCTTGCTGTACTTTGGTCTCGTCTTCTGAGTTTGTTGCTGGAATCATGTGTTTTAGTTGGTATTCATTGATGCACTTGGCGTACTCGTCCTTTAACTCTGGGTTTGACAAAAAGCGTCGTTCGAGGTTCAAGAAACTTCCAATGGCGGCTGCCCGCGACCGTCCTAGTGATTGTTGGTGTTGTTCGCTGATGAAAGGTAACCGCACACAATATCTGCCATCCATGAGACGTTGATGTGATTCCTGGTAGATTGTTTCGCATTTTTGATCATCTGGATTTATTGCTGGTATGGTTGGAACCTCTTCAATGGCCCAAAATTGTTGTAACTGTTGGCTGAGAGTTGTTAGCGATGCCATAGACGTAAAGGTGTTGGGTGAAGAGAATTCACTGGTATTACTTGATGTTTTCCCGCATAATATCCAGCCTAATAGAGTCTCTTGTGCGATTGGTTGGTCTTGAAGTCCTTTTCGAATGTTGGGTAATATTAAGGATCCGTAAATATTAGCTCCTAATATTACATCAATTCGTCCTGGTTGATTAAAGGTGGGGTCAGCCAACTTTATCCCTTCAATATGTTTCCAGTCGATGGGTACAAAGGGTCTTGATGGTAAGAAGGACGTTAAAGTTTTTAAGACAAGGGCTTGTAGATTCAACTGATAACCCCCGGGCTGAATAACCAGGGCCGTTTCCACCATTGACCGGGAAATTCCAGCGTTGGATTGTTGTACACCCAATATATTCACAAGGACTGGCTTCTTTTGTAGTGAAAGTGATTGGGCGGCATATTCTGTCAGAAAGGATGTTTGCGAGCCTGGATCTATGAGTGCTCGAAAAGTTTTACGTACTTTCCGGGCTCCTTCTAAAGTTACGATTGCAGTAGAGAGAAGAACTTCTTTACACATTGCTGAGTGTAGAGAATTAAGCGTGGCTGTGGTTTGCATAGATCGTGGCGGAGATGCTTCGTTCTCTGATTTCGTTGCGGTATTTTGCGGGGGACCTCTATCGGCGTCGTGCAATAGAGTATGATGACGTTTGTTGCAATGTCGACATGTAAACTTGCTCGGACAGTTTGCTCCCATATGTCCTCGTCCCAGACAATTGATGCACAAACCATTTTTGCGTGTTATGTGATTTCTCTTTGCTAGTGTTGAATTCATAAATTTAGAACAATTCCTCAACGGGTGATCTTCTCCACATATTTCGCAAGCGTGATGATGTCCTGTGACGAATGACTGAATCCTTGGTGGTGTTGAGAGATTTCGTTGGGTTTTACTTGATGATGGCCCCTTTTTTCCTATGGCTTCTAGTGTTCGAAAGCGTGCCTCCAAGAATTCGCGTAGCATCGTCCATGATGGTATCTCAGTGCTCTTACTATTGCCTTGCTCCCATAGCTGGAGCGTTTCGGTCGGTAGCTTTTGACCTATCACGTAGACTATCATCGCGTCCCACGTTTCCACTGCCACTCCGAGATTATAGAGAGCTTGTAGACATTCCGTTGTCACGTCCATCAAACTTATAATTCCTTGTGCCGATTCAGAAGATACGGAAGATTGATTAAGTAGGAGTTTTAGTTGTGCGTTGACTAACACTCTCTTGTTGTTATACCTCTCTTTTAGGAGATCCCAAGCTGGAATGTAGTTATCGTTAGTTACTAGTACCTGTCGCAAGAGACCTTCAGCTTCTCCACTTAGATGTAACTTCAAGTATTGAAGTTTCTGTGCGTCAGACAGATTATGATTCTCATGAATCAGGCTTGTGTAGAGATCATGAAAAGTTGTCCATTTCCGATAATCTCCAGAGAATTTTTCCAATGAGATTCGTGGAAGCTTGATAAGATGTTCCTTACTTGACATGGCTATCTCCCTTTCCTGTACTCTGGGAGACTGATTGCCTGCTGCTATTGGTGGATACTCGGTATCATACCGAGATTCTATTGCTGCGTAGTGTGTGTAGAAGAATGACTCCATTGCTTCGTATAGTTCTTCCTGGAAATATTTGTGGTTTAATATTTCCGAATCGACAGGTTCGTTGTTTTTTGCCACGAGAATCTGGATATGTGCTCGCTTTATTTCGTTGAATTGCTCTTGAAAATCCTGTAGTCGTTTTTTGTAATATGGTTCCGTTCGCCTTGCGGAGCCATCCTTTTTGTAATTCTTGATGAAATTTTCCAAGAGGTCCTTTCGTGCTATTTGCAATTTGATTTCAGCTTCCATCTTTTAATTTGATGTCACTGGTTAAATTTCTAAGCTACGCTGTGACCACTGAGTACTTTTATGCCGAATCCGGCTCGAAGGACCAAAATGTTAGGGCTTAGAATGCCTAAAACTCAATGGACTGCAGGGCAACTTAGAAATAAACCAAGTTTAACTATTCGAACTTTATTTACAATTCTCAATTTTCACAATTTATAAATTCAATTTAAATTAATTCTTCACAATTCTAAGTTCAATATATTTAACATTCACTGGCTACTAACTTCAAGCTATTTAATAAAACATTTATCAGGTTTAGTTCAGATGAGATAATAATTCAAGTTTATTTATATTACACTTAATTAAATCAATTCATTACTACACTTAAAATTAATATTAATAGTCACTTTTGATTAGATTGCTTTGTTATGCTTGACTAGGTTATTCTTGATGTCCAGCAATATTGCCGTTGCTGAATCTGAGACTGGATGCTGCTGGAGCTGCTGTTGTAGGTTCGTTTAGCTACTCGTACTAGATGCTGCCTCTAAGTACGCCAATATTGGGAGGGCTGAAATTCAATGTTATTTAGAAATATTCTTTTAATTTAAACGCCACTTGATATTTCAGATTACTATGATTTGAAAACTAGGAATGTACATTAACTCGTCACGTAAAATGTACAATTGGGAGTTTACAGGTATTTAGGAGTTGGGATAATTTACATGAACTCGACTCGTTCCATGTAAACCAAGTTGGATTTCGATTAATTTACAACAACTCGATCCGTTAGATGTAAATTATTATTTGAGATTACATGAACTCGACACGTTCCATGTACCTTGGGTTGAGATCACTTGTTTATTAGAATTTCTTCGAGCTCGAATCGCAACGAAGATCAATTGTGATCTGAGATTTTCGATCGACTGGCTGCGCTATATATTTCGTTCCTGACAATGGCAATTTTTTGGAAGGCAATGTGGGGGGGCCATTGGAATTGGAATTTGCTTCAGTTATTGTGTATGTGTCCCTTCTTGTTATGTATATCAGCTTTTTGATACATAACAGCTGATTTATATATTTTGTTGTGACATTTGGTTGGGGTATAGCATGGATGCGAATAGGTGAGTTTGTCTTGTTTGATTAATTATTTTAATATTTATAATTTTACTTCTTTCTTTTTTTGTTTTATGTTTTGGTGGATGCGGAGCCAAATATGCTGGACTGGAGCTTGTAGGGTTGTCAGGTTAGTAGGTTTTGTATATAGAATGTTTTCTTGGTGATAAATTTGTTTGTTTACAGGAATATGATATCTGCAAGACGTCGGTGGAGTATAAAACTTGGTTTCCTCAAGATTGTTCATGGTAAGTACTTATGTATATTGACAATATTTTATTTATGATGTTAATATTTATATTTTTAGGGTCTAATTTAGGATTGAACAAACGTAGTCTCCAGCTAATTCCAATGGGGGAAAGTATTCAGCGGTGAGAACCGATGCATTGCCAGTAAGAGAGAGTGTTATCGACATGGCTACTTGTTATGAAATGTCTATGTTTGCACTTGAAAGCCTTTATTTATACATTATGTAAGAATTCTAAGCATAAGTGTCCGCAAATCACTGATTCGAAATTTTGATGTGCTGTATAGTTGTATGTGACTGCATCACCCAAATAATTTACAACTTCCCGCGGCGGTTGCAGATTTCCAAAACTATCAAAGTAATTTATGATATCTCCATTTTTCTTATACGCTACCCAATACGTTCCAGGTCCAGATGAAACATCTAGATTTATAATTCCGCTCTCATTTCTCCATGGTTTTTTAGGTAATTGATCGCGCATAAATACTCCTCTAAAGTGGGCTATATGCTGTGCATATTTACGCAGATCATTTTCATTGAGTGCTCTTTTGGGTAGCGACTTTATTAGTTTTTTGGTTGGGTGTTGAGAAAAAGTCCCAGTCCTTTCCTATATGGCTTTAGAAATAATCCTTGTCCAGGTTTTCCTAGCGCTATAGCTTCCATTGTCTCATTATGACGTTTCGCTTCCTGCAGCTCCCGACGTGCGACACTTGCGGCGTTTACAGCTTTAACTATATGTACCTGCTGCACCTCCAGATAGCGCTCCAACGGCTGAAAGACATGCAAAAAGTGGAATGAGGAACGGTAAAACTCCTCCTACTTTAGGTACTGGTATCACTCTAGGCGTAGTGTAAGATTTTTTCTTCCCCTTGATAACATTCTTTGCCGCACTTAAGGCAATTGTAGTAGCTGCCAACAGGTCTTTCGGCTTTTTCAGCTTTAACACTTTTCTAGCATTACGTACAGCTTCACGGAATGATGGACGTAACGTATTCTTCTTCTTCTTCTTCGAGCAGGTAATTTTTGCTTTGACCCCCATTCCAACTTTTATTTTAGCTTTCATGGCGTTTGTTACTAATAGCGCGTTAGCACGTTCTGCAAAGCTAGCGTCTTTAGATGTTACTCGTTGCCAGGCTTTTTCTTCTAAAATACGGTCAGCTATATGTCGATCACTTAAGTCCTTATGATCTCGATATGCAATATCATGCTGTTTGCAAGCTGCATCTAGTGGGTTGATGCCAGGATCACCGCGGGCTAGTCTTTTAGCTAACTTTGTTCCTGGACCACAGTATTGATATCCCGGTAGATGAAGCTCAAGCGGTAACTTATTTATAACAGTGTTTAACAGTCCTCCCCCCTTGACAGCTCTTCGATGAATAGGTTTACTGTAAGACTGATTAGAATCTATAAAAGTATGGGTATTTATAGGGATTGGGTTAGTGTACAACATGAAGTTTATCAAGCAACAAGCGCGTCTACCAGTTAGAAATACTGATGTGGAAATTACAAGTACATCAAAGAAGCATGGGGTGCTGCTACCAAACAGTATAAGAGGGCTTATTGTTGGACCGTCGAATTGTGGCAAGACAAATGTTATGCTAAGTTTACTGGAGCATCCTAACGGTCTGAGATTCGAGAATATATACATTTACTCAAAGTCGCTAAGTCAGCCGAAATACGAGTATTTAGGAGAAGTTGTAGCTCACATATCAGGTTTGGGCTATTATACGTTTTCTAACAACCACGATGTTATACCACTGGAGGAAGCAAAGCCAAACTCAATTTTCATCTTTGATGATGTAGCCTGCGATAAACAAAATAATATTAGAGCCTACTTTTGTATGGGGAGGCATAACGACATTGACAGCTTTTACCTCTGTCAAACTTATACTCATATACCAAAGCATCTAATCCGAGATAATGCAAACTTTCTGATCATATTCAAACAAGATGATTTGAGCCTGAAGCATGTATACAATGATCATGTGAATAGTGATATGGAATTCGCAAAGTTCAGAAAAGCGTGTGCAAACTGTTGGAAAGACAAATATGGATTCTTAGTAATTGATAAGGACAGCCCCATGGGCAAAGGTCGATATCGAAAAGGCTTTGATGCATTCATGAGCCTATGAAGGAGCCCACCTAATCAGCTGACCAGGTCTTTCAGCTCTGTCTGGCTGGTCTGTCTGGCTGGTCGGTCTGTCTGTCTGTCTGGCTGGTCTGTCTGGCTGATCTATCTGGTTGACCCGCCTGGTACGTCTGGATCTATATAAATGCTTATTAGCGTAGCTGTATATCACTGTAGCTGTAACCACACGTGTAGCAACATGAATGAAAAATTGATGAAGGATATTATAAAAACGCGTGAGGCTATACGAAGAAAGTATAAAGCTCTCAAGACTGGTAAAATTGAATCTGAAGCTCAATTAGAGGAAACATTTAAACCAATAACCAGTACACTGAAAAAGCTCACAACAACAGCAGCATCAGTGAAACTTGAACCAAAAGAAGAAGAAGATGAAATTAAAAAAGAGGACAATGAAGAAGCATACACACCACCACGCAAATACTTAAAGCTAGAGCCACCGAGCATGAGTTATTCTGAGGATGATGATGATGATGATCAGTTTGTCACACTTATAAAAGAACCGAAATTAGAGTCTGCAGACCAGATACCTACTAAACAAATATAAACAACTCCTGGAAAATGATAGCACGAGAATTGATAAAACGTATGGAGCGTACTATAAGAACGATATGTGGAATATTGGTAATTCGAGATTAAAAGTTGATAAAGAATAATTTCTTATAGATGGCAAGCGGTACAAGATAACTGAAGGTCTAGCTGAATTAATTTTTATGAAAAAGCCTCGAGGCTACTCAAAAGAAGACTTGTCCAATTATCAAAAAATTGTAAATGATACATGCGCCCACAGACGTGATTTTAAGGAAAACCAGCAAATAAAAGGAACAAATAGCTTCAAATATAGAAACATAATAAAAAAGTTGATTCACACTCCTCATACTGGAACGGGAATAATGCAAATTCCAAAGAAAAATATCGATTACATATATTGGGATGACCCCAATGAGCTAGTTGATAGGCTCCGAATATTGATAGCATCGCAGCAAGCTGGAAATAATAGCCATAGTAATGAAATAGTGTCAATCATTGAGGAGTTGCGGGAAGCTGACATTATAGTATAAATATTCCCACCCACATAGAACTATTAACATTTCGGAAATGAGCGTTGACAAGTTTGGTCGATCTTTTAAACGGCAAAAATTTAGAGCAGTGGGTGATCGCGGTCCACCTGGAATTCCTGGAAAAGATGGTCCTGCTGGACCAAAAGGAAACGGTTTCAATTTAACATCAGATGGTGACTATGATCTTGCCTTGAAAAGAATCAAAAACCTAGGTGATCCAAAAGAAAATGCTGACGCTGCAACCAAAAACTATGTCGACGAAGAAATACGGGAAAGCATTGACAAAGCAGTAGAGAATCTAACGATGTTCATTTATCGCGAAATTGCGAAGATCGAAAATTATATATTCTCACACATAATTAATAAGAAGGCTGAAAATGGCATCTCTGAGTAAGAGGCAAGTAGTAAATGAGCTTCACAAACCTGCTCGTCGAAATTTTTCTAGGCGGAGAGTTATCATTAAAGGTCTGGATGATTTGTGGCAGGCTGACTTGGTGGAAATGGATGCATATAAACATGTAAACAAAGGATTCCGCTACTTACTGACTGTAATTGATGCATTTTCTAAATATGCCTGGGCTATGCCAATTAAAAGAAAAACCGGTCCAGAAGTCACAGAAGCGATGCAATCAATATTTAAAGATGGGCGCACACCTAACAATTTGCAAACGGATGATGGTAAGGAATTCTACAACTCTCACTTTCAAAAGCTAATGAGCAAATATAAAGTCAACCACTACTCAACATATACATCGCTTAAGGCATCAATAGTGGAAAGATTCAACCGAACTTTAAAGAGCATGATGTGGAAGGAATTTAGCATGAATGGATCCTTCAAATGGATTTCTATGATGAAAAAACTGCTATCACAATACAATGCAAAAAAACATCGAACAATTAAAATGCGCCCCTGTGATGTTAATAGGACAAATGAAAAGCTACTTCTTGCTACAGCCTATAATCACATCAAAATTGCCCCTTCACCTGCATATAAAATAGGAGACCGCGTCCGCGTAAGCAAATATAAACATCTATTTGAAAAAGGCTACACACCAAACTGGACAACTGAAATCTTTAAAATCTCCAAGGTTCAACTGACTAATCCACCGACATATCAACTTGAGGACTACCAGGGCAACCCCATTAAAGGTGGATTCTATGAAAAGGAATTGCAGAAAGTTAAACATTCAGATCTCTACCTAGTTGAAAAAATATTGAAAAAGAGCGGTGATAAAGTTTATGTTAAATGGTTGGGGTTCTCACGAGAACATAATTCTTGGATAAATGCTAATGATGTATTATAAATTAAATAAAAAGACATTTTTTTATAACAAATTTGTTTTATTTTCAAATCTTATGCTATATATTTTTTCACGATGATGTTGGTTTAATATGGGCTCTAGGATTTTGCCTGTATTGATGACTCTCTGTTGAAATCTGCATCTATCAAGGGCACTTATATGCCATTGCCCCATACGGCTAGCTCTATAAGCGAAATCCCATACATACATGATGTGTACTTCAGGCGCTAGTGTAAATCGAACCCTTTTCAGCATTCTCTACAGCTGCTTTTGGTGATCCGGACATAAAAATTTACTAGGCGTTGAACTTCCCGTTTGTACCGCTCCACAAAACAGCATCCACATGTATCTGGTCCACAAGTTGTTTTATCGTTCGACCATGGGCAGTTCATATAATGTACTCCATGTATAGAAATAACTTTTCCAGCATTTTCATATTCTTGAACATATCTATAGAGTTGTTCTATTTTACCCTTATGCTCCTCCAACAGAATACTAGAATATTCTTCGAGAAATTTTGGTATGCTCATATTTACTTATCTTTTATCTGCTGATATCTTATGGATGAAGAAGTATCTTTACTCTCAGATGATGATGATGATTGCTTCGATTTAATTGATAGAGAATTCAGCTGATATTTTAATTCTTTTACTTTGCTTCCTTTATCACCCTTTTCCTCAAGCAATCTGGTAGAATCCTTATAACTGTTCATCAACGCAACCGGAAGAAAACTAACCTAACATTCCCCCTTCAAGGATTTATATACATAATAATTGAATCAAAGATCATTACAAAAGATCCCTCAAGAGCTTCTTTAATTCTTAGTTCAACTAGCTTCTCACAGCTGGAGAGCTTTAAGTCACATCCCCAAATCCCGTGCCAGCTCTGGGCCATATCCCATGACATTTCTGCGCCACCTTCAATTCCTGCTCTGGGCCAAATTCCATGCCCGTTCTGCGCCACCTTCAAATACCATGTCTGCTCTGGGCCATATCCCATGCCATTTCTACACCACCTTCAAATCCCATGCCTGCTCTGGACCACCCCATCCACGACACAAGCTTACATCCAGAGCTTTCAGTCACACCCCAAATCCCATGCCGGTTCTACACCACCTCCAAGACCAGAACTTTCACCCATCTCCAACCACCAACTGTAAGCCACCTTATCCAGGACTCACACTAAAAAATACCCCATACACCCACATCAAGAGCTTTCAAGCCACCTTATCCAAGACACAAACCTAAAACACCTCGTACACCTACATAAAGAGCTTTCACCCATCTCCACACACCAACTCTAAGCCACTTTATCCAAGACACAAACCTATAACACCTCGTACACGTACATGAAGAGCTTTCAGACCCCCCCCAAATCCTAGGCGGGTACGGCGCCACCTTGGAGGTGGCGCCGTACCCGCCTAGCTCTACTACTGTTTCAAGAAAAAGACAGTGGTTGGGCCCTAGTTAGACTTTGTCATGTAGAGGTCAATGTAAACCTTTAAAAGGCTCTCAATACATTTCACTGCCAGATTACATATCACGTAAACATGCTTGCGTAAACGTTAAAAACTCTGACATTTATTGTTTTAAATGGGCAATTATCTCGGCACCAATTCCAAGCAGCATTCATAGCGATCGGACATCCTCGTATAACATAAGCGACATTTCTGCCAACAGGATAGTATTGCGAAATGGAATTGCCTTGAATTTTGATCAGTTGGACTTTCCTTTAGAAGTTAATGATATCAAGCATTTTGAAGAAATTAACCCGTTTGTAAGCGTAAATGTGTTTGGATGCGAACAAAGTGGAAGCTTGCACAATATTGTGGGTCCTTATTATTGTACCAAGGATGAGAAATCAACCCATATTAATTTGCTGTTAATTCAAAACGACAACGACGAAAGAAGCCACTATGTCTGCATAAAAAATATGTCGAGGTAAAGTATAATTTTAACATGACTTTGTCTTATAAAATATATGTTTTCTTCTTTTTCTTCTTCTTTTAAAGATTGCTTCGTCAACAAGTGACTTTAAACAAACGTGGAATTTTTATGTGTAATAGTTGTCTTCAACATTTTTATAACGAAAGATATTCATCGTAAGGAGTGCAATAAAATTGTTACAATGCTGCCATCAGAGGAAAATGCTGAATTGAAATTCTCATCTCATCAGAGGCAAATTCAGGTACCTTTTACTATACACGCAGACTTTGAGTGTATCCTAGAAGATGTTACTACCTGTGCTCCTGATCCGACTTGTTCTTCAACGAGCGTTGTTCAAAAGCATGTTCCGTGTGCTTTTGGATACCATGTAGAATGTTCTTTTGATATGAACTTAAATAAATTTAGAATTTACAAAGGTAAAGATTCTGCAGAACAGTTTGTTAAATATTTAGTAGACGATGTAAAATATTTTTATAATAAGTTTATAAGTAAACTGAAACCAATGTTGCCTGTAACAAGGGAAGAGTTGCGTAACTTTTCAGAATCTGAAATATGTCACATTTGTAATAATAAATTAGAATCTGATAGAGTGGCTGATCATTGGCCCTTATTCTGGTTGTCACTTTTGCTGAAAAATGGCGAAGTGGGGCGAAAATGGAATTCTGGTTCTTTAAAAAAGTGACATTTGTCAATCCGAGTGATTTTGGGCGAATTTTGGTTGTCACTGTAGATAGACAAACGGCGAATTCAGAGTGGATTGATCTCACTTGACTTTTGTAAGTGAGGAAAGTTTCTGATATAAGGTCGGAAAATATGGCTGACACTGTGTGAATTTGATAATTCTGGAAAAAATAATTATAATTATTATAATTACCACGTTAACATAATTGTTATATCTCGTTAAGTGTTCCGCGCTTGATATTAATAACTATAATCTAATTTTCTTTCTTTGGTTTCTTTCCTAAGGGAAGTTACATTGATATAAATTTTGTTGTGAAATGTTTTGGTGCTTTTGTGCTGAGGCTTCGCATTCTACCGCGTGGTAGCATACTTTATTAGTTCTCAGCACGTGCTGATTCTAACCTCAATCTCTTTCTTTGTGTGTGTCTCTTTGACTTTTTTGATTATTCATAATAATTAAATAAAGTTTAAATTGAGCTAGCTTAGCAGCTTTAATGTCTGAGGGTGGGGACGAATGTCCCCGTCCCGGCTCCAACAACATAAATATTAACAGCAGCAATAACAAGAAAAGTGTAACTAACATTAATACCAACTTGAAGTCAAATCCTAACCCAAGACTCTTCAACTCCAACTCTGAAAACTCTTCTAAAACCATGGAGAGTTCAATGAAATTTCGTAACGCAAATAGGAACGAACTCCGTGACCTAGCCAGGGACAAACATTTCGTCGAAGAAATTAACAAAAACGTTGAAAATTGGCCAACCGGTAAGATTGCTAAATCTTCTATTAATACTAATGATTCTTTATTTGAGGATCTAAACAGAAATTGTCGCAGGATACTTAGTCCTAATGTATATCTTGTGTCTCCTACTTTAACCTCTGAAAATGATGACATCTCTAACTCCGATGGATTAATCAACTCTTCTGATAACTCTTCCCATGTACAGGATCCCAAGGTAAGCGAAGTAGGAATTAACTCTGATGTAAATCTTGAGCAAGTCCTCCTCGACGATGACAGCGGTTGGACTCTGGTTAAGCAGAGCCGAAAGTACTCTCACGTGAGAGTTAGCAGTAATAACGATTCCCCACTTGCGGACAACAACTTTTCAAATGGATTTTCAATTCTGGGGGAGGATTCTACTTCTAGGGACGTCAATTGTTCAAATAACGGCTTCAATTTTAATTTCAATCCTAATGTTAGGAATATAACTTCTCGAAATGTAGATCCTTCCAATGTCACTTATAATAGCTCGCGGTATTTCGCCTTTGGTTCTAATCATAATATTAATTTTTTTTTGTAGGTGGGGTGGTGAGAATCTTCCATAGACACCGCCGAGGATCCGCACTCAGACGGTAGTGTCAGATTCCTACTGACTAAACTCACCACCCCTTTCGGTGACGTTTATCCCACCCGGCACCACCGTGAGGTATTACCAACAGGGCGTCACCAACAAGACCCTTGATCCCCTCAACCGGCGCGGCATCGACAAAACTCGCGTCCCTCCCGTTTGGCAGAAGCATGCTAGGGCTCCGCGGAGACTGATCGAATGTCAGTCTCCGATTTCTTATTTTTCAGGATGGTCTGGACAAACCGCCCCACCCTCCTCCATGTCCATCACCGTCCTTCCGCGGGAGTTAGGCCGGGCCTCCCCCCATTCGACAGCTCTGGCGTTAAAGTCCCCGGCGATCACCAGACGTCCCTGTACCTCCCGAAGAAAGTCTTCCAGGTCATCCAGTTTCTCCTGGAAGGCGTCTATCCGATCGCTTGGGGTGAGGTACACGCTCGCGTAAGTGGTGGCGTTGTGCCTCACCCAGACGAAGCCGCACCTAGATCCCACTCCCTCGATAAAGAAGTTTCGTGGGTTTGGGATCCAGACGGCCGCAGTGCCGAGGTCGTCAGCATGCCAACCCAGCCTAGCTCTTGCTCGATACTGTTCGCTGATAAGAACAATATCAGCACCTTTCACGATGCAGAGCTGTGCTAGGAGGTCATGGGCCGTCCTACTCCTGTGGAGATTTCCCTGGAGCACTTGGGACATCGCGAAGTCTTGTTGAGAATCGCCTTGAAGACTTTACAGCCTTTCGACCACGCCACGTGGTTCGTGTCTTCCATATTCCCCGAGGAACATAGGAAGCACGAGGGGTCGGCTGTACATCCCGCGCCCTTATGATCCGCCGCGCCGCATCGATAGCACAGCCTGCTCCTATCCGGTCCCTTGCAGGCCGAGCTCAGGTGCTCGTACCCGAGGCAGCGGAAGCAGCGCTTCACCTCCACACCGCGTCTCACCTGGCACCTCACGAATCCGATGAGTACACGCCCACCCGCCAGGATCTTCTCCGCGGCATCCTCCTCGAGTCTGACAAAGGCCAGGCGCTGTTCCCTCGCGTTTGGCCTTGTCACGGACACTTGGATCTCCCCTGCGTAATCAGGAAGTGACCCCCTCAGCGCCCGTTCAATTTCCTCCGCTGAGGTCTAGCTATCGAAGTCTCTGATCTCCAGTAGAGACTTCGTGGCCAGCTCCCTGATGGTGCTAGTGCCCCCCACCGCCGATCTTAGGGCACTTGCCAGTGTCGCCTTATTTTCGGCAGTGGCACGTCCAAGCTCCCATCCAGCTTGCTGCTTGTCTCCCGTACCTTTTCAGTAAGCTGTTTGACCAGCTCTATCCAGTACCCCCGCTCCTCCTCCATGGCCGGAGGTGCCGCTGCGATCACCGTTGGTTTTTTCCGGTCATAGTCGGCGGCGCGCACTGACTGCGTGTCAGTGTCCGCCGGCCGCGCAGCAACCCCACTCCGTTCATTTTCTGGAGCTTCTCCGCTGCTTTCTCCTTTCGTCCCGCCGTTCTTAGCAGTCGTACTTGGAGGGGGTTGTATGGCTCCCTACCGTTCCGCCGGTGGCGTGTCGATGTTCGCCGTCCGCGCAGCAACCCCGCTTCGTTCGTTCTCTGAAGCTTCTCCGCCACTGTGACTTTTCATTCTGCCGTTCTGATCAGTCGTGCTTGGAGAGGGTTGTATGGGGCCCTCTCGTTTCGACGGTGGTGTTCTGTCCACCCTCGCCTTTCTGGCAAAAGCAGCAACCCCCTCTTTCATGTTTCCTCCGTTTGTTGTATCATAATATTAATAATAATAATATTAATAATAATAATATTAATAATAATAATAATATTAATAATAATAATAATATTAATAATAATAATAATCCTTACTAATATTATAAATGTGAAAGTAACTCTGTCTGTCTGTCTGTCTGTCTGTCTGTCTGTCTGTATGTTACGCTTTCACGCCTAAACCGCTGGACCGATTTTGATGAAATTTGCAACAGACATAGTTTAGACCTTGGAGACGGACATAGGCTATTTTTTTTTGGAGAAAAAAGGGTTGAAGGGGGTGAAATGGGGTTCAATAAGTTGTAAGGGGATTTATTTTCTTTACTTTTTTTCTATTGTATAAAAAGTAACTGACTGAAAGACAACGCACAACCTAAACCGCTAGAGCTAAAGGGCTGAAATTTTTGACAGTGCACCCCTAGCGATTTTTCGAAATTCATCCCCTAACGGGGTGAAATAGGGTCAACTCAAAACCGCTGGAGCTAGAGGGCTGAAATTTTGACAGTGCATCCCTTTAATGACCTGGACATCCACTAAAAAGCGATTTTTCGAAATTCATCCCCTAAGGGGGTGAAATAGGTTTTTTTCCAAACCGCTAAAGCTATAAGGCTGTATTTTTGACAGTGCATCCCTATAATGGCGTGGTCATCGACTATTAAAAAGATTTTTCGAAATTCATCCCCAAAGGGAGTGAAATGGGGTTTACCCAAACCGCTGGAGCTATAGGGCTGAAATTTTGACAGTGCATCCCTATAATGATGTGGACATCCACTAAGAAGCGATTTTTCGAAATTCATCCCCTAAGGGGGTGAAATGGGGTTTTTCCAAACCGCTATAGCTATAGGGCTGAAATTTTGACAGTGCATCCCTACAATGGCGTGGACATCCACTGTAAAGCGATTTTTCGAAATTCATCCCCTAAGGGGGTGAAATGGGGTTTTTCCAAACCGCTATAGATATAGGGCTGAAATTTTGACAGTGCATCCCTATAATGGCGTGGACATCCACTATAAGGCGATTTTTCGAAATTCATCCCCTAAGGGGGTGAAATGGGGTTTTTCCAAACCGCTATTGATATAGGGCTTTAATTTTGACCGTGTATCCCTATAATGACGTGGACATCCACTTAGGAGCGATTTTTTGAAATTTATCCCCTAAGGGGGTTAAATGGGGTTAACCCAAACCGCTGGAGCTGAAGGGCTTTAATTTTGACAGTGCATCTCTATAATGACGTGGACATTCACTAAGAAGCAATTTTTCGAAATTCATCCCCTAACGCAGTGAAATGGGGGACATAAACATGCCAATCTCTGCTTCAAAATATACGCAGCAATTTGTTTACCATATTTATTAAAAAAATGCACTATAATAAACCCTTTTAGGGATAATGACAGCTGACTTTTTTGTTTGTTTTTTTTTTTTTTTTTTTGAAGGAAAAAATTGCACATAATAAACAGTTTTTATTTAAAGGCGTTGCAAGGCACGCGGGTTTTATGCTAGTATTAATAATAATAATAATATTAATAATAATAATATTAATAATAATAATAATATTAATAATAATAATAATATTAATAATAATAATATTAATAATGGTAATTCCACTAACAATGTAAAGAAAACTCAAAAGGGCTACTGCCCTCCTATTATTGTGCAAGATGTCAGTGTCCGGCACTTAACCAAGATGATCTTTACTATATTCCCTAACTGTGACTTTCGGTTGTCCCAGACTCGGGGTGGCGCTTGCAAGGTCTCCTTCCGGGAACGTGAGCATCAGGTCCAATTCTTTAAAAAACTTAAATACAGAGACATTCCGTCCCATACCTACTCACACCCTGATGATAGGTTTGAAACATTTATAATTCGTGGTATTCATCCCGATTTTCTCCCTGAGGAGATCTTAAATGATCTTGCGATAAAATTCCCTTCTCTTGTAGTTTCCAGTGTTAAAAGATACGAAACCCCTCGTTCACGTAGAAATAATATAACTCTTAACCTTTTCTCAATTCAATTTCCTCCTAAAACTGATACTAATAAGATCTTCTCTATCAATACTATTTTTCACCAGCGTGTCTCCTGGGAGAGAATCAAAAATAAAAATACAACTCAATGCAGAAACTGTCAGCTTCATGGTCATGCGGCGTTCAATTGTAACCGCCAGTACAGATGTGTCAAATGTAATGGCACTCATCCTCCCCCCGTACTAATTGCCCCCGTACTAATTGCCCCCGTACAAATAATCGGGACGGTGAACCCTTCTGTGTTAACTGCCAAGCTTTTGGTCACCCTGCCAACTTTGGTGGATGTCCGGTCTTTGTCCGTCGTAAGGAGCTAAGAGATAAGTTACGCTTAAATCAACGTACCCAATCTAATTATAGGTCTGATCAAAACCAATTTCCCTCTTTAGGTAAAAAAAATATTTCTCCTTCAAATCAATACAGGTTTCAAAATCAATCTCAAAATCAATACCACTCTTATGCCGATTGCTTCAAAGATAATTCTCCTAACCTTCAGCCTGGTTCTGATGAGATTTCTGATTTTCTTTATCCGGAAAAACTGTTCGGAGCCTCTGCTTCCACTATTATGGATAAAATTCGTAAATATCTTCCTAACTATCGGGCTGCCAGGAGTTTGGACGAGAAGAGGATTGCGGTGCTTGGGTTCTATTTTGATATCTGTCCCGATGTCAAATAGGTCTTTTAGTTGCACGTCCTTAAACGTTGGCTCCCTGGTATCTGTTGCCCGTAGATTTTCACTCCGTGATCTTATTGCCTCTCACAATTTTGACTTTTTTTTGTCTTCAAGAAACTCACTTACATGATAAAAGCACGGCTTCCCTAGGTTAGCTGGAAGAAAAGAAATTTAACCAAGCAGAGTTTCGTTAGGACCTTCATTCCGAGCAGTTCGGAATTAATTCACTCCGTTCAGTTAGTTCGGTGATCATTATTTTTCTTTTACTTTTTGGTGTTAAGATCAATGTAAATCTCAAAGTTTAATCATAAATTTATTAATTCACTCCGTTCAGTTCGGTGATCTTTTACTTAGAACTTTCTTACTAATTTAATTACATCATTGATTGATTATGTTTATATTTATGTCGTTATGTCGTAACATCTTTTTGAAATTTTGAATAAAACATTTGTTATTGTGTACTCCGTACGTTTTTTATTGAACTCTACAAGAAAAATTTAAGTGTTCTACATATGCTGAAACTCCCCGCGGCCGCTCTTCTACTAAAGTAGGAAAGCACGGCGGTTCACGGTTTATAACAGGCTTAAGTCATATAAAAAGGATAATATTCTGTGAAATGATTGATTCATTGTAGACCATAGAAAACCTAATTTTAGAAATTTGATTTATAATTGTTTCTTTTTGTATAATTCGCTTAGAAGACAGAAAGTCGAAGTTTAGATATCTGGTTTGAACTTATTGTTGAAAATAATTTGATTAGTTATTACTGATTTTCCCCTCAAAAAAAATCTGGTCACTTTAATCTTAGTATCAATCTAAATGTCAGCACCGTTGAGGTTAGGTGATACGTGAAATTTTCTTTTGTCGTGCAATAGCTGTCGATTTAAGGCATTTTTGTACTGCAGGGAATCTTAAACTGCGCTAAGATAGCAAAGTCGCTAATTAGTCTACTAGAGAAGGGTGTTACATTCGAGGGGATGCGTATTCCGCTACAGCGTTCTAAATTACGATAAAGAGAGTTCTAAAATACTGATAACAGCACCTATTCTGGCCTGACCAGAGTTTGTTTGCTAACTTTATTTTAACCACCAACGAGGGGCTTGAGCCCGGAAAGTCGATATCACAAATACAATATCACAATCATATAATTTCTTAACTTAGATTTAAAATTGCAAGAAAGAAAGATTTAATTAAAATAAATAACAGTGCCACTTAACTTCTGTATTCTCCACGGCGCAGAGCTCCACCGACGATCCTTCTTTCCTCTCTTGCTTGTAATAGCGTAATTTTACTTTTTAAACTTTTCTTCACTTTAAGTCTTCACTTATTCAAAATCACTGCTAAAAATTGACTAACTGACCGCTCCAGGGGCCCGGTTTTTATTGCTAAATGCCCGCTATATTAAAGATTCCAATTCAATATTATTAACTAATCATATTTTTAGTTTTTAGATCATAGATTAGATTCTGGGCTTGCATTTTCCCCCTTCAGAAATATACTTGAGGCTCGGGCTCGCCTAAATTTTGTTTTTGTATGTCAAGGAGTGGAGGCTCAGGGAAAGCCCCTTTTTACTGTTGACGATCTATTTTTTTCGTATAGAGTGCAATGTCGAACAGCTCTAGTCGCTAGATAGTGAAGAGAGAGAGAAGTGAAGGAAGGGGCAGCCACAACTAAACCGCGATATTTTTATTCCATCTACTCCCAACCATTACCCAAAGTCTAGAAATTAACAAGTCTTTCATCTTCATATGGTTAATGAGTGAAAGGCGAACAGCTGCATGCACAAGTTTTTCAAATGACGATGTCAGGCTATCAGAGAGAGAATGCAACATTTTTATACGCGCTGGAATACAACCATAAGTCGGAAAATTTTATGAGTTTATATGGGGATGTATTGGTGCATATTTGCTCGTTTGTTTTGATTTATGAAAGAAAACAGCTGATTCAATTTTCTTTCCTTTTCTGTTCTTCATACTTTATCGTAAAGAGACAATCTGGCTTTGTCTCGCCGAGTTCACGAAGTATGCGTTGAGTTTTGCTCAGCAGTGATGTTCATATGTGCACGCACACAATCAACGGTCGGAAATATTTGTATGAAGATGAAAGACTTGTTATTACTAGACTTTGCCATTACCCTGGCGACTCTGGCATGGGGGCACCGAGAACCAACTCGTTGGAGTGTTGTGCCTCCTGAGACAAGTTGAATCTCATCAACCAACCGATGACATGCGCTTGGTGGAGCGGGGAAGGGCTAAAGAAGGCTATGACAGCAGGAATCAGGAATGTAAAGAGGGAAGAAGAAAAAACGAAAGTTATGTAAGTGGGGAAAGCGGGAAAGGTGAAGGAACCATGGTGCTGCCGAGATTCGAACTTGGGACCTCTAGCATGGTAGCCAGATGCTTTACTCGCTAGACTAACTTGGCTGCAAGGTGCGACTTGACAGCCCTTGGCCACATTTTCAAAATTTCTGAAGTGGATGATTATATTTTAGAACACCATCGTTGGAGCTCACCCTGTGTGCTGGCCGAGTCATTCCGTGTTTTGGTTTCATTGAAGATATAAAGTTTTAGAAAGATCCGGGCACCAACTCTTGAAGAAGTTAGGATTGTCGGAGAAGTTGTGCGGCCGCGATTACAATAATTATATAGAACAAAAATGTGCAGTGTACTTATATGTAATATCCTAATATAAAAAAACACTGCAGTACAAGTAGGTTTTAATAGACATAAATAGAATTGTGGCAGTTATGGTCACAGTGAACATGTTGAAGATTGCATTATTTTGTAATTTATAATCCAGAATTTAATTATGTAACTTTAGTTGGTATGTTTGAAATGTGTTTTGTTTTCATTCTTGACAGGTCACTTCTCTCTAGAGCTAGTTCCGGTGCCTTATTAAAGTTTTTAAGAAAATAAATTGTCAGTTTTGTGCTTTTGTGCTAAAATAAAGTTACTTTTATAACGTTAAAATAGTTTTTTTAACAAACGGGTTTTTGACCCAGAACGTGATTGTTACTTAGTCAGCAAAGCCAGTCAGGTGTCTGAAAACAACAAATTTAACCAGTTAAAAATGTATTCTATTAATTCTCGTCTAGAATCCCTAAAAGAAGATGTGTCTGGTCTAGTAAACTACGTCTCGTGGCGGTTCAAGTTGGAGCTAACCCTAAAATCATCGCAATTCTATCCACGATTCCTAAACTCTTCGAAAAGCTCGTACACGACAAGATTGCACCTCCTATAGATCCTAACATTAACGAGCAACAACACGGTTTCAGAAACGAGCGTTCGACCACTTCAAACCTTATGATTCTTATCTCTGAACTATAGCTGTAGCAAACCGTATGTATTCGGTACTGAGTAACGGGTGCGGCATCTAGTACCGAGTAACGAAACGTTACACACGAATGCATTTCGTTACTCGCATTTTTCGTAGTATGGGTAGCTACACTGTTTCAGTTCACGCTGTTCATGTGTTCATGTTTTACGCATGCGCACGCTTATTCGGTGAATTTAAGGCCGGGTCACACCGAACGCGGCGCGGTGCGGCGATTTTCGTATGAAAAATAATATTAAGCGCCGCGCGAAGCGGCGTGGTTCTTGTTATTTTCATACAAAAATCGCCGCACCGCGCCGCGCCCCATTCGGTGTGACTCGGCCTTTAAAAACGTACGTTACAAAGAGCGATGGTTTATTAATTTGTATAATTTGGAAATTCGTCGTCCAAGTTTCTTACTGTTTAGTTTTTATTAAAGGTATTGTGTGTGTGTAGACAAAGTTTTAGATTGGAACAGAAACAAGGTAAGAAAGTACTTTTTACAAATTAGAAATATGTATGTTTTTGTTTTTTATTATCGCGTATTTTCACGTTTTTTTTTGTTCTGTAACGGTCGGCAATGTCCGAAGGCGCGAGTTAATTAAATCTCCCACGAAAATAAATTAAATCATAAATTGCCATTGCTAAGCAATAACCTGAAAAATAATTCCTTTTTAACCGACTTCAAAAAAAGAGGAGGTTACTCAATTCGACGTGTAGGTATTTTGTGGTCCTGTTCACGCATAACTTTGTAACCCAATAACTTTTTTGCTTTTTTTTGGTTCATTTGAAGGGGGAGCTTCCCACGGTGGTCCCGTTAAATTTTTTTCTAAATTCTGATAACGGAGTTCGAAGTTAGGCAGAAAAAACTGTTAAATTCAACCTGTTAAAGTTCAACCTAAACATTTCATGGGCACCGAACAAATTACTTTATTGTTGTAAACCTGTCAGCAGGCCGATGGCGGAGTGGGTAGAGCGTCGGAACTTCGATTCAGCGTTTCAGGTTCGATTCCGGTCGGGGCAGCCGGTTTTTTTCTTTTTCTCTTTTTATTTTTTCTGAAATGATTTATTAACATATTGGTCAGCGGCCGATAGTACTTGACATAGCGCAAAGGGCTAGAGACGAGTATTCTTGTCTGTGGGATCTGTGGGGTGCGAGTTCGATCCCAAGGGCTCGCGGTGCTTTTTTTTTCTATATATCGACAAAATAATTATTTTTTAATTTCCTTCGGGGAATTTTGTTCCATATTAAACAACTTTTCGACGTGATTGCGTCTGTAAATTTGCTTCCAGAACAAAAGCCGATAAGAACGAAATTATGGCGAAATTTGCAGCTCAAAAAACTATTGTTTATATCGAATAAATAAATATACCATGACGTGGATGAAGAATCAAAGAAGTTTATTGTTTACATTTAATTTCCCCGATATCAATGGCAACTTAACTTTTTATATGCCTTATATTATCTTGATCTGTATGTGTGTATAGTGTAAACAAATCTTGCAACTTGATTTTGACCCAGTTCCATATAACCGATCAACTGCAAATTTTGCACATACGTATAGTTCGCATGAAAATACAATCTGCAATCAAATTTTGCAATTGCGCTCCCCGACCCCAGACATGGGTATCAAATGAAAAGGTGTGACAAGTAGAATACACTTCGCTATGTGGCGTCGTAAAAACGTAGGCTCCTTGCAATGACAGGCAATATTAAAAAATGAATGGACTAAAAAGCACGAAATAAAAAAAAATTTTAAAAACCGACTTCAGAAAAAAACCCGCGATGCACAAAAAAGGATGAAATAATTGTTCTTAACAACATCAATCCAATAAGAATGGATCTAGAAAGAAGAATCACTTTTGAAGACGGTGCTAACACATGTGGGTGATATATTAAGGGCATAAGCCTAACAAAGAAATGTAAACAATTGCCGAAGCAAGAGTTAGTGCAATCAAAGTCAACTACTACCTGGCACCGTCTTCAAAAGTGATTCTTCTTTCTAGATCCATTCTTATTGGATTGATGTTGTTAAGAACAATTATTTCATCCTTTTTTGTGCATCGCGGGTTTTTTTCTGAAGTCGGTTTTTAAAATTTTTTTTTTAAGAATCCTATCCATACACCTTTTTGGCCCATTTATTTCCCGTTTTTGGCTTATCTTTCTTTAAAAAACTAATTATCCACCAATTCGTTGCCCACGCAACACTTTCCCCACGGACGCCTCGATCAGGTCATATCCCTTGACCAATGGGAGCACGGCATCTGGCTATTTTCCAGAAAAGACGCGCTCCACTTAGGTTGATTGGTATGCGTGAGCAATTCAGTCCTTCATTCCATTATGATTATTCTTGATTCTCCCTTTTGGGCAATCAAAAGTTAGACCAAAGAAGTCAATGGAGATGGAAAGATTGCTCGGTATAACCGCGGTTTTTGTGCGAGACCCTGCGGTCGGGGGGGGGGGGGGAGGGAACAAAAAGTTTTGGACGACAGGCGTGGCTTCTTCGCAGTCGGGAATCAGATTTTGAGCGAAACAGTCGTCGCTCGTGAGGGATACCGTAAAAACTACGATTGGTTTTTTTTAGTTTTTTTGTGGTACTGGTGGCTGCGGCGTTTAGGCGTGGTTCCTTAAGGTTCGTGTTGAACAAGTTCTTCTCTGTTGCTTCAATCCCGTAACAATGGTGGAATAGCTCACGCAAGAAAGATATGTGTTTTTAGATACAATAAGTCGATCAAGGTCCTCGTTAAAAGAAAGAAAAAATACGGAAAATTCGGGAGTACCATAAGCAGCGTTGCGAAAAATCGGGAAAACCATAATGAGTGCAAATATACCTGAGATTTTTGTTTTGTATTAGTGTCAAAGAAGAAAAATTTGTGTACTGATAACTGCTGGAATTGAAAAATAGAATTTTTGTTTTTTTTGATTAACTTAAAGAAAAAAAAAGTTGAAAAAAATATGTAAACGACCAAAAGTTTGTAATATATATATATATATATATATATATATATATATATATATATATATATATATATATATATATATATATACATATACATATATATATATATATATATATATATATATATATATATATATATACAATTACAAAACATTTTTTTTGTGACGACCATATTGGCGCCTTGTGCGACCATATTAAACATTAAGATTTTATTCACACCTTAAGTCACATGTAGGAGGGAGCAAATAAGTGCCTGAAAAGAAAACAAAGACAAACAAAATAAAAGAAAGATGTAACTTGAATAAAATTTCCTATATAAAAGTAACAATTAAAATAAAAACCAAACCATTTTAAAGTGAATATTAGAATATTCATTTGAGCATAAGTAGATATATATATATATAGATTTTCGAGGGATACCGAATCAGACCACTATTTGCGGGTCCCTTTTCGTCCCTCTGCCTAGAGTCATCTTATTGGGGTTGCAGTGGGTTGTCCCATTGCTCCCTTACTTCGACTCCCCTAGTTATCGCAAGCAGCTGATTGAAGGGAGTCTGCCTCATGTCCTCCATCCAATGGAGTCCAGTTATGGCAGCCCTTTTCCTCGCCACCGCCGGACAGTGACACACTATGTGTGTGGCCGTCTCAGGTTCCTCCAGGCACATCCGACAGGTGTCATCCTCCAGAATTCCCATTCTTTTTAGGTGATACCTGAAACATCCGTGTCCTGTAATCAGTGCCACCAACCATCTGAGGGTTCTCCTTTGCATATGCAGGATCCTTCTTCTGGCTGCGGTAATCGGCAACGTAAGCACCATCTTAGCCTGCCTACACGTGGTCATAGCGTCCCACCGTCTCCGGTGTTCCTCAGCGACCCATTTCTCGATGCAGTTCCTCACCAACCCTCTGCCAATGGCAGAGTATGGCTCCGGTCCCCAGAATTCCGAGGTTGACCCCTGTTTTGCCAGGTTGTCAGCCTTTTCGTTCCCATCGATGCCTGTATGTCCTCTAACCCAAGCTAGCGTCACGTTGTTTTGTTTCGCACACCTGTTCAGTTTTTGGACACATTCCAACGCCAGAGACGCATTAATCTCTGTCTGATTCATGCGCTTAATCACAGCCTGATTGTCCAGTGCTATAAGGATACTTCTTCCCTGCACCTGACCCTCACTTATGTGATCCAGCGCGTGCAGCAGAGCAAGCATTTCCGCCTGGTAGACTGAGGTGTAATTCCCCAAAGCCAGAGAGCAGGTCAGATTTAAGTCCTCCGAGAAGACTCCCGCACCTGCTCTGCCGTCAATCTTGGATCCGTCCGTGAAGATATATATGTCTTCCGGTCTCCCTTCGGGGAGCGTTCCGTTCCCTATGAGGGTTTTATGATACCTTTCGGTCACCCTCATTTTTGTGATCCCTTCCATGGGCATCATGAGCTCCCTAATCCCTTTAATGCGATCCAGGATCTTCATGTGCCCATATAAGGTTCCTGACGCCTGCCATGCGGCATCACGTCTCATCCGAATCGCTGAGGCTGCCGCAGTCTTCATCACCTGGAGATCTAACGGCAGCAGACCTAACAGCGCCTCCAATGCCGCGGCGGGTGTGGTGCGGAAAGCACCGCTCACACCTACGCAGGCCATTCTTTGCACCTTGTCCAAATGCCTCTTGACGGTTTTCTGTGTGGCTTTAGTCCACCAGACCACCGAGGCATAAGTTATGATGGGTCTCACCATCATGGTATATGTCCAGTATGCTAACCTTGGTGAGATACCCCACCTTAGTCCACATACTCTTCTGCACTGGTGAAGCACCCTTGTCGCCTTCTTAATCTTCTCTTCAACGTGGTATTTCCAGGTTAGTCGCGAGTCCAAGTATACACCCAGATACTTGACCATCCCAGACACCTTGATCCTCGATCCAAAAAGCATGAGGGGCTGAAAATCCAGATCTTTAATCTTCCTAGTGAAGATTATCGCGTCTGTCTTATTGGCATTTATGGTGAGGCCCTGTTCCGTACACCACTGCTCAACCACTTGGAGTGCATTCCTCATGATATCTGCCGTAGTGCTCATAAACTTGCCACGTGCCACAATCGCTACATCATCTGCATACCCAACGGTATGCACGCCCATTACCTCTAGCCGCCTGAGCAGAGTGTCCACAGTGATGTTCCACAGGAGGGGCGATAGGACCCCGCCCTGTGGGCATCCCTTGCTGACCCTCCCTCGAAGCCGCGAGTCTCCTGTCTGAATCCTTACCGCTCTGTTTTTCAGCATGCTGTCCACCCACCTTACAATCATGGGGCTGACCTCGCGCCTCACCAGAGCGTCTTTGAGTTTGTTGAACTGTATCTTGTCGAAGGCGCCTTCGATGTCCATAATAACGGCCATCGCTATGCCTCCGGTATACAGTTCCCCCTCGGCTACTCGCACCAGTTGGTGAAGTGCCGTTTCTGTAGATCTGCCAGCCTGGTAAGCGTGCTGGCTTCTACTTAAAGGGTGCCTCCTTAGCATAGTACTCTCCAGGTGGTCTGCCACCACTCTTTCCATTGTTTTCAACAGAAAGGATGTTAGGCTGACTGGCCTGGAGGACTTCGCCTCGGTGTAGTCCTTCTTGCCTGGCTTAGGGAGAAATACCACTTTGGTTTCCCTCCACACCGCCGGAATGTATCCTGTTGCTAGACAGGTAACGAATATTCCCCTAAGCCTGGGTGCAATGATATCTTTGCCCCATTGAAGCAGCGCAGGGAATATTCCGTCACGCCCCGATGTCTTGAAGGGAGAGAATGTGTCTATTGCACGTCTCACCCCTTCCTCCGTCACCACCCCGTTAGCCTCCTCTCGGTTCATCCTTGTAGCCATTCTGTTACGAATAGTCCAAGATTTACCCGAGATATAGCTGCCAGGAAAGTGAACTTCCATCAGGATCTTGTTGGTTTCCTCCAGCGTCTCCGTCATCCTCCCCGACGGGTCACGAACGAGTCCGACTTTGGAGACCGGGTCCCTGGAGATCATTTTCTGAAGTCTGCTGGCCTCAGATATGCTCTCCATGCTCGAGCAGAAATCCCTCCACGACTCCCTTTTCCGTCGTCGCAGAGTTTGTTTCATTTCTCTTTTCTTGGCTTTGTAATTCTCCCAGGCAACCGGGTCATTGCACCTCATCGCTTGGTTGAAAGCCCTTCTGACCTCTTTCTTCAGTTTCTCCAGCTCCCTGCACCACCAGGGTGTGGGATCATGGTCATCCACTGACGTAAGAGGACACGCCACTCGAAAAGCGTTCTCTATCGCTGTCTGCAGGACATGCAACTGAGACTCTGCTTCTCTTGTGGTTTTCGGTGCCCTTGGCACGCGCTCCCCGAGATTCCTGCGCAACATTTCAGTATATCTAGACGTGTCCGTGTTGCGGGGAATTCTCGTTGTTCTAATTCCGTCTCCCCTGCCCGGGGTTCCGTACTCTATCTCAAATGAAATGGCTCTGTGATCTGACATAGTCGTCCGATCCATCACCTCCCAGTTGGTCAATCTTGTCAACATCCGGTTGCTGCATAGAGTTATATCTATGACTTCCCTTCGTCTAGCATCGACGAAGGTTGGTTCTACCCCTCTATTTGCAATAACTAGATTGTTGCATTCCACAAATTCGAGCAAAGCCTCTCCTCTATGGTTGTCGTTGGTGCTTCCCCACACCGTGTTGTGTGCATTTGCGTCGCAACCAACTATTAACCCTGTGCCTTTTTCGCCACAGGTAATAACCAGAATTTCCAACTCCCTGGTGGGCGGAGGATCTGGCGAATCGTACGGAAGGTAGGCTGAGGCTAGAATGAAAGCCCCACTTCCAGTACCTACGCGTACTGCTGTGAGATCTGGTGTGCACAAGTGCGGCAGTAAAACCGCAGTAAGTAGATATAAATAAATTTCTCGTTGAAATCAAAATTTAAAAAAAAAAAGAAATAAATAAAGGAAAGAAACTTCATTCGTAATAAAATAAAAAAATAAAAATAAAAAAAAAACATTTAATTTGATTGAAATTTGTTATTGGTTTGATAAATTCGCATTATTTTTTTTTAATCATACCCACGCGATCTAAATCGATTCAGAATGGGACCAATGCAAGGTCTTATGGAAGCACACATAAGAAAGCAATAGGGTTGCGCAATCCTCGCTCTCTGAGCCATAGCTAGACCTAAGTTTTTTTTTGTAATCCTTATTGTAGCATTGTAATAAGTACGGAGTACTGTTAATTTAGAAATGATATTATTACCAAGAGAAATGAAAAAGGAAGAAAAACATTTTCTATTAAACTGATTGTAAACCAAAAAGGAAAATTCTTTTTTTTTCATTAACAAAATACTATAAACAAGAAGAAAAATTTTTGAAATAACTTAACAGATTTACCAGGTTATTTGTCTCTGTAAATGGGAATGGTATGGTAGTTTCTTTTTCTACCTGACCATGTGAGCCGTATAGGGAAGACGGGCGTGGTGACCGGCGGGGAGGCTGTGGGCCTCACGCAACATGTAAGTACCAGTATTATATAGATTTTCATTTTCAGCACTTCACCCGTGACCGCATCCGTTCGCATGGCTGCGACCTTATAGACACCGATCCCACAACCCCTCTCTCTCGATGGCCCTGGACGGGTCCGCGCGTCGTCCCTTTTGTTATTTTTTTTGGTGTTATTCTGTTTATATTTCGGCACGAGAGTTTTTTTTTTGAAGGTTTCTCTTCCAATCTGTCACTTGCTTCGCCTTGAAGCACTACGAAACCCCCCCCATCCGGCGAGCTAGTCCGCACATCGCCAGTCGTGCCAGCACCTAAAGTGCATTGAAGGCAAGTGATCTTTTTCTCTTCGGCGAATCCTCCCATCCGGACCATCCGTCCAGCCACCCTTGACGAGGTCAGAGTCCCCATCCGATATTCTTTTTTGTAATAAGTTTCAAGGCCCTGTGGGGTAGTATTTCCTTTGATCTTCGTGCTACTGAAGCACCCACCTCTCCCGACAGATTACAGTTCTTATATTAAAAGAGATATTATAATAAAGCCGCTCTAATGAGATTGAATTGTTTCTTGGTTAATAAAAGCTGTTAATTATCAAATATTGTTAATTGTTTATATTCGATTTATTATTATTTACACTTATTATTTTTTTAATTTTACAGTTCAATTTACCTGCTACGATGGACAAGAAAAGAAGTAAACTATGGGGTTTCTTTACAAAGACTAAAGACGATAAGGCAAAATGTGATCTTTGTCATTCGTTGTATTCAGTGAAAGGCGGCTCTACTACAAATTTGAAAAAGCATCTCATGAAAAAACACAGATCAACCTATGAAACCATCATTCCATGCTCCGTGTCAGATGCAGCAGTGTCAGATGCAGCAGTTCTGGAAGCTCCTATACCATCAACTTCAGCAAGTACAGAATCTACTAATCCTGTAATTAAAACAAATAAAACCAATTCGCAGCAGACTAAGTTAAGGGCCTTTATTAAACGTCCAGTAGGTGTAGTAAGAGAAAAAAAAATTAATGATTTAATTTTTCAAATGATAGTTAAAGACCTTCAGCCTTTTTCTGTAGTTGAAGACGCGGGTTTTAAAGATCTTATTAATTACTTAGAACCAGGGTACAAAATGCCTTCAAGGTATATATTAAGCAATACTTTATTGGATTCTCAATACTCAGAAGTCCAAAAAAAATTAAAAGAATTGGAGAGTGCAAAATATGTATCGATCACCACCGATGGCTGGACTTCGAGAGCAACAACTTCTTACCAAGCTGTAACAGCCCATTATTTATTAAATTGGGAGTTGAAGTCTGCTTTATTAGGATGTTTTGAATGTCAGGAATGACACACGGCCGAATATATTAAAAATGAGCTGTATAGGTTGCTCTTACATTGGAGCATACAAAATAAAATATTTGTCTGCGTTACAGATAAAGCAGGGAACATGAAGGCGGCTATACGATTAACAAAGTATGAACATTTGCCGTGTATCGCTCACACTGTTAATTTAGTCGTGCGTGCAGGACTCCAGGACTGTGGACTCGGGGAGCTGATAAAAAAAATAAAAGCCATTGTGGAACATTTCCACAAGAGTCCAATAGCTACCAAAAAACTAATTGCAATGCAGGAGCAGCTGAGGCCTAATCAAAAACCATTGAAGCTAAAAATGGACGTAGTGACCAGATGGAACAGTACCCTGGACATGATTGAGAGGATTTGTTCACTACAAGAACTGTTTGAGCGGTCCGTGGTGTAGCGGCCTATACTTACAGCAATTTAGATTGTATTGGTTAAATTGTGGACGCTATGAGTATGCCAATTAAAAGGAAATGAAAATGATAAAACACTCTTCTTCACAAAATTCCACGTATTTATTTTTCTTATCCAAAAAATGTATTTCTAAAGCCCTAATTCACAATTCAAATTTTAATCGTTAAAAAATTCACTTCTTAAAAATAGATTATTAATTCACTTCTTCAAGTAATTACAAATTCTCTTCTTAAAATTTATTACACAATTCACTTCTTAAACCTAATTACACCACCTGAAACAAAATCAATAAAATTGAAGCGATGTTCGTATGAACATGTTTGCCCTTTTTTATTGATAGATTATTGAAATAAATATTCTTTTTAATTACAACTGAAACAAAATTATTAATTAGTGCATTGGCCTGATGTCTGCAATGGACATGTTAGGACCAATAAAAAATGACTCGTAATTATACCTGGGTTGAATTTGAAAAAACTGCCGACTTAAAATTACACTTGATAAGAAACGAAACTAAAAAATGCCGACTTCTAAATACACTTGATACTACAAATTAAAACTAAATAAAATAAATGGTTAAACAATTTTTTTAAAAAAAATTCTTTTCATTAACTAAAAAATGTACTGAAAAGTAAAAAATAAAAAATATTTTAAAGAAAGCGTGAAATTTCAATTTTAATGAAAAAGTTAATTAAAAGAATGGCGCATTTTTCATTAAAAAATTTTGTTAGAATTTGAAATTAACAAAGCAAAAAATTGAGGGTTATTGTAAATCTCACGCGATTTACAGTTATATTTTCAATTTTTGATGAAAAATGCGCCATTCTTTTAATTAACTTTTTCATTAAAATTGAAATTTCACGCTTTCTTTAAAATATTTTTTATTTTTTACTTTTCAGTACATTTTTTAGTTAATGAAAAGAATTTTTTTTAAAAAAATTGTTTAACCATTTATTTTATTTTCTACTTTTTAGTTTATTATATGTATTCCGCCATTTTATGATGGCAATTCTATTAGATTTAAAATTACGTCACACAGTTTACTGTATTCATTTGATACCCATGTCGTGGGCTCGGTGGAACATAATTGCAAAAACGGCCGCCATCTCGGAACCGTCTTCTTGATTTTTTTACAAAAAGGTCAGATTGCATTTCATACTTATACATGATGAGTTGAACTCAAGTTGAACCCAAGTCTAACTACATGTAAACGGGAGTCGAGTTGGGTTAAGGTTGACTGAACTCGACTCAGCTCTGCTACCTGGGTTTAGTTGAAATTATGCATACGGGCATGAGTTCAGTATGTGAGTAGTTGAATTTAGTTGACAGTAGAATCTCTGTGTTCGATTGTGATTTTTTATAACGTGTATTGCTTCTTTATTATCAACTCACCCTTAACTCAACTATTCATCTCATCATTCATACACATTAACCACCCGAACTACGAGTGTGTGCACAATTGGAAGTTGATGTAGGCTGTAGATTTGACGACAAACAGTGTAAGTGTTGGCCGCCATTTTGAATTTGGAATGACGCCACATAGCTTATTGTGTTCTACCTGTCATATCCTTTCATTTGATACCCATGTCAGAGGGCCGCGGAGCACAATTTCAAAAATCGGGCGCCATTTTGGAACCGCCATCTTGATATTTTTACAAAATGGCCAGATTGCATTGTCATCCAAACTAAACGTGTATGCAAAATTTCAGCTCTATCCGAAACCGGGAAGTGGGTCAAATGTAACTTCCAAGATTTGACGACAAACAGTGTAAGTGTTGGCCGCCATTTTGAATTTGGAATGACGCCACATAGCTTATTGTGTTCTACCTGTCATATACTTTCATTTGATACCCATGTCAGAGGGCCGCGGAGCACAATTTGTAAAATCGGGCGCCATTTTGGAACCGCCATCTTGATATTTTTACAAAATGGCCAGATTGCATTGTCATCCAAACTAAACGTGTATGCAAAATTTCAGCTCTATCCGAAACCGGGAAGTGGGTCGAATTTAACTTCCAAGATTTGACGACAAACAGTGGCACAATTTCAAAAATCGGGCGCCACACAGTGCGGCCGAAGCCCGCACAGTGCGGCCAAAAGCCCAAAAAAAACAAGTTTCTATTTAGGGTTTTTTCACCCTTGAGTTGGCTGCAATGATCCTTCAAGAAACTAAAATCGTTCATAGTGATGACTAATTCATCATGCCCCTTCCTTAGGCTCAGTTGGATTGTGGCCTTCGCTCGAGCGTCTCTCTACAGTTAATACACTGAGAACGGTTATACAGGTGAAAATTTTTTTGTAATACAGCAAATCAAACAAGACCAAATGGAATCCATTTCTGAAGGTGAGTAGAACATGTAAAAAAAGTACTAATTATCAATTGTTAAGTAGTGAAATAGGGAAAACATAAACAATAGTGTCATTTTTTCACATACTTTTTCCGAAAATTAGACTTTTCAAATGATACTGCATTAAAACGCTGCAAAACGCTTATTTGAAACCTTATTGAAATGATAATTAAATATATTATCTACCAAATAAAACAAGATTCAGCTGCCAAGAGCTGCCTATTCATCTTTTATGCCATGACATGAATCTTCATTATGTTAAATAATATACGCTATTTCACGCGGGGGGGTGGCTAACAGGGGTGGAAGGGGTTGCTTTTCTAATTTTTAATATCACGAATTTGATATTAAAAATTAGAAAAGCCACCCCTTCCATCAGCGACCCCGAAAACCTATAAATTTACATGCATTTTGATTGTGTTGAATAATATACGCTATTTCACACGAGGGGGTGGCTAATAGGGGTTGAAGGGGGTGGCTTTTCTAATTTTTAATATCAAATTCGTAATTAGCGACCCCGAAAACCTATAAATTGACATGCATCTTGATTATGTTGAATAATATACGCTCACGCGAGGGGGTGACTAATAGGGGTGGACGGGGGTGACTTTTCTAATTTTTAATATCAAATTTGTAATCAGCGACCCCGAAAACCCCCGGGTAAGAAATTTTGTATCAATTAGTTGATTTATCGACTTTTGGCCAGCTTTTTGGGAATCGGCCGCACTGTGCGCCATTTTGGAACCGCCATCTTGATATTTTTACAAAATGGCCAGATTGAATTGTCATCCAAACTAAACGTGTATGCAAAATTTCAACTCTATCCGAAACCGGGAAGTGGGTCAAATTTAACTTCCAAGATTTGACGACAAACAGTGTAAGTTAAATAAAAGAATTTAAAAACTGCCGAATTATAACTAAACTTGCTGATAAATTCAAAAATTGCCGAATTAAAAAAAACTTCGTCTTTTCCTGCCAACGGTTTCTGTAGAAGTGAAAAATTTTTATTCGTCCTCCTTGACCTTTGGCTCTCTCAAAATTTCCAGTTTCCTTGGAAATTTGGAAGCCGGTAATTTCTTGGAGTTGTCCTTGTCTTTTTGTTCGGATCTTTCGCTCAGATTTATTGGCGAAATCGCTGACATCCAGAATTGATTGTCAGCAAATTTTTAGCACAACTTGACAGTTTGACGTTTCAAATTGTCAAGTTTCGGCGGTGGATTGTTTATGTTCAGTCGGAGTTGTTTTATTAGATATTTATTATATATATGTATATATTTAAGAAGAAACTCTTTCGGCGGGATTGTGCTTGTGGAGTCCCAGGCACCAGGTATCTTTTTAAATATTTTGCTGTTTTAAGTAATTTGTTTACTTTTAGGGTTCAGCCTAAACATTCTCCCCCTCGTTGATCGGTATAGATCAACATATTCCTTTCCTTTGAGATTCCTTTTTTCGGTAGTGGTGGAAGAGAATTGTTCCGTCAGCTCGTACCTTCACCTTCGTTTGATAGCGGCCAGGAAGATTTATGGTTTGTTCTCTACCCTTTCGTTTTGCTATTTTTTCGAAGTCGATTTTTTGAAGTACCTTTTTGGGAAGGAAAATGTCGGTTCCTTCTCGAGTAGTGAATCGTTGGAAGCTATTGTTTTCTCGGTCTTTAAACTCCTTCAGGTTGGTAGTGGGCCGCAGTATCTTTAGTGACGTTACATGTCTGGAGTTGATTTTGGCAGGTTCGTTTACTGTAGATATGGTGTACCTGGTTTTCTCTGGTGGTGCTGGCGGATACTCCCTCTTGGTAGTAGCTCTAGGTGGTGTTAGATTGTCGAGAGATCTCGTCGAACCATCCGGATGTGGAGGAGATAGCGAGACCTCTTCATTGATGTAGAGGTAGTCTTCCCAGTAACCTTCTTCTTCGAACTCGTACCGGTTTCCCATCTGAAACAGTAATTGAAGTAGTAAAAATTTGCTAACTGACATTGAGGGACAACACGTTAAATGCACGAAACACAACAGTAGAGGACGTTGCACTAGGCTTCTAGCGGTAGGGGACACAATTTGGTGATTGATCGTTTGAGTCTACCAAATTGAGTACGAACTTGTGCCACTCGAGTTAATCCATCCTCTCCTGGAAATGTTTCTTCGATTATGCCAAGTGGCCATACTGATGGAGGTGTATTATCGCCCTTTACGACAACTACTTGCCCTGGCATTATATCTATCCTTTGCTGTTGCCATTTCGGTCTATGTTGCATTTGGTTTAAATAATCCTTTGACCATTGTTTCCAAAACTGTGTCATCTTACATTTTAGATGCTGCCATCGTTGATTAAGTGAGATGTTGTTGGATTCTGCTTCTGGTTCTGGTAGTGTTAATAATGATTGACCTATTAGAAAATGTCCCGGCGTCAGAATGAGGTCTGGTTTGTTGGGCACATAGCATAGTGGACGTGAATTTAGGCACGCTTCGATTTGGTTGATGACTGTCGTAAATTCCTCGAATGTGTAAATGGAATTTTTTAAGGTTCGTTTGATGTGATATTTTATGGACTTCACACCTGTCTCCCACAAGCCTCCAAAATGTGGGGCGGCAGGTGGATTGAAATGCCAGTTTATTGATAATGTTGCTAAGTATTGTTCAATTTCAGGGCTGGATTCCTTGATTACTTGACATAATTCCTTTTCTAGTAGTTTCCTACCGCCTACAAAATTTGTACCACAATCCGAGTAGATGTCGGTGCACCTTCCTCGTCGAGCGATGAAGCGCTTGAAAGCAGCCACAAAGGTTTCGGAGGTTAAATCTGACGCTAATTCTATGTGAATTGCCTTGGTCGTCATACATACGAAAATGCAGATATACCCTTTTTATATCTTTGCGTTCCGATGCCTTGCGGTTTTGATATTGAAGGGACCAGCATAATCCACTCCTGTCTTGGTAAAAGGTTTGGCAATAGTTGTTCTACATCGGGGTAAGTTTCCCATTAATTGTTGGCTTGTGTTTTGCCGATATCTAGCGCAATTCACACACTTGTGTAATTGCGTTGAAATAGATCTTCTGCCATCTAAAATCCAGTATTTGTTTCTTGTAGTAGCCAAAACCAGAGACACGCCTCCATGCAATGTCTCCAGATGTGTCTTGTTAATTATTAACCTTGTTATATGATGGTCTCGTGGCAGGATGATAGGGTGTTTTTGCGAATACGGGATCATGGCATTGTTTAATCGCCCACCGACTCTTATTAGACAGTCCTTGTCAATAAATGGTGCTAACATAATTAATTTGCTACTTGGTGATAGTGCGTTGTTTGCTTGTAAACTGTGAAATTCCTTAGCAAAGGTGCCTTGTTGAACACGCCTTAAAATTGTATGCTCAGCCTGGTTTAGCTTTTCTATGGTTAATGGTTGAATTCGTTTGTGTTTGGAATCCTTAGCGTTGTTAATGAATCGAAGTATTGTTGCTACTATCCGTATAAGTCGTGTGTAGGATGAGAATCGAAATAGTAGATCGTCGTCTATTGTCGAGAATAGAGTTGTTGTGTTGTCCTTGGCTTCTAGTGTTGTTTCTTCCTTTATGGTGACATTCCTTGGCCAGTCCTCGGATGGTTTAATAAGCCAGGGTGGGCCATACAGCCAAAGCTTATTATCAATTAAAGAGCTGGCAGTGGTTCCTCTACTCGCGAGATCAGCGGGGTTGGTTTGCGTAGGGACATGCCTCCATCGATCATATTTGAGAAGCTCCTGAATTTCTACAACTCGGTTCGCCACATACGTCTTCCATCGGGCAGCATGTTGTCTTATCCATTGCAAAACTATAGTTGAATCGGTCCACGCTACCACTGGAATTCCTTGAAGATGCATACTTGAGACGGTCTCCTTCATCAAGCGAGCTAAGAGTAGTGCACCATTTAGTTCAAGACGCGGTATGGTAATAGGTTTAACGGGTGCAACCCTTGTTCGCGCAGTTATTAAGGTTGACGTTGTGTTGCCTTTGTCGCCTGTGGCGCGCAAATATGTATATAACTGCAGCAATTGCTCGTATGGACGCATCACAAAACCCGTGTATTTGTACATCATATCGTGGTGAATAGTGAATCCACCTAGGTATTGTAAACTTGTTTAAGTTCTCTAGATCCTTCTTGTAGTTTATCCACTGTATTTTTACATGTTCCTGAACTGGCTGATCCCACGAACATCCTGTTAGCCACAAATCTTGGATTAGCATTTTGGCTATGATAATCACTGGTTGTAGTAGTCCTAATGGGTCGTATTGTAGTAAAGCCGCCACCTAAATCCTACTACATTGTTTCTTAATGCTATTGACATTCAATACTTCCGTTCAGAAGACGATAAAACTGCTGATATAAACATTCTCCACTTCAAGTTGCATGCTTGCAACTTTTGCAATAATTTATCATTGCAATACATTGTAATGCAATATCGCTGGACTTGCATAAACACAAGTCAAGTCCAAGTTCCAACTCTTAAAATTGCTAGAGTTGCATTTTCCTTATCAGCAATAATTCAGTTCTTCTACTCTAGAAAGCTTCTCAAATTCACTCCTTAGTCGGCCGCCGTTCAGCTCGGATCATTTATTGAAAGTTCTTATTAATAAATACATTTAAAGTTCAAGTGTTTGATTTTTTTTGTTTTTGCTTTTAATTTAAAGTACAGGAAAACCCAGCCGCACAACAAAATTTTGGTGTCAGGTGTGGGGTACGGTTAAATAAAGTCGCGGAAATTTAAAAATCACGGAATTGTAGTGATCGCTTTTGTCGCGGTTTCCTAGCGACTATTATCTTTGTTAAAGTGGCTGAAAACCTGTACTTTTGTGAGCTGAAGTCATCACTTGGAATCTTTAGGAACCATCTAAGGAAGTCATCACAATTTCAACAATTTTTGCAGTTTTATTGGGATCGAAATTTATCCCTTCACTTTTATTACACTTTTTGGATCAACGCCATCCACCTTTCCACTTTTTGGATCAACGCCATCCATCTTTACACAATACTTTTGAAAAACAACAAGCGTAATAACTCATCGATTGCTTTTCTGGTATTACTTAATAATAAGTAACAAATATTGTTTGTAAGTACATACAAAATCTTTTAATCTTTATCTTGATTGATGAAATTTTTTTTCTCTTTTTTTAATTAATTAATTAATTGACATTTATTTTATTTTACTTTATTAATAAAATATTTTATAAAATATATGTGAAAAAAAAATGTGAAAGATTAGTTAAATGTGTGGAAATCGCGTCGGAACATAAATTTTGTTTTATACTCATTTTCCTTTTACCTTTTGTTCAAAGAGTGTTGTTCTTTCTACTTTGTTATGCCTTATTAAAAGAAAAATTTATTGTGCTATAAGTACGTGCGTTTCCTTATGAATACTAGGAGTAGAACAAAGAAACAAAATTACAGTAGTGCGGAAAGTATAAATTCTCCGAAAATAAGTCTTTCTCGCGGTCTTTATTCACTCTCCGAAGGCAATTTACCTCTTTTAACACCGAACGATTTGGACGAGACGCTAAAGCACCTCGATCAAAATTCTAGTTCTGATAGTGGAAGTGATATTTTTAACGATACCGTACAAGTTATCGAAGACACTATCTCTCCATTTCCACAAGAAAATCCTGTAGTCAATATGCAGGAACGCCAAAATCCCGTCCTTGACAAGGAATTTGCTTTGCGATTCATACCAGAATTCAATGGTAAACGCGAAAAGTTGCATAAATTCCTTAAATGTTGTGAGACAGTGTATAACTCAGATTACAGTGAGTCCGACAGTGATTTGCTATTGAAAATAATAGAATCAAAAATCACTGACGCTGCTGACAATGTTACGAAATATTCAAACTATTCTAATTGGCAAGAACTTAAGAGAATATTATTAGACCATTTTGTGGAAACTAAAACACTAGCCCAAATACAGATGGATCTAATTAATTGTAAACAAGGTCCTCGGGAAAATGTCAGATCTTTTGCTAATAACATAGAGCAACTGTTAGCCGATTTAAACGGAGCGTGTGTTGCATCAGAAGGAACTGCTGCCACGTCGGTAATAACCAATTTAAATAACAAAACTGCACTCAAGGCTTTTACAGAAGGACTGAATCCTTCATTGAAATTAATTATCAAAGCCAGTAGATATACAAAACTCAACGAAGCAATCGAAGCTGCTGTTGAAGAGGAGAAATCCTTACCGCAACCTCCTTCTAATTCTAACTTCAGAAGTAAAGGTAAACTCAGGTGTTCATACTGCCAAAAAAATGGCCATGTAATTTCAAATTGCTACCTTAGACAAGGTAACAATTACACAAGAAATCTTTTACCTCGTAAGATTGAAATAAAATCTGAACCAATTCAACCCAACAATTCAGTACGAATTATAAAATGTAGTTACTGTAAAAATATTGGGCATCATATAAGTAAGTGCCGAAAAAGAGCGTATAACAATAGGCTGAAAAATCAAACCTCATTACCAAATCGTGAAGGAAACCGATCTGTACAAGCATGTGCGGGAAACGACAACAGGCCTGGAGCGTCAGGAGGTGCTACCAGTGCTCAAACTCTAAGGCAGAACAATTGAAACCCTCCAGAGAGAGCATATTAAAACTATCTCCGAAATCTTTACCAAATCTTTATCAAATCGATAAATCTTTACCAAATCTTTACCAAATCGATAAATCTTTACCAGATCTTTACCAAATCGATAAATCTTTACCAAATCGATAAATCTTTACCAAATCCTTACCAAATCGATAAATCTTTACCAAATCTTTACCAAATCGATAAATCCTTACCAAATCTTTACCACATCGATAAATCTTTACCAAATCTTAAACAAAGTAATAAATCTACTAATTCAGGTCCATTCACTCAGCAAACAAACCGCGTTAGCACGCGACATCCTAAATCTTTAGGCAAGCTAGATGAAGATCAAAGTAAAATTCCGCTCAACTCCTATTCTAATTCCTGTTCCAATTCATATCTTGGCATCGTGGAGTCCAACACTAACTGTTATTCTAATTTGGACTTGGAAGCCAATCATTCTAAAACCTTGCGAGTATTTAACATATCTTTACATAGTAATAGGAAGTACGATACAGTCGAATTCAGTTCCATTTCCATACGAAAGGAAAAAATCTCATTGCTAGTAGATAGCGGAAGCGAAGTCTGTTTATTGAAACTAAACTGTCTCAAAGATAATGAAATAATCTATACAGAACTGAAAGCAAATTTAAAAGGGATTAGCCCGGAACTTATACAAACTCTTGGTATTTGTCAGGTAAAACTGAAATTCGGAAATGCAATAATTTCTTATCCTTTTCATATCGTCAATGACCAATTCCCAATTTTACACGATGGAATAATAGGAGATAATTTTCTAGAAGACCTTGCTTCTAATGTAGACTATGGAAAAAAGAAGTTAACAATTTCACACGATAATACCCAGTATACTTTAAACCTTATACCTTCTGTAGACAGTATTACTGTACCTGCTAGGTCAGAACTCATCACGCGTATAAAGACGGATCTTAAAAACGATTGCACTTGCATCTCAAATGAATTAAATAATGGCTTGCTTATTTCAAACAGTATATCTATATCGGTGATTAACCCTACTGAAAATGATCTCCAACTCAAATCTAGTGACGTCGAACTACAAGACGTATCCACATTTCAAATCTACAACTTTTCCTCTACAAATGTAAAACTTCCTGAACATGACTATGAAAGAATTTTAAGAGTCAAAAACGCCATTCGAACAGATCACATAGTAGAAAATCAAAAAGAAACAATTTTAAACATTGTTATGAGCGAGCATCCACCTATACACCCACAAGCGTCCAATCGCTCATCACCCAGTTATCCGATAAGGCCTTCACGGCCACGTGCATAACATCATCCGCCAAATGGTAATAATTTATAAACCAAAGGCAAAATTCTCGAAGGGCACATGTGGAATATATCCACATGAACATGACAAACGACCATGAATTCGGAGGAAACTGTCCAGCCAGAACATGAGCCGACGTTTCCTCCAAAAACTCCAAATGCCCACAAGTGGCCAATTGAAAGGAAATTGTCTATCGAATTCGATACGACTTTTCCTTTCTTTACCTAAAAATTCTAAAAAGCAACTTGTGCATCATATTGCACTCATAAATTCCTCAACGGAATGAACCGCACTCAAGGCGAGGAAATTCGATGCGTCCAAGCGACACAAACAACCGACCTTCACGGCACGAGACTCGCCATATGGCCAACATTAATTTCATAATACAATTATGCTTTACTAAGCAAATTAGGTTGAGAATTTTCGGACTCTCTCGTTAAAGTCCGACGGGTGAGAGATTTTTTCCCCTCTGCGGGAAATACATAGGAACCGATCGACTGCAAGCACCCCAGCGATCGTGACACCGTGCTTGGGAGAACCCAAGACCCTATACATAACATGATAAGGGGAATACATCCAAGAAATGCATGAAAATGCATTGCGGAAAAATATATAAGAACTGACCAATGATAATGCTGAAAATGCATCGTGGTTGGGGTACGCCCCTAACAAATTTTTTGGTGGAAAAAGTCGAAAATAAAAGGCGACTTTTTCCATAAAAGAGGATAGTTGATTTTCAAACTGATGACTGACAAGACCACAAAAGAAAGATTAGGTTGGAGCGGTCGGCGGGAGTTTATTTTAACTAGTCCAGTTTATCTTTAACTAGTTCAGTTTTATTTTAACAAGTTCAGTTTTGTTTTAACAAGTTAAGTTTTATTTTAACGTTGTACTAAAATTAGTGAGTTGATCAAAAAAAGATAAAGTGTTTTAACTTATACGCGTGTTTTACTTGAACACAACAAAACCAAAGTGTGTAAACTTTTACACGCACTTTATTAATAAAAGGGGCAGGTGAACTTCTCCATACTGGAAAGTACCCCCTAGTCCTTTGTTGTGACACAAAAGGGAGTCCACAACATAAAATTTGGTGGCAGCAAGGTAGGATCGAATAATTCAGTATCCGCTACCGATAGTGAAAGAGGTTGTCCTGAAAGAATAGGCACCTCCAACTTTAACACAGCAAGCACCAAAATTCAACTATTAGCCCCTCCAGAGGCCAGGAGCCGGAGTTAGGGTGGTGCCAACAGAAGCCATTAACAAAACCATTAAACCAGCGAGGGATCCTCAGCATTCAAAAAACCAGCGAGGGATAAGCAAACCAGCGAGGGATCTACAATATGATCAACAACATCATCGTGGGATCAATCAACGAGGGACTAAGAAATCAATCAACGAGGGACTAAGGAATCATGGAAACACCCAACACACTAAATGAGTGCCAGGAGGAACTACGTAAACTGGAGCAACCCATCGGAGATTTCGACAACACCGTGGACTACACGTATTACATGGCACTAAAAAACAAGATTGCCATGGTATCCAAGTAGGTTGAATTTTTTTTCTTAAACGAAACAAATTTTTTTTTTAAAAAAAAATTAGATGTACTCGTATATAAATTTGAATATAAAAAAAATCGACTAAAAGGTAAAAAATAAGAATATTTTAAACAATATAAACTTTTAAATCAAAATGGAAAAAATCTCACACATTGCTTAAAGAAAAGCGTGGGGCGCCCATACCAACCTGAACTTAAAAAAACATGACTGCCGTGAGTACATTTTAACATTTCAGACAGCTACGAATTTTCACTAATTGAACATTTTGTTTCATAAAAACGCACCCCACGCTTTTCTTTAAGGAATGTGTGAGATTTTTTCCATTTTGATTTAAAAGTTTATATTGTTTAAAATATTCTTATTTTTTACCTTTTAGTCGATTTTTGTAGTATTTATATTAATTTTGTGTTCACAACTGATCAATATATTAAGGTAAAGAAAAGAGTTTCTTAAAATTTTTTTTTTCTTTTTTTTTTACATTTTGAAAGGTAGTGTGCTCGCGTATACTGGCTGGAGCAATAAAAACTAAAAACTGGAAACATATTTTTTTGCATCTTTTTAAATCATATTTTTATTTGCTATTGGTAGCTATGTTATGTCTTCCGCCATTTTTTAGTGAACGCTATATTTGATTTAAAACGACGTCATACAGTTTACTTTCTTACTCACTTTAATACACTTTCATTTGATATCCATACCGATAGCGAAGTAAATAAAAGGGTAAACCGCCATTTTGTGTTGGCCGCCATTTTGAATTGAAATGACGGGACACAGACAACAGTATTCTAATTGTCACTCCCTTCCATTTGATGCCCATGCCGAGCGCGTTGTAAAGAAAAATTGATCCTCTGTTTTGTGTTGGCCGCCACTATTATGCCGCCATTTTTCTACCGCCATTTTGAATTTAGGATGACGCTAATTGTATTCAACTTGTTATAACCTTTCATTTGATACCCATATCGAAATGGCGGCCAAAAAAATATGATGGATTACATTTTTCTTTACAAGCCACTCGTGTAAAGAAAAATGTAATCCATCATATTTTTTTGGCCGCCATTTTTAATTTGCAACTATCATTTTCGTGTGTTTTCGTCGGAAATACACATGTCTGTTAATTTTTACCAATTTTTATTGAAGGGAAGTGAATTTTAAGACTCTACATTGAGTAGAACGAATAATTCCAAGCATTTTTTATTAAAAATCGTTTTTTGTTACTCAACAACAAAATCAACAACAAAAACTGTAACAAAATGTCATATTCGTGTATTGTCATCGGGAATATGTATGCCTGCAAAGTTTCATCCATTTGCATTGAGTAAAAAGCGGTTAAATTAACGTTACAAGATTTGATGCTCCGAAGTGAAAGTAAAGAAAAGAGTTTAAAAAAATATAAGATGTTTTATGTGTTGTATAAAAAAACATCAACTTTAATTTAAAAATTTCTGGCCCGAAAAAGTGCATAAATTATTTTTTTTTTCTCTTTCATATGTGTATATGTACATGTGTGCGTTGACAAATATTCTTTTTTTATAAATGATATATGTAGTTCTATATTCTATATTTTTGGGTTGTTATTGGGGTGAAGCACTCAAGCGAGTAGTAAAAGAGAGAAGATAAATTCCGTTTTACCTTTCAAAATATTTTTTTTATATAGTTCCCCGTACGAATCGTTTTTTTTTTGTCACGTCAAAATTACCGCGTTCGAATTCCCCAAGAGCTAAGTTTGAGCGGGGGTGGACAAAAACACACCCTCAACGTTAAGTAAAGCTCGGGACCCGGTCCGTTTACTTAAAAGTCGAAGTCTTAATTGTTTTCTTTTTCTCTTTTCTTTTTTTTCTTCCCCTCTCTTTGACTGAAATTTCAGATATTTCACATAATCGATAAATAAAAAGGGTTCAAAATCAGCCAAAATACTTACCAGAAACAAAAGGCGGAAAGCGGTAGACGCTGCTAGAGGAATCATGGCTCCAATCGAGGAAGAACCGGACTTCCGCATTTCCATCGGGGATGCAAAGAAAATGATTCCTGCATTCAGTGGTGACAAAAGTGACCTGAACCGATTTATAGCTTGTTGCGATGGACTTTTTGCTACAGTCAGAAACGCGAGAGATAAAGAACTATTCTTTAACGTGTTGAAGACCAGGATATCAGGACCAGCATATGACATCATCGACTACTGTGGCGCCGACAATTGGGACGACCTGAAAGCGGGACTGTTAAAACGATTTAAAGTTTCGCGAGATGCCGCCCGAGAGGATTTAAAGAGGACCCGGCAAAGGTCACATGAATCTGTCAACGAATACGCTCTGAGAGTAACCCGCACGCTAGGAGAACTCAACAAAGCAACTAGGGCTGATATAACCAATGCCGCGGCGAGAATAGTCTTCCTGCAAGAAAACGAGAAGGACGCCATCCGGGCATTCGAATCTGGACTGAAAAATGAAAAACTACAAATCCTTGCACAGGCCTGGAATGGTACGGAACTAGCAGCTCTCATCGATTATATAGTGGAACGGGCGAGACCAACTGAGGAGAAGGAGAGATACCAAAAGGAAAATGGCGGAAATAACTCAAGGAATGTACCTGTATGTGAGGTTTGCCATAAAGAAGGACATCGAAAAGAAACTTGTTATAGGAACAAGATGATCCCCACATTCAACCAACCGACAATTAAAAGAGAGGTTAGGAGATTGTATTGCTCCTACTGCAACAGAGCCAACCATCATGTGAGTGAATGCAGAACCAGACGATACGACGAAGGCAGAAGGATTCAGAATGCGCGGCCGGAACAACAAGTCAGATTTAACGACTCTGGATGGAGGAATGGTCCTACAAGAACTCATCAACATGGACCACAAATGAGAGACATCCCTAGAGAAAATGTGAGGCCAGTAAGACTAATTACCCAGGAAATGGATTTGGAAAACGAGTCACCGCGGGAAGGAAGCACTGGCCACCTGTCCCGCCATCAGGAAATCGAGGCCGATATCCATCCCCACGATCATTAATTCGCGAGTGTTTGATAAGGATTCGAGTACACATAAACAAGCGCAGAGTAACAGTTACATTGCCCTTCTCTCTATCAAAGAACGGTAAGACAACATTTCTCATAGATACGGGTTCTGAAATAAGTCTGCATAAGAGTATGTCGACTGCCGATGAAAGCTTAGTGGACAGTAGTGAAAGGTGTTTAATCACCGGCCTATGGGGAGACTACGTCCCTTCAGGGGGTTTTTCATACGGGACTCTGGACATGCAAGAAGCTTATAGCAGAATACAAATCAGCCACCCATTTCACTTAGTGAGAGATGATAGTACCTTACAACAAGATGGAATATTGGGCCATGACTTCATGTATAAGTATGACTGTAACGTAAATTACCGCGAAAACGTATTGGAAATCTGGATAGACGAAGATTGGATTAATGATTATGGAACGGAGATGGACTATAGAGAAGAATTGGACCTGAGGAACGGAAAACCTGGAAACAAAGATGACGAAGTACTGAAACCTAACACTAGTAACAATTATGGAGGCAAACCTAATACTGACGAAGGAAGCGAATATAGCAGAAAAAATTATATGAATAATAAGATGAAATTAAATAAAGAAGAAGCAGATAATATTAGCCAAAAAGGACTAAAGAATAATGGAAATAATAAAGGTTGCACCAAGGAAGAAGGAGGCCAGGTAAGAAATCAGGATTTTCGCAGAGAACAACTCAGGAACCAAAAACCAAGAACTACAAAAGAGGAAATGAAGAACGCCAGTTCATTAAACGAATTAAAAAGAAGAGGTAACACCGTTACAGGTAATGAAGAAATTACTCTAATCGAGAGCGAAGATATAAATCAAACGACAGGAGAAGACGCTAGGATTCATGATAAACAAGACAACCAAGATCAAGAAGGGAAAGTGCGACTTCCAGGACGATCGGAAACAGTAATAGGAGTAAGGGTTAATTTGAACAAAATAAGTGTATGCAACAAGAAGGAGATCAAACCAGGAGTTTTTATAGGTGAGTGCTTAGTAAGCCCCAAGGATAATATTGCCAACGTGTTGGTATTAAACATTAATGAAGCCGACGAAGAGATCCAAATGGAAGAAATTGAACCCGTGTGGGAAGACGGTGAACTTTACGACATAATTCAAACAAACTATGACCAAGATCCAATCAGAGACAGGTTAAGAAAAGTAGAGGAACTAATTAAATTAGATCACTGCAATACAGAAGAACGAAGTGCCATTACCGACATTTACAGGAGATACAACGAGCTATTTTACATCGAAGGAGACTACTTGACAGCCACAAACGCGATCACACACACCATCCCAACTATGGTAGACAAACCGCCCATCTACGTGAAGCCGTACCGATTACCGGAATCCCAGAGAAAGGAAATAAATAAACAAATTGGTAAGATGCTAGAGGACGAAATCATTAGTCCCAGCAGTAGTCCGTGGAATTCACCGCTATTGTTGGCGCCCAAAAAGCCGGATGCGGAAGGAAATAAAAAATGGAGAGTGGTAGTGGACTTTCGACGATTAAACGAAATCACCGTGGGTGATGCCTATCCTCTCCCAAATATCACTGACATCTTGGACCAGTTTGGGAAGTCCAAATACTTCACTACACAGGATTTGGCTAACGGGTTTCACCAGATCCCTATGGACGAGGCTGATAAGGAGAAAACGGCCTTTAGCACACTATTTGGACATTATCACTATAATAGAATGCCTTTCGGGTTAAAACGAGCACCAGCAACCTTCCAAAGGTTAATGAATACTGTCTTAGCTGGTCTACAAGGGATACGTTGTTTTGTATATATGGATGACATAGTCGTCTACGGGTATAATTTGCGCGATCATAACTCCAAACTGATCGAAGTGTTCGAGCGATTAAAGGAAAATACACTGAAATTACAGCCCGAGAAATGCCACTTTCTAAGGAAAGAGCTTACCTATCTAGGGCATGTAGTAAGTGCAGACGGGGTACACCCGGATCCTACTAAAATCCAAGTACTGAAAACTTATCCGCGACCAAAGAAACCGAAGGATATTAAATCTTTTCTAGGATTTGTAGGGTATTACCGGAGGTTTATACCAAATTTCGCGAAGATTGCCAAACCCCTAACACAACTGTTGAAGAAGGATGTCGTTTACAAGTGGGACGAATTTTGCGACGAGGCCTTCAGGAAACTTAAGCAAAAATTGGTCTCGGCTCCAATTCTGGCATACCCGGAGTTCGATAAGGAATTCTTAGTTACGACGGACGCTAGCGACGTAGCTTTGGGAGCCGTCCTTTCACAGGGCGAGATTGGGAAAGATAGGCCGATATGTTACGCAAGCAGGACGCTTAATCCGGCTGAGACGAGATATTCTACGATCGAGAAGGAACTTCTCGAAATAGTATACGCCGTGGAACAATTCAGACCCTACGTGTATGGTAGGACTTTCACGATAGTGACCGACCATAAACCATTAGTATGGCTAATGAATTTAAAAGACACCACAAGCAGATTAGTCAGGTGGAGGATTCGACTTGAAGAATTTGACTACAAGATAAAATATAAACCGGGGAAATTGAATAGTAACGCCGACGCACTTAGTAGAATAGTACCAGAAAGTGAAGTCCAACCGGTCTCCAAGACAAATCCTGGAGATAGAGACTATGATGTGAAAGATAGTAATATTGAAGTTACGGACGAATTAGACGACTACGGAAATAAGACGTTAAGTAGAGATAAGGAAAACATCCCAAGAACATTAAGCAAGAAGAATATAAATGTCCTAACCAGAAGCCAAGCGAAACGAAAGGAAAATGAACAAGAAGGATATAATATCCAGTTAGCAAGCGAGGAAAATCCGATTCAACAAGCAGAAAACAATAATACCATTAGGGAAACAAATCTAAACCTTTTCCACGAGAAGAAAATAAAGGACAAAATTTTTATATTACCGATGGCTGAAGACGAAACCGAAAGATTTATCCGAAAGTTAACCACACTACCTGAGGAAATGGACCAAGGTGCCTTTCACGAATTGAACGTAGACAAATGTCATTGCACTATAGTCAAATTACCAATACCGTGTAGAACAGCGCGAGACAAGGACACTGTTATCCAGGCATTAGAAAAAATTAAGGAAGATTGCCTCAACAGGAAAATAGAGGGGGTGAATCTCAGTATACCGCCCCTAAATCAAATTGCTATAAGTGAATTCAAGGAGCTATGTCAACTTACATTCGAGGAAACTAACATGGAAGTAGTTTTGTATTTAGGAAAAATAAGGAGTCTAACAAACCCTGAGGAAATTCAAGAAGTCTTGCACGATTACCATCGTACACCGACAGGAGGTCACCAAGGTATCGCAAGAACCTTAAGTCGAATTCGCAGATCATACATATGGGACAACATGGTGAAGGACGTAACCGATTATATAAAGAATTGTTAATCATGCCAAATTAATAAACTATCTAAAGTACCCAGGATACCTATGAAAATAACAACAACTAGTTCTAAACCCTTCGAAAAAATATACTTGGATATAGTCGGTCCCTTACCAACCAGTTACAACAACAACAAATACCTTCTCACTTTTCAGGATGATTTGACGAAATACTCTACAGCAATCCCTCTGGAAAACGCTGAAGCCGTTACAGTGGCAAGAGCTTTCATGGAAAACATCATTTGTTCACATGGAATACCTCAATCGCTGCTCACTGATCAGGGCTCGAATTTTCTAAGCTCAATGTTTAAGGAAGTGACTAAATTGCTACAGATAAAGCAACTGCAGACCACACCATATCATCCGCAGACGAATGGAGCCTTGGAGCGAAGCCATAGGACACTAGCGGAATACCTGCGTCACTACGTCAATAGAGACCCATTGACCTGGGACACATGGACTCCATATGCCATATTCGTTTACAACACTACACCTCATTCAAGTACTAATTATACACCGCACGAACTGCTGTACGGGTATCCAGCAGAAATTCCTTCTAGTCTAAAATCATCACCTACGGTAAACTACAATACGATAATTACGCGAACGAGTTGAAAGCACGACTACAATACGGGTACAGAATCGCTAAAGAATTAATAATTCAAAGAAAAGAGAAATCAAAGCGGTATTACGACAAAAATACGAAAACTAAAACTTTTTACTTGGGTGACAAGGTACTACTCAGACATCATGCAAGGAAGAACAAACTCTCGCCCCTCTGGGAAGGCCCATACGAAATAGTCAACCTAGATTCTACAGAAAATAGCACTATTAAGATAGGGAATAAAACTAAGACAATACATAATAACAATTTAAAATTATTCGCTGAAATGAATGATTACTAATGCACAAATACTTTCGTAGGATATTCTTCCTAATGACGTTGGCATGGCTTCTACCAATTGCATGTGGCGGTAAACCAGCTAATGTTACTAACTTCGTAACCAACCCGGGAATATATTTTGAAGAAATCGGAAAAGTAGGCCTCTACAGTAATGAATGGCAAGTTGTCATTTATTATGATTTATCTAATTTTAAGTATGAAATACAGCAACTAAAGGAATGCGAGGAACGTATGAAAAATATCTGTCAAACTCTTATAGAATACAAAGAAACACAAAGTTTTTGCCACTCTATCACCCAACATTTCACGAACGTAATGACCGAAATAACTGACAAAGCCGGATTGTTGTATACCAAACCGACACGATACAGACGAGGACTCTTCAACGCTATAGGGTCTTTGAGTAAAACTCTTTTCGGTACTATGGACGACGACGACGCACAGAAATACGACGAGATGATTGAAAATATAAAAGATAATCAACACCACACCCTTGAGCTTATAAAAAACCAAACGCTAATAGTAGAAACGACGGTCAACATTTTCAATAAAACCCGTTACGCTATAGAAACACAATTCGACCTCATAGACAGCAAATTAGAAAAAATAGATTGCGCCGTAAATTCCATGCACTCAGAACTAACTCGCGCAAATGTAACATTGGAACTAGAATCGCTGATCTCCCTAACCGCACTCATATCTACTCGATGTGAAGCAACCCTAAATATTCTCTTAGATTTGGTAACCGATGTTCGTCATGGTAAACCACACCCATCTATAATCACGCCCAATCAGATTAACTATCTGCTAACCGACATTCAAAAGCACATACCCAATACTATAACCTTGCCAATAAACAGATATAAAAACAGTGTACTTCAGATCTACAAACTGAGTCACATTAGTACTGCAATAATAAAAGATAAAATAATTTTTGGATTAAAAATTCCATTACCATTTAGGGAGAGCTACCAGCTTTATAAGGTGGTATCGCTACCAACCTTATTACATGACAACTATGTCTTTATTCAGCCTACACTAGAGTATCTAGTAGTGGATTTAAAAAGGGAGCACTATTACACATTAAACAAGTTAGATCTAAATAACTGTTTCACTGAAAACCTTGAGTACTACTTGTGTAGAGTGATACACCCAATTTTTAACGTACATTCTGAGAATAACCTATGCGAGATGGACCTCTTAAAACATGATAGGGTAATCCCGAAATCATGTCATATCAAGTTTATCCCTCGTACAAGTTTTTGGATTCAGTTGGCTCAACCTAACAAATGGTTGTTTGTTATGGACAAAGATGCCACTGTTGACATAATATGTGACGATAAGATTTTCCCGTACCCCTTAAGTGGCACGGGCATAATCGAAATAAATTCAGGGTGTTATCTAAGAAGCAAGGAGCTAATCATTCAAGCTCATAACGTCCGCACTTCCAGCTTAAACAGCTACTACCTACCTACCATCAATCTAACGCAGAGTGTAAAAACTAACAAATGGCTGAATGAAGTTAAACCGTCAGATAAGATCGCCAAAACCTATATTGTAAAATATAATAGCGATAATGATTTACGCGAACTGAGTACAGCGATCGGAATTAAAAAAAAACAAGAAGCTATGGGTCTACTAGGGTGACCGTAGTGATAAGGGAGAATTTTTTTTAGCGAATTTTGCCAACGGGAACCCCACAAAATGATCAGCCTTTGCAGATTTTTAGATAGCCAAAATTTTAGCACGATTGGAGCACGTTAAACCGTGCCGCTACTCGCTCAAAGTTGGCAAAATCTCCATTTTTTTGCTGAATGGCGGACTTTCAGAGTCATATCTCCAGAACAGTCCATTCTACACCCACGCGTAATGTCTTAAATTAAAGGAAATACTGTTCTACATAGTTTGTATTCATATATATTTACCGTTACTTGTCGCCAAAAGGAGCTATAACAGCCTTTGTCACCAAAAACGTGTACCTCTAGGAACAAACTTCGAATATTATTTTTGATAACTGATGATGACTAATCTTTATTTTAGTCTTTAATGTTTATTTAAAGAAAACTCTTATATTTAAGTACATAATTTATTGAGGAAAGTAAAAAATAGGTTCTCTAAGAAGTTAAATATTGCATATAATGATCTATTCTAGAGCTTCGCTTAAAGTGGATTTGGAGACATCAGGATACAGCTGTCGGCACCTGCTGACTAGTGGAAGGACATATTGTTGTTGATCCTCATCTTTGGTCAGAAGATTATTGAAATCAGTTATTAATTTGACTGCTCGTTCGGCCATATCATTTACAACCTTCAATGATTGGACGATCCTGTATCCTTCTTTTGAATGAGCATTTTCCGGCCAGGCACTGGGAGGATCTTTGAGAAAATCTGTATTGATATGAAAACGCTCAAAGAAATTCGTTGTCTCCTTAGTAATTAAATTGGACAATCATGCTTCAACTAGTTGTTTCAATTGTTGTTTTTGAAGCTTTGGATTCATAACTCTAGAATGTTGTGACTCAATCTCGGAGCTCTCATGCAGTTTGTTTGCCATTTCTGATTTTTCTTCGTTGGATCAAAGAACGCAAGAACTACCAATTCGGCATTCAAATACCATAAACGGTTAGAAAATTTTGCTAGAGCTTTCTCAGAGTTATCCTTGTCAGTCTCTTGGTAGTCAAAAAAACTTTGCAAAAGATCAAGGTCTTGTTTGGGAGCCAGATGAGCTCTGGGGCCATTGAACCAAGCTTTGCAATATACTTTGACGAGAAAAATACAAATAGCACCCAAAGAAATCTGTTCCTCGTTACTCATCTTGAATTGACCGCGGAAAAGGAATATTTTCAGACAGTAAATGGCCTTAGCCATCCACCTAGCGTGATGAATGGCACCTGGTGTTCTAAATCCAAATTCATTACCGTCGAGTGCTCCAACAAACACCATAACCAACTGTAATAGCTCTTTATAGTCAAAGCTTTTTTTGCAACTGAAACAATGTGAATCCCGCGAAAAATTATGTAACCTACGGCGTAGTTTTCATAATACTCGAAGTTTGTTCCTAGAGGTACCAGATCACGTTTTTGGCGACAAAGGCTGTTATAGCTCCTTTTGACGACAAGTAACGGTAAATATATATGAATACAAACTATGTAGAACAGTATTTCCTTTAATTTAAGACATTACGCGTGGGTGTAGAATGGACTGTTCTGGAGATATGACTCTGAAAGTCCGCCATTCAGCAAAAAAATGGAGATTTTGCCAACTTTGAGCGAGTAGCGGCACGGTTTAACGTGCTCCAATCGTGCTAAAATTTTGGCTATCTAAAAATCTGCAAAGGCTGATCATTTTGTGGGGTTCCCGTTGATAAAATTCAGACATCGATTTCTTACGGTCACCCTGTCTACACAGTGTGAACGCACATGATATTCACCACTATTCTATGAGCTACGGGCTATTAGCACTGCTGATAATCATATTCATTATATTCGCACAAAGGAAATGGCGGTGTATAGGAAAAAAGAACGACAGTAATAAGGACTTAGAACTGCAAGACAGGTCACTAGAAAGCTCTTCACAAAGCTACACTCTCGGGGCTCACAAAAATACACAACCATAAAAAAAAAAATATATATATATATACAGTGCAACCTTAATATAACGTACCTCAATATAACGACTTCCTCGATTTAACAAATTCTTCGTAATCCCCTTGAATTGTCCATAAGAGTCAATATAAAATATACCTTTACATTGCGAACATTCTTTGCGTACAACCTCTTTATAACGAATTTTCAACTATCAAGAAAAAGTATTCATACCTCTAATTAACGAATTTTGCCAACCCAAAACCTTTATATGTATAAAGTTTCCACCAATAATAACTACACTAATACATATGGCGGTGGTATCAGTCATATAGCACAAAGCACTAATACATATAACTCTTAATCTTATAATGTGATTCATGGCTCGACATGTTTCGACACGCTTTTGTTTGTAAACTAATCATTGTTGTTTTCATGGAAAGTAATGTAAACACCTCTGCTCGTCACTATTCTTAAAGATTTAAGTTAAAATGGCTCAGAAACGTAAAAGGTGTTCCTTATCGGTCGCAGAAAAACGAAACATCATTAATTATGTTGACCAAAATCCCATGACGAAAAAATTAGACATAGCTAATAAGTTCGGGATTCCCGCAAGTACATTGGCTACAATTTTAAAATTTAAAGATAAGTTTTCAGAAGAAAGTGGTTTGAATGTAAACAGTAAAAGATTAAAATCATGCGAGTTCAAAGACGTAGAGGAATGTGTGTTAAAGTGGTTAAAACAGTGCCGAGACAAAAAAATCCCAATCGGAGGCCCTATTCTTCAGGAAAAGGCTCAGCGGTTTGCAGTAGAATTGGGACATGATGGGTTCCGTGCTAGCAACGGGTGGCTTCAAAATTTCAAAAAACGGAACGAGGTTGTTTTTCGAAAAATATGCGGTGAAAGTGGTAGTGTTAATGAACAAGTATGTGATGATTGGAAAGACAAACTGGCAGAGCTGACCACCGGATACGATCCCGAAGACATCTTTAACGCCGATGAAACTGGACTATTCTATAAATGTTTACCTGACAAAACCTTATCATTCAAAAGCGATAAATGTAATGGTGGGAAAAACAGTAAAGTTCGCTTAACAGTACTGCTGGGAACAAATTGTACTGGGACTTACAAACTAAAGCCACTCATCATCGGAAAATATCAAAAACCGCGATGTTTTAAGAATGTCAATAATCTGCCAACAGATTACACGTCCAACCATAAGGCTTGGATGACCAGTGATGCTTTTTGCAATTGGCTTAAAAGTCTGGATAAAGAGATGAAGAAAAAAAACAAGAAAATTCTAATGTTCATCGATAATTGTACTGCACACGGAGAAATTCCTAACCTGAAAAATATAAAAATAAAGTACTTACCTCCAAATACCACTTCAAAACTACAACCACTGGATCAGGGCATCATCCAAAGCTTCAAAATGCATTATAGGAAGGAAGTTGTCAGACGATTTCTTGCTGATGTTGAACGTCAAACACCAACTACAATTGACGTTTTACAAGCCATGTGGATGATCGCCAAAGCTTGGAATTTAGTCACTGAAAAGACCATTGCAAACTGCTTCAAGAAAAGTGGGTTTAAAGTAACATGCGAAGATGAGGAGGACGATTTACCAGTCGCAGAACTTGCTAGGACCTGGCAAAGAGTTCAAGAAGAATTACACCTTCAAGAGACTGACTTCGAAGACTTCGTTACCTTTGATAATGATTTGGCCATCTGTGGAGAACTAACTGATACTGACATCGTCACATCTGTGTTGCCAGTTACTAATGCAGAAGCGGATGAAGACGAGGAAGAAGAGGGTGAAATTGATGAGCATAACTTCACAATAAAAGATGCTTATAATGCTTTGAATACAATAAAATCTGTGTTTCTCAAAAAGGGAGGTTTGAGTGACGATGTAGTGAAATCCATCACGAAATTAGATTGCGCTTTGGATGTCATAACTCATACCGGTGGTAAACAGACAACTATCAATGACTTTTTTTCTAATCAATGAACAAAATTGAGATTAAGCTACTAATAACCACATTGTTAATTGTTTTTGATTACATATTAATGTAAGAAAAAAAATTTATTATCTACCTAATTGTTTTTAAATACATAGCAAATACATATACATATGTAGTAATTTGATAAAAATGTGTTATCATTTATTAGTAGAAGTTGTTCGCTATAACAAGATAAGTACGTAATATTGAGGTGAATAAAACTATTCTTTTACCTCTTTATAACGAATTTTAGACCAATCTAACCTCAACATAACAAACCTCAGTTCAACGAATTACTTGATATTACGAATATTTTCTTGTTCCCCTCCGATTTGTTATATCGAGGTTGCACTGTATATAATCCCTTTTAATTTCATATTCTTTATTATCACCTCTTAATTGATTCCTCATTTTTACCACACACACACATGCATGTATACGCATACGAAAATATGAAAAATTTTATCAAATTTTTTTTAAGAAATAACGGGTTGAAAAAAAAAGAAAGGAAGAAAACAAATTACTCGCACTTACTTGAAAGCCAAAAGAAAAAATTGTCAATTAAAAATAAATGTAATAAACTAATCGAATATAAGTGAATTTTCTTTTGAAACTTAGAAATGCATAAATATAAATAATAATAAGATTTTTTTTTCGTAAATAAATAAGCCTATATTAACGTAAATAAATAAACATATATAATATTATGTAAAATTAAATAAAAAGATAAACAATAAGAAATTATATATATAAGAAATAAAGATAATTAATAACTAATAATAATTACAGTAGCTAAGATCTCTTTTTCCTAACAAACCAAAAATCAAATATGTATATAAATAAATAAGTACACTAAGGTAGTAGACAAACAATAAGCTTCTATATCCAAACGCACTAAGGTAACCATTACATATATAAATTGTTCGTTAAATATGTGTAGTTATAGATACCATCTCAAAATCTTATTATGATTAGGAAAATAATAATAATAATAAACAAATTTTTTAGTTATAGAATATATAACAAGAGATCAGTAAACCAAAGACCGTTCCACCCTTCGTCCAGCATATAAATTTTTTTTTAATATAAATTTCCTCAGCTATGCTATAGAAAACATTAGCAACCAATATATTTATAAAGCACCACGAACATTAATTATAACCGAAAGTTTACGATCTATTTTCAAAAGATAGTAAACTTTCTTTTCTAAGGGGATAGGTGTTATGAGCGAGCATCCACCTATACACCCACAAGCGTCCACTCGCTCATCACCCAGTTATCCGATAAGGCCTTCACGGCCACGTGCATAACATCATCCGCCAAATGGTAATAATTTATAAACCAAAGGCAAAATTCTCGAAGGGCACATGTGGAATATATCCACATGAACATGACAAACGACCATGAATTCGGAGGAAACTGTCCAGCCAGAACATGAGCCGACGTTTCCTCCAAAAACTCCAAATGCCCACAAGTGGCCAATTGAAAGGAAATTGTCTATCGAATTCGATACGACTTTTCCTTTCTTTACCTAAAAATTCTAAAAAGCAACTTGTGCATCATATTGCACTCATAAATTCCTCAACGGAATGAACCGCACTCAAGGCGAGGAAATTCGATGCGTCCAAGCGACACAAACAACCGACCTTCACGGCACGAGACTCGCCATATGGCCAACATTAATTTCATAATACAATTATGCTTTACTAAGCAAATTAGGTTGAGAATTTTCGGACTCTCTCGTTAAAGTCCGACGGGTGAGAGATTTTTTCCCCTCTGCGGGAAATACATAGGAACCGATCGACTGCAAGCACCCCAGCGATCGTGACACCGTGCTTGGGAGAACCCAAGCCCCTATACATAACATGATAAGGGGAATACATCCAAGAAATGCATGAAAATGCATTGCGGAAAAATAAATAAGAACTGACCAATGATAATGCTGAAAATGCATCGTGGTTGGGGTACGCCCCTAACAAATTTTTTGGTGGAAAAAGTCGAAAATAAAAGGCGACTTTTTCCATAAAAGAGGATAGTTGATTTTCAAACTGATGACTGACAAGACCACAAAAGAAAGATTAGGTTGGAGCGGTCGGCGGGAGTTTATTTTAACTAGTCCAGTTTATCTTTAAGGGGAGGTTCTCATCAAGCTCAACCAAAAAAATCGATTTTTTTTTTGTTTAAAAAGTTAGTAAATTTCCTATAGTATTCGCTCTCAAAAACCGTTTTGACGAAATTCATTTTTTTTTTAAAGTATAGTAAAAAAACCGGAGTCACATTTTTACACGAAGGTAAAAAAAACCGTATTTTTAGAAAACCGCATTTTTTAAGATGGGCGCCATCGTATCTCAAAAACTACTGCATATATCGCGTTGGTTTTTTTTTTATTTGAAAGTTCAATAAATTTAGCGGATCCTGAACTTAATCGCAGATGGTTATTGTTATTATTTTGTTTTTTATAGCACTTTTAAGAGCAGAGAAATAGACGAAAAGAGGAATTTTTTTTTCGAAAGTCCGCCATTTTCGTAATTTTCGACTTTTCCTTAGTTGGATAGTTCAAGATCCTGTAAATGTCATGTATTTTATAAAAAGGTTTCATTTGTTGATCTCGGGTGATGTTTGGAAGCGGTAGAGTGGCGCCCGATTAGGTACTTTTTTTTTAGGCGAACGGCTTTACATGTAAATAAATAATTAACTATTCGATATTCTGCTCTATAAAAATTGGTAAACATACTTGAATATATACTTGATAACTACAAAAAAATTTGAGTGCTTCCTCAGCTTCCTTCCACCAAAAAAAATCGAGAAAATCATGTAATTTTTGGGTCGCTAGATGAGAACCTCCCCTTAACTAGTTCAGTTTTATTTTAACAAGTTCAGTTTTGTTTTAACAAGTTAAGTTTTATTTTAACGTTGTACTAAAATTAGTGAGTTGATCAAAAAAAGATAAAGTGTTTTAACTTATACGCGTGTTTTACTTGAACACAACAAAACCAAAGTGTGTAAACTTTTACACGCACTTTATTAATAAAAGGGGCAGGTGAACTTCTCCATACTGGAAAGTACCCCCTAGTCCTTTGTTGTGACACAAAAGGGAGTCCACAACAACATCTGCATAGAATTCAATGATTTATTTCACCTTCCGGGTGATAAACTCACTCATACTAATACCATCTCTCATAACATTCCTACTCCAGGAGCACAACCAATTCATGTAAAACCATATAGGCTTCCAGAATCACAAAAATCAGAAATCAATAATCAAATAAGCCAAATGGTTGCTGATAACATCATCACCGAGTCCAGAAGTCCTTGGAATTTTCCTCTCGTCGTCGTGCCTAAGAAGCCCGACTTAAATGGGAATAAAAGATGGCGAATAGTCATAGACTTCCGAAAACTGAACGAAGTCACTGTGGGAGATGCATACCCACTTGCAAACATCACGGAGATACTAGATCTCCTCGGATCTTCCAAATACTTCTCCACTCTCGATTTGGCGAACGGATTTCACCAGATCGAAGTGAATCCAAAGGATAGAGAAAAAACTGCCTTTTCTACTCCATTCGGACATTTCGAGTATAGAAGAATGCCCTATGGTCTTAAAGGGGCACCTGCCACTTTTCAAATGCTTATGAATAACGTCTTAGTCGGATTACAAGGTTATAAAATCTTCATTTATATGGACGACATCGTCATTTTTGGAAAAACCCTAGAGGAGCATAACACAAAACTTATCGAAGTCTTTGAGAGATTACGACAACATAATCTAAAGTTACAACCTGAGAAATGTGAGTTTCTTCGATCGGAGCTTGCATATCTGGGGCACATAATTAGTGAAACGGGAGTGTCTCCAGACCCTACTAAAATTTCAAGCGTCAAAAATTTTCCTACTCCTAAATCACCAAAGGAAATCAAAGCATTTCTTGGTTTGGCGGGTTACTATCGTCGTTTCATAAGAGATTTTGCCAAAATCTCCCAACCTCTAACTAATCTCCTGAAGAAAAGCACTAAATTTGAATGGACGCCTCGATGCACTGAATCTTTTAACTCTTTAAAAAACGCCTTGATTACTCCTCCTCTATTACAATACCCTGACTTTAGTCAAGAATTCATTTTAACGACTGATGCCAGCGGATATGCCATTGGATCAGTTTTGTCTCAAGGGAAAATTGGACACGATTTGCCTATAGCCTATGCATCTAGACTATTACGTAAGAGTGAAACGAACTATTCTACAACTGACAAAGAATTGCTTGCAGTCGTATGGTCCGTACAGCATTTCAGACCATATCTTTTCGGTAAAAAGTTTACCATCATCACTGATCATAAAGCATTGGAGTATCTTCACAGATGTAAAGATGCTAGCTCAAGAATGATGAGATGGAAATTGAAATTAGAAGAATTTGATTTCAATATTCTTTATAAAAAGGGATCCAGTAATACGAATGCAGATTGTTTAAGTCGGATTCCATACACAGACATCCAAGGAAGCTCAAATTCTAATTCTCTACCCGAAGTAACAACCTTAGCTATTACTCGAAGCAGCAGTCAGAATGTAATGACATACGAAGAATTCGAAAACACTTTAACTAATAAAATTGTCGTGAATAATCTTATACAAGACAACGACGATGGTTTATTAAACAGTAATTCAAATTGTATAGCTATCTTCTTAGACAGTAACACAAAAACAGATGATTATTATAAAGATCTTCTTGCACATTATATTGCTCCAGAATGCTTCCAACTGAAAAACCCCTTTCCACATCAAGTCTTTCCTATAGAATCAAAGGATAATAAAACTAGAATAATATGTTTGATCACTCACCTTGCCACTGAAAAGTGCAACTACAAGGACATATTCAATACCTTATTATCGCTAAAATCTTGGGCACTCGAAAACAATATCCCATATATTGCGGTGTCCAATCCTTCCAAAAAAATTCAGTACCGTCATCTTAAATTCGAAATCGTTCGTTCTATGACCAGATACATATTTCAGAATTCAAACGCAAGACTTACGTTCTATCATAATAATTTCTCATCGGATTTCTCGGAAGAAGAGAAACTAAAAATTCTTCAAGAATTTCATGACAAACCTCTTGGAGGCCATTGCGGATTGAACCGTACTTTCAGAAGAATCCAAATGAAATATAAGTGGCGAAACATGTATAAAGATATAAAGAAATATATCAAAAATTGTGAAACATGTAAGCGCAATAAAATCACAAGATACACAAAGGAACCTTTGCTAATAACTTCAACATCGCGCGAACCATTTGAAAAAATATCTATGGATATCGTTGGCCCTCTTCCCACTACTTCTTTAGGAAACAAGTACTTACTTACCTTTATTGACGATCTAACTAAATATTGCGATGCTATACCTATTCCGTCACAAGAAGCGAATGTAATAGCTGAAAAACTAGCAACGGAAATAATATTCAGGCATTGTACACCCAAGATATTATTGACAGATCAAGGCTCGAATTTCATGAGCGACATCTTCAAGCAAACGTGTAAGTTGCTAAAAATTCAAAAGATCCAGACTACAGCTTACCGACCTCAATCAAACGGCTCGTGCGAGCGCAGCCATCGAAGTCTGACTGAATATTTAAGATGCTTTATCAATAAGTCTCAAGATGACTGGGATAGTTGGATCAAATATGCAATATTCGTTTTCAACACAACCCCTAGTAGTACTACCGGGTTCACACCTTTCGAATTAGTTTATGGACGCAAACCTGAAATCCCTTCAATCTTTTCACGTCCACCTGAACTGTCATATAATTATGATGTTTACTACAATGAACTGAAATCTCGGTTACAACATTCCAGCGAAATAGCAAGAGAAAGCATTAATAAGCAAAAGGAATTGAGTAAACTATACTACGATCGTACACTAAACCCATCTAGTTTTAAGGAAGGAGACACAGTCTTTCTTAAAAACGAATCATGCAAAAAGGGGCAAAACAAAAAATTATTGTCACCTTGGCTAGGTCCATACAAAGTTATAGATAAAGGTAAAGTAAACTCAACAATACTTATAAAAAAAAGGCTACAATAGTACACAATAATAGACTAAGGCCTAGTTAAGATTCATTCAAGCACTTCATAATACCCTACTCTAATTTGCATCACTACCTTTCCCTTATAGGTAATAATTAAAATGGCTAAAATCGACGCACTCCTCTTATTATTGGCAATTTATTGTGGAAACAACGTTCTTACGGAGAATCCGCAAAATTTTAAGATATCTCACCTCAAAAATCAACTTGGGTTGTATTACGAAGACGTGGGGAACCTCAAAATCTTTAATGACCAATGGAAGTTACTAGTTCATATTGACTTGGAAGATATTAAAGAACAAAATAAACGCGTTCAAATTTTACATAATCAATTACTAAACTTATGTGAAGCAATTATCTCGAGATATGTTCCGCATATGGAGATCAACGGAGATCTCAACTAACACCAAATTGCGGCTGTTCAACTCCAACGTGAAGGCAGTACTTTTGTACGGTTGCGAAACATGGAAAGTCACCCAATTCATCACAGGGCGCCTACAAGTCTTCATCAACAGATGCCTTCGTCGTATCCTAAAAATTCGCTGGCAAGATAGAATCTCAAACGAAGAACTATGGCGCCGTGCCGGCCAAGAAAGGATAGACGACCAAATCAGGCGAAGGAAATGGAATTGGGTAGGCCACACCTTGCGACGCGAAAACGAAAATCTAGCCAAACAGGCCCTTGACTGGAATCCGCAAGGATCCCGTCGAGTAGGACGACCTAGAACAACGTGGAGGAGAACCCTACTAGCAGAAGCCGCAACAACTGGGAGATCCTGGTCGGAGCTGAAAGCTGTCGCGCAAAACAGAGTCCGCTGGAGGGCAACTGTTTCCGCCCTATGTCCCATGAGGGATTAAAGGAGCGCAATGATGAAATGATGATGATTAGTTATTATAGTAATAAAAGATTAAATTTTCTACTAATTATACCTTTAACCAAATCTATGGAATTTAGAATTTTTAAAATCACTAGCATACCGCAGGTAGTTAACAAAACCTATATTGTTATAATACCAGAAAAGCAATTCCTCATAATCGACTCTTCGGAGCAACATTACTTTCTCATGGACATTTCGGATCTGCGAGAATGTACAATTACAACAATTAACAACTACATTTGTGAGCAGAAAGAGCCTGTCCACATCTCGCATATCAATAGTGCTTGCGAGAGAACCCTATTCGATCAGGTCAGCATTATTCCTAGAAGCTGCATCCCTAGAGCGATGTTACCAAGTCATACCATATATCTACAATTGGCGCAGAAGAATTCATGGTTATTCATAGCACCTGAGAATGAACGATTGATTCTACGATGTAAACAGGCTACAACACTCCAAATAATCCTTAACAACACTGGAATTCTCGAACTAACCGAAGGATGTGAAGCACTATCCAACACCATTATACTTAGTAGTAAGGCTTTATTTACTAGCGAAGTAAGATTAAAACATTTTTACTATATCTCAGACCTACCAAAATTAACACTTAATTACAAGCATGAAGAAATGTTAAGAAATTTTCAAAATAACATAAATAATTACAGTAATTTTCAAATTCCAGATCAGATAAAAAATTTACACAAAATTAGCTTAAAGATAAGTGAATTAGATAACCATTATGTCCCCTTACAAAAAATTAGAAATCATACTAATTATTTAATAACAATTACGTCTACATTAACTATAATAACAATTGTAATAGGCCTAGAAATAATACGTAGGCTATACATTAATTTCTTTAAATGTAAGAAAACCAAACTGGAATCAATTTCAGATACATGTAATCAGAGTTCAACCCGAGCTGACTCGAGCGAATCCATTTCAAATCCTATACCTGTCCCACGTGGAAACTATACCATTCCTAGGTATAATTTCCGTCTTCAAGGAGGGGCGTGTAGTAAAGCCGCCACCTAAATCCTAATACATTGTTTCTTAATGCTATTGACATTCAATACTTCCGTTCAGAAGACGATAAAACTGCTGATATAAACATTCTCCACTTCAAGTTGCATGCTTGCAACTTTTTCAATAATTTATCATTGCAATACATTGTAATGCAATATCGCTGGACTTGCATAAACACAAGTCAAGTCCAAGTTCCAACTCTTAAAATTGCTAGAGTTGCATTTTCCTTATCAGCAATAATTCAGTTCTTCTACTCTAGAAAGCTTCTCAAAGATATTTAAAATTCACTCCTTAGTCGGCCGCCGTTCAGCTCGGATCATTTATTGAAAGTTCTTATTAATAAATATATTTAAAGTTCAAGTGTTTGATTTTTTTTGTTTTTGCTTTTAATTTAAAGTACAGGAAAACCCAGCCGCACAACAAAAGCAATCGACAATGAAATAAACAATATAATTGACAACGAAGCATGGGAGATAATAGACGACGCAGGACAAGACCGAATCGACGCAATATGGATATTCCGACAAAAATTTGATCCAAAAGGACACACGGTCAAGAAGGCAAGACTAGTAGCTCCGCGAGCCTCGCGGGTGTAAACAAGATTCTACTGAGAGCAAATTTGCACAAGTTCCAAGCAGTTCAGCAGTCAAAGTGTTCTTAACTACGGCTTTGAAACAAAACATGCAAATAGAACAACTTGATATTAAAGCTGCATACTTACACAGCCGATTGACAGAACCAGTTTTTGTGACTATACCAAAAGGATTTCCAAATGAAGGACAATTATGCAAACTACGAAAAGCAATGTATGGATTACGACAAGCGTCAAGAGCGTGGATAGATGAATTTCACAAATTCATGATAACAGCAAAATTTAAAAGATCATACGACCGTGCCTTTATACATATATCCGAAAGTAATTCAAAAACTTACATACTAAATTGATGTATACTAGATGTTGGCAACGCCATTGAGTGTGCACCATCCATATAAGTTAAGTATCAGTTGTATGATGTAAGCAGCGGTGTACAAAAAGAATTGGAAATAAAGATATACAATATGGCGCAGTCGCTAAAGGAGAAAAGTTAAAAAAAAAAATAGAGAGAGAGTTGTGAAATTGTGAAAAAAAAGAAAGCTCTAAGAAGTTGAAAAGTAGATACACATGGAATATCAAAAACCAAAGCAATTGTCACTAATTGGCAATCTAAAGGAGAATTGGAAAAAATTTCCTCAAATGTATGCAATATATGCCACAGCGACAAAAACGAACAAGGAAGATGAAGTCATACAAGTGGCAAGATTTCTAAGTTGTGCAGGGGAGGAAGCAATAGAGCTATTTAATACTTTCAGTTTGACGTCAGAAGAGAAAGCCAAAATAGAAAAAGTAATAAAAGCATTCGAGAAGTATTGTGATCCTCGGACGAACGTGGTACTTATATGAGAGATATAATTTTTATAAAAGATGCCAGAGGGAAGGTGAACCGTTCGAATATTTTATGGCGGACATAACGAAGCTCATTGAAAGTTGTGAGTTTGGGGATCAGAAGCAATCATTACTAAGGGATCGTATCGTAATTGGAGTAGCAAATGTGCAAGCACAATTATTAAAAGTTGATGGATTATCGCTGGGAAAAGCTGTGGAGATTTGCAGAATAGCAGAAATCACAGGAAAGCAGGTCAAACAAATGCAACACGACAATAAGACATCGGTAGATGCAGTAAGGAGAAATAATGTTAGGTAATAAGAATTTTGATGACGGGAAAAATACGAGGGGCGCTGGCTTTAATAATAATAATAATAATAGTAATGATTTAGTAAGGTTTAATTCTCACACTCTCTCTCTGTCCACGGACGAGGACAGTTCACTACTTCTTCAGGCTTTTAGTTTTCTTGTGGTGTTTTTTCTATTTGTTAAATTGTAAAGTAAAAATTTTTTTTAATCAAATATTTTAAAGTGTTTTTTCCTTTTTTTGTAATGTGTTAACTGTTCATCAAGGCCTGAGCAAAAAAGTTTTTATTGCAAATTTTATTTACTTCTACCCATATTATTTTATTTTATTTAATTTATGGTTATAGTGCATAGAAAAGGAAATTTACCTCCTAGTGGCCATTTTGTTTTTGAGCTTCATGTGGGCTTATCTTGATGCCTTCGGCACCTTGATATAATATCGCAATTTTTCTAGCCCATCCACATAATTAGATTTATTTTTTATCGACAATTGATTAAAGTTGTGTATTTCTTCCATTTTATTAACAATTTTTTTTGGCATTAAATTTCCTTTTCCTTTTCGTTAATAATTTTTTAATTTTTGACAATATTTATTTAATTTTTGACAATATTTATTAAGTTTTTTGTTAATTTTTTGTTTTATTATTTATTTTCTATTATTTAATTTTTATTATTTATTTTATTATTTATTGACTGCAAAATTTATCTTGTTTCTTGTCTTTATTAATGTGATCTATAAAACCAAAAATTCTCTAAGTGCTTATTTGCGAAATTTCTTCTGTTATAAGTAAATTAAATTTCTAGTTTTAAGTATACCTTTTATTGCGTTTAAATTATTGCCATTCTTAACACAATGTTGTGAAGTCATTGCACATGCTCATTTTCTTTGCCCTTTCAATTATCCCACACGCGCATTTCAATATAATTTCCATGCGCATGTTGTTTTTTTTACTTTTTAATACTTACCATGCGCATTCCAATACTAATCTCCATGCGCATGCCTTTTACTTTGTTTCCTGTATCAAATTACCTCAATTTAATACTTCATAAGTCTATTCTTTGTTCATTGTTCTATTCGCTTACTCTGCATTTCTATCTACTTATTGCAAGTAAGCAATTATAACAATCAAGTGAGGCAAAAGCTCAATTTAGATTGGCAGTCGTTCTATATCCTCCAAGTCGGTTGGTTCGTTATTCAAACGCAAGTTTTGTAATAAAATAATTAAAGTTTCAATAAATAAGTTTTGTAAAGTAACTTAGGTTTTCATTTTTCACTTAAAGATCGAATTTAGTAATACCCCTTTTGTTTTACAACAACAATTTTAAATTTTACAACTGCAATCTTTATAAATTTATATTTTACAATCACAGCCTGTTTCATCAATAGTCTGTAAGCAATTTTAATAATATGTGCTTATTTTTGTAATACGGGAAAATTACATTTGGATTCTCGCCAAACAACCTTAAACGGAGTCGCAGGGAAAGTCCATCAACTTTACCTTTAGTAATAATTAATTTACAATTGGTTTCTAGCGCAACCTCACCCTCTTAGGTTCTCCTCATCACCGTTTTATAGTCTGTGGTCGTAATTCCACTTGGTCTTCTATAAGCCACCTTTGCCAACATTTAAATTTATGTGGCGATACCCTGTTAATCTCCAACATTTTCTGGTTTCCAGGTCCTCTTTCTGGCCATGAGCTCAAATCTCATTAATAATATATCGCAAATATTTGTAAACATCATCGTGACTTTCTTGTAATCTCTCATTAATGATATATCATTACTCCGTCCGAAAACAGTCCCTTTATTCCCTGTAGTATCTATCAAATACACGTCGGCTTAACATCCCCAATCTCACTCTTCTCATTTAACGGACAACATCCCTTTTGTGGCTATTTCCCCCAATTCACCTTAATCCGCCTCAGACATTCTAAAGTACAAAAGTTTTTACCTATCCCTTAATATCATAAAGAAATAACCCCTACATTTTCCCCCCATTTTCCTCATTGTCACTGATAACTCTTCCATTTCAACACTATATCGCAGGGTCAAATCTTTTGAGACGTTAGCTTTATAGAGCTTCTACCTTTCCCTTTTCAGACTGTCAGCTAAATACCATCCATATCACCGCATACCACTTTAGCTAAGCACCATCCACATGATCGCATAACTTTTGATTCGAAGAGGACACCATCCATACAATATATCAGTGAGAGACAAGACATACATTTTAATCAATTATTCTGTTTGGACAATCATCGACGAGTTAGACATCTTGAATTGGTGTAATAAGCAACTACAAACATCTGCATTACTATCCTATATTTTATTGGATTAATAAATAGTTTGTATTGATATTTCTATATTTCATTTAATAATTATCATTGACAGTACCCTGTACCCTTCACCCTCACATGGCGCAGTCGCAATCGAACCAGATTGAAACATCCCAAATAAGAGAAATGGCCACCACAACACAAAAATTATTGGAACCAACATTAGACGAAGAAACGCTAAGACAATTCACCATAACGACACTAAAGGATGAGACAAAAAGACGAGGATTAGAAGTGAATGGAAATTCGAAAGATGAGTACATATCGGCCATCGTAACAAATAATGAGCAAATTTTCCAAATAAAAACTGAAAATACTGACGAAAATACCAATAAAAACATAAAACCACTGATAAACATAAAACCACTGATAAACAATATATGTAAAACTCCGCCTTCGTCTGGTCCCAAGCCCAGAGTGTGAAAGGAGGAGGGTTGTCGACCTGCCGAGTCGATCGTAAAAACTAGGCAAGAAACCGCATGGATACACGAACTAACCATTCACGAAATAATGCTACTGCATCCGGGGCAGCCGATGCGCCAGCGCTGGGGACCAGGGATGCTGGTGAGAAGTGGGTTACTGGCCGAAATAATGCTACTGCATCCGGGGCAGCCGATGCGCCAGCACTGGGGACCAGGGACGCTGGTGAGAAGTGGGTTACTGGCCGAACACCCAAATTAGTCACACCGAAAAGGGAATTAAAATTCGCTGCGTGGAATGTACGAACAGAAGGTCAAAAGGAAATCATAGCAATGGAATTGTTGAAATGCAAAATATCAATTGCTGCGCTATCGGAACTACGGCTTACCGGATCCGGGATATTGACAATCGTCCCGCCAACAATCGACGAAACGATGATGCTTTACTATTCCGGTGGTGAGAAAAGAGAGGCCGGCGTCGGCTTTATGGTCGACCGACGGGCTGCCAGCAGCGTTATCGCATTCCAACCGATATCCGAGCGTTTGGCGGTTATAACCATCAGTGGAACGATCAAGACCCATATCATATCCGTTTATGCGCCAACCGAGACCAGCACGGACACGAACAAGGACGAATTTTACGATCAGCTTCAACAGACGCTGGATATGATACCTCAAACCGAATTAATAATTCTCGCGGGGGATTTCAATGCACATTCAGGAGTAGATCGAACCGGCTGGGAAGAAACCATGGGCAAATTCGGACACGGAGTAATTAATGACAACGGCTTACGCCTGCTTTCATTCGCATCGTCAAACAATTTGATCGTTGGCAACAGCATTTTCCGTCATCCACTCAAACACCAACTAACCTGGCGAAATCCATCCGGCAAAGACTCGGCGATGTTAGACTACGTTTTGATCAACACAAGATTCCGATCGACGCTTAAAGACGTACGTGCAATGCGTGGACCCGATTGCGGATCGGACCATTATCTTGTTCGAGCGAAATTGCAGATGCGATTGCAAAGAGCGAAGAAAACGGAGCCACCACCAGCCAAGAAAAATTGGGCGTGCCTACGGGACTCGGCCATCGGGCGAGAGTTTCAAATGGCATTATCCAACAAATTCGCGGCGCTCGCAATACCGGACGATATCGATGTAGAAGAAAGGCAATTGTCGGAGTCTATTGTGGAGTGTGCAATGGAGTTGTGTCCAACTATCCGTAAACGGACGCAGCCATGGATCTCGGACAGCTGTCTGGACCTCGTCGATCAGCGGAAGCGCATGAAACACGTCGACTTTGAGGAATACCGAAGATTGAACAAAGAAGTTCGGCAGAAAATGAAATTGGAACGAGAAGCGTACTGGAATAACGTTGCGGCCGACATGGAAAAAGCGGCGTCGAGGCACGAGTACCGGACGCTGTACCAGACAATCCGCCGGTTAGGCGGCAAAACAACATCAACAAACGACAACATCAAAAAATCGGATGGAACTTTTGTGACTTCTGCCCATGAACGCCTGGAGCGGTGGAGAGCATTCTTCCACCAGCTGTATAACCACGATCCGCCGCAAGGTCCAGCACCCGAACCACCGATTATCGAACAGCCGATGAATCAGTTTCTCGATACCGAACCAACAATTATCGAGGTGAAGACAGCAATAAAATCGCTGAAAAATGGAAAAGCGCCGGGAATAGACCAAGTAACCGCCGAGATGATCAAAGCTGGAGGTGATGTCTTATCACAACGACTTCATGTCCTCATAACACACATATGGCATTCGGATCGTGTCCCTTCGGTATGGAAGAAAGCGATCGTTGTCCCAATTTTGAAGAAAGGCGACAGTCGGGAATGCAAGAATTATCGCGGTATTAGCCTTCTTTCGATCGTCGGTAAAGTATTTACGAAAATAATACAATCGAGGCTACAGAAACATCGAGAGCAAACGAGCCGGGAGGAACAAGCGGGATTTAGACCACATCAAGGATGCATTGATCAAATATTCGCCCTCCGTCAGTTAATGGAAGAAAGAATTCGTTGCGGCAAACGAATTGTCGTCGTTTTCATCGATTTCAAATCCGCTTTCGATTGCATCGATTGGAACAGCTTGTGGAGAGTCTTGGTAACCGAACACGTGCCATTGAGAATCATCCAACTTCTCCAAGCGTCGTACGATGGCTCAACCAGCAGCGTTCGTATTCGAAACGACTTATCCGAGGAGTTCCCGATTCAGACGGGTGTCCGACAGGGAGACGTCGCTTCGCCACTTCTCTTCAACGTTGTGATCGACGCGATTATGCGTGAAGCATTCGATGGACGACTCGGAGTTCAATACGACGACAACAACTTCGTAACAGACTTAATGTTCGCCGACGATAGCGCTGTTTTCGCCGATACGGATGCCGAAGCAACGGACATCTTATACGATATTTCCCGCATCGCCCAATCATACGGGTTAAAAATCAATGCGGAAAAGACCAAAGTGCTCACAACGGATGGATCAAGAGCCAGTGTTCACCTCGATGGAACCCAAATCGAACAGGTTCCAAGGTTCAAATATTTGGGATCATTGGTTGAGGAAACGAAAGTAGCATCGACGGCCGACGTTCACAGCCGTATCGGCCAGGCAACAGCAACATTCGCCTCGCTCAAGTGGTGCATATGGAAACGAGCAAATATCTCCATCAAAACAAAACTACGTCTTTACCGAACGTTGATTCTTCCGATTCTTCTTTATGGATCTGAAACGTGGACACTGCTCAAACCGGACGTTAAGAAGCTCGAGGTCTTCCAAATGCGATGTTTGAGGCAGATCCTCCGTGTCTCACTCCGTGATCGCCTTCGAAACGAGGTTGTCAGACAAAGATGCGATCAGCAAACACTGATCGAAGAAGAAATGCAAAAACGTCGACTACGGTGGTTTGGACATGTTTGCCGAATGGATGATAACCGCTTGCCACGTAAACTTCTCTGGCGAGACCGTCCTGCAGACTGGAGAATACAGCGATCGGCACCGAAGAAAACCTGGTTGAAGAATATCGAGGGTGACTTAAAGAATCAACGATTATCAGTTACCGAGGCTCGAGACACCGCCAAAAACCGAGAAGAATGGAAGCGAATCGTGAATAGAGTTCGGGACCCAGCGGCACCGACAGCAGCGTATCCGTTGCGGGGACGTCCCGCTCGGACCGCCAGCTAACGGATCAAAGAAGAAAGAAGATATGTAATAGTAAATCCGGACATAACCTTCCGACGAAAGCAGCTCACCTGGACCAATCCGCAGATCGAATGCCACTTTACGCGAAAGCATATATGGAGAGAGTTCCAACACTTTTCTTAACAACGCAGACATAAAAACATATATAGACCAGAAACTCTGGCAACTGATATGTACGTAGAGGCAAATGAATATGTAAACGCAAATAAAACAATTCTTTTAATTACAGCTACAATTGAACTGCAAAATAAAAAAATTCTAGATATTTTGGCAGCCCAAGGTGCACTAATAAAAAAACTGGTACAGGTAGAAAATGAAACCATAGAAAGAACCTCTATATTTCCACTGAAAACTATAGAAGAACTGCAAAAATTGGAGAAGGACATAACTACCAGGTCTAGTTATGTGAGTATTTTAAATATTTGCAATAGTATTTATAAACCCAATTGAAATATTATTCACCATATTTGATTACCAATTTGACTTGAATTATTAATTATAAATATATTCTCGGTTCGAGCAGTCCGAAAAATCATAAGAGCAAAAGAGCTTTCAAAAAACCTTGGGAAATTGCTAGGGAAGGACATTATAATAAGTTGTAATTATTCAGCGACATACCAGAAAAAAAATTCAACGATTTTGTGCTGATCAATGAAGTATTTAAAGGTAAAACACAATTATTCTTAACACATTTTCTAAACGTATATTTTTTGCAGAAGTAGAAAATGGCTGTGATTACAACGCCGAAATACGTAAAGCCTTCAAAGTGTCAAAGGTTAATTATTTTAAAAGAAGGTCCTTGGCCAAAATAGATCAACAGAAACAACAGCAGTAACTACTATAATTTATTAATTAGTATAATATGCTTAACTCGTCGAGACCATACAACTTTTTCTCTATATTATCAAAATGTCAGAGGGCTTAGAACCAAACTTCATCTTCTTAGACAAAACATTTTAACTTGTGATTATGATATTATTATTTTAACAGAAACTTGGTTGAACGATACTTTTTTGAATTCTGAACTCACTCATTCAGGTTTTACTGTGTATAGATGCGATAGAAACGAAAAAACCAGCGATCGTACTAGAGGAGGCGGCGTACTTATAGCAGTCCGTTCGTTTTCTAAATCACATTTGATTGTTAATCCTGACGTCTCAGTCGAACAACTCTTCATAAGCATCTGTCACAGTGGCTCGCGTCTCACGATCGGCGCGGTGTACATTTCTCCTAAAATTATATGAGAAACATAGCAAATCTCTTGTATTAGTTAAAAATCAATATTATGATTCAGAGTTTTTGGTAGTAGGCGATTTCAATCTTCCCTCGGTTGAATGGATGAATTCGAAATTCTCTACGAAATACTTTAGTTTAAATGCATCACCGCAAACCATAAGATCAGCTAATGTTTTGTCTTACTCGATTAACTTTTTAAATCTGTATCAACATAATTATATCAAAGATAATAATGTGTCACTTTTGGATTTGATGTTTTCAACGTTGAGAGAATTGGAAGTGTCGATGACCATAGATCCACTTGTAAACGTCGATGAATTTCATCCTCCACTGCTTTGCGATATTAAATTACCCTCTGTGGTACAAGGAACTAATTCATTAGACAAATTAAATTTTTTTGGTGCAGACTATTTTCAATGTGTCTCTTTCTGAAATTCCTACGACTGGGCCTCGTATCTTTACAAACGATGATATTAACAAAGATGTTTCGATATTTGATGAAATTGTAAACAATTATATAACTCAATTTGTACCACCAAAGCGACACCGCACTGATCTTTTTCCAAGACATACGAAATATTTAATCAGAGAAAAGAAAAAGGCACACAAGAGATACAAACAAACTCGTTCACCGGCAGATTATGAAGCTTTTTCTAACCTTAGAGCAGCAGCAAAGGCCACATGCGAAAAATCTTACATCGAACATAGCGCGAAGAAAGAGGACAAGATACGTTCGAACCCGCGTGGTTTTTTTCGTTTTGTAAATTCGATGCGTCAGGACAATGATATTCCGGTCTCAGTCTCTTTTGAAAACTATGTAAGCAGCGACCGCTCTGAAGCCTGTAATCTCTTTGCGGACTTTTTTGGTTCTGTATTTCTTCCTGAAGATGTCGAGGACTGTGACTCGCGCGATATTGACTGTGTAATATTCGCTAACAAACTGCAAATTTCTATCACTGAAGTATTTGAGGGACTTTTAAAATTGAATGTAAACAGAGGCCCTGGGCCTGATCTCATTCCAAATGTCTTTCTTAAAAATTCTATTTACGGCATTACTAAACCTCTTTACATTCTATTTAATAAGTCCCTCAATACTGGAATTTTTCCAATTGCCTGGAAAAATAGCAGAGTCACACCAATTCACAAATCTGGTGATAAGAGTAATGTCCAAAACTATAGACCAATATCAATTTTAGATTCTATACCGAAATTTTTTGAAAAGTTAGTGACTGATAAGTTGTTTCAGTTACTTCGTCCTATCATAGTAGACCAACAACACGGTTTCTTGGATAGAAAATCTACTGCCACTAACCTGGCTATTATACATCATCACATTGTAAATGCTATCGAAAACCGTAGTCAACTCGACGTTATATACACTGATTTCACGAAAGCATTTGACAGAGTATCACATAATGTCCTTGGTACTAAACTCCAAAAACTCGGCATTGCTGATCATCTCAATGATTATCTTCGCGACAGAAAACAAATTGTATGTACATATTGAAGGTTCCAAATCGAGAGAAATTCAAGTGACCTCAGGTGTCCCGCAAGGATCACATTTTCATTAACGACCTTCCTCTCGTGTTGAGACAGTGTCAAATCTTACTATGCCGATGATGCAAAACTTTTTTTCCCGGTGAACTCGGTCGATGATGCTCTATTAGTACAAGATGATCTGAACTCTTTCATCATGTGGTGTCACGAAAACCGTATGTCTGTAAATGCTTCGAAATGTAAAGTAGTCCGTTACACCACGAAGAAAGAACCAATCACCTGTGATTATGTAATTGAAAACACCGTTCTAGATGCACAAAAGGAAATCACTCACTTAGGGGATACTTTTACTTTCGATGGTAAATTTCATGAGCATATAATCAAAACAACTAACAAGGCGTTGCGAGTTTTAGGTTTTGTAAATAGGAATTCAAATGTTTTTAAACAACCGGCAACCTACATAATACTGTTCAACTCGCTAGTCAGACCAATTCTCGAATACGCGTCACCAGTGTGGTCTCCTTATACGGCAACAGACGTGAAATTGCTGGAAGCTGTGCAGTCAAAATTTATGAGAAAACTAGCTTATTTGAACGGACAACCTCTTAATTTTTATGATCACGATTATTCGCTCATTAAACAACAATTCGAAATTAGATCGCTCGAGAATAGAAGAATTATTGCTGATTGTCTTTTTTTATTTAAAGTCTTAACTCATTTAATTGACTGCCCATATATTACCGCAAATATTGGTTTTCACGTACCGGCGAGGGCCTTTCGTCAAAACAGACTCTTTGCAATCCCAAATTGTCGCACATCGCTAGCAGAAAATAGCATGATCAACAGAATTTGTACTTACGGAAATTGTATATGTAATTATGTTGATTTTTTTTATATCTCCTATCCAAAGTTTATTCAATTTTTACTTTCGCGCTACTAAAACCTCTTTATCTTTTTCACTATTTCATATTATAAGTATTGTATTTTTGTATGTGATATGTTAAGCCTATGAATGCTAAATCTGTATAATTTGTATAATATGTATAAGGGAGCATTCCCGTTAAATAATAATAATAAATAAATAATAATATAGTATAGTAAAAAGTGGATTTTTTTTTAACTTAAATGAATTACATTATTTGAATTTATGTTTATTTTTTCTTGCATTAAAATTTAAAAAAAAAAAATATAAATTGCTTAATTTTACCACCACCAACCCTACCTTTTCACCCTCCCCCAACTAAATTACATTACAAAAATATACAATAGAATCACCTTATTTACAGTAAATGTTGAATAAGTACTTCCAAAACCCATTCTATGGAAGGAGAAAAGGAAGTACTTCCCGCCTAGGTGTTAATGTAATGTCTTTTTTGTACTGGGTGGAAGTACTGAACTGCTTCTGCAGAAGTACTTCTAGAAGTACTTTTTGAAGTACTTCCATTCCCTACTGGGTAATATCGTTTCCAACGCACACACAAGTATCCCAGGAACTTCGCTCTGTCTCTTCCCAAAACTGTTCGTCTATTTCGTTACTTGTTTTTCGTTTCCGCAGTCGGTGGTTGTGAGACGAGGATTAATTATAAATATAGATTAAATAAAATAAATTTGGATTGTGTAAATATTGATTTATAAATCTGTTAAGTTCATTGAATAAAGAATCTTTCAAAAACAAAAGTTAAATCTATCAGGTTACGGGCCCAGCACGCTTCCACTGCGCAAAGTGCTTATAGTTAAGGAAGAAAAAGTGGTGTTGTATTGCAGCGTAGTGCAATTTCTTTTCTTTCTTCGCGAGTGAAAAATATATTAATATAAAAATAAAAAATAGTTGGGACGCCAACAAACGGAAGAAAAAGTAAAAATGGCGGAAAACACAGAAAACAAAAAGGGTAAGAAGTAACGTGTGCACAATCGATGAGTCACTGAGTATGTATGTATAGAGTATGCATATATTTGTCGCTGAGTATGTATGTACAAACAAATATAACATATTTCGATGAGCACGCTGAAATAAAATAAAATCTTAAATATGAGTATAACACAAAATTCTATTATTCAGATGACCACAAATTAGTACTGCTACTGAGAACTCAATACGAGTTATTTTGTTTGCGCGAAATGCACCCTGGCGAAAAAGTAGCCGTGAGGACAGAGGGTAAAGATTTTTGTCTGGTCACTGAAAGTGGAGCAACATATAATTTGTGTGTGTATTTTTTCTCTCTCGTTTATATAGTTATACACATGTACACATAATGTATGTTCGAACTATTAAATCAAAGCACGTGAGTTAGATATTCAGTAGATACTAACACTAACAAAGATAATTTTTGGCAAGAAATAGAAGATAAATATAACAAGAAATCATAATTCATTTTCCCACGACAAACTTTTTTGTTGTCATTAAAATACTTCTACATCGGAGAATTTGCCTCCTTCGCAATCTGAGTAAAACAGAAAAATCTCAAGTTGCATTAACTGAAACAAGTTGCATCTAAATTATTACATAAGTCGTGAGAAAATGAATTTGATAACATCAGCAAATTTCTGTTAGAACTTTAAGCAGGTAAGAAATTATTAAATGTTTTGTCAGTCAGTTAAAATATAAATTTTAATCCGTTCGGTCACAGTTCGGTTATAATAAAGATTGTTTTTAAGCTTTAAAAAGTTTTGTGTTTTTATTTTATTTAACCAACTATTTTGAACTTTTAAGTCGCGCGCAAAGAAATTTATTAATTCGCTTGAATCCAACGTCGCAGGGTTGAATGTTGAAGCATTCATTTCAAGTTGACCCTCTAGGGGCCGAATATTTGCCACTAACTGGAGGATTGAGACAGGTAAGGTGAAAAGCGCCTCCGCATACACCATCCCATCTCGGGCAATTTCCGAAGAGCACCGCTTGCAGACCTGTTGACCCGCCATTAGAAAGAAAAATAATAATAATTTAACAAAAATTAGACAACGATAAAACCCCGATTGAACTGCGAAAACAAATTTGACAAAATTGATTAAAACAATTATATGCAGATTGAGAGCAGATGGGTTTCGAATCGTTGCATAATCTCAGGTGAAAAATAAAATAGGAAAAGGAAAAGTATTAAAAAATGAGGTTATGGTTTTCAAAATAAAGTTAACACCAACTTTTCTTATGCCTTCAGCACAAAAAAGAAATTAAGAAAAAGATGCACACAAAATAAAGGTTACCAACCTGGACACAGCTGGAGAAACCTTAGCACAGCAACAAAAAAGAACAACACCAAACACAAAAACAAGAAAAAGAAAATAAAATTCAAAAACTCGAGCGAATTGTCAATATCAACAGAAACTAGAAACAAATTAAATCACTAAATGAAGTGTTTACTAATTAAAAATCACAACGAAAAACATAAAAAATACGACCGACGACCGGCGCGGCGGCATCAACGACACTTGACACTTGACGTACCACGTAGTTGCTGTGTAATGCTGAAAACATGATAAGGGAGACCGAAGAATCGCTTTGCTCTTTTTCATGAAGCTGCACAATCTGCAGCCCACTGCGATAACTACGCAGCCGAGTTCGGCTACCGAATCAATCCAAGTTCTATTTCGTAGCGGTCGCCTGTCAAAGTTGCATGTGCGCTGTGGCATGGGTTTGTGTTGCTATTCTCGTGTGCTCCTGTGTTCGTGTGCAGCATACTCGGCTGTGCAAGATGTTTATTCCGGAGTGTTTTTTAATTTGTGTCGCCGTCGCTCTTCGTATGCGCCCGGAACAAATTTTATCGGGCCATTCGCCGTGGCCGAAGAAAATAGTTTTGCCGTCGCCCTTAGAATGTTTACAGCATAAATGTGTTGAAGTGATAAGTGTTACCAGATTAAATTATTAGGGTTGAATTTTGAGTGAATGTTCAGATATAGAATTGATTTCAAGCTAAAATCAGTATGAAGATATACACTCTGAGTTCAGTGATGCTACCAACATTGAAGTTACAAAAAAATAAATAAATTTGACAGTTACGGAAGCATTTCAATTGTAAGAAGTGCTGTTTTATGTAAAGAAATGATAAATCCGGTGAAAGCGATGAAGAATTCCCTCAGAGGTTAGAAAAAATATTCGCGTTACCTCAAATCGTTAGAATTACCATAAGAAAGGTAAAAGGATTTCATTTAATTCATAATTCACTTTTAGACGAATAATTTAGACGAATAATTATTCTTTCCACAGATTTATGAGATCGTTTAGAATAAACAAAGATGACTTCAAGTATTTATGTACTTCATCAAATGCAGCCGCATTTCATAAAAGTTGTTCAGTCAAGTTCCGAATTATATAAAAATCCCCGCCGTCCTGCGGTTTTTCGCAGAAGGCCGTTCCTAGAAAGGAGTAGGTGAAGACTGGAATGTTGGTTCATCTCAACAAAGCGTGTCAACAATTCTTAATAATCTATGCTCAGAGTGAATTAAATTCCCGTGTGTCAACGAACAAAAAAAATTAAAAGGAAGTTTTTTGACAAACATAGATTTCCTAATGTTATCGGCTGCATATAGGGACGCATATAAGGATTGACCTGATCTACACGACAAGTTTTTTGCTGCATACAGCACGAGTTTTTGGGAGAGGGGAACTGAGGGACCGCGAGGGACTGCCATCACGGGTACACCACTCACGGCAGACGTTTTCTTGATTCTCTTTTCTCCCATTTTCGTTTTATTTTTTGGAGGTTCGTAAATTTTTGTGTGAATCATTCGTTTTGGTGACATTAAAGCAGCAAGAAGTGGAAATGGTTCCGCATGGTTATTCGTTTGGAGGTTAGTTTTTTGTTTTTGTGACTTTTTTTGACTGATTTTATATTTAATTTAGGCTGAAAAGATATTCATCTTGCTATTTATTACATGGTTTTATTTATCTACCAAACGAAATTGCCGAAAGAGTCTACTACACGTTTTATTTGTGCAACTGTAAATATTCAACCTGATATTGGAGGTTATCTTTTGGTTTTTTGACTGATTTTATATTTCTGTAAGGCTGAAAGATGAGTGAAAAAACGAACTGGTCTCGCGAATTAATTATTTCTTTGTTAACGGAATATGAGCAAAGGGAGCATTTATATAATCTAAAACACAAGGATTATATGAACAGAAATATGAGGGAAAGTAGCTTAGAAGACATGTATAATAAATTAAAAAGTATAAATAGCACTATAACTTTAAGTGCTGTAATAGCATAATGGCGCGACCATTTATTGGGCGCCACTTATGCGAGGTGTCACCCCTGAGCCATAAGCCCTGAAGAGAATGGCCAAGGAGCCAACACCATACATAAGAAATACAACGAATATCCGGAACTCCTACGCCGGCCACACGGAGTTATCTAGCTCGCCGGAGGGGTCGTGGGGTGTGTGGCCGGGGCTTACCGAGGCTGGTTCACCACTTACCTGTACTGGGGCAACTTTGACCTTCGCCCATCGTTCTCCGGTCGTCGCCTGAGCCGCGTCAAACCCTGAAAAGAAACGATCCCCCCTCAACCATTCCACAAACAAAAAATCTAACGCATGGACATTCTATTATTTATAAACATTTAATTGTCCCAAACAAACAATACAATGAACAATCATCAACCATAACATTTATTATTTATCCTTGTCAGCTATGAATTTAACCGATCAAACTCAACTAAATTAAGGTTTCATTATTACAGGTACCTATGTATGAAGCTCAAGATAAAAAAAGGAAAACGCGCAGTACTGGCCAATACTCCTCGTCTTGTACAAATGTTATTTCATTCAACAGAAACTCTTAGGGGAAGAACAAATTTATTTCCCGTTCGCAACAAGGAACAACATGTTTCCAACAAGGAACACAATAAATGCTCAAACAATTATAATTACGATTTACGTTAGTATTATTTACCTTTAAAATTATTATTAGTAATGAATCAAATAATGTACTATAAATGTTAATATTCGAATATTAAAAGTATGTAATAAAATTACTACCACCAAAATTAAAACGACTACACAATAAACAATGTACCATAGTTAAAACATAACACATCTGGAGTCCCACATCTGACGTCCCTCACTGAAGATTGCACCGCCAGGTATTTTTATTGCGCTGAATAGCCTTTCAATCTTGTCCAATCAATAGCGACTAACCACAACACAAGTTAAACAATTTTCTGTTTAAATAAAACCAGTCACTTAGAGTCCATAGCTATGAACTGTCAATTTAATAATTTGGTACTTCGTTCTAGTTATGAAGCTCAAAATTGTTTCTGGGGGTTGTTCAGCAGGCCAAACCACCAATTTACTACTAACTTTCTAATCTTGTTTTCCCAATATTAGGGTGATTTACAAAATCTCAAATTTAAATCACAATGCACAAATACCTTAATCTCTCTTCTCTTCTTGAGTGCGCCAATATAATTACCAATATTAATTACCAATATCGACCTTCCTACAGGAACTTTCATCCGTGTGCCAATACAAGTATGTTACGTTGTGGATTCACCAGCCAACTTCCATTCCAGGGCCTCACCTATTACGCTCCCATCAGGTAGGTTGCCAAATTGTCTTCAAATGGGACTAATTAGCGATGAAGTTCGTTGCTTATTAGTTGAGGAAATATTCATATCTCATGGACATCAATCGATTCTTTTTTCTCTGCTCCCTTCTCCCAGCAAAATCAACGTATTTTCACTAATCACGAATTATCGTCGCGATGGTTTATATTTAACATAAAGGGATGATATTTATCTTTATCATACTACCACGAATGTGCACTTTATTCGGTATAGTTTATCCAAAATAGTTTTAGCAATACAGCACCAAAGATTACAGGAAAAACAAGTCTTATATTTTCGCCACCAATTATCTACACAGACGTCCTATTTACTTCACTATCTTTTCGGAACTCCATCTTCCTTCCCAAAAACTCATTCCCGTTCCATTATTTTTTTCTCCCTCGCCTACTCTTTGTTTTCTTTTTTTCAAATTTCCTTTTCCTCCAAAGTAATTCACAGTAAATTTCCCCTTGCCTACAGGGTGATTCCCAAACTAAATTCCCCAATTAAAATAAATTTCCCAACCGACCGTTACATACCCTCGGGTCCACAAGGCCGACTCGCGAGGCAGTGAGGAGCCGAAAAAAAACGGACGGTTTTTAGGCCATAGGTCTAATATCTTTGGCGCCAATGTGGGTCTCGACTCACGACCTGAGAATAAGAGTCTCATGTTCTAGAGAGCTAGCCGGGCATCCGTGAACTAGTTGATAATATCCGAACTGAGTGAAAAGCTAACTTTAATTTAGGTTCATGCTTACAACCGTAAGTTGCGATGGCCAGTCTGAAAAATCTCCCGGAGAAATATTTGGAGTTGCGAATACCAGGCGGAAGACAATACCACATTGTCCCCCGACGGATATCAACAAGTCTCCAAACATTTCGTACAAACCCGGGTTGTTATCGCTCCACCGGGCCAGTCTCCAGCAATACCACATTGCCTTTGACTCCCCCCGGTGAAACGATAGTCAAACTGTCTGCTGAGAGATATTCTCCAGACTGACCGAAGAGGAAGGACAGTGTGAGGAGTGTATACAAACCTGTTGACCATTGGACAGTCTGCAGGTTCTCTCGGAAGAATATCTGGAAGGACAAGGATCCGGCTGAAGGCAATTCCATATTGTCCCCTTCCGGTTCCTCTAATCTTTCAGAAATTCTCGCCCGAACCAGTTTCCCCTCGCACCCTGGAGTCCAACTCACGCAATCCCACATTGCATGGAGTTCCCCAGTAGGACGACAGGCAACTAATTCGCCGAGGGAAACCTACGCCTGACCAAAAATCGAAAGGTGAAGAGGACCCCTTGAGGAAAATCAACGACGTAGGTCCTTGGCGTGCTCGCCTTCGCTGCATTTTAATTTATAAAATTATATTTCCTGATTAACTTTGACCAAATAACTGTCTTAAAACCACATACATGCATGGAACTGTTGTATTTAATCTGTCTCTAAAATAACGTGTTAAAAAAAAAGGTGACGCCAACAAAACGATAATGAGAAATGCCTTAGTTGACTTCTTCCCCGGGCGCCTTAACCGAACGTCGAAGGGTATGTGTACTTATGGCCGTCAAGAACAACTCGACCCCTCGTAACCTACGACCATTCAGGCCGTCCTGCCTAATTAGCCTCTGCAGCTCGGCCAACAGTAATCTAACTAGAGCTCTAAAGGCACTACCCTTTTCGGGATTCATTGAATCCAGCAGCCCGTATAATTTTGCTCCCATAACGTACAACGCCGGTTCCGCCACGCAACGATAAAAGATACCCTCTATTGCCTGACTTAACACCCATGGATTATTCTTAAAATCGACAAATATAGTTAGGATTCTCGACGCAATGGTATCGAACGATCCCGGAATCTCGCCTAACCTATTCATCACCTCGAATAGATAACTCAAGGCGGTGCCCTCGTCCAGTGAGTGTGACATGACAACCCGTTTAGAATTAGGAACGAATTCCTTCGCAAACGGAGATAGAGTCGAAAATAAATGTGGCCTTCTTAGCACCTTATGCCGGATGGGCAGGCCATAAAAGGTGCGACGGCCCGAGTCGGCCATGGTTATCTACTATAGTAGCAACACCCGCACAAAGAAAGTTCGAAGAAGGAAAAGGAAAACAAATTTGTGTGAAAATAAATTCAAATAGAACCGCCAATCAAATCAACAGCAATTCGTATAAGAACAAGTGCCTACTAACAAATCAATTAAATAATGAGAGTATGTGAGTGTACCTCAAAGAAAACACAGCCCACGCTGATTAGTGAATAGCGATAAAACAGCAAAAGTGTATTAGCACCTATATATGGTAGTGTAGGTGAGTTGATTATGTGCTTTAATTCAATATAAGCGAGGAATGGTTGAGACGGGATAACACTTCCCCTCAGGGCTCCCGCATGTCGATGGCCTCGATGCCAGCTGGTGAAAACTATGAAGCATAGTCATCACCAAGTGTCATCCAGGTCGCCGACCCAGCTTCAGGTAAACCCGGAAGAAGGACGGAAACAAAACTCAAAGTCGCATCGCCACGAAAGGGAAGGAAACTTCTTCAAAAATAAAAAAAATTTTGGGGAATCCGCTGTTCAACCACAACTGAGCTACCTTTCGGAAAATCAATCAGTTGAGATGAACAGACGAGAAAAAAAAATGGACGCAGGACATAAACAAAAAAATAGAATTTCAAAAGCTGGATGGACCATCAGAAGGAACAAGGGGCGCAGTGGCAGGCGGTAACACGCCTGTTACCAGAGACGGTTAAGCCCTTGTACCAACGTCAACGTCCACCAGGAAAATTAAAGGAAGATCCTGTTCCAAGACCGACGCAGTGGCAGGCGGTATCACGCCTGATACCAGAGTCGCCGACCCTAGAAACAGGACAAGGATGAACCACTACTACACCTGCACGCATAGCCAAGCGACCACCGCTTGTTAGCAAGCCGTGCAGGTCAGCATGGCTCGAAGCTACTCCAAAACGAAGAAGTTACCGCATGAGAAAAAGGGTAGGCCTAAAAGCGAAGACAAATAAAAATTCACATATAATTTGGACAAGGATGCTGAAAAAAAATTCGACAAGACAGACAAGGACTAAGGCTTCGCGGTACTACCTTAGCCCACAGCGAGCGCTGGGTAAAAGTGGTGAACCATAAACAAAAAAATCAAACGTTGTCCGTGAAGGCACAAGTGGTACTAAACCAAAAAAAAAAATTTAATCTCAGGGTCCGTGTAGGACAGTCAACGGGCTTTAAAAGCTGCGTTGGGCGCCATTTATGTAATAGCATAATGGCGCGACCATTTATTGGGCGCCACTTATGCGAGGTGTCACCCCTGAGCCATAAGCCCTGAAGAGAATGGCCAAGGAGCCAACACCATACATAAGAAATACAACGAATATCCGGAACTCCTACGCCGGCCACACGGAGTTATCTAGCTCGCCGGAGGGGTCGTGGGGTGTGTGGCCGGGGCTTACCGAGGCTGGTTCACCACTTACCTGTACTGGGGCAACTTTGACCTTCGCCCATCGTTCTCCGGTCGTCGCCTGAGCCGCGTCAAACCCTGAAAAGAAACGATCCCCCCTCAACCATTCCACAAACAAAAAATCTAACGCATGGACATTCTATTATTTATAAACATTTAATTGTCCCAAACAAACAATACAATGAACAATCATCAACCATAACATTTATTATTTATCCTTGTCAGCTATGAATTTAACCGATCAAACTCAACTAAATTAAGGTTTCATTATTACAGGTACCTATGTATGAAGCTCAAGATAAAAAAAGGAAAACGCGCAGTACTGGCCAATACTCCTCGTCTTGTACAAATGTTATTTCATTCAACAGAAACTCTTAGGGGAAGAACAAATTTATTTCCCGTTCGCAACAAGGAACAACATGTTTCCAACAAGGAACACAATAAATGCTCAAACAATTATAATTACGATTTACGTTAGTATTATTTACCTTTAAAATTATTATTAGTAATGAATCAAATAATGTACTATAAATGTTAATATTCGAATATTAAAAGTATGTAATAAAATTACTACCACCAAAATTAAAACGACTACACAATAAACAATGTACCATAGTTAAAACATAACACATCTGGAGTCCCACATCTGACGTCCCTCACTGAAGATTGCACCGCCAGGTATTTTTATTGCGCTGAATAGCCTTTCAATCTTGTCCAATCAATAGCGACTAACCACAACACAAGTTAAACAATTTTCTGTTTAAATAAAACCAGTCACTTAGAGTCCATAGCTATGAACTGTCAATTTAATAATTTGGTACTTCGTTCTAGTTATGAAGCTCAAAATTGTTTCTGGGGGTTGTTCAGCAGGCCAAACCACCAATTTACTACTAACTTTCTAATCTTCTTTTCCCAATATTAGGGTGATTTACAAAATCTCAAATTTAAATCACAATGCACAAATACCTTAATCTCTCTTCTCTTCTTGAGTGCGCCAATATAATTACCAATATTAATTACCAATATCGACCTTCCTACAGGAACTTTCATCCGTGTGCCAATACAAGTATGTTACGTTGTGGATTCACCAGCCAACTTCCATTCCAGGGCCTCACCTATTACGCTCCCATCAGGTAGGTTGCCAAATTGTCTTCAAATGGGACTAATTAGCGATGAAGTTCGTTGCTTATTAGTTGAGGAAATATTCATATCTCATGGACATCAATCGATTCTTTTTTCTCTGCTCCCTTCTCCCAGCAAAATCAACGTATTTTCACTAATCACGAATTATCGTCGCGATGGTTTATATTTAACATAAAGGGATGATATTTATCTTTATCATACTACCACGAATGTGCACTTTATTCGGTATAGTTTATCCAAAATAGTTTTAGCAATACAGCACCAAAGATTACAGGAAAAACAAGTCTTATATTTTCGCCACCAATTATCTACACAGACGTCCTATTTACTTCACTATCTTTTCGGAACTCCATCTTCCTTCCCAAAAACTCATTCCCGTTCCATTATTTTTTTCTCCCTCGCCTACTCTTTGTTTTCTTTTTTTCAAATTTCCTTTTCCTCCAAAGTAATTCACAGTAAATTTCCCCTTGCCTACAGGGTGATTCCCAAACTAAATTCCCCAATTAAAATAAATTTCCCAACCGACCGTTACAGTGCAATACGTTCGAAGATACAAATATTACTGTTGGAAATGTATCATGCTCATCTCACGCTTATACACACACACATACTGTTTATATATACGTGAATAAAGTTACTTCTTGTCGAACTGTCAACGGGTGCGTTTCTTTCTTTTTGCCTTTAATTATTTCTTTTTAACTTTCACAGGTTATGGGCCCAGTGCCTTTGTCCAAAAAAAAAATAATTTAATTTTAGTTGATATCGGGTAGCGTGTGTCGCGAATTAAAAGAAAAAGAAAAAGACCACAAAAAGAGCTGCTGTGTGCAAGCCGGGAGTCGCGGTGGTGTAATTCTGGGCTGAGTGAACTATTCTGAAATATTAAAAATATTAAAACAACAATCTACTATTATTGCTTAAACAGTGATTCTTTGTGAATTGGTTCAAGTTTTGTTGCTTGAAAGAAAAGCAAAAAAGGTTGTGTTAGAGCAAGCGTGTCGTGGGTACTCCATCTTTTATGAATGCATTTTTTTTTTGCTTGTGTGTTAAAAAAAAAAAATAAAAATTATCAACAAGATGGCTACGGGTGAATCATGGGCATCAATTGAAAAACTAAAAGGCAATGAAAATTATCATACGTGGGCCTTTGCCATGGAAAATGTGCTCGAGTTAAATGGTCTTGGTGGATGCATAATTGCTGATGATGACGCACTAAACGATGCAAACATGTGCCGCAAAGCGAAAGCAAGATTAGTTCTCAGTGTTGATCAGTCAATTTATGTACACATACAAAAGTCTTCAAGTGCGCTTGAAATTTGGGAGACTTTGAAGACATTGTATGAAGACAAAGGTCTTACGAGAAAAATTGGGTTATTACGGAAACTAATTACCACACAACTTGAGAATTGTGATTCAATGACAGACTATGTGAACCAAATCATCGGAACGGCAAACAAACTGGTGGGAATTGGTTTCGAAATCAGTGATGAATGGATTGGAACTATTCTGTTGGCTGGTCTTACGGACGATTTTAAACCTATGATAATGGGACTGGAAAGTAGTGGTACAAAAATCACAGGTGATTCAGTTAAGTCAAAACTAGTTGATTGCGCGTATGAAAAAGGTACTGAAAATGCGTTTTTCGGCAAAACTTACGCGAAAAATAAAAATCCCGGTAAAAATAGAAAGTGCTACAATTGCGGTAAAAAGGGACATTTCTCAAACGTCTGCAAAGCGAACAAAGCGAGCAAAAAAGGAACTGAAAAAACCTTATGTGCGGTGCTTTTATCCAAAGAACGGAATCTTGATCACGACAGCAAAGATTGGTACATTGACAGTGGTGCCTCACGGCACATGACTCCATCTGAAGAATTGTTGACTGACAAGAAGAAAGTTTTGGGCAAAGTAGAAACTGCTAATGCTGATAAAATGGACATATTTGGAGCAGGTAATTCAACTATCGTCATGGACAAGAAAGTAATAGACATCAAAAATATTCTACATGTACCTCAGTTGTCGGCAAATTTATTATCAGTGTCACAAACAATTGATTTGGGTAACTCAGTTCTGTTCAACAAAGAAGGATGTACGATATTCAACAAGGACAATGAACGTTTAGTAACAGTGAAACCGGTCAACGGCGTTTACAAGCTTCGAGGTGAAAATACTTTGTGCATGCTGAGTACAACTTCAAGCAGTGACGCAATGATATGGCATCGGCGATTAGGACACATGAACTATAGTGATATGTGTACAATGAAGAACGGCATTGTTAACGGCATGAATTTTAGTGGAGGAGCAGACAACATCAAGAATTGCGAGGTCTGCATGGAAGGCAAGCAAAGTAGATTACCATTCAGTCATACTGGGACACGTACATCCAATGTTTTAGATCGAATCCATACGGACTTGTGTGGACCAATGGAGCGATCATCGATTGGTGGAGCTAAGTATTTCATGACTTTGACAGATGATTACTCGCGAAAAGTCTTTGTGTACTTTTTAAAGTCAAAAACGGAAACTCTATCAAGCTTCATAGATTTTAAACAATTTGTGGAAAATCAAACCAAAAATAAAATTAAATCAGTAAGAAGTGACGAGGGCACTGAGTTTTGTAATAAGGAGTTTAATGCCTTCTTCAGGAAACATGGCATTGAACATCAAACGTCCTCAGCAGAATGGCATTGCCGAGAGAAAAAACCGTACACTTGAGGAAAAAGGTAGGTGTATGTTATTTGATGCAAAGCTCGATAAGATGTATTGGGCTGAAGCAGTCAACGCTGCAGCATATGTTGCTAATCGTTCTTCAAACGCTACACTTGATGGATAGACTCCTGAAGAGATTTGGACTGGTAAAAAGGTTGATGTGAGTAATCTCAGGATCTTTGGTTCAGAAGTCATGGTTCATATACCAAAAGTGAAACGACGCAAGTGGGATCGAAAGTCGCAAAAACTACTTTTCATTGGATATAGTGAGACGACGAAAGGATACCGATGCATCGATCCAAATACGAAGAAATTAATTATCAGTCGTGATGTGAAATTTCTGGAAAAGGAACCAATCCCAACTGTTAAAGTAAGCTTTGAAGACAGTTCAGTTTCAGTGAGGGATAATCTGAAAGTCAAAGAAGATAATGCTCCCAACGTTACAGTCGCTAAAGATGAAATTGCAGAGATTCCCGAAAGAAAAGACTCTTCGCGTTCAGAAGAAAATAATGATGCACAACCAAATATTGAAGCTCCACCAGAGCTGCGACGTTCAGCAAGAGCTTCAAAACCAAGGAACTTTGATAACTACGTGACGTATACCGTATCTTGCGGTGGAACCGATGGTGATCCATCTTCAGTGGAGGAAGCTATGAGCTGTGGCGATAGCGCTAAATGGAAAGCTGCTATGAATGAAGAGCTTCAATCTTTAATTGAGAACTCTACATGGGAGTTGGTTGATTTGCCACCTGAGAGAAAGTGCATAAAATCAAAATGGATCTTTAAAACAAAGCGTGATTCAGATGGAAAAATCATTCGCAACAAAGCTCGTTTGGTAGCGAAGGGCTGTTCACAACAGTATGGCATTGATTACGAGGAAACTTATTCACCAGTGGTGAGATACACCTCCATTCGCTATCTTCTTGCCTTGGCTGTAAAGTTGAATTTGAAAATTGATCAAATGGATGCCGTGACTGCTTTTCTACAAGGTGACCTTTCGGAAGAAATCTACATGAACCTACCTGAAGGATTTAATGATAGTAGTGGTAAAGTGTGCAAATTGAAGAAAACCATTTATGGCTTGAAACAAAGTAGTCGCGAATGGAACAAGAAGTTGGAAGGTTGTCTCGAATCATTTGGACTAAGGAAATCTATTGCAGATCCGTGCATCTATTTTTCAAATGACTTGACTCTCATCGTAGCGATTTATGTCGATGACATTTTGCTCTTTTGGAAAGATGAAACAATGAAGAAGAAGCTGAAGACTGAGTTGAGTTCAGCATTCAAGATGAAAGATATGGGACGAGCTACAAATTGTATTGGACTACATATCATCTACAATAAGGATGGAATTTCCATAGATCAAACTAAATATATCGGAGACATTCTGGAAAGGTTCAAGATGAGTAACTGTAAATCGGCAGTAACTCCATGTGATATTAGTCAAAAGTTATCATTGAGTATGTGTCCCAAGACTGATGAAGAGCGTCAAGCGCTCTCGAGTATACCATATCAAGAAGCAGTAGGTAGTCTGCTTTATCTCGTACAAGGTACCAGACCAGACATAGCATTCGCCGTACACGATGTCAGTAGATACAACTCCAATTTCGGCAAAGCTCATTGGGTAGCTGTGAAGAGAATTTTTCGTTACTTGAAAGGCACAGCTGATTATAAACTTCATTACTCAAAGGCTGGAGAATTAAATATCAGTGGATTCTCAGATGCAGACTGGGCTACCGACTTAGATAAACGAAGGTCGTGCTCTGGTTATGTGTTTAAACTCTGTGGTGGGGCAATTTCTTGGGCCAGTAAACGTCAAAATTCTGTAGCTTTATCTAGTACGGACTCCGAATATATGGCTTTGTCTTGTGCTGTTCAAGAGGCAATCTGGTTGAAACATCTTAGAGAAGATCTAGATCCCGAGATGAAGAGGAGACCGATCACAATTGGATGTGACAACCAAAGTGCTATCAATTTGGCTGAGGCGGATGGTTTCAGACCAAGAACCAAACACATTGACATACGTCATCATTTCATACGTCAAAAGTTGAAGGAAAAAGTCATCAACATCAAGTTTGTTCCGACAGAAGAGATGGTTGCTGATAGTCTAACAAAGGCGGTAAATGGAATGAAGACCAAGTTTTGTTCAAGTGAGATGGGCCTAAAGAGCATTAAAAATTAAAAACATTTTTTGTACTTTATATACCTTTTAGCAATTCTGTAAAAAATTGTTAAGTTGTAAAATTTGTTTTTCTTAAGAGTTGTTAGCAAAAATTGTTTTGAAGATTTAATGAGTGAGGGTGTTGGAAATGTATCATGCTCATCTCACGCTTATACACACACACATACTGTTTATATATACGTGAATAAAGTTACTTCTTGTCGAACTGTCAACGGGTGCGTTTCTTTCTTTTTGCCTTTAATTATTTCTTTTTAACTTTCACAATTACGAAGTCAATTTAGTATAGAATTGCGCTTGGTAGCAGCGTCAAAAAAAGTGGATCTGGTATTGAAGATATCTATGAGCCAAAGCTATGGTGCTTTAAACAGCTGAAGTTTTTGCAACCACATTGCACAATAAAACCTTCAGTATCAAATATAAACGAAGTAATTAATTTATATTATTTATTTAGTTATAGCCTACAAACATTTTATATATGTAATTTAAAGGACTTAGACAATTTCGATGATGTAAACTTAAGTAGCTCCAGTAACGATCAAGCTGAAAATACTATTTGCTCAACACCAAAGGTAAAAAATTTTTTTTGCTGTATATTTTTAAATTTTATCCTCCTGCCAATCTAATTTTCCCTCATTTACAAAATATTCAGAAAATTGTTGCCGTACATTTTCTGCCATTTGTATTTGTTTTTTGTATATCTCTAGTGTAATTATTTTCATTGTGCATTAAGAAATTGTGCAAAACACAACATGCTCGTGAAATACTTTCCACATGACCAACTTGTAAATTAATTGGTTTTTGCAAAATTTGGAATCTATTCGTTAGTATTCCAAAGGCATGTTCAACTGTATGTCTCGCTCTACTAAGGCGAATGTTAAAAATTTGTTTCATCTTATTTTTCGTCGCATAAGGGTACGGCTTCATTATGTGCTTCTGTAATGGAAAGGCATCATCGGTGACACTAACGTAAGGGAGATTTCTGCTATTCCCGATTTCGTTGTCAAGTGGAAAGTGTTTGTCTGCGTTATCAATTATCATTTTGAAATCGCTTTTAGCAAATATTCCGGCATCATTTGCTCTGCCATTTGAACCAATGTCTACATATAAAAATTTGCAATCTGCATCTACTAACGCCAACAAAACTATACTATTTGTTCCGTTATAGTTATGATAAACGGCTCCATCCTTTCGTAAAGATCGGAAAGATATATGCTTTCCATCTAACGAACCCAAACAATGCGGAAACTGCCAACGCATTGCATAATTTTCGGCAATCTTTTCCCATTCGGCGACGGTCGCAGGAAACTGAAATAATATATGATTTTTATAGTAACATTCATCGTGATAATACTAGTCTTGTAAAAGTGTAAAGGAGTAAAATTTTTATTACATTTCATCACATCGAATTAATAATAAAATTGAAACGAAAATATTCCTATCTACCTGAAGTTTTCTGCAAATTTTACACCTTCGCACTTTGACAAATATTAATTTACGGCGTGATTTATTATATTCATGATTATGAGTTATTATAGTCAATATTATATTTGTTATATTTTCCAGAGGAAAAATTGTTGGAAACAAAATTGGATTTACGGAAACAAGTATGTGAGAACTTAACGTTAACTAAAAATTTATTACAAAATCGAAACTGTGGCGGAGATGACTGGGTAGGACAATTAGTAGGTACTGTCGCAACTGAAACATATAAAGAATCCAATAATACGGAACAACACAATTTGGGATATTCAATGTGCTTTAAGAAAAGGTATAGAGGAGGATAGTGCAACCATTACAAATGTGACTAGCAGATTTAAAAGATCTGATGATGAAAATTTAGATAATGTGGATTTAGCCAATGATTCAATCTCCAATCAAGACAATGCAAGGAAATTTAAAAAAATAGACATTTTATCAGTATTAAAAATGCCTCCGTCTCCATCACTAAATGAAACTTTAATGTCTCCTCCTCATAAAGATCAACAATCAATTGATGATATAATCGATGAAGACGAAAATTTCCAATGTGAAAACTATGGATTTTGGTATGAGCATTGAGTGAGTTATTACCGATGGATTAGTTTGCTAACATTTACTTATATGTTTTGAAGTCATTTTGAGGTAAATGTTCACATTAACTCCTCCTCCAGTTATATATTACCGATGTATTAGTTTGCTAACATTTACTTATATGTTTTGAAGTCTTTTTGAGGTAAATGTTCAGATTAACTCCTCCACGCCCGATTTTGATGAAATTTTTACACAAGGTACAGTTAATTATGTACAACTCAGGTATGTTAATAAAAAATGTCGGCCAAGTCCCGTTATCTTGTAATTCCACTTCAAACTGCCAAAATTTCAAAAATTTAAAATGCAATTATTGCCATATTATTTCACCAATATTGATGAAATTTACACATATTGTATATTTCGATGTGGAGAACTTATTTTTGGAAAAAATTGGCATTCATGCACCGTTACTTTTTTATTTAACTTTATAGTACTTAAATTTCAAAAATGCGATAATTGCCAAAGTACACTACATTTTTTTATGAAAGTTATATGTATATAATGTATATCTCTGTCTGTAAAATATATTGGTTTTAAAAAAATTGCCTCCTATATACCGTCTTTTTAATACATTTCTAAAGCACGTCATTGTATGGGAGTATGAAATATTAACTGCCACATTCGACTTTTAATTATTTTAAAATTTATATATTTCATATATTTCAAATAATTAAAAAGTTTAAATATGAAAATTACCATTTTTATACTTGCCTTTGCTTGGCAGTTATCGCATTTTTGAAATTTAAGTACTTAACTATAAAGTTAAATAAAAAAGTAACGTTGCTTGAATGCCAATTTTTTTCCCAAAAATAAATTGTCCACATCAAAATATACATATAAATTTCATCAATATTGGTGAAATAATATAGAAATTATGACCTGATCAATTTTTGAAATTTCGGTACTTTGAAGTAGAATTACAAGATAACTGGACTTGACCGACATTTTTTATTAAAATACCTGAGTTGTACATAATTAACTGTACCTTGTGTAAAAATTTCTTCAAAATCGTGCGTGGAGGAGTTAATCTGAACATTTACCCATTTTGAATATGTATTTTTTTAAGTTATTGGGTACAGATGACCTAAGGTCTAGTAAGGTAAAATACAATTGTGATTGCTTTTGGAAAATCTGTAATTTATTTTTATTATTATTTAATTTTTGAAGTGAAGTATAAAAACTGTAATAAAAAACTTTTTGTAACTGAATGTTTTATTTCTACATTCATTCATTGCGCTCCTTTAATCCCTCATGGGACATAGGGCGGAAACAGTTGCCCTCCAGCGGACTCTGTTTTGCGCGACAGCTCTCAGCTCCGACCAGGATCTCCCAGTTGTTGCGGCTTCTGCTAGTAGGGTTCTCCTCCACGTTGTTCTAGGTCGTCCTACTCGACGGGATCCTTGCGGATTCCAGTCAAGGGCCTGTTTGGCTAGATTTTCGTTTTCGCGTCGCAAGGTGTGGCCTACCCAATTCCATTTCCTTCGCCTGATTTGGTCGTCTATCCTTTCTTGGCCGGCACGGCGCCATAGTTCTTCGTTTGAAATTCTATCTTGCCAGCGGATTTTTAGGATACGACGAAGGCATCTGTTGATGAAGACTTGTAGGCGCCCTGTGATGAATTGGGTGACTTTCCATGTTTCGCAACCGTACAAAAGTACTGCCTTCACGTTGGAGTTGAACAGCCGCAATTTGGTGTTAGTTGAGATCTCCGTTGATCTCCATATGCGGAACAGGCATGCATATGCGCCTCGTGCTTTATTTATTCTGGAACTGACATCTTCTTCTGCACCGCCATTTTCGGTAATAATACTACCGAGGTAGCAGAATTTATTTACCAGTTCCACGTCACGGTTATTCAGCGCTGTTCGTTCAATGGTGTTTGCATTTATCCGCATTTCTTTAGTTTTAGTCGGATTTAGCCTTAAGCCTGCTGAACTACTTTCTGTTGCCAAATTGTTAATCATGTGTTTGAGGTCCTGGTGTCTGTGGGCCAGCAAACAGATATCATCTGCGTAGTCGAGATCCTTAAGGCGGTCTAACAAACCCCATTGTATGCCGCCTGTTCTACTATCTAGAGCGCCGACAAGGATGTCATTTATTACTATAAGAAATAGTAAAGGCGAGAGTAGGCATCCTTGTCGTACTCCTGAGCTCACCTCGAAGCTGTCGGATAATTTTCCATTATGGAGAACTCTGCATTTGGAATTGTTATATAGGGCTTTTATCAATTCTATTATTTTATCAGGCAGTCCACGTCGCCGTAGTGCCTGCCATATAAAGCTCCTATTGACCGAGTCGAACGCTTTCTCATAATCTACGAAAGCAAGGTAAAGGGGGGATCGGAATTCAGTAGACTGCTCCACTATAATTCGTAAGGTGTTGATATGATCAATACATGAGCGGCCCTTCCTGAATCCGGCCTGCTGCCTCCTAAGCGTTCGGTCTACTGCCTCACTTATCCTAGATAGTAATATGTGGGACAAAATTTTGCCCACAGTAGATAGTAAACAGATGCCTCTCCAGTTGTCGCATATTGTTAGGTCCCCCTTTTTTGGTATTTTGACTATGATACCTTCCGTCCAATCCTCCGGAAAGGTACAGGTGTTCCATGCTATTTGTAGGATTGGCTGAAGCGCATCTGCTATGAGGCTTGAGTCGGCTTTCAACAATTCTGGCGGGATGCCATCTTTTCCAGCTGCTTTACCATTGGCCATCGCATGAATTGCGGTTACTATTTCCGTCTTGGATGGGGCTCGGGTGGTGATTCGAATTGGCTGTGCATTGTTGCTGGTTTCCTGAGGTTCCTGTGTAAATGAACCATTCAGGGCGGCGAAGAAGTAATCTCTCCATCTTTGGAGCTGCTCCTCGTCGCTGCACAGCAGCCTTCCATCCGCACTCTTAACGGCATGCTTTTTAGTAGAGTGCTTTCCCGAGAGCTGTTTAGTGATTTATTTCTAGCTTACCTTTAAATATTTTCCTTTCAAATTATTCCATAAAATGTCGCAAATTTCAGGTATATTTGCACTTAAGTAGCTTTTCGAAAGCCTAGTTTGATAATCCATGCTTTGATACGTTTCACCAGTTGCCAAGTATCTTATAGTAAGAGCCAATTTTTCCTTTGGTGAAACACAATTTCTCATCACAGTATCTTGCCGTTCTAGATCTTTTTCCACATATGAAAGTAATAACTCAAAAATTTTATCCGTCATCCTTAAATAATTTTTAAAGGAACGTTGATCTTGGAATTTTAACTCTTTTGTAAGAAATGAGAAAGAGCCTTTCGAGTTCTTTTTTTCTCTCCACTGTTTGATCCAAAGCCTTTTTTCCGTTTTTCTCCAGAATAAACTTGTAGAGGGAATGCAGAATTAGCTAGAGAAAGTGCTATTATTCTATTTTCATCGCACGTATCCCTTGCCAAAGCTAGTGCAGCGTTTGATAAACTGGCTAGTAACATTTCATCCTCACTGGAGCTTGAATCCATTTTTGTTTTATGATAAATTATTAAAATGGTTAAAACAACCCACTTCCAATCACAAATACACTATAAAAATTCTGGCAAACACATTACGCTGTTAAAATGTCAGAAATGTCAGTTTTGACGCACGTTAAAAACTTCATCGTATAGACCTACAGCGGTGGGCACGCGCGTAACACAAAAGAGAATTCTTGACAAGGCAGAGCAAAAAACTTGTCGTGTAGATCAGGACTTTTTGAGCTTGCCCCTATGGCTTTATCTTGTGGTTGATTGTGAAATTCGCTCCTGTAATTTCTTGCTTAATAACTTAGAAGATATTGTGTTACTTTTTGTCATTTTAATTCGACCCTACAAAGGGAATTTTATTTTATGCATTAAAGTTAAGTTAAACTTAAATTGTGTTTTTCTTTGTGCTAAGAAGAAGGTGTTATCAGAAACTCTGTTACTGACATCAAAAATGTGAAAAATGTATGGGAAATCAGGAAATTTTAAAGTACTGTAGACTAATTTGCTCGAACTTGCGAAATTTTGGCGGTGAAGCCGGGGTATAAGCTAATGTTTTGAATTATGTTTTTTACTTGATTATTAAATTGTGTTAATTTACGGAACTTCAGTTTAGAACTGATTGAAAAAGCTTTCTCTCCTTTGATGGAAACGGAACCTTTTCAAAAAGGATATCTGTTCGTTGTTCTGCACGAGAGCAGCTGGGGAAAGTGGAGAAAATTCCCGGGAGAACGCGAGCCACCAATAATGTGGAAGAGGTTGAAAATTTCGATATAATGTATTATGTGAAAATTTACCAAAAAAAAACATAATATATATTTTTTCTAAAATCGCTTCCTGTGGGAGATATGAGCTATATTTGATATACCCATATTTCCGCGCGAATAACTTGGGATATTATAAAATTTACATTGACGCTCGGCTAAAATCTTTATAATTCCCTTGTTTATGGTCGAAAATGCATAAACTAAACGGTCAAAGTTTCAGTAGGTCACATTTGAACAAATCAGATATAACATGCATTCCCAATTTATCTTGGGCCTAATAGAATCGTGGTTTTCTGCAATGGGCGAACAAAATTACAACAAAACTTTCTTTTAATGTCCTTCTATGACAAAGATAAAGTGAGGAATTTTCCTCTTCAGAGTCACTAGACATCTTGCCACGAATATAAACAACGATAAGTGGCGTTGCGATTGCGAGCATATGCTAGTTAAGTCGGCAAAAAATCGACGCGTGTATGATAATCGGTCGCGAACGTGTAGAAGACCAGTCGTAGACACGAAGTAGAGTCGTAGTTGCATATGATGCGAGTCGACCTGTGGAAAAGGAGCCTTAGATTTGACACAGGATGAACAATGATGACCCTGCTCGCCCTACCGCGGAGCACTCACAGAGAGCATGAAGGGAAGACGTAGTGCTGAACAACGAAAAAAGCGCAAACATCCCGTTGCAGTTCTAATGGACACTAACGAATTTGATTTTAATTCGTATGTTTCGCTTACACAAAATCGTAAGATCTAGATTTTTGTCATTAATTTTTATTTTTTAACTAAATTTATCGTATACAGCAACCTCACCGATAGAAGATAACCTAACAGAAACAGAAAACTTGGAAAATGTAATAGTATTACAGCCTAGTAATAACAACTTCGGTAATATTAATTCCCTCTTTTTCTTTCTGCGGATTTGTACTAGGAATTGCCTTTATAATTTTAGCAAATCAACAACACTGCTCTTGTGATTATTCACAGCAAATAAGAGAATTAGAAGTAAAAGTCGAAAAAAGGATCGCAGAGGTGCAAGTCACTCTAGCAGTTATTTTAGACAAAATTCAGAAAATTATTATTTCTTCGACTTCAGAAAATTATTATTTCTTCGACTTCCTCTGAAGTGGCAGAAGACTACGAACAAGAATTTCAGACATTGTTTCCAATTGCTGATGACTCTGCCATGAATAAATTGGAGGAGCGTTTGCAAAGTGACTACGGGTTTAAGATTGCATTAGTAAGTAGAATTTTTGAATATTATTTCAAGTTTTTAATAAAATTCATAATTTTTGTATTTTATTATATTTTTAGGAAAAAAGGCTCCACAGGTTTCGTGGAACAGATGCCACAAAGACGGGCAGAACCATATACAAATATCTTTTTAATGATGACCTGTTAGAAAAATATTCGTACATATATGGGAACGAAAACTAAGAAGGCATTTTAATTTCTAAAAACTGTAATAGAACTTACTCTGAATGTTATTCGAAAACATTATCCGGAATATACAGAATATAAGCATAAAATATTTTTGCAAAATCATATTAAATTTGCCTCATTTCGTTTACATACGAATAGGTAAGAATATTCTTTGTTACAAAGATGAATACTTATATCGTGCAATAATAAGTAACATATTTTTAATATAAAAACAATTTTTCAGCGCTGCTACGCAAGAAAAAAAAGAAGACGAAACGGACACTTTCATTTTGTAAAAGTAGTACTGCAAGACAAGTTAAAGATGTCGTTGTATTTTTAATATTATTATTTAATAAAACACATATTTTGTAACGTTAATTCATTGAATTCTGATCACTCATTTTGTAATCATATCTAAATGTGATTATACATAATTTTTCAATCATTTTCTTATCCTATTTTTCCTCTGCAACTCTGGTTTGCATCTACCATACTATTATTATATGAGTCACTCAGAAGCCAATGCGGTTAAGTCCATTTCTGATATTTCCTGATTTTTGTTCTTCATGGTTAATTAAGGATTCACTTGTTACTACTTGACACTGAAAAAAAGTAGTAAAAAGTGAATCCTTTAATAACTAGTTGGGATGTGGGTTCGACCCTTTCGGTCCACACGATCAACTTCCCAGTATGATGGATGTTGAATATATGATTGGATATTTTAATAATAAATGAACAATAGGCAATATATGTATAATATATCTATAATACCGAGAATTTGTCACAATGTTTTATCAATATTTTCGCTAAAATGTCAAACTAAATGTGCGCAATTACAAGATTAGGATGACGAAAATGTATATAAAATTGATGTTTTAATGTTTTTCGGCACCTCAATGAAGTCGATATAGTTTTTAGTTCGCGCGGTATCGTGCAGGTTGTCGCGTCTCCAAAGACGCGAAAATCTGAAAAAGTTAAAAACAACAACAACAACAACATGAAAATAAAAACAATCAAAATTACACCGCAAAAAAGAACTTTATTTTCGGAAAAAAACACAAAATTAGACACTTAAAATACACTAAACACTAAAAAATATGAACCTGCAAATAAAATCATTAGTAATAATAAAGTAAATCAAATAATTACCTTGAAAATTCCACCGCCGCAAAATCGCAAAACCCCGTCGGCAAATCTACAAGAAAGCAAAATTAATCAACAGAAAAAACAAGATCCACAAAATACTTACCCGCCAACACTGACGTCCAAAACTCCGCCTCCCAAAATTCCCACCATCATAAATCATCTGAAAATACATAAATGTGGATAAATTAATAATAGAAAATATATCAGCGAAAACTATGTATACTTACCCACAATAATACTTCAATTTGACAGAAGAAGAAGAGAAAGAGACGATCAGCTGTTTGAGTGGCTCCATGAACCAAATTATATACTTCGAAATTCGAAATTCAAGGTTCCCCACCAATTTCAGGGCAAAATAAATATCGGCGCACAGTGCGCGTCAAACTCAGATCATTTTTGGTCTTTAAGTGCGCTGAAGCTTAAAGACTTCTAGGAAAAATTGAGCTTGAAGTTTTTCCTATCGAAACAGTGATCTCACCCAACCCAAAAGGAGATCGAGTTGAACTCTCCTTAATATATACAAGGATCTATTGACGCGACAAGTCAATATCCACGAAAACTGCGTTGAAGGTTTTCGCCCATACCCCATACGAGATCCGCTAACGAGACTGAGTTAGCATCTCGGACCCACAGAGGTCTCTAATCAAAGCATTATCATTACAGAGTAAAGGCAGAAACTGTCACCCAGAAACCCAGCGGAAGGCATCCACGACGAAAAAGCTCCACTGTGCACGTTATTTGATGCAAGGCGTACGAATTAAAGTCCCAGAGTGATTATACATTAGAATTTTATTAAAGATTGAATTTTAGAGTCATTTTAGTAGAGATTGAATTGTTAGTCATTTTTGAATTTGAGAGTTATTGCATTAAAGATTGAATTTGGTTACAGAGTAAAGATTTATTGAAGTAAACATTAAAAATTGTTACATATTTTCGAAGTTTTGAATTAAATTTGTTAAGCTGAAAACAACTACACTTTTATTTGAATCACACCCTTCCGGCACCCCCCTCATTTAGTCAGGATTAAATTGCTAATTCTGAACATTGGTCCTTCGAGCCGGATAGTGATTCAAACAAAGTAAAGGTTACATAAATCAGCATGGATGCCCTAATCGCGCAACAACACGAAGTTCGAGATAGACTCGAAAGGTCTTACCGGAATTATTTAAAAGATGGTCCATCCAGGAAAACGGAGCAGTATTTTCGAAAGAAACTCAAGGTACTCGACGACGACTGGGCAGAATTTAAGAATAATCATCGGCAGATCACATCAATAAAAACGAAAAAGGATGAAAATGAACATCTATATTTTAAGGAAGATTGGTATATCGACACCGAACAAGCGTACATCGACATGTCCTCCAAAATCGAGGAAGATTATCACAAAACTCTTCCAGTCGCAGAACCAGCCGCAAGAGCCGAGCAGTCATTCACAGAACTAAACAGCAGCCACATCTCCCATCACAACAATGATGTAAAACTTCCGCGAATTTCAATCCCGACATTCGCCGGAGACTATGCATCATGGCCATCATTCTTCGATCTCTTCTCCAGCCTCGTCCACAATAAGGCATCACTCTCAGGAGCCCAAAAATTACAATACCTCAAAGCGCATTTATCCGGAGAAGCATTGAGACTTCTCAGCAATACGTTAATAAGCGACGCTAATTATGAACCAGCATGGAAGCTGCTCATCGAGAACTATGACAATAAACGAGCATTACTCAAAACTCAACTCGATATGCTACTCAATCAACCCAAACTAACTAGAGAAACTGCGCATGGAATTAAAGAGTTAAAAACAATGACTCACGAATGCCTCACCGCCATAGAGAATCTGGAGATCTCCACTAAGAATTGGGATCCCATTCTCATACACGTACTCGTCCAGAAGCTACCCGCAGAAACGCACGAATTATGGGAGCAATCCCAAAGCAGCAAATCTAACCGATCAATACCCACTTGGTCAGAATTACGCGAATTTCTAGAGACTCGGTTTAGAACTCTAGAAGCCATTAGTAACCCGGTCAACAGCAAAAATGATGGCTACGAAACTCAGCCAAAAGATCATTCAAAGCGAAGAACACAAGCATTTCACGTAACAAGTCATATCGCGTGTAACATATGTAAAGGTCCGCACGTCATCAGAAAATGCCCAAAGTATTCACAACTAAACATAAACGAACGATACAAACTAGTCAAATCCAAGGATCTTTGCATCAACTGCCTAGGATCAAGCCACCGTGTGTCCCAATGTCCTAGCAACAACCGATGTTTTCAATGTGGAGGAACGCACCATACTTCCCTCCATAGGACTCAACAGGAGAGTCAACCCAGTAGCAACAAGGATACAGCAATTATCGAAACACCGATCTCCCAGGCCAGCACACATCTATTCCAGGCATATCCACATGAAAGCCAACAGGTTCTACTAGCTACAGCCCTGGTCACGGCAATATCACCGACAGGTCGACGACAGGTCTGCAGAGCATTGATCGACCCAGGGTCTCAATCTACATTTGTGCGAGAATCAGTCGTCCAGAATCTACGACTTAAGCGAGAATCCACACAAACTGCAATAACCGTACTTGGAAGCATGCCAGCCGGAGAAATGACGAATAAAGTCACGCTACAGCTACAGTCAAGAACTCAGCCACCCAAAGCCATCCAAGCACAGGCCTTCGTCCTCACCGAAATCACTCAGCCTCAACCAAACAGGGAATGCTCAAGAAACAACTGGACACACCTGGAAGGACTCCAATTAGCAGATCCAACCTTCCACCAGCCAGGCCATATAGACATCCTCTTGGGAGCAGACGTATATTCGGATATCATCATGGACGGCCTGAGAAAAGGCCCAGATGGAACAACAGTAAGCCAAAACACAATATTTGGCTGGATCATCTCGGGAAACACAAATTCAGACACCACACTGGGACAACGCAAGAACATAACCAACTTGCATGTGCACACCAGCCCCACAGACACCAGCATGTTAAACGATTATTCATCTTTAACAAAACTACTTCGGGTCACAGCGTATTGCCGCCGATGGCTGGAATTACTCAAACCAAAATCGCACAGATCAAAAACTACATACTTAACAGCAAGCGAAATTCAAAAGGCTTTAACACATTGGATAAGAGTCACACAGGAAATGGAATTTAAAGACGAAATCCTGATGCTGAAATCCAACCAAGCCATATCCAACAAGAGCAGACTTTTGAGGCTAACCCCATTCCTAGACCAAGAAGGAATCCTGAGAGTAGGAGGTCGTATCCAGAACGCAGACATACCATTCACGACACGCCATCCCATTATTCTACCAGAAAAGGCAATACTAACCAAGTTAATCATAGACGATACTCATAAAGCCACAATGCATGGCGGAACTCAATTAATGCTCAACACTCTCCGACAAAAGTATTGGATCATCCACGCAAGAAATGCTGTCAGATCGCACAATCATAAATGCATGCCATGCTTTCGACAACTTGCAGCAGGACGAACTCAACTCATGGGCAATCTTCCGGCGGTCCGAATCCGCCCTGCTAGACCTTTTACGCACACTGGCGTCGACTATTGTGGTCCATTCAATCTACGACTATCCAAAACACGCGGAGCCAGAACACAAAAGGGATACATCTCGCTTTTCATCTGCATGGTTACCAAAGCCATACACCTAGAAGTCGTCACGGATGCATCAACGGAAGGTTTCCTCACCACATTTCGACGGTTCACTGCAAGACGAGGATTGTGCTCAGATATCTACAGTGACTGCGGATCCAACTTCGTGGGAGCAAACAACCTGCTCACGCGATACAAAATTACAGCCAATAAGACATTGGAAGCAAAATTAGCCGAAGCTATGGAAAACCAGGGAACCAAATGGCATTTCATTCCACCAGCCTCACCCCATTTTGGAGGCCTTTGGGAAAGCGGAGTGAAATCAGTCAAATACCACCTGAAACGAACCATAGGAGAAGCATCCCTAACATATGAAGAGTTCAGCACACTCACCACGCAGATTGAAGCCGCACTAAATTCCAGGCCAATCACAGAATTATCTCAGGACCCAGAAGATACATCAGCCCTCACCCCGGGACATTTCTTGATAGGACGACCATTACTGACGCCGCCAGAACCGAGTCTCCTTGACAAAAACATCAACCATCTGCGCCGGCATCAATACATACAGCGCCTCTATCAGAACTTTTGGGATCGATGGAGCACTGAGTACCTCAGTCATCTTCAACAGCGACCCAAATGGCTCAAGAAAACACCCGACATCAAAATCAACGATCTAGTACTCGTTAAAGACGAAAGGTTACCACCTTCCCAATGGCTATTAGGAAGAATACTAGATACCCATCCTGGGAATGACAAATTAATTCGAGTAGTTACATTGCGCACGCGACAAAACATCATTAAAAGACCAATTAATAAAATATGCCCACTACCATCAAATTCAGAATAAAATCAACCAAGTAATGGAGGCACTTCCGCCAAGCAACTATCACAGACCCGAATAAAAAAGCCCAGTAAAAATGAAGTGTTCTTATTTAAAAAACCTCAAGTACTTCACAATCTCACCTTAAATTTGAAGCTAAGCGCTTCAAGGCGGGGGAGAATGTCGCGTCTCCAAAGACGCGAAAATCTGAAAAAGTTAAAAACAACAACAACAACAACATGAAAATAAAAACAATCAAAATTACACCGCAAATTTTATTTTCGGAAAAAAACACAAAATTAGACACTTAAAATACACTAAACACTAAAAAATATGAACCTGCAAATAAAATCATTAGTAATAATAAAGTAAATCAAATAATTACCTTGAAAATTCCACCGCCGCAAAATCGCAAAACCCCGTCGGCAAATCTACAAGAAAGCAAAATTAATCAACAGAAAAAACAAGATCCACAAAATACTTACCCGCCAACACTGACGTCCAAAACTCCGCCTCCCAAAATTCCCACCATCATAAATCATCTGAAAATACATAAATGTGGATAAATTAATAATAGAAAATATATCAGCGAAAACTATGTATACTTACCCACAATAATACTTCAATTTGACAGAAGAAGAAGAGAAAGAGACGATCAGCTGTTTGAGTGGCTCCATGAACCAAATTATATACTTCGAAATTCGAAATTCAAGGTTCCCCACCAATTTCAGGGCAAAATAAATATCGGCGCACAGTGCGCGTCAAACTCAGATCATTTTTGGTCTTTAAGTGCGCTGAAGCTTAAAGACTTCTAGGAAAAATTGAGCTTGAAGTTTTTCCTATCGAAACAGTGATCTCACCCAACCCAAAAGGAGATCGAGTTGAACTCTCCTTAATATATACAAGGATCTATTGACGCGACAAGTCAATATCCACGAAAACTGCGTTGAAGGTTTTCGCCCATACCCCATACGAGATCCGCTAACGAGACTGAGTTAGCATCTCGGACCCACAGAGGTCTCTAATCAAAGCATTATCATTACAGAGTAAAGGCAGAAACTGTCACCCAGAAACCCAGCGGAAGGCATCCACGACGAAAAAGCTCCACTGTGCACGTTATTTGATGCAAGGCGTACGAATTAAAGTCCCAGAGTGATTATACATTAGAATTTTATTAAAGATTGAATTTTAGAGTCATTTTAGTAGAGATTGAATTGTTAGTCATTTTTGAATTTGAGAGTTATTGCATTAAAGATTGAATTTGGTTACAGAGTAAAGATTTATTGAAGTAAACATTAAAAATTGTTACATATTTTCGAAGTTTTGAATTAAATTTGTTAAGCTGAAAACAACTACACTTTTATTTGAATCACACCCTACCGGCACCCCCCTCATTTAGTCAGGATTAAATTGCTAATTCTGAACACAGGTACAAAAATCACTTAAGTCATTTAAACCAAAAACCGCTGGACCGAATATTATAAAAATCTTTTCAGATTATATTGTCGCTAATACGCTTCGAACGGCACCTCAAGTAAGTCAAAATCTTTCGTGGTTCGGCGATATCGTGCAGGTACAAAAAATCACTTACGCCGCTTAAACAAAAAAACGGCTGGACCGAATTTTATGAAAATCTTTTCAAATCATATTTTGGTTAATACTCTTCGAACGGCACGTCAACTAAGTTGATATCATTTATAGTTCGCGCGATATCGTGCAGTTACAAAAATCACTTAAGTCATTTGAACCAAAAAACCGCTGGACCGAATATTATAAAAATCTTTTCAGATTATATTGTCGCTAATACGCTTCGAACGGCACCTCAAGTAAGTCAATATCTTTCGTGGTTCGGGCGATATCATGCAGGTACAAAAATCACTTACGTCGCTTAAACTAAAAAACGGCTGGACCGAATTTCATGAAAATCTTTTCAGATCATATTTCGGTTAATACGCTTCGAACGACACCTCAACGAAGTCGATATCAGTTTTGGTTCGCGCGATATCGTGCAGGAAAAAATGACCACATCCGTACGCACATACACACACACACACACACATACTTCCTCCCAAATTTTTGCTTAAAATGCTCCTGGGACCTTGAAAGATGAAAATACGTTGAAATTTTCGATTTCGATTTTCGGACCGATTACAATAACTTCCTATACTGGGAAGTTAAAAATGAAGAAACCCATTTATTAACTTCCCAGTATAGGAAGTTATTGTAATCGGTCCGAAAATCGAAATCGAAATTTTCGACGTATTTTCATCTTTCAAGGTCCCGGGAGCATTTTAAGCAAAAAATTGGGAGGAAGTATGTGTGTGTGTGTGTATGTGCGTACGGATGTGGTCATTTTTTCCTGCACGATATCGCGCGAACCAAAAAAGATATCGACTTCGTTGAGGTGTCGTTCGAAGCGTATTAACCGAAATATGATCTGAAAAGGTTTTCATAAAATTCGGTCGAGCCGTTTTTTTGTTTAAGCGGCGTAAGTGATTTTTGTACCTGCACGATATCGCCCGAACCACGAAAGATATTGACTTACTTGAGGTTCCGTTCGAAGCGTAATAGCGACAATATAATCTGAAAAGATTTTTATAATATTCGGTCGAGCGGTTTTTTTGGTTTAAATGACATAAGTGATTTTTGTACCTGCACGATATCGCGCGAACTATAAAAGATATCGACTTAGTTGAGGTGCCCTTCGAAGAGTATTAACCAAAATATGATCTGAAAAGATTTTCATAAAATTCGGTTGATCCGTTGTTTTTTTTTGTTTAAACGACGTTTATGATTTTTGTACCTGCACGATACCGCCCAAACTGAAAACTATATCGACTTCATTGAGGTGCCAAAAAAAGAATATTAACGAAGACGTGCTCTGAAAAAAATTTCATAATATTCGGTCGGACCTTTTTTGTTTAAATAGAAAAACATCAGTTACACAGAAAGACCTTAAATTGACAAGTTTTACTAATATCTAATAAACTCAATGGAATGAGACCCGGTCTAAACGAAGTGATCGTTTTTGGGTTCTGCACAGCGATAGCCTTTGAACAAAACATCGCTTGTCAAAATCCGACAACCTTTAAAATTGGTGCAAAAATTTCGTTACCCTTTACAAACAGCGCGAATTTTTCAAACCTTGGATTAGCACTTTTTGACGGGGATTTGTTTTCTACGCGTGATACAGTTTCAGAAAATTGCGGTTCATCCCGGGATTTGTCCTTTTTGGTCAAGTCTGACAAGTACTTAACAGTTACAGTTTTGCTAATATCTCCGGAAGTTTTGAAATTTCCAAATGAAGTCATTCGCTTCTCAGTTTGTCAATGGTGTAATGAGCTGGCCTATTTCTTTAGCTCATTCCCTTTCGTTACCCTTTTTCTGTGCTGAAAGAAAAGCATCGTAAGTAGGTATGGCGGCGGTTGAGCGTGGGAACCAGGTCAAGGTCACCGCCCATCGAATCTGGGTCAAGGTCAACCACCTGTAGCTGGCCATGGATCTAGGTCGCGGTCTACGCCCGTGGGACTGGGGTCAGGGTCGGTCGGTGGCTTGGGGCCGGGCTCGGCTAGGGACTCGGTGGGGCTGTGGGCACGGCTGGGGCTCGGTGGGGGCCGGGCTGGGCTGGGGGCTCGGCTGGGGACTCGGTGGGGCCGGGCTGGGCTGGGGGCTCGGCTGGGGACCCGGTGGGGCTGGTAGGTAATAGATTATGCTGTGGCGGAAGCTATCGTCCGACACGGCGGCCTCTAGTTTGGTTTGCAGGTGCGGCTTGGTTTGTCCGTGGGGGACTCGACAGGTGTGGAGTGGAAAGTGCGCATGACTGCAAAGCTGACGCGTGGTCATTTACCTCTACGCACTAATGGGCCGTTGTGGTGGAACTTTCACTCTGCAAGCATGCAAGCATTGGTTCCTATAGGAGCTCAAAGCGAAACCTGAAAAACGACTAGGGAGTGATCATAATAAAAACAATATGGTACTTGTTAAACATTTTTATTTTACTCTCTAAAACCGGATTTATTATTACACTCAGTTGTGAAATTCTGTTTTTAAATCTAAATGTATTCACTGCATACTGCTCCCATGGTCCTTTCCTGCTTTGTCTGTATGCGAAACTCCATACTACCATATATTTAACTTGTGGGTCTTCATTGAAACTTATTTTCTTCCTCATATCTGCTCGTGGAAATAATAATGAATTGCTAAAACGAATAAAATACCAGCTAAAAATTTCATAGTGTTAAATGTACAAAGTATCATTTTTGATTTAGGTTGTTCTGTAAGTGGTGCTAACTGATCTTTGAATCGTCCGCATTCGTCTATTCTATTAGCATAGATACAGTGTGGTGAACGATGTCTATGATCGAAATCTACATCCGATGCACAACTCATAGCATTTATCTGCAGAGAACAAAAGTAACATTGAACACGGTCTTTAATGTTTGTGTAAAAAAATCCACTTTTCGCTAGCTGGTCTGCTGTATCTAAGTCTATTGCTAGATTATCGAATGTTTTCAAACGATCGTATTCTTGTTTCAAGTTTAACATTTTGAATGAGTGTAACAGGTTTTATATCACGTCTTTTATATTAATCCAAGTATTGTGTTTTGATGGAAAACCAAGCCACTTCACTAGAACTTGATTACCGCGTCTTTTTATAACCTTTTCTACTAAATATACATCAGGGTTTTTCACAGGAGCTATTTCTGGTTCATAGAATCTACCTTGAATTATATTTCCTTGGTAATCTTCGAGAATATATGTTGTCGGGTAAACAGGTTTAACTTCTTTTATTTTAAATATCTCTGTGGACCAATTAGGTGTATAGCCTTTTTCGAATACATGCTTATATCTACTTATACGGACAAAATCACCTTCTTTGTATTTAGACTTTGATTTTATTTTAGGTTGTTTATACACGGATAATAAACGTTTTTCGTTACGCGGCCCAACATCTACAGGTCTCATCTTAATCGTACGATGTTTTGTTGTATTGTAGTCATCTGTCAACTTGGTCAACATGCTAATCCAACGATAATTGCCATTCATGCTGAATTCTTTCCACATCATATTTTTCAACGTTCTGTTAAATCTTTCTACAATTGAGGCTTTCAAAGTACTGTAGCTGGAATAATGGTTTATTTCGTAATCTTTCATCAGTTGACGAAACGGTTTATTAAAAAACTCTTTTCCATCATCGGTTTGTAAGTTTCTTGGAATGCGTCCTGTATTAAAAATCGACTTCACTGCTTTTACAACTTCTGATGCCTTTTTAGATTTTAAAGGTCGTGTCCATGCATACTTTGAAAAGCTATCAATCACAGTGAGAAGAAAACGAAACCCATGATTTTCTGATGAGTAAGAACCCATTTCGACCAAGTCTGCCTGCCACAAATCATCTATACCTTTGGTAGTGACATGTCGACGTTTAAAATTTTTTCGCGCTGATTTATGCAGTTCGTTGATTATCTGTCTTCTGCTCATTGTACGGAATGTATAAATACCTGCGTTGAATGACCAGTTTATATACAAAGCAAGAATGATCAAGTTTAATCACCCATTTACAATGATGGTTGCGGGGCCATCGGGATGCGGCAAAACAACATTTATAAAAAATCTTCTTAATACTAATAAGGTATTTATACAACCGCAAATTAGAAAAATTATATGGTGCAATGCAGAACACGGTGCACTGCCAACAGATATTAAACTACAAAATATTGAATATTTAAATGCTATACCGGAGGAGTTTGTAAATCACGTAAACGAACCAACGTTGATTGTTATAGATGACATGATGTTAAATGCATATAGTAAAGAAGTTTGTGAACTGTTCACTAAGGGGTCTCATCATCGTAATTTCTCAGTAATTCTTGTGACACAAAACGTATTTCATCAGGGAAAATTCAGTCGTGATATATCGCTCAATTGTAAATATCTTGTTGTATTTAAAAATCCTCGGGATAAAAGTCAATTTACACATCTGGCTCGACAAATTTACCCAGAAAATAGTTTAGAACTTGTGAGAATATATAAAGAGATAACTCAAATGCCTTATGGGTATTTGCTTATTGATTTAACTCAAGACATTAACGACATCTTAAGATTTCGAACTGATATATTTAATAAACACTTTGTAACCTGTTTTTGTCCGCAAAATTCTTTAAATGGTAAGAATGGTGTCACGAATGAAACGATTAAGGGACAACAAGCATATGCTATATGTGCTTAAAAAGGCTAAACCAAATCTAAGAAAGTCCATCATACAAAATGCTGACCCTGAGGTTATAAAAACTCTTTGTGAAATTACGCTCAACACCTTAAAAGGTAATCATATGCCGCATGGAAATATCTACAACTCACTGTGTAAGTATAAAAAGGACATGCGTAAATTGATTTGCGCAAAGAGATCTGTTGCTAAACAGCGTAAAATACTAGTGCAACGAGGAGGTTTTTTACCAGTTTTATTAGGAAGTGTACTATCAGGAGTTATTGGCTCATTAATTGAAAAATATGCATAGAAATAATGGACTTAACAAGATGCTACTTCTGTCGCCAGAAGTTTACAACAGGCTTAAAGATGAAATTGAAATGTCCGCAAATCAGTCCATTTTTGATAGAGCAATGAATAAAATACTGCAGAATAAAGACATGAATGATTCGGAAAAATGGTATAGCTATCGAAACCAACTAATTTCCTTTTTAAATCACAATAGGAAATCCAAACGAACGCTTAATAAAGAAACAAATTTATACTTGCGTGAACATAATGTCAAACAAAAAAGTTTAAGAGATAGTACCACACAAACGAAAATTATTTTTAAAGATGATGTGTTAACACAGACTTCACCACCACCAGCAAAGGATTTCCTAGCTGAAGAAGAAGTCTTTGAAGAAGCACATAACATAACCCCACCAAGAAGATCTTTATCACCAGCCGCTAAAAGACGATTATCAGCTAGCGGAATAGCAAAAACTCTAAGACCACCACCAAAATTACTAAGAACAACAGCTCCACCTAATGCACGTGAAAAGGATTATAAAATAATCACAGCTGAGGATGGTGTAACTCAGTATACTGTACCTGCGGCTATGAGTCCCGATGAAGCTAGCGAACATATAGACGAATTAGAACAAAGTGAAAAACAAAAAGCAGCCCAGAAACAGTCTATATTAATACCCTCTCAGCTAGAATCTGGTCAATATATGCTTTCATTTCCTTTACGCAAGCTCGGTACTAGACAGAGTGAGCGTTTGAAGACTAAAAAGGATAGACCTGCAAGTACTTCTGACATTCCTTGGGAAAGACTGTAAACAATGCCGGTGGAAATAAAAGAAAATGATTTTTATGTATGCCTTTTGAGTAATAACTCTATGCAATTTTACCCAGAAAATACGCTATCGGCTTTTACAAATGCGCTTGCGAAACCATGCAAGTTTCATGGAAACTGGCGTGTTGGAATAACTGAAATTGCATTACCAAATTTTGAAATAACAAAACGTGCAATCTCCAACAACGCGGGAAATGTGCGTAAACGAGTGAGGCGTGAATTTGACCAGTTAAAGGAAACTAGAAAGCAGCATCAAAAGGATTTTAAAATACTTAGCATCAAAATAAATGAAAATGTAAAACTTGAATGGACACCAGAAAATCTTGAACAAGTTAGTTACAGACCTGGACAAATAAACCTTTCAGCATTTTTATTAACATTTTATAATGCAGTTACACCTTCATGGTATACCATGTACTTGAATGATGTTAAATCGAAAATGTGGAAGCGCTTAGAAGAAGACCACTTTAATGAAGTTATCCCTGAAATAAACTATAAGCAAGAGCCAAATGAATACATATTGCACATATATCAAGGAAAAAAGACTTCAGAAAACGTTGTTTTAAAATATAAGAACTATGAATCAATTGAAGATTTTGTTGATGATGTATTTGGTCAAGTTCCTAGGAAGAATAGAAAACATCCTGTTTTGAAGAATACAATAGACAATTATACACATCCAACGGCTAGCATAAAAACAGCTGAAAATAAAGAGAAAAAAGGTAGTGAAAAGAAGCATGATGTATTCGAACTCCGTTTAGAGGAGTTGGGTGTTACGATAAAAATAAAAAAACCACTACCCTCACACTTGAATGTTAAAGATCTCATGACATTGCTTTTAGCTAATTTACACTTTGACGATAAACAACTTAGCGAAGAAGAAAAACATAAGCGAATTATTGAAATTAAAAATACAATTTTTGAAATATTGAATAGACTAAAGAAAGATTCACTCAAAGCAAAGGCACCCGAGCAACGGAAAATAACTAAAAACAGTGAAATTTTGCAGGTCCCATATGAAAAACAAAGCTCGGGCGAATTTTTATCTACACCAGTACCTATTAATACAAACATAGATAATCTGTCAAACTTCATCACAGATGTATTTCTCCAAACACCTGAAAACAAACGCAATCCTGATGCCTTGTTGACAGAAATAAAAGAGTCATTTGACACTGCGGGCTTACGCCAAGAGCACATGTCAATAATGGAAAAAATTAATTCTCTTGATACAACAATTAAAGAATTGATGTTGCGATTACCAAGAAGTACACCGGAAACTGTAAAAGATTGCCCTGAGAAAAATATAATACATATATACACTGATATTATACAACCTAGAGCTATAGGCGACAAGCTAGTAAGATATCTACGAATAATACCGATTCAAGGGTGTGGTACTATATTAAGATTTGAGCATGTAGAATACTGTCCTATTGAAAAAACTTTTATTGAAAGTATTTCTATAAAAATAACTGATCATCAAGGGGAGTTAGTAGACTTTAAAACAAATTATATTCCTACATATGTAATGCTTCATTTTAAGAGACAATAAAAACTATAAATATTTGCACAACAGGCTGTTCTTGCATAGTATAAATAGAATTACGAGATGGATTCCTATTATACACGTTATTATTTAATACAAAGCGGCGGTGGTCTGTCAGATATTGGAGAACTATATCGTGGTCCACTTATTTATCAACGTGGAAGAGGGATCGGTAGCTTCTTCAGTGCATTATTTCGACACTTAAAACCTCTAGCTACATCAGGATTAAAAACATTAGCACAACAGGCTGTAAAAACAGGACAAGCTATAATACAAGATAAAAACATCAACAACAAATCAGTTAAAGATATTTTAAAGGAACAAGGTCGAGTTGCTGTTCAAGATTTAGCTCAGAAAGGTATAAATAAACTGTTTGACGGTATGAGCGGTGCAGGTATAAAAAGACCCAATCCGTTTACAACTTTACATTTAAAACCAGCTGTTAAACGCAAGAGACGTGGAAAAACACCTAAACGGTCGAGAAATTGTAAAGCTAAAAATCAAAGAAAAGGAATAAAAGCAGGAGTTTTGAAAACAAAACGAAAGATACGTAAACGTATACTGGACATATTTGATAAATAATGTCGTACAAAGAATGCATGAAATCAGAGCTGGATCTTTTTTCCACACCACCAGTTCAAAGCAATATTTTGAAAACAGAAGAAGTAGCATATAAGCCAATAGCCTCACTCGACAACTCCTCCGTTCTAGAGTTTGTAACTTTGGGTCATGGAGACACATACCGTGATTTATCTAGCATCTATCTTCGTTTAAAATTGCAATTAATTAAAATAAAAGATGGAAAAGAAGAACTTTATACGAATGATGGCGATGCTCCAGGTCTAATAAACAACATTTTACACTCCATATTTCGTCAGTGCACCGTATATTTGAATGGAAAACCAATTGCTCAAACCGACCATAATTACAATTATCGCGCTTATATTGAAAATTTGTTAAATTATGGTAGAGATGCCGCATCTACCCATTTGGAGTCGGTCGGCTGGTATCTTGACAAAGATGACACGGAAATTGCAGATATCGATAAACCCGTCGCTGAATTACATCAAGGCTATTTAGATCGTCAGAAACTTTTTAATAAAAGTAATGTAGTTGAATTGATGGGGAAAATCCATACTGATTTGCTTAATCAGGATAAGTTGCTATTAAACGGTGTCGATTTACGGGTAGTTTTATCGCTTGAAAAACCAGAATTTTATATTCTATCCAAGGACGGGACCGACTCACCACAATTAAAAATCTTAGATGCAACAATGTACATGAACCACGTAACCGTCAACCCGAATATTTTACTAGCACATGAGACAGTTTTACAGCGTTCAAATGCCTTATACCCATACAAGCGAGTTGAAGTTAAAAGCTACACTATTCCCGCAAGCACATTCACACTTTCACTGGATAATATCGTCATCGGACAGTTACCGAACTTAATAATATTTGGTATGGTGGACAATGATGCTTACACTGGCAGAAGAACAAAGAACCCTTTCAACTTTAAACATAACAACATTACCAGATTCAATTTATCCGTGAATGGCGTACAGATACCAAACCAACCTCTTGAATTTGACTACTCAAAGGAAAATCCGATTAGTACACGCGGATACAATACGTTATTCAGAGGAACAGGTATTCATTACTTCGATAAAGGTCATCAAATATCCAAGACATTATTTGACAAGGGATGTTTTCTTCTCGCTTTTGATTTAACAACAGACAATTCATATAACGCGACTTGCGGCAATTTACTAAATCAAGGGACGGTACGAGTTGAAGGAAAATTTAGAGACGCTTTAAAAAATAGTGTGACATGCATTGTATATGCTGAGTACGATGGAAGCATTGAAATTGACAAGGATCGAAATGTTTACACCAACTTTTAAATCTATATAAGACGGATACTTTCAACAAACTGTTAGTTGACAAATTGCTTTACTATAGTAACAATGAGCTGTTTAATTAATGCGGAATACTTTTGCGGAGGTGAATTTACCTTCTTTAAAAAAGTCTCTTTAGCTGGATTCACTGTACAAAATAAAACGTTTACAAAGGAAATAATTTTTAAATATCCAACATCTAGTTTGGAATGCAGTGAACAACAATCAAGTAAATTTGGTAATCTTGAACTAAAACGTATGGATGAAGACCTTATAAAAACTCTAGCGAAATTTAAGACAATCTTTAATCGTGGTACATCAACTAAGGAGTTTATAAATAACTATGTTACATCTCTCACCAAGGTCATTGACTTAGAAGCAGTATTTACCTCAATATCCTTCCTTACTTTGGCATACTCGGGTTCCCTATTCACATTGGACATGGCAACAACCAAAGCACGTGGTAAGCACATATTATCCTCATTTTTTATAACTACAATTCCCCTTCTTTTTGCACATTCCTCATCGAATGTGTTGTATTTCCTTGTTCTATTATTTCCTCTCCCTTGTGGCAGTCTGACGGTGGTAACATTTAAGCAAAACGTGTCTGTACTTAATCCATTGGAATTGCTTTGAAAAATTTTTCCTATCATATCCCAAACATCACTTGAATTAACTGTGGATGCTAATCTATAGCTTAACCACCCTGGACCTCTCTCCATGAAGGTGGCTCCACAAAAAGTAAATCCAACGAAATCTTCGGGCTGAACTCCTAGTAGTGCATGCTCGACAATATCGTCAACAGCTCTTTTGAACCATTCAATTGGGTCTACATTGTCAGGAGGGTTATTAATTTTAAAATTAATTTTTCGCCCTCTCACTTTAAAAGCCCTGATATACGTTATCACATCTCTCGTGATCGTATATTTGCTCATTTTTTCAATAGAAATAAAAAATTAATTGTAAAATAATAATAATTTATTTTTAAATTTTATTTATTTATTTTTTTTTTAAAATTTTATTTATTTTTTTTATCTCTTTTTTAAAGAAGAGCTTTTCTTCTACAGTTAAAGCTATCCTTTCGATACGCTTTAACTGTGAAATTTCTCGTCTGAGGTGAACTTTCACACCTCCACGTTTAAATCCACCTCCTTTTTGTTGTTGTTGATAATCTTTTTTTTTAAACAAGTCTGCAATGAGCAGAGGTGCTGGTCCTTCTGCTGACTTCTGACGCTGCTGCTGCTGTCTTTCCTGGTATTCCTTTAAGGAAATTTTTCTTCTACCAGGTTGTTGTTGTTGTACCTGTTGTTGTTGTTGCTGCTGCACCTCTTGTTGTTGCTGAACCTGTTGCTGGTGCTGCAACCAATATCTCCTTCTACTATCCTCTGCTGCAAACCACGGCTGCTGTCTTTCCTGGTATTCCTTTAAGGAAATTTTTCTTCTACCAGGTTGCTGCATCAAATCTCTCCTCCTACTATCCTCTTCTGCTGCAAACCACGGCTGCTGTTGCTGCTTTCGGTTGTAATCTGGAGGTGCTGGTCCTAGTTTCGACTTCAGCCACTGCTGTTCCTGTTGCTGCTGCAGCCGATTTCTCCTTTTATTCTCCTCTGCTGCTGAACGCCACCACGACTGCCGTTGTCTGTTGCTCCCTGCTGATGCAACTCCCTCCTTGCATTTATGTCTTATTGTCGACACTAGAAAAACAAAAGTCGGTCAGAACTAATCTGGCAAAAATTTGCCTCTGATTTCAGTTCGGCTAAGAAGCCTCTTACTGTGTTCTGCTTAATTTGATTTTCTGATTCCCAATCTCGAGTGCATGGGTTTATATACACAAATCCCCTTCATTTTTGCATAAGAAAAGCAAGTCCCTACCTTTTAATAATAATTCAAGGCAAGTGCAGTTACTTTGTAGTAAAATTACATAGGAAATTGCATTGCATTGCAAGATTATTTCATCATCATTTAAACCCGTACCTTTAATAATAATTTAAAGCAGGTGCAGTTACTTCATGGTAAAATTACGTTAAAAAGAGAATGCATATGCAATCAGGTACTCTGTATACCAACTAGTAAAATGTCTAGTAGAAATGGTAGGGGTTTCTGTGTATATATAAACCCATGCACTCGAGATTGGGAATCAGAAATCAAATTAAGCAGAACACAGTAAGAGGCTTCTTAGCCGAACTGAAATCAGAGGCGAATTTTGCCAGATTAGTTCTGACCGACAATAATACCCTTGACACACTGCAAAAACGAATGAGCATTCTTCCAACTTCATTGGCTTTCAATGATCATTCATTTTAGAAGCGACACACTGCATTTCTCAATGTTCATTGGAACTGTCAAAATAGAAACTTTACACAAACTGCTAAATATATGAACTGAAAGTGATTACATAGTGATTTATACTTTTAAATTTAATAAAAATTATTAATTGAGGCCCAACAACAGTTATTTACAATGGAACCTACTACTTTTTAAAAAATTCTGAAATCTGAATGACAGTTTGACAGTTAGGTATTTCAGTTGGAAATTCTACTGGAAATTTCGTGGAAAGTTGTTCGATAATTTCCCAATTTCACTTCCAGCTTCATTGAATGAAGTTATTTTGACTTCATTCGATTGAATGACGAATGAAGCTGTTGAATGAACATTGGACATGACATACTGGGCGCGAAAGATCATTCATAGCCGAATGATACTGCAATGTTCATTCGATGCTGCAGTGTGTCAAGGGTATAAGGCATAAGTGTAAGGAGGGAGTTGCATCAGCAGCAGCAGAGACAATAAGGCATAAGTGTAAGGAAGGAGTTGCATCAGCAGCAGCAGAGAGCAACAGTAGAGACAGTTCGAGCTTGAAATAAAGAGGTAAGAATTTGGTAGTGACTGCCTAATTTAAATTATTTATTTAATAAATTTTTTTTCTCCTTAGATCATGGATAACTTCGAAATAGAAAGGAAGCAGTCAAGCAGCAAAGGTGTAAAAAGACGAATTTTAGATGGAGAAGGAAGGATGGGTGAAACCAGCAGCAGCTACAAAAGAATTAACCACAGCAGCATACTCCCCATCGCGGTGGATGACGATGATGGTGATGAAGAGGAGAAGATTTTGGAGGAGATCAACAGATGCAGATACAAAAAAAGTATGTCTTTAAAAGACATGAAAGTGGATCATCTTTACCGGGTACATGATGTTCGGCGAATAGAAACGCCGTTCGGGAAGAAGGTGGTGGCGGAGCTGGATGAAGGAAACATATACCTTCCGGTTAGGTATAACAACCTCTCTGATAGAGGAATAAATTTATTAAAAAATAAAAAATATGGTGTAGTGAATTTGGGAGAAAAGGGTAATACCTTTGATCTCATTTTCAAAAAAATTGTAGTAGAAGAAAATATATTTTTATAAATACATATGTAAAAGTATAAAATTTGTTTTATTTATTTTGATGTTTTATTTTTTATTTTTCAGCTTATTATTGTAAATAAAATAAAGAATAAAATAAAAATTGTAAAAAAAAAAATGTGTTTTTATTTTTCAAACTATTATTATTTCAGCGAAAATTTAAAAATAGCATGTCAACTTGACTGTTGACAACAAATTTTGGTATATGGTACTTATGCCAATTAATTATCGTGGGCTGAAAAATGTGTTTTTAAATACATATTGCTAATGGAAATGGTCTTTCTTTTTCATTTTCTTAGGCTCTTGCAGCTGCACATGTGCACGTTTTTTTCATCGGCTCATAGCAACCTCTCTGATAGAGGAATAAAAAATATGGTGTGGTGAATTTGGGAGAAAAGGGTAATACCTTTGATCTCATTTTCAAAAATAGTAGAAGAAAATATATTTTTATAAATATGTAAAAGTATAAAATTTGTTTTATTTATTTTGATGTTTTATTTTTTTATTTTTCAGATTATTATTGTAAATGAAAGAAAAAAATAAAATAAAAAATTGTAAAAAAAGTGTTTTTATTTTTGATATTTTTTTATTTTTCAAACTATTATTATTTCAACGAAAATTTAAAAATAGCATGTCACACTTGACTTTGACAACAAATTATCGTGGGCTGAAAAATGTGTTTTTAAATACATATTGCTAATGGAAATGGTCTTTCTTTTTCATTTTCTTAGGCTCTTGCAGCTGCACATGTGCACGTTATTTTCATCGGCTCACTGAGCCGCAAGATCTAAAAATAGAATTTCCCAACTGCATATGTACAGAAATAATCCAACTCCATTCAACTGTCGTCTTGGTCAAGTTGGCTAAGGCGTTGGTTTTTCTGTTAGCGATTTGCGTGGCGCTAGTTCGATTCCCAAGCGAAGGGTGATTGAATGACTTCATTTATTTAGTAGATATGCTATGCCGGTTCTGGCGCAATTTAACATGGGGTTTTACATATAACCCCTAGATTCACCTTTTTCGCCATCTTGGATTTTCTTCGCTGTGCCAATTGGTTTGTGACGTCACATGGTCATGTACGAGAGAAAGAAAGGGTAAGAGAGAGTAACAAAAAATATACAAAAATTGACAGGGAGGGTATATACTTATTGTACGTACAGAGTGTAAGACCGGTGCTCTGCAGAGGCCAGGGCACTTACAAAATCGATCAATAACAGGTTCCGTCGCGGCTCGGGCGATAGCTTCCGCCACCACAACGGCCCATTAGTGCGTAGAGGTAAATGACCACGCGTCAGCTTTGCAGTCATGTGCACTTTCCACTCCACACCTGTCGAGTCCCCCACGGACAAACCAAGCCGCACCTGCAAACCAAACTAGAGGCCGCCGTGTCGGACGATAGCTTCCGCCACAGCATAATCTATTACCTACCAGCCCCACCGGGTCCCCAGCCGAGCCCCCAGCCCAGCCCGGCCCCACCGAGTCCCCAGCCGAGCCCCCAGCCCAGCCCGGCCCCACCGAGTCCCCAGCCGAGCCCCCAGCCCAGCCCGGCCCCCACCGAGCCCCAGCCGTGCCCACAGCCCCACCGAGTCCCTAGCCGAGCCCGGCCCCAAGCCACCGACCGACCCTGACCCCAGTCCCACGGGCGTAGACCGCGACCTAGATCCATGGCCAGCTACAGGTGGTTGACCTTGACCCAGATTCGATGGGCGGTGACCTTGACCTGGTTCCCACGCTCAACCGCCGCCATACCTACTATCGTACAACTGCAAGTGCCATTCCTAGAATGCGCACAATTTCCAAGTTCGCCAGCAGTTCCACAGGAAAGACAGTCTGGAAACTCAATACGAGTTTCCGCCAAATTCAATAAATCAAAATAACAGGAAAGACTGTCGGGAAACTCAATACGAGTTTCCGCCAAAAACCTATCCACGAGCAATGCACAAACATTCCAAAGTGCAACCTTTGGCCGTGATCAATAAATGATGACCCGGCCAATTCCTCCAATGTGCCATGAATGCTTCGTGCACATTTTCTATTCCCCCCAATTTCTCGATCGCATAGGTGATCGACGCTTCCCCTCTTTTCATGGGAACTGTCGCATTTACGCGTGTGGCATGAGCTTTTTCCCATAACAGGGGAAAGCTCTATTTATAATTTGGATCGACCAGAAAATCTTCCGGTCAACCCCCAAACCAAAATATTGAAATTGGTGGGGTAATAAAATATGAAGAATCGGAGGTCTGCTGTTTTAGGGAGGACCATAGAAAAGTCAGTTGGGACCCAACGGCGAAGGCTGCAAGTAGCACTAGTAGCTAAAAAAGATATAATAAGATATAATATATATATTATAAATAAAACATAATAAATATAAAGTGGTTTAGTTTTTGCTAAAGTTAAGAAAGTGAAAAGTGGTTTTAATTTGAACTAAGTAAAGATATGATAATAGGGGTTGGTGACCTACGCCAATAGTGGCTAGTACGCCCAATCCCCTGTAGCGGTCAAGTAATAAAGGACGGCGCTACAAAATATTGGCGCAGCCGGTATTCCCTACGCAGCCAACAACAAAAAAAAAGAAAAGTTTGACATACGAGTAGTAAGCAGTACTAAAGACCTGGAACAACACCTACAACTTTAACCCCTCTAGGACAGGTACCGGAGTTGTGGAGGTGCAACGATCCCAAGGACGAAAGCAAGGGACAACCAACATCAATCAGCTGAGCAGCAAAAATCAACACAAAAGCGAAATGGAACCAGACCAGGAATTGAAGAACATCAAGGAGAGGCTCCAAAAACTACAAGAAGAAATCGCAGCAACCACCGATGACAGCGACACCGTCGACTTTGTCGAATATATAACCTTAAAGGAAAGGCTACAGAGCCTTACCAAGTAAGATTAACTTTTAAGGAAAGCAATATTTATAAAAAAAAAAAAAAAAAAACCAAACAGTGGTGACAATTTTCTGAAAATGAGAATTTTTTTTTATTTTTAAAACCGCGTTCAAATTTTTAAATAAAAGTTGTTCTTTATAATAATTAAATATAAATTGAATGAGTTCCATTAGAAAAAAAAAGAACATAAAAACTTTTTACTTTAAAGGAATACTCCAGTGAATTAAAATCAAAAAGGAAAATTTATTTGAATGAATATTACAAAAAATTTAGTATAATGATATCTTTGCTTGAGCGAAAAAAAAAAAAAAAAAACGAAATATAGTGAAAATTTTTATAAAAATAAATACATATATTATAGGTAAAAAAATTTTATCAAGAGAAATTTTTTGAAATTATATATATTGAATGAATTACATAAAAACAATACCTTTTCAAGAATAGATATAATAACATATAACAGTACCAATAATTACGCAAGGTCTATTACGGTGTGTTTTTTATACGGCTTCTGTTTTTTTCTCATCGAGTTTTCTCTCAACAATTTTTGTCGTGTTATCGTTTTGGGATACATTTCTGAATAATTTATCTTGTGGTGTTTTTCTTCTTCTAGTTCTCTATTAACAATTTTTCTTGTTGTGTTTTTTTCTCGTTCAGGGAGTCGTTTTTAGAAATTTTGTAGCCGTTTCCTTCTCTTAAAGATGAATTTGTCTTAAGAAAGTTTTAATGCGTGGACGCATGATTTTTACCTTTTATTCTTTTCCTCCTCTCCTTGACTGAATGGACCGAGATCGATATAGCTATTGCTCAAATTGACGCAGTGTAAAGTTTATTAAAAATTCGTGATATTCGCATATATTCGTGATATATATACCACTCTAGCTTGCTAATCGTCGCCTTGTATTCGCCTTATAAAAAAAAAAAAAAAAAATTATCTTTAACCATACGCGTTTGATATCAAGATTCGTACCCGTCGCCGCAAATACCCGTCATTCGGTGTAACCGCCCGAATGGCTAACCAAGGGGACGAACAAGCCGGACAGGCCGGCGAGCGAGAAGCCAGCCCTGTAAGAATTTCTATTCGGGATGTAAGAGATATGTTACCGGAGTTCGACGGTAACAAAGAAGACCTAAATAGATTCATCTCCTGTTGCGATGTGCTGTTCGATACGGCGGATGGTGACAGAGATAGAAGCCTTTTCTTCAACGTATTGAAAACAAGGGTTAAAGGTCCTGTGTACGACTTGATTGAGTACGAGGATATCGATTCCTGGGACGAGCTGAGAGCCACATTATTAAGACAATACACCCGCTCTAGATCTGCTATAAGGGACGAACTCTCAAAGGTAAGACAAGGCACAAAAGAGACTGTCGCCGACTACACCCAGAGAGTTAAACGATTATTAGGGGAATTAAATAAGGCTACACAGATAGCCATGGATGACCAACAGGCAAGGCGCCTGCTGATAGGGGAAAACGGACGCGAAGCCATAATCGCTTACGGTAGAGGGTTAAGAAATGAACGCTTGCAGACTCTGGTCCAAGCAAAGGACTCCCATGACTTTGGCCCCTTAACCCAATACATATTGGAGCAAGCGTCATTTATGGACGAAAAAAACCTGGGCTCTTCCCAAGCAGAAAGAGTAGGAAAACAAGTTTCGCAATGTGAGGTATGCCAGAAAAAAGGACATACCAAAGATACTTGCTACCGCAACAGAGCGATCCCAAGCTTCAGTACCGCGCCTGTTAAAAGGGAAGTACGCCGAATATTCTGCTCATATTGCAACCGGCCCAACCACGACGTCAGCGAGTGCCGAACACGACAAACCGACAGAAATCGAGAACTGCCACCAACCAACATGAGGAACATGAGACAGTCATCTCGAGACAACAGCAATAGGTACAACTCTTGGGCTCCACGACAAAATAGGCGCCAAGCCGAGCGCCAACCTCCTAGGAATCATGAAGAAGACAGACCTACTTTTCGGTGCGTAAGACTCCTGAACCAAGACGAGTTCGATTCGGGAAACGAAGACCTGCGGGAAGAAACGACCGGCGCTCCAACCCGCCAATTCGAAACGCAAGCCGAAGTACACCCGCGCGACTAAAAGTCATTGTGGAAGCTCCAATAACCGTCACGAAACGAGGTGTCACAGCTAAACTCCCTTTTTCCATCTCAAAAAAAAATAAAACTACCTTCCTCATCGACACGGGGTCTGAAATAAGTCTGCATAAGCTTGCCTCTACTTCCGAAGAAATTCCGGTCGATGTAAGTCAAAGGTGCTTGATCACCACCTTTACTAACGACAGCATCATCTCCGAAGGCTTAACACACGGAAGGGTAGACATAGGTAATAACCGCTACAGAATAGAACTCTCTCACCCCTTTCACATAATAAAGGATGATAGCATTCTATCATGCGATGGGTTGTTAGGAAATGATTTCCTGGATAGGTATGGCTGCGATATACTATACTCACGACGTGTTATGGAAAAACAACTAACCGACGACTGCGCGACAAAATGTAATGAAAGCCTCTCAAAAGCCCCCATAAAAATAATAAACGCCCATGCCGCGGCAGACAAAAATTATATTAAAAATATAAAATATAATAAAATTAATCAAACGTACTCCGGGCCAGCTGAAGAAAACAGCGCCGGAGGCGAAAATAATAATAATAGTAAAAATAAAAAATTTAATAAAATAAATGAAACGTACTCCGGGCCAGCTCAAGAAAACAGCGCCGGAGGCGAAAATAATAATAATAGTAAAAATAAAAAATTTAATAAAATAAACGAAACGTACTCCGGGCCAGCTGAAGAAAACAGCGCCGGAGGCGAAAATAATAATAATAGTAAAAATAAAAAATTTAATAAAATAAATGAAACGTACTCCGGGCCAGCTCAAGAAAACAGCGCCGGAGGCGAAAATAATAATAATAGTAAACATAAAAAATTTAATAAAATAAACGAAACGTACTCCGGGCCAGCTGAAGAAAACAGCGCCGGAGGCGAAAATAATAATAATAGTAAAAATAAAAAATTTAATAAAATAAAGGAAACGTACTCCGAGCCAGCTGAAGAAAACAGCGTCGGAAACGGTGAAAAAAACCAGCTCCACGGAGGTAAAGTAACCCAAGGAGAAAACCTATCAAAAGGTATAACAAATAAGCCCACCAGAAGGAAAATTAACCACTGCGTGGAAAATAAACAAATAAATAAATACCCAGCCACAGGGTTGGTATTATTTAATAAATACGGGAACACAGCTTACGGAGACACAGATTTAATTACGACGTTGGAGGAGGCACCGACAGAGACACATGTCCAAGTGCCAACGGAAAATGTAAACAAAGTTCGAGATAATTTAGAAAGCTCGACCTGCGACAATGCTGGAAAGTTCATTGAAAAAGTTCAAACAAAGCTCATTGTTCCGGCGAGATCAGAAGTGATAATAGAAGTTCCCGCTGAGGGAAATGCGATACGGGTTTGCGATAAAAAGCTCATCAAGCCTGGAATTTATCTTGGGGACTGTATAACACGCCCTAAAGCAGGTTACGCGAAAGTAGCTGTGATGAATATAAGTGAGAAAGACGTTAATATCACGGCAGCAGATGTTACGCCCACTTGGTCAAGTCTTGACCAATACTATGTAGTGCATCCCGATTACACTAAAGATCCGCCCCAAGGGAGATTAAAGAAATTAGAAAGCCTCCTCGATCTGGGCCACTGCAATAAAGAAGAGAAAGAACAGGTATTAGATATTTGTAGGAGATATAATGACCTCTTCTATTTAGAGGGCGATCGGTTAACATTTACCGATGCCCTAAGCCATACCATAACCACTTTGGTGGACAAACCACCCATTTACACAAAGCCATACCGGCTACCTGAATCCCAACGCAACGAGATTAACCGACAGATAAGAAAGATGTTGGATGATGGGATAATTAGCCCAAGTAATAGCCCCTGGAATTCACCTCTACTCCTAGCCCCCAAAAAGCCGGATGCTAACGGCAATAAAAAATGGAGAGTAGTGGTCGATTTCAGGAAATTAAACGAGATAACGATTGGAGACGCATATCCCCTGCCAAATATCTCAGATATCTTAGATCAGTTGGGTAGGTCCAAGTATTTCACTACTTTAGATCTATCCAATGGATTTCACCAGATACCAATGAATGAGGTAGACAAGGAGAAGACAGCTTTCAGCACGGCTTTCGGGCATTATCATTATAATCGAATGCCCTTTGGCCTTAAAACCGCCATGGCCACTTTCCAACGGCTTATGAATACCGTGCTGACTGGTCTTCAAGGGATACGCTGTTTCGTCTATCTAGACGACATCGTTGTCTATGGCTATAATCTACGGGATCATAACAAAAAGCTGGAAGAAGTACTGATTAGGCTGAGACAAAATAACCTAAAATTGCAGCCGGATAAATGTCACTTCTTAAGAAAGGAGGTTACTTATCTTGGTCACGTCGTTAGTTCAAAGGGTGTGCACCCAGATCCTGAAAAAATCAAAGCTGTCAAAACCTACCCCACTCCCAAAAAACCAAAAGATATAAAAGCCTTCTTGGGATTTGTAGGTTATTATCGTTGATTTATACCCGAGTTCTCAAAAATAGCAAGACCTCTCACAAAACTATTAAAAAAGGATCAACCATTCTTATGGGATCCATTTTGTGATGAAGCATTCAAGACCCTAAAACAGAAACTGATTACTGCACCTGTTCTGTCCTATCCGGAGTTTGATAAACCCTTTCTAGTGACCACTGACGCCAGTGAATTCGCGCTAGGAGCAATCCTATCGCAGGGCGAGTTAGGACGAGACCGACCTATATGCTACGCGAGTCGTACTCTAAACCCGGCTGAATCGAGGTATTCCACCATCGAAAAGGAACTCTTAGCGGTCTTGTATGCTGTTGAACAGTTCCGTCCATATGTGTACGGCCGCGAGTTCACTGTTGTAACGGATCATAAGCCGTTAGAATGGCTAATGAATCTGAAAAATTGTTCTAGTAGACTCATGCGATGGAGGATAAGACTCGAGGAGTATTCGCCTACTTTCAAATACCGAGCGGGAAAGCTGAACGCTAACGCCGATGCTCTTAGTCGGATAGTACCAGAAAAGGAAGTGAAATCGGTAAATGTGATCACCAGAAGTCAGGCAAAAGAGACAGCTCAAGGAAATTGTTCCTCCGCCATCGCACAGAATGCGCAAACACCGCCCCATTCCATAGTTATTACAAACCCACACAGAATTACTGACGAAGCCCTCTTCCCAAAAAAAGGGATAAACTATAAATTTTACCTTTTGCCTCTAGTCCCAAGCGAGGTAGAATACCAATTACGGGATAAATTCAAGGAAAAAGAACTCGATATGGGACATGTTTATACATTCTCCGATAACAAAAACCAAACACATAGTTTAAGTAAATGCCCCCTCCCCACACGCACAGCAAGGGACGAGGAAGTGGTAACAAAGGTTCTAGAAACATTTCGCTTGCTCTGTGAAACACAAAAATTAAAAAAATTTCATCTGGCCACACCTACCTTCAAACCTAAAGATCTCAACGTTTTTAAGGGATTAATCCAGAAATCCTTCGGGGATACCAATATTGAGATAATCGGCTACCTTGGCAAGATACATCTCCTAGAAAATCGGGAAGAAATTCAAAGAGTCCTCCGAGACTACCATGAACTCCCCACAGGAGGACATCAAGGTGTTAGTAGAACTTTAAAGCGTCTACAAAGAGACTACTTCTGGGTAGGAATGCGTCGTGACATAGAAGCATATATTAAGAGTTGCCCATCTTGTCAGGTAAATAAGATGACGCATAACCCAAAACTTCCAATGAAAATCACGACAACGAGTTCTCAACCATTCCAGAAGATATTCCTGGATATAGTTGGACCTCTACCTACCAGCTACAATGGTAACAAGTACCTGCTCACTTTCCAGGATGACCTCACGAAATTTTCCGCTGCGGTCGTCCTAGAAAATATTGAAGCAAGTACAGTAGCTAGAAACTTTGTAGAGCGTATTGTCTGCCTACACGGCATCCCACAGTCTCTGCTCACAGATCAAGGATCAAATTTTCTTAGCGCCATGTTTAAGGAGGTGACAAAGTTGCTTAACATTAAGCAACTTCACACCACGCCATATCACCCCCAAACAAATGGTGCCTTGGAAAGGAGTCACCGAACCTTGGCCGAATACCTCAGGCACTATGTGAACAGAGATCCTCTTACATGGGACACATGGGTTCCTTATGCCATGTTCGTCTATAACACCACCCCACATTCGAGTACTAACTATACTCCACATGAGCTCCTATACGGATTTCCCGCCAAGATACCCTCCAACCTTCGGTATGAACCCGATCCTCTTTATAACTATGGCAGTTATGCAAAAGAACTCAAGGCCAGGTTACAACATGGACACAAGATAGCGAAAGAACTAATTATTACAAGCAAAGAAAAGACAAAAAGGCACTATGACAAAAATTCCGGTCCAAAAACTTTCAATTTAACTGACCAAGTCCTGGTCAAAATTCACGCCAGAAAAAATAAGCTTTCGCCCTTATGGGAAGGACCTTTCCCAGTAGTGGCTATTAATTCCACCGAAAATACAACGGTGAGGATCCGAAACAAGAATCGCACTATACATAATAACAACTTAAAGTTGTTCACGGATAGTACGAAATAAAAAAAAAAAATAAAAAATAAAAAACCCAGTACTTTTATATTCCTACTATAAGACACCCTTAGCATAAGCCCATTCTAAATAGTTTTACTTTCTAGGCTACTGATATACGTATGGTTCCTTACTGCGCCGTTAACCTCAGGAGAAGAAGCTGTGAATATTACCCAGCTACAGACAAACCCTGGAATTTATTTTGAAAACATAGGGAAGGCAAACCTGTACAGCAACGAATGGCAGGTGATAATATACTATGACCTAATTAACTTTAAGTACGAGTTAGGGAAACTAACAGGATATGAAAATAAGATCCAAACATTATGTAACCAACACTCTCACGAGAGTGTTACCCTTTTATGCGCCGCGATAACCCAACAATTTTCATCTATAATGTCCGACCTAAAAGAAAAAAGTAAACTTCTCGATGTTGACTCTTCACGTAGTAAAAGAGGATTGTTTAACGCGATAGGAACCCTCAGCAAAACCCTCTTTGGCACGTTGAATGAAGACGATGCTGCGAGATATAATGAGCAAATAGAACTAGTAAGAAACGACCAAAATGAAATGCTTGGTCTCATGAAAAATCAAACTATGATAATAGAGACTACGGCGAATATTTTTAATAAAAGTCGCCTTCATATACAAGAGCAGTTCAGGCACATTGACAGCAAACTAAGTAAACTTGATAAAAGCGTGAATTTACTTCACTCCGACACGGTTCAGGCAAACGTAGGACTCGAGCTCGAATCCCTCATTTCCTTAACCACGATAATGACCATGCGCTACCAAGCGGCATTAAATGCTCTACTAGACCTGGTAACGGATGTGAGACACGGAAAACCGCACCCCTCAATTATCACGCCCAGGCAGGTTAATAAGTTACTAACAGATATACAACAACAACTACCAAACCACCTTACCCTACCCATAACAAGAGGCAGAGATAGTGAGCTGCAAATTTATAGACTAGGTCGCATTGCAACGGCTATCTTAAAAGATAAAATAATATTCGAGCTCAAGATACCATTACCCTTCCGCGAGAACTACCAGCTATATAAAGTGGTTCCAATACCAACCCACCATCAGACCGATTTCATATATATAGAACCATCCTTAGAATATCTAGTAGTGGACTATAATCGAGAACACTATTACACTTTAAATAAGCTAGATTTGGCAAACTGCTTAACGCAGGATCTCCAACAGTATCTTTGCCGGATCATCCACCCGATATTTAATGTCCACTCCGAAAACAACTTATGCGAAATAGATCTGCTAATGCACGATACAGAAATTCCTGAAACTTGTCACATCAGGTCATTGCCAAAAACTAACTACTGGATTCAACTGAACCAGCCTAACAAATGGCTATTTGTTATAGACAAACCAATGACCATAGATATAGTGTGCCATGACAAAATCACTGCCCATCCCATTAATGGTAGTGGCATTATGGAGATTAAGCCAAACTGTTACTTAAGGAGTAAAGAACTTACCATCCAAGCACATAATATTCGGAAGTCGACCTTAAATAGCTATTATCTACCTACGATCAACCTATCGCAAAGCCTAAACCATAGTACCAATTCTGAAAAATTTCCAAAGGTACCTAAATCATTTCTGATAAAATATAACGGTGACAATGAGTTGGACGAACTTAGCAAGAAAATCCAGCAACAAAAGGAAAATGAAAACATGAAATTAGGTACTAGCAAAGCTCATATTATCCACCATTATACAATATCCTATTTACTCCTCTTATCGGTAATGACCATTGTTTTTTTTCTTCTAAAAAAGAGATGCGCCGCACGATTAAATCCAAATCACACGCTAGTCATAAATGCCGGAAATGAAACCCCAAATCGCACGCTAGCCATAAATCCGGGAAATGAAAGCCCTGAAGCACACCCTGAGAGACCTTACGTATTAACAGTAGGTTAAATTGCTTTTCATTTTTATACACTATAAGTAAACAATATATCCATCAACGAAAATAAAAGATTAAATAAATAAAATTCATGATTAAGTAAAGATAGAGATTACGTACAGGTTACCATTTACGTAAACTTATGGTATAAAATACAAGCTATCAATATATGTATTAATGAAAGTAAACGAAAACAAAATAATGATTAAATAAAGAGAAACCTTAAAGGTTAAGTCTTTTCCAAAGTAATATAAGTTAACAATTAAGTAAATAAAGTAAGAATAGACCTTACCAAAAAAAAAAAGGAAATTTTTATATGTATATAACATAAAAGCTATCGATACACATAATTATTATTCATATACATGTCCTAAATTTAAAAAAAAAAGGGAAGAAAAGGCAAACAAACAAAAAAATTTTTATATACTTTCATTTGCGCTCTGAACATTTTATAAACTATGTAATAAACAAAAAAAAAATTTTTCTAAAATTGTAAGATCCTTCCGAAAAACCCCAGACCGACGACCTTCAAAAATTTTACCCTTGATAAAATTTTTTTTCGTAGGGGGAAGGTGTAATGAGCTGGCCTATTTCTTTAGCTCATTCCCTTTCGTTACCCTTTTTCTGTGCTGAAAGAAAAGCATCGTACAACTGCAAGTGCCATTCCTAGAATGCGCACAATTTCCAAGTTCGCCAGCAGTTCCACAGGAAAGACAGTCTGGAAACTCAATACGAGTTTCCGCCAAATTCAATAAATCAAAATAACAGGAAAGACTGTCGGGAAACTCAATACGAGTTTCCGCCAAAAACCTATCCACGAGCAATGCACAAACATTCCAAAGTGCAACCTTTGGCCGTGATCAATAAATGATGACCCGGCCAATTCCCCCAATGTGCCATGAATGCTTCGTGCACATTTTCTATTCCCCCCAATTTCTCGATCGCATAGGTGATCGACGCTTCCCCTCTTTTCATGGGAACTGTCGCATTTACGCGTGTGGCATGAGCTTTTTCCCATAACAGGGGAAAGCTCTATTTATAATTTGGATCGACCAGAAAATCTTCCGGTCAACCCCCAAACCTGAAATTGGTGGGGTAATAAAATATGAAGAATCGGAGGTCTGCTGTTTTAGGGAGGAACATAGAAAAGTCAGTTGGGACCCAACGGCGAAGGCTGCAAGTAGCACTAGTAGCTAAAAAAGATATAATAAGATATAATATATATATTATAAATAAAACATAATAAATATAAAGTGGTTTAGTTTTTGCTAAAGTTAAGAAAGTGAAAAGTGGTTTTAATTTGAACTAAGTAAAGATATGATAATAGGGGTTGGTGACCTACGCCAATAGTGGCTAGTACGCCCAATCCCCTGTAGCGGTCAAGTAATAAAGGACGGCGCTACAATGGCGCTTCAGCCCGCTCAATACGAATTTGAACACCCGCTTAGTGCAGCGAACGAAATACGGAGGAAATGTTTGTTTTGCTAACGTTCAGTAAAAACAAATTCTCTAGCAAAATCTTGTGGGCTTACTATTATTATAGTTATTTGAACTAGCTTCTCTCGGGATTGCTTTGTCTGATACTAGCCAATTTTCCACTAGTGCTAAACGTTTAACTATTGTGTAAGAAGTCAGTTTAATCCATCTTCGTTCATCTTACTGGGAAGTTAATCGTGTGAACCGAAGGGGTCAAACCCACAACCCAACTAGTTGCATTAAAATTTGCAAAAATCTGGAAGTATCAAAAATGGACTTAACCGCATTGGCCTCTGAGCGACTCATATAGCGACTTATAAAATATCAAATTTGCAACTTAAGATTTTTCAGGATAGTTAAATTACTGTTATAAAGTTACTTTCAGGTTAATTAACGGTAAGTATGTACAATCTCAAAAACGTTTTCTTCGAGTTATTTTCTAACCAATTGACGTTGTTAGTTGATAATGGACGTTTTACTAACGTTTTCTTCGGGTTATTTTTTAGGCAACGTTTACATCATGGTGATGATAGTTGTTTTAGAAACGTTTGTTTTAAGTTATTTTGTAACTGGAAAGTTGTGTAGAGGTATATTTTAGAAGTTCTATAAACTTTTGATATAGGTAATCTAATAACTATAGAGTTATAAAATAACTGACCATTTTCGGTTTACTAAATGTCTAGGAAACGCTTTACAAACGTTTTACTAAGTTATCATGGTTAGATAACTCTGGCTAGTTTCTGGTTAATTCTGCTGTATAGTTGTGTGCGAGTGCGTATAAAAATGTTGCATTCTCTCTCTGATAGCCTTACATCGTCATTTGAAGAACTTGTGCATATAGCTGTTCGCCTTTCACTCATTCACCATATGAAGATGAAAGACCTGTTAATTTCTAGACTTTGCTCCGTTGCGCATGCTCCATAGAAATGTGTAGCGGACACGACTACTGTTTACCGCCGCTTACCCACAGCACAGAATGGCTACCTATCAAGTATAAACATACAGAGAAATACTTACTCATATCGATAAGTATAATATTGTGAATAATTGTTTGTGATAAATTTTTTTTGTTCAACTTCATTGAGTGTAATTACTTATGAAATCTTTATAATTATACTGATTTTTGTGCAAAACCAAAAAACTAATTTGATCTCATGTATTTGAACGTATTCAATTTTTCAGTCATTGAAAATACATAATACAAGTTAAACGTAACCTATTAACAATAAGAATGTAACAAATAATATCTAAAAAAATTGTGCATTATTTCAAATTCGTTCAACTAATCTGAAAAAACGATAATCAACCTTGTATGAATAATTCTATATTTTTTTTGTCTTGTTAAAATTTTGAACTTCCATAACATTTATTGTATTGTTAATTATCTGTAATTAAAAGCTAGATATTATGTATGTTTGTTACTTTTTTATTATATTTTGCTATCGTTCAAATTTATAAAAATATTTTTCTTTTTCTTATTGTAGACAGCAAAAAACTTAAACACAACTTATTAAAATCACAAGATGCCGAAACCTATAAGATACATGACAAAGCGGAGAGTATGTCAGATGATTCAGGAAGAAATTGAATCTGCAAGAGTTGCGACTCACAAAATTTGTTGTAAAGACCAGAATCATACTACTGCAGAAAAATCTTACTCGCCATCTTCCGAAAACATAATTAATGTTCCAGAAGTCAGTGAAGATTCATTAAATGGAATTGTAAAAAGTGCAACCGATGTTGACGATATGAATGTTATTGCTATGGCCAATAAAACTGAACAATGTAGTGTGTTTGATTCCGTACAATTGCATCGAGAAGATGAGACTACATCTAAGAACAGTTTAACCGAAGATTTGAGATTTTGGTTGTCTGACAACAGTGGGTCTGTTCAAGATTTCTGCTAAAGCTGCTTTGGTAGCAGAATTTTTGAACTGTCAAATTACAACGAAGCAAGAAAAAGCTGCTATGATATCTTGGACACAAAAAAGCTGCTATCATAGCTTATTGTTAATGTATGTGTATGAGTATTTCATGCAGTCAACTATTCCCTACAGTTATAAAAAATCGTGCCCGTGCAGTATTTTTTTGTTAAATTTTATTAAAAATATTAAAATATGGAGAACGAAAATTACGTGTACTGTGACGAAAGTGGCAACATATTCGTGGTGCGAAATGAAGATGAAGGTAGGCCTTATTTCTACAAATTAAAATACTTCAATAATAATAAATTTTTTCAGTTATGCCCGCAGAGGTAACGGTCAACGTTGGGCATCAAAGTGAACTTCCTAATACAAATAACGAAGGTAATAGAATAAAACATAAAATTAGAAATTTTAAGATTTAAAATATTTCATGATAATTAAATTTTTCAGTTATGCCGAGTGCTCAATTACCGCAGACGTTTTAAGTGAAGGTGCTAGTACTAGTAATAACGAAAGTAATTCTATAAAATATAAAATTAAGATTTTTAAATAAAAGTAAAGTTATTTCAGAGAGTAAATGGTCTGACCAACAAGTCAGACTGTTAATTAATGCGTATGGCTCCTACAAGGATGAAATGGCCAGTAATATGTTACGAAAGGACGTAGTGTGGCAGCGCATATCGGAGAAATTAAAAAGAAGCGGCCTGAATAAAAATGCCAACGTCTGCAAATTTAAATTTCAACATTTCAAACGCCAGTTCATCGCCACAAAAGATCATAACAACAAAACTGGCGTTTAACCTCGAACATTTAAATTTTATAAAGAGTTTGAAGAACTATTTGGTAGCGATGCAGATGTAGCTCCAGTTGCGCTAGCGTCCTCCTTAGAGCCGAATATTCTAATTGACGAAGAAAGCGTCTTAGAAGGTGATGAAAGTGCTGGGAGGTCGCCGACAACATCCACGGGCAAAAGAAGAAGAGAAACGGGGCCCGAATTATTAGCGCGCGTTTTCAAGGAGAATGCGGAGATCAAGAAAAAACAAGAAGATGAGAAATTAAAGCTCTTAGCGGAGCAAAATGAAAGGCTGAGAGATTTAACAGAGGCGGTCAAAGAGGGAAATAACATCCACCAAAGCCTTATGATGAAATGTTTGGAAAAGTTGTAGCAGGATTTTATTGGTTTTTTATAATTAGTTTTTGTTATGTTTTTTTTTGTAGAAAATGAATTATTTGTTGTTAATTTTTGTGACTGTTGAAGTTTCTGGTTTGATAATGAAAAATTTTGAATAAAAGCCATTGGATTTATAATTTTTTGTTTTATTTTGTTCAGGTTCAATTTATTACAGTTGGGATGCACGTTGATTCCATAGTTCATTGGCCATTTTCTCTCTTTCACGCTTGCCTTCAGGAGAAATCACAATATTGGAACGTAAGTATTCAGTTGCATTCCTCTGAACGTCATCACCACCAGTCTGTACGTACTGCTCAGTAATTTGAATTTCTTCTGGAAACTTTAAACAAATATTATGAAGAACGCATGCAGCCAGAATGGTGCCAGGCATATCTTTTATGTTTTTCATTTCCAGGTGTTGAAAGCGTCGAAAGCGTCCGAAAAATAAAGCAAAGCATCTCTCTATTATTTGCCGTGTGGAACAATGAGTATAATTAAAATGCATTTTAAAAGAGGATATGCCTTATCTCCTAAAATTTTGTTATTTTCAGGAAAAATTGCCTCGATTGATCTATTAGCCCGCTCAAATATCGGTGAATTACGGAAAATCCGTGCATCATGAACAGAGCTGGGATACCCCACAAAACAATCAGTGAACATCATTTTATCGTTGCAAATTGCCTGTAATGTAATAGATGTAAATTTTTTCCTGTTTGTGTACGCATGACTGTCAGCTGCTGGGACACTTATTGGGCAATAAGTTCCATCTATTGCGCCAATAACACCTTGCATTTTTGTTTTATGAAAGAAAGCTAATTTAATTCTTTCTGATTCTCTTGTGTCGGGCCACTTAATGACGGATGGAGCCAACATGATTAAATTTTTATAATCCTAAAAAAGCACCAACTTAAGCTTGATTTGGCCATGCCAAATCGGTCACTAATGGATCTGTAGCTCTCCTTGTTTCCTAAAATCCATATAACAGCTAATAGCTGTTTATCAATAGGTATTCCACTTAAAGCGGGGAATTGTTGACGATATAACTTCGAAACTTCCCCGAGGAGAAATTCGTAACTTTCTATTTGCACTCGATAATTTTGCTGAAATTCTAAACGGGTGTAATTGTTTACAACCCGTTCAACAAAATTTTTGGTTCGAAAAGGCTTATCTTTTGCAATTTTCGACATTATCTGAAATATTTTGATTTCACTATCGTCAGCACATTCCCAATTCCCCATGATTTTATCAACTTAAAAAATAAATAATATGCATATATACATGTAGCGTTTTTTCACTTATTTAAAGAAAGGCTTACCATTGCGACGACATTTAATGAATCCCTAAATTTTTTATTTAATATTAATACCAATAAAACAGTGCTCAAATCAGTCATTTTGACAAAACGACCAATGACATTTACACACACATGTATGATTTACGTAGCTGCTTTCTTGCTTGCAGTCGAAACTGCGAGCAACAAAAAGCAGCTACATTAGCAGCTTTTCTCCAATCTTGAACACAAAAATAGCAGCTTCGTTAGCAGCTTTTTTGCTGTTTTGAACAGGAAAAGCATGACAATAGCTGCTATAGCAGAAATCTTGAACAGACCCAGTATATCTCAGAAAGCTGCAAATAATTTAATCGAAATATTTCGAAATCATGGGCATCGAAATGAATTGAAAAAAGATGTGAGGACTTTGATGAAAACGCCTCGTAACGTAACAGGAAAAGTCATTCATGGTAATGGAGGGTCTTGTTTTCATTTTGGCATTGCTGATGGTTTAGTTCGTTCTCTCAAGAAATATTATTATACTTACCCGGAAACAATTTTAATCCAACTTAATTGTGATGGAATGTCTTTTTCAAAATCTTCAAATAGTCAATTTTGGCCATTGCTAGCTGCCATAGAAGCTGAATTCTATACCGAACTATTGGTTCGGTTGGTCTTTATCATGGATTGTCGAAGCCTAATGATTTTAATGTATACATCAATCCATTTGTTGATGAAATGAAAGATTTACAAGAAAATGGTATTAAGATTAATGAGCAAAAAATTAATATACAGCTCAATGCTATTATTTGTGATGCACCGGTTAGAGCATATTTAACATTAAGAAAATCCCACAGCGGATATTTTGGCTGTTCAAAATGTATCCAAGAGGGAGAGTGGGATCGTTACATTAACTTTCCGGAAGTAAATAATCCTCTTCGAACTGATATATCATTCAAAAATAGGGAGCAAAAAGAATATCGCCTGGGAGAATCTCTGCTTACTGATTTAAATTTTGGAATGGTATCTCAAATTCCTTTGGATTATCAGCATTTAATATGCTTGGGGGTAACAAAACGATTATTGCTTCGTTGGTGTAACGGGTCAAAAAATCAGCGACTATTGAAAGGCCAATTGGAAGCAATTGATGAGAATTTGAAGATCATAAAATTTTGCATTCCATCTGAATTTGCACGACAACCTAGACTTTTAGACAGTGTTGCGAAATGGAAAGCTACTGAATGCCGTCAGTTCTTGTTATATACTGGTCCAATAATACTGAAAAACATTTTAGCACCTAGATCTTATGCTATGTCCAGACACAGAGTTAAGTTAAATTTTCAGTACAAATTGACATTTATCGATTTAACTTCCAATACAAAATTTAGCCCAGGAAAAAGTGGGTTAAAGTTAACTTCTACGATTTTCGCCTAAATGCATGCTACATTTTATTTGGAAATTCTGAATTTTTTACGATATATCATTTGACGTTTACGTTATTCAATGGTGGGACAACTCAAAAGTCAATTTATTCTAAAAAATGAAAAGGGCTCGGAAACAAAATTGGAGCTTAGGAGACGAGGAGTTGTTTGTAGAAATATGGGCAGAGAAGGACGCTGATCTCCGCGGCCCCAGAAGAAATTCTCATGTGTACGCGGAGATGTCGGCAGCCTTGTCAGAACAAGGGATTCACGCAACGGCAGAGGAGGTGAAACCCAAATTAACCAATTTGACAAAGAAATATCGGTATTTTAGATATAATTTTATTTGTGCTACTTTATTAAACAATGATAATTTATTTATACAGACGACATAAGGCGGAAATCGGCCCATCTGGTGGGTCGCCAGCTACTTGGCCATTGTATTCTGCTGTGCACCAAATCATTGGTGCACAGAGGATAAATAATGTGGATGCGGTTGTGTTTGACAGTTTAAGTTATTAAGCATAAATAACTTTTAATTTTATAATAAATGCATCTAATTATCATTAAATAGCAACACCCGCGTTATTGCCATCGCTATCGTCATCAGCGCCTCCTGAATCGACTTCTGCATTGTCATCATCATCGGTTCCTCCCTCACCATCGGAATCTTCAGCACCATCACCATGACCTTCCACCAGTCGATCCAGCTTTGGCAAAGCTAAAAATATAGACAATTTAATAAAAGTGTGTAAGGAAATGTCCAACAAATTGGATAGCAGTATGGCAGAAGCTTTAAAAGTGGAAGAAGAAAAATTGCAAGCTCTTTTGGATATGAAAGAGGTGCAGGTGGATTTTTGCAAAAACTTTTTCGAATATATGCGAAAACCATGAAATTCACATCTTTCATATCCGAAAGTGCTTGCAATTTTTTACATTTACGTTACAAATAATTGAATTGATTGATTGCTTGCACAATTGCTTGAAGTGCTTGCACTTTTTTTTATTTGCATTAAAAAATAATAATTGAATTGACTGATTTTTTGTTAAAGTTATATAAAAATAAACAATAATAAAATAAATGGTTAAAAAAATTTTTTAAAAAAATTCTTTTAATTAACTAAAAAATGTACTGAAAAGTAAAAAATAAAAAATATTTTAAAGAAAGCGTGAAATTTCAATTTTAATGAAAAAGTTAATTAAAAGAATGGCGCATTCTTCATCAAAAATTGAAAATATAACTGTAAATCGCGTGAGATTTACAATAACCCTCAATTTTTTGCTTTGTTAATTTCAAATTCTAACAAAATTTTTTAAGGAAAGAATAAGAGTAGAAGAAAATTAAGAATTAGATACAGTGAAGCAAAGAGAGATAAATAAATCTAATGAGAAGAAGAAGATAGAAAAATAGATGCATGTCTTTTGAATACAGTGGCTGAGCTCATTCTCTGAATGTGATTTGGAAGATTATTCCAGATTCTAAGGGTGTACACAAAGAAGGAACGACTACCAAATAGGGAAGTGGGAGCAGGAATCAGGAATTTGATGGATCTTAAGGATTGCAAAAGAACGAGGAAGTCAGCAAGGTAGCAGGGACTTTTGGAATAAAAGACCTTATGCAAGAGAAGTAGAGCCATGAGATCAAGGAATTGAAAGAGGTCACAACCCAGTATTGAATTTTGGACACCCGTGGAATTGAAAACAATACCCAGGTTTTTGGCACATTCAACAATTGGGTGAGGAACATTATCAAGTAAAAGAGGCGGGAAACCATCCAGGGACAGCTAGCAACGACTAAGGAAAAGTACTTGCGATTTAATTGGATTTAGTTTAAGGAAATTACTAGAACTCCACACATTAATTTGAGACAGGGTACTATTGAGTTCAGAGACGCAGAGCTCAATCTGATGAGGGGGACACGAAATATATAGCTGGAGGTCATCGGCATAGGGATGAAAAGAGCAGTGACGGATAACGGATGGAAGATCATTAATATAGAGAGAGAAAAACAGAGGACCAAGAACCGAACCCTGAGGTACACCTGCAGGTACACTAAGGAAAGAGGATGTAACATTATTATGCCGAACACACTGGAACCTATTTGAGAGAAGAGAAGAGAAAAGACGAAAAGAAGAAGAAGAGAAGTGATACCGTTGACTAAGTTTATGAAGGAGATGCGAGTGAACCACAGAGTCAAACGCTTTGGAGAAATCTAGAAGGACTAGTAATGCAACATCACCTCGATCAAGGGCGGAACAAAGATCAGTCGTTACCTTCAGTATAGCAGTTTCGCAACTATGGGATTTACGGAAGCCCGATTGGAGATCAGAAAGTAAATTATAAGAATCAAGATAACGCACAACTTGAGTAAATACAATTTTCTCAAAGACTTTAGCTAGAAAAGGAAGAATACTAATAGGGCGAAAATCTGACAAATCAGCAGGCGAGGGCTTTTTGGGTATGGGAGTCACTAAGGCTTTTTTCCAACGTAACGGGGCTTGGGAGGTTGTCAAGCAATAATTAAGAATATGCGTGATGGTTTCAACAATTAAAGGGGAGAGAATCTTAAGAAAGCGAGGAGAAATTCCATCATAGCCAACGCTGTTGGACGAAATGGAAAGCAATATTTCAAGTACTTCAAGTGAGTCAACACAACGAAAATTAAAGCCATCAAAACATGGAGCATTGGAGAAAGAAGAACAGGGAATGGAAGACAGTGTGGAATTAGGAGGGGATTGAATGAAAGATGCATTGAGTGAGCTTACATCTACATCATAAGAGTTAGATTCAGAGGAATGAATGCCTAGAGAACGGAGATTAGACCAGAGTTGCTTAGAGGACAGAGCAGGATCAAGTTTACGGGTGTAAAATTCACGCTTGGCCGATTTGACTTTGCTATTGATTAAGTTACGAAGATTTTTGTAACCACGAAGGTAACTCGGGATCCTCGTTCTGCGGTAGCGCCTATACAAGAACTCACGTTCAACAATCAAGTTGCGGATTTCGTAAGAAAACCAGGGGCAAGTAGGAGATTTACAACGTCTTCTTGTAACTAAAGGGACACATTGATTAAATAGAGACTGAGTGAAGGAATTAAACAGATCAATTTTAGTGTCAACGCAGGTTGTATTATAGATATCAGCCCAAGGAAAAGTCGAAGCAGCTTCAGAAAGGCGAGTAAGATTGATATTATTGAAGTCACGATACGAAGAAAAGGTAGGGAGGGAGGAGGAGGAATTGAAAGTAAAACGAAGCGAGAGGAAGAGAATATCGTGGTCAAAAAAGCTAGGGGGAGAAATTTGGCTATGTCTTAAAACTGAATTAGTGGAGGTAGTAGCAAGTACATCAAGGAGCGACGGATTATTGCAGTTTAAAAATGTGGGCAGTTGATTTAGAATTCGCACATCCAATGATCCCAAAAAGTATTTAAGTGTATTCGCACGTTCATTAGCCTTCAGTAAGTCAACATTGAAGTCACCAGCAACAATTATATTATCATAATGACGGGAGAGGCTAGAGACAAGATCAAAGAAGTTACAAGCAACATCAGGAGTAAACACATTCGGTGGACAGTAGACACTTACAATGACACATTTTTCATGCGACGATTTTATTTCTACTGCGATAAACTCAAATTGTGAGCCAATGGACAGGCCAACTACTTTTGAGGAGAGAGAGGAGGTGACGTATATTGCGACACCACCCCCAGTACGACCCACACGATCATTCCGATGCAAACAAAAAGTAGGCAATGAAGCATAAGAAGTTGGGATTTCTGGTTTAAGCCATGTCTCATTGACTACAATAACATGCAATTTAGTGTTCACAAAAAGGTATCTCAATTCATCAATTTTATTCCTCAGGCTTCTTGCATTAAAGGTACATATATTCAGCCCTGAGGAAGAGGAGCAAAGAATATTTAGTAGAATTCCTTCATTGTGCACTCTATCAGAGAGATTGGTCATTGAAAGATGAGCCACAGAGCCACAGAAGCCAAAATACCCATGCAGAAAGAAAATAAAGGAAAGGTAAAAAATTAGAAAGAAGGAAGAAAAATAGAAGAAGAAGACAAGGCGAAATTCTTAAAGCTAACATAAAAAAGGAAACATAAGATAAAATATACATGAAATTAACATAAAACAAAACTATAATAAACAAAGGTGGAGCAACAACTATTAAATATAAATAAAATAATAACAATAAAAAGAAAAAGAAATAACAAATAATAAACAAAATAAAAGAAATAATCCATCGCATTCATGCTCCCTGGTATCAGTAGGCTGCTCCGAAGTTTTCATTCAACTCTGGTAGCTGTCCCGATTGCGCCGTTAAGGCCAAGAGCAGAAATAAATTTTTGCGGCTGTTTATTTCTGTCCAGCTGCACGTAGACAAAACCTCGATGCGTGAAGACTGCAGTCACCATTTTCCTCTTTAGCAGCTTTCTAGCCATATGGAAGATGTCATTATTTTTTTACGTTAAACTCTCATTGAAATAGATCTGGCTGTCAGAGACAAACCCTAAATTCAGCTCCTTCAGAGTGAGAGCTCCATGCTGACGCCTCTTTTGCAAAAATTCCTGCTGCTCTTTGGGTGATGAGAATTTCACCACCAGCAACGAGCCAGTCATGCTGGAACTATTGGGCTGGGAGTCCAAACGCTGGCGCTGCAGTGGTCGAAACACGCTTACGTAGAACGAAAGCTCGTGACCGATGGTGGTAGCCACAGCATTTAAAATTTGCTTTGGACTGAGACTGTCAGTCATGGGTATGCCACGAATCACCACGTCCTGCAGTCTGGATTGCCGACGTAAGTCTTCGAGTTCGTTGGAGACTACTGCAACGTCATGCTGCACAGTCTCGACCTCGTCTCGTAACTTACCCACTTCACTATTCAAGGCGCTGCACACTTCCTCGATACGCGTGGTCAGGCGAGTCTCCAAATTTTTAAGGTGGTCTTGAAGAGCAGTGAATTGCTCTTGAAAGACAGAGAATCGCTCATCCAACAAACGGTTGAAATTAAGCAGCAACCTCCTCTCCATGAGCTCAAAGCTGTGATCTGAGGCTGCAATGGACGATGATCGGGGTGTCCCGCTGCCTCTGCTGTCATTCCGCTTCGAGTTTGTGAGCACTGGCGTACTCTTCGTAGCGGATACACTCTCTTCACTCTCGACAAAACCTCTAGTTTTGGGCCTCGATTGACTAGTTTTCGACATTTTATATATATTTAATTATAAAAACTTTTCAATTGGTAGAATTAAAGATCAGCCGAGCAAAGAAAGAAAAAGACGCGCGGGTTAGTTAATTATAAAATCAGCTAGAGTTTGTTAGATTGGAAGACACTAGAAAACTTTGAAAATTACAGGGAGCGGCTAAAAACACGTCTACTCGGAATGCATAAGTATAACTATGATGTTATACACGCATGCCAATTTTCATTAAGATCCTAGATTTTCTACTTTTTAGTCTATTATAAGCTTTCCGCAATTTAGTGTTGGCCGCCATTTTGAATTTGGAATGACGCCTCACAGCTTATTGTGTTCTACCTGTCATATCCTTTCATTTGATACCCATGTCAGAGGGCCGCGGAGCACAATTTCAAAAATCGGGCGCCATTTTGGAACCGCCATCTTGATATTTTTCCAAAATGGCCAGATTGCATTGTCATCCAAACTAAACGTGTATGCAAAATTTGAGCTCTATCCGAAACCGGGAAGTTGGTCAAAGTTAACTTCCAAGATTTGACGACAAACAGTGTAAGCGTTGGCCGCCATTTTGAATTTGGAATGACGCCACATAGCTTATTGTGTTCTACCTGTCATATCCTTTCATTTGATACCCATGTCAGAGGGCCGCGGAGCACAATTTCAAAAATCGGGCGCCATTTTGGAACCGCCATCTTGATATTTTTACAAAATGGCCAGATTGCATTGTCATCCAAACTAAACGTGTATGCAAAATTTCAGCTCTATCCGAAACCGGGAAGTGGGTCAAATTTAACTTCCAAGATTTGACGACAAACAGTGGCACAATTTCAAAAATCGGGCGCCATTTTGGAACCGCCATCTTGATATTTTTACAAAATGGCCAGATTGCATTGTCATCCAAACTAAACGTGTATGCAAAATTTCAGCTCTATCCGAAACCGGGAAGTGGGTCAAATTTAACTTCCAAGATTTGACGACAAACAGTGTAAGTTAAATAAAAGAATTTAAAAATAACCGAAGTGATTAGTAAACGCATTTCTCATTTCCTCTGCAGCAATGTAATTTGTGCTCAAGTGTGTTGTACTGTGCGGAAAATTCCTCCTTGCATCAATAATATTCTGCTCGCAAATCCAACGATCAAGCACTTTATCATTTTCAGAAATTGGGAAGTTATGAAGAAGACAACATGCTGTTATTATTGCATTCACATTTTCTATATTATTATCAATGCCTTTGCCGATGCGCCGAAATCTGGAAAATATTAATTACTTGACAGTTAGTTATTTTGCCGCTATGTAAATCAATTTAATAATACCTTGCTTTCAAATGTCCAAATGCGTTTTCTACAACCCTCCGTGATTTTGATAACATATAATTGAATTTCTTTTTATCCTCGGTATTACTTAATCGGAAAGGGTAGGGCTTCAATTATCACAACTGGGACTTGGACTCCTCTAAGTTCGATACCCATTTCACGCAAAATTGTGGAACTTTCGAGTTCCGTTTTAAGCGACGAGTTTTCAAAAATTGATGAATCATTGCACCTGCCCGGACTTCCGACATTGATATATAAAAAGCGATATGTGGAATCCACCAACGCCAGCAGAACGACAGAATACCAGCCCTTATAATTGTAATAGGCACTGGCTTCATCAGTTTTTGGTCGAATTTCTATGTGGCAGCCATCTGTGAGTGCACGAATACATTTCATTGCTTAATAATTTGTTTAATGAATGGAAAACTCACCTATTGCTCCAAGGCACTGTGGAAAAACATTTTTTTTTTGAAACCATCGACGCAGGATTGTATTTTTTCTCTTGTTAGAGGGATAAAACTTAGGTAAGACGGATGCAGTTGGGTCCATAGTGCTTCGCAAAATTCCAGCACTATATCACATACAGTAGATTTACCTACTCCGAAAATGTTTGCTACAGTGCGATATTCAGATGAAGAGCCCAAAGCGTACAAAGCAATAGCAATACGCTTTTCAAGACTGTCTATGCATCCGAAAGTTGTTCTGGAAGAATGCATCACTATTTGCCTGACACTCATGTTCCCAAAAAGTACTACTGCGATCCTATAGTACACCAATTACATTAGTTAAAGACTCTTTACGAATTAATATAAACATACTAATGTCCAAACTCTACGATTTGGTGGTGTGGTTTCTTTTAAAAATGTTGCAATCACATAAATTAAATTCACATAGGTTTTCAATACCATAAATTGCTTTATTTTATTTACTGAACATAGTATCTCCATTTTCAATTGATTATTTACAACCGAAAAGAATGTAGTAACAAATAAAAACATTTTTTTCAAATCTTCCATTATTTTAATTAGAAATAGCTACATTATTTGCAAAATTAAATCAAAAAAATCGAGTAATACATTTATTTCAAAGAAATGTCAAAATCTGATGGCTTTAACTTAACTTTGTGTATGAACATTCAAGGTTAACTTTTTAACTTCGTTAACTTAAATCTGTGTCTGGACATAGCATTACTATCACTTTAAGGCTTTAAGTGTTGCAGTGAGAATTTTATGTGATTCTCACAAGTTTTTAATATATAATGACTATGCTGAACGGTTGTTGAGGTGGTTTGTTAATGAATACAAAAATTTGTACGGTTCAAATTCATATTGCGAATGATTGCAAAAAATTTGGACCCTTAGACAATTTCAGTACATTTAAATTTGAAAACTATATGTCTTCTATCAAAAATAAAATTAAGAATGCACCGAAAACGCTTGAACAGGTGATAAACCGTCTGCACGAAGAAAATTCTTTACCAGTCATCAAAAGTTCCGTACCAACGTATCCAGTAGTTAAGAAACTAGATGGTGATAGAATATTGTCATTGGAATTCAATGGTTTTACTTTGAGTTCAAAAAAAAAAAAAAAAATCAAAATTGTTGTTTATTAAGTGACAATAATATTTTATTAATAAATCATATTGACATAACTCATAATAATGAGATAAAAATAAAAGGTAAATGTTTTTCGGCTTTTGATTCACTATTTTTATTACCGCGCGACTATAAAGATTTGAATATTTACACAATAAAGAAAGATTCTGCTTCAAAATTAATAACTATCACCAACTTTATTAAGTCAAAATGTTTATATTTTCGTAATCCTAACCGTACGGACTTGGTTACTGTACCATTATTACAGTACAATAATTAGATAGTTTTTAAATTTTTTTACACTCTTCTTGAAAAAATTATAAACCGCAAATATTTTGTATAAGAAAAAGATTTTGTAATATTTTGTATAAGAAAAAATTTGAGGTAAGACATGAAGACGATATAATGTATATTAAAAAATTTCATTTGCAAAAATAAAAAATTCGTATTTTTATAGATAATTATGACTTATGATTTTATTATATCCGTTGTACGTACAAAAATGACTTATAGCTGATGATAAGATTTGATGTTCGTGTTACATCAGTTTTATATAAATTTATGACTTTTTCTTTATGTAGAAATATTATGACATTATTATATAACTTTTACGTAGGTACAATGACTTTTAATTTATGTAACTTGTATGATATACTTGTTATGTAAATAAATATGTAAGCATATGACTTTAATGTGATGTCACAGCATGATGTTCATATTATATATTATGTACGCAACATTTAAGTCATAAACATGACATCATATAAGAGTCAAATTTTATATCAGTGTGATATCATAATTGTGTCATATCATAGGAAAGTCTCAAACTTATATCAATATGACATCAAAATTATATAATAAATTTTTACAACATAATTTGATCACAAGGGAGGTCAGTTCTAAGTCAGATTTACGTAAAATATTTGTGACATTCCTATGACTTGTCAATGACGTCATATAAAAGTTATGTGTTTACTGGGGGGTGTAGGTGATGTATACTTAGAGGGTCACAATGGAAAGAGATGGAGAAAAATAGTTTTGAAAAATGTTCTGCACGTACCTGACATGGCATTTAATCTATTTTCTGTTATAAGGATGCTAGACAAAAATCATTCTCATTCTTGAAGGTAATCTTGTGAATTTCAAAAATCTGACAAAAACAGAAAAATCTTTGATCAACACCTCAATCAAAATATGGCACGAACGGCTGGCTCACCAGAATTTAAGACACGTTAAAGAAACACTGAAACTAAACAACATAAATTACATTGATGATTGGGCCAGCTAATCTGAAAGTAACTGAAAAACCTTTAGATCTCATACACGTGGACTTGGGCGAAATGAACATTAGATCTTTACGAGAATCCAAGTATTTTCTTTTACTGAAAGATGACTATTCGCGGTTTAGAACCGTATATTTCCTGAAAACAAAAGATGAAGCAGTGAAGAAGTAAGACAATTTCATTAAATTAGTGGAAAATCAATTTGATAAAAGAGTAAAATGTTTCAAATCAGACAATGGGACAGAAATCAAGAGCTCGGACTCAAAGAAAATTTTAGAAGAACTTGGCATATTTCACAGCAAAACATCTTCTTATACACCACAGCAGAACGGTCGTATAGAACGAGAAATGCGTACAGTAATGGAGGCAGCTAGATCTGTAATACATTCTCCAGTTTTTGAACTAAACACAAATCTATGGGCTGAAGCTGTGAACTATGCAGTATTTACTCTCAACCAGTCTGGAACAAGTTCTATTAAAAATAAAACACCAGCTCAGCTATGGTTTGTGTTAGAATAAGTAATCTGAATCATATCTAAATGTGTAAACGTAGCCTTAATATTGCTTGTTTAGAACGCACAACATCAATACCAGGAACCGACAGCTGGCAACAAAACCTAATTTAAGTCTAACTTTTAGAACTAGTCAAAACTGTAATTCTTGAATTTACATATCTCATTTTTTCTCTCGAAAAGTTTTCCTTCTTCTCTTCCAAGCCGTGCTAGAGAACACACGCTCCATTGTATCCGCGTCCTGTACCATTTTTGAATTCATTAAATTAAATTATAACGTAGTGAATCAGAGTGTTTTATTTTCTTTATTGAACCGCATCCGGATATAATATTTGCTCCTGAAAACTTAATCTTACAAAGCCATAACTATAACATACATTTTTTGGTCCTTCGAGCCGGATCGGGCTAAGTGATAACGGCTAACGGTACATAAGCGCAGTTAAATGGTTCGCTAGTGATTCTTATTCTGTGCAAGTTTAATAAACAAATATCAAAATAAAATAAAGTGAAACGTTTTTCTTACAAAAAAAAAACTAACTAAAAGTAAAAGTGAAAATGTTTAATGGTTAATGTTCCCGTGGAAGCTTTAAGATCCACACGATCACTCCATGTGTTTATGCTGATCGCAGCATAAAAGCTCTAAGCTCTACACTTCAAGCTGACGAAAAAGCTACACCACAGATGAGGGAAAGCTCTTTAACTTTAAACATCAAGATCGGTGAGTTCGTTCCAAGTTATACTTTTACTAAAACCCTAACACTCAGTTTCACAAGTTCTCTGGAGAGAAGTCAAAAAAATAAATTAGAAAGCTATGTGAAAAGAGCTTCGAAATCAGACTTTCTGATACTCTTATACTACAAGAAAAGCTCTTACTCTCAAGGCAGGAATATTCAAAGCACTTAAAACCTAAAAGCTATTATAATACTCATTTTATGGACTTTTACATAATAAAACCAAAACAAAAACAATTTTCAATGGTAAACTGTGTGTAAAAACTAATAACAATATAAATTAGCAAAATCAATTTATGTGTTCATACTGTAAGGAAGTAAAGGAAGGATTAATTATTTTTAAACCACAAAAGGAAGGGATTTTCGGAGTTCATGCTTTGTTGCAGTTAAGTGTCAAAGTCTAACTTAAAAGTTAACTAACTGGAATCAATCTTATTTAATTTTAACTTATTTCGAAGCTTATTAGTCGATTATACTAGAAGCGTTCGGGCTTTTTATTTTCTACGCATTAAGTGCCAAAGTGAAACTTATAACAGAGGGAAAAATGGAAACGAGTTTTGTTTACTTATATATTACTAGCAGAAATCGGACCTTCTTTTGCAAATAAAAGTTATTGCCGTTCTAAAAATTAGTCGGTAAAGCAAATGATGAGTTGTATAGACTAGTCGCGGATCATGATCAAACGAGAGAAGCCTACTTCACCGATGACGTGTTCTCGACCGTGGAGAACGCATACATGGACACCTTAGGTTGGCTAAAGGAGCAGCTGGCTGAATTTGAAGAGAGCCCTCGTGACGCATCATTGCTAAATTCCACCGCCCATAACTCTAGTACTCCAACATATCAGCCCATCAAGTTACCAAGAGTGAATCTTCCAACTTTCAGTGGTTCTTACTGCGATTGGCCCTCCTTTAGAGATACCTACATCTCCTTGATCCATCAGAACCACAATCTAACCAATATTGAGAAGATGCATTACCTCAAAGCAGCTGTTACTGGAGAAGCGGCGAAATTATTAAAACACTTCGTGACAACTAGCGCCAATTATAGCGCAGCCTGGGACACCCTGTCCACGCGCTTCGAGAACAAGAGAGTCCTGGTCTACTCCAATTTAAACGCCCTTGTCAACATACCAGCCATGGCTGGGGAAACAGCTGGAGAGCTTCGTAGACTTGTTGACGGATTCAACTTAGTTGTCCGAACATTGAACAATCTAGATCGCCCTACCGAATATTGGGGTGACTGGTTCGTATTCCTACTATCGAACAAGCTAGATAATTGCACACGCAAGGATTGGGAGACGTCTCCTAGCTCATCTGCATACGTTCCCCCTTTCAAATCTCTTCAGATTTTCTTGGAATCGCGCCTGCAAGCCTTAAGCGCAATAAAAGACTGTGTGAAAATCCTACCGCGACCGGTACTACGTCAAGAGCCATCGCATCCAAGATTTACTACCCGCATCCATCACACCACGAAAACCAAATCTAACGAATGCGGCTGCTGTGGCCGTGGTCATTTGTGATGAAATTAGTCATTAAGCACACGCCTAAAAAATATGTAACCAAATAATTAACAAAAATCAAATTACATAATAAGAACGCGCCTCAAATCAACACCTGCTGAATAAAGTGCATGCACACAGAAAATTCCACCGCGCATGACCAACGGGGTCATGATGTAATTTCGCCAAGTGTATTCACCGGCGGTAATTATATGAGTCACAAAATAAATGAACAGGTGTTTGAGACGCGGAAATATAATTTTGTATAATGACCAGATGTAATAAAATTTTGTATAAATAGACTAAGAATTTTATAATAAAGATACATTCGAAAACCATACTCAGTTGTAGTCATTTCGGAGTCGTGCTTCTAAGCTGCTCCAAAATGTTACTAAGAGCTAAGCGAACTACTCGCTACTCTAAGGAGTCAAGCATTGCTGCTGCTTGATACCACGTTAGCTCAGACATTCACTTGGACTGGGGTGTTTAAATATCTTTTGCGGAGACCTCGTCTGTGATTTATATAAACTTTGTAGATTATTTGTGCTATTTTGATTATCACTATCACGATTAGTAGTATTATTATTTCTTTATTCTCGACTGTAACCGTATCTTCTATTTTTAAATTATTTATTATTTCTCCAGTATTTTCTGTGGGTTTACTATATTGTGTACCCATTTTGTATTTATTATATTTATTTAATTATTTATGCCCTGTTGTGAATGCAATTTGGAAGGTTCAAAGTTGGACAAAAAGAATTTATATTTATTTATTTATTTATTTGCTTAATAAAAATATTGCCAATTCTCCAGGCGCTCTTTATTATGTTCTATTATTTTCTTTAATTCCTCTATTAAATTTATGATTATTATTGTACCTGCTATTAGTGTTATTATAATTATTATAATGAGTAGACTTATTTGTTTTACATCATGCGCCTGCATTATTTTATTATATTTATTTAATTATTTATTCTTATTTTTAATATTTTATTCTATTGTTAATATTTTATTATATTTAGTTACGTATTTATTATTATTAATACACATTATTATTATATATATTTATTTCCTTATGCGTAGCTCCTTCCGGTCAGCGGTAATCGGACCTGTCCTTGTGCTGGTTCTTTGTCCTTTTCGCTCTGTTGTACTCCCTTTTGGCTTGTGCCAGCAACTGTTGGTACTTCCTCTTTTCCTCCTGGGTGTTTGCCAGTCCTAGTAGTTCAATATACTTTCCGACTTCTCTGCCTAACCTGGCGCGTGCTCCTCCTCGGGTCTTCCTTATTTCTGCCTTTGCTATTTTTCCTGTCTTTTCTTTTGCCTCTATGTATAGTTCGTTCACCTGTTGTTCCTTTTTTGCTAGTGTTCCGCTAGTATATGGTCGATTCGGGCTTTTTTTTAAATTTTCTAATATACTTTGCAGCTCTTCTCTTATTTCTGCAAAGGCCGCGGAATGTTTTCTGTCCTCAATTCCGCTCCAAGACCGTTGAAGAACGCGTAGAGTTATTAAGGAAAAAGTCAATCTGCACAAATTGCCTGAAGTCGAGCCACGTAATTGCCACATGCACCTCAGACAAAACCTGTCAGCGGTGTAACCAAAGACACCATACTATGATTCATCAGGCACCTGTACCCGAAGCAGAAAGCCGACAATGGCACAAATCACAACAGTCCACTAGCATGACAATCAATCCTATGCGAAACGACGCTTCTACATCTAGTTCCACACTCGTCCACGTAGCCAGCAGTCACGTCAACAAGCCTATAAGTAGGTACTCCGCCACTTGGGCATGTGAAAATTTTCAGTACCGTGGGAACTAGGTCACGGAACTAGGTCAGGGTCATTAATCAATCACCTGTCATCACGCTGGAATGTAGGTCAAGGTTGTTGGCCTTGGCCGTGGACGAGCCTGGGAACTGGGTCAGGGTCGGAGGCTTGGGCTCGGCGGGAGCGGCGGCCTCGGCGTGGCTGCGGCGGGGTCCTTGGCTGGGGACTCGGCTGTGTCACTCTGATTAGCAGGTGGTCAAGTTTGGTTCGCAGGTGTTCACTCGCGGGTGGCTTTGCTTATGTCACTTTGATTGACAGGTGGACTCTAGTTTGTTTTGCAGGTGCGGCGGGGTCTTGGCGGGGCAGGGCTCGAGGTGGTTGGCTTGCCATTGGGACTCAACAGATGTGGAGCGGAAGAAAAAGCGAGAGTGGAAAGTGCGCATGACTGCAAAGCTGACGTGTGGTCATTTACCTCCGCGCACTGTTGTGATGGAACTTGCACTCTGCAAGCATGCAAGCAAGGAGCTCAAAACGAAACCTGAAAAACGACTTATAGTAAAAAACAATATCTTACTTGTTGAACAGAAATATGAAAGTGGGAAATAGTGGAGCTTCTATAGGAATCCAAAACGAAACCTGAAAATTATGTGTGGTTATAATAAATAAAAACAATATGGTATTTGTTAAACATTTTTTATTTTTACTTTCTAAAAAATAATTATTATTAATTCTTATTACAACAACAATTAATATGAAGTTTTTACTAGTGGTTTAAAATTGAGCGGAAACTTGTGTTGTGCGATAAAAAATTAGTGTAAAAGTAAACAATATCTTAAGTGGGAAGTAGTGGAGCTTCTATAGGAGTCCAAAACGAAACCTGAAAATTATGTGTGGTTATAATAAATAAAAACAATATGGTACATGTTAAACATTTTTATTTTACTTTCTAAAAAATAATTATTATTAATACTTATTATAACAATTAATATTAAAAATAATATTTTTCCTTAAGCATTTTTTATTTTTTATTAATATGATTATGACATTAATATATTTAATTCTAGAAAACATATTAAATTTTTTTGAAAATGAGGTCAAAGGTATTACCTTTTTCCCCCAAATTCACTACTCCAAATTTCCCCTTTTTAAATAAATTAATCCCCTTATCGGAAAGTTTATTATACCTTACAGGGAGGTATATATTACCATCCTCCAACTCAACCACCACCTTTTTCCCAAACTGGGTATCCACTCTGCGGACGTCAAGTATGCAGTACACCTGGTCAACCTGCATATCCTTTAAAGAGATACTTTTCTTGTATCTCAGGCTGTTAATTTCCTCCAGAATGTCTGCTTCTTCCTCATCATCATCTATGATGTACCTGGTGTCATCATTCACGGTGAAGGGGAGCATGCTGATGTTTCTTCTTTTGTTGATAGAAGGCTTAATACCTTCCTCTATCCCTCCTTCATCGTCAAAAAGATGTCGTTTCAACCCCTTGTTGGTTGACTGTTTCCTCTTCAACACCAAATCTTCCACCTCGAAACTGCTCATTCTTTTTTAATCTATGAAAAGAAAAAAATCATATTAGAAAAAATAACTCTACAAACAATTAAAAATATTCCTACCTTTGCAAACTGTTTTATTATATCTTCTTCTTCTGCGCGGGTGGCTTTGATTGACAGGTGGCCTCTAGTTTGGTTTGCAGGTGCGGTGGGGTCTTGGCTTGGCTTGGCAGGGGGACTCAACAGGTGTGGAGCGGAAGAAAAAGCGAGAGTGGAAAGTGTGCATGACTGCAGAGCTGACGCGTGGTCATTTACCTCCGCGCGCTGTGGTGGAACTTGCACTCTGCAAGCATGCAAGCATTGGTTCCTATAGGAGCTCAAAACGAAACCTGAAAAACGACTTATAATAAAAAACAATATCTTACTTGCTGAACCGAAAAGTGAAAGTGGGAAGTAGTGGAGCTTCTATAGAAGTCCAAAAGGAAACCTGAAAATTATGTCTGGTTATAATAAATAAAAACAATATGTTACTTGCTGAACATTTTTATTTTACTTTCTAAAACCGGATTTATTATTACACTCAGTTGTGAAATTCTGTTTTTAAACCTAAATGTATCCACTGCATACTGCTCCCATGGTCCTTTCCTACTTTGTCTGTATGCGAAACTCCATACTACCATATATTTAACTTGTGGGTCTTCATTGAAACTTATTTTCTTCCTCATATCTGCTCGTGGAAATAATAATGAATTGCTAGAACGAAAAAAATACCAGCAAAAAATTTCAAAATGTTGAATGTACAAAGTATGGTTTTTGATTTAAGTTGTTCTGTAAGTGGTGTTAGCTGATCTTTGAATCTTCCGCATTCGTCTATCCTATTAGCATAGATACAGTGTGGTGAACGATGTCTATGATCGAAATCTACATCCGATGCGCAACTCATAGCATTTATCTGCAAAGAACAAAAGTAACATTGAACACGGTCTTTGATGTTTGTGTAAAAAAATCCGCTTTTCGCTAACTGGTCTGCTGTATCTAAGTCTATTGCTAGATTATCGAATGTTTTCAAACGATCGTATTCTTGTTTCAAGTTTAACATTTTGAATGAGTGTAACAGGTTTTATATCACGTCTTTTATATTAATCCAAGTATTGTGTTTTGATGGAAAACCAAGCCACTTCACTAGAACTTGATTACCGCGTCTTTTTATAACCTTTTCTACTAAATAAACATCAGGGCTTTTCACAGGAGCTATTTCTGGTTCATAAAATCTACCTTGAATTATATTTCCTTGGTAATCTTCGAGAGTATATGTTGTTGGGTAAACAGGTTTAACTTCTTTTATTTTAAATATCTCTGTGGACCAATTAGGTGTATAGCCTTTTTCGAATACATGTTTATGTCTACTTATACGAACAAAATCACCTGTTTTGTATTTAGACTTTGATTTTATTTTAGGGTAATTATACACAGATAATAAACGTTTTTCGTTATGCACCCCAACATCTACAGGTCTCATCTTAATCGTACGATGTTTTGTTGTATTGTAGTCGTCTGTCAACTTGGTCAACATGCTAATCCAGTGATAATTGCCATTCATGCTGAATTCTTTCCACATCATATTTTTCAACGTTCTGTTAAATCTTTCTACAATCGAGGCTTTCAAAGTACTGTAGCTGGAATAATGGTTTATTTCGTAATCTTTCATCAGTTGACGAAACGGTTTATTAAAAAACTCTTTTCCATCATCGGTTTGTAAATTTCTTGGAATGCGTCCTGTATTAAAAATCGACTTCACTGCTGTTACAACTTCTGATGCCTTTTTAGATTTTAAAGGCAGTGTCCAAGCATACTTTGAAAAGGTGTCAATCACAGTAAGAAGAAAACGAAAACCTTGGTTTTCTGATGAGTAAGAACCCATTTCCACCAAGTCTGCCTGCCACAAATCGTCTATACCTTTGGTAGTGACATGTCGGCGTTTAAAATTTTTTCGCACTGGTTTATGCAGTTCGTTGATTATCTGTCTTCTGCTCATTGTACGGAATGTATAAATACCTGTGGTTGAATAACCAGTTTATATACAAAACAAGAATGATCAAGTTTAATCATCCGTTTACAATGATGGTTGCGGGGCCTTCGGGATGTGGGAAAACAACATTTATAAAAAATCTTCTTAATACTAATAAGGTATTTATACATCCCCAAATTAAAAAAATTATATGGTGTAATGCAGAACACGGTGCACTGCCAACGGATATTAAACTACAAAATATTGAATATTTAAACGCTATACCGGAGGAGTTTGTAAATCACGTAAACGAGCCAACGTTGATTGTTATAGATGACATGATGTTAAATGCATATAGTAAAGAAGTTTGCGAACTCTTCACTAAGGGGTCTCATCATCGTAATTTCTCAGTAATTCTTGTGACACAAAACGTATTTCATCAAGGAAAATTCAGTCGTGATATATCGCTCAATTGTAAATATCTTGTTGTATTTAAAAACCCCCGGGATAAAAGTCAGTTTACATATCTGGCCCGACAAATTTACCCGGAAAATAGTTTAGAACTTGTGAGAATATATAAAGAGATAACTCAAATGCCTTACGGGTATTTGCTAATTGATTTAACTCAGGACATTAATGATGTCTTAAGATTTCGTACTGATATATTTAATAAACACTTTGTAACCTGTTTTTGTCCGCAAAACTCTTTAAATGGTAAGAATGGTGTCACGAATGAAACGATTAAGGGACAACAAGCATATGCTATATGTGCTTAAAAAGGCTAAACCAAATCTGAGAAAGTCCATCATACAAAATGCTGACCCTGAGGTTATAAAAACTCTTTGTGAAATTACACTCAACACCCTAAAAGGTAACCACATGCCGCATGAAATATCTACAACTCACTGTGTAGGTATAAAAAGGACATGCGTAAATTGATTTGCGCAAAGAGATCTGTTGCTAAACAGCGTAAAATACTAGTGCAACGAGGAGGTTTTTTACCAGTTTTATTAGGAAGTGTACTATCAGGAGTTATCGGCTCATTAATTGAAAAATATGCATAGAAATAATGGACTTAACAAGATGCTACTTCTGTCGCCAGAGGTTTACAACAGGCTTAAAGATGAAATTGAAATGACCGCAAATCAGTCTATTTTTAATAGAGCAATGAATAAAATACTACAGAATAAAGACATGAATGATTCCGAAAAATGGTATAGCTATCGAAATCAACTAATTTCATTTTTAAATCACAATCGGAAATCCAAACGAACGCTTGATAAAGAAACAGCAGCATCAAAAGGATTTTAAAATACTTAGCATCAAAATAAATGAAAATGTAAAACTTGAATGGACACCGGAAAATCTTGAACAAGTTAGTTACAGACCTGGACAAATAAACCTTTCGGCATTTTTATTAACATTTTTTAATGCAGTTACACCTTCATGGTATACCATGTACTTGAATGATGTTAAATTGAAAATGTGGAAGCGCTTAGAAGATGACCACTTTAATGAAGTTATCCCTGAAATAAACTATAAGCCAGAGCCAGGCGAATACATATTGCACATATATCAAGGAAAAAAGACTTCAGAAAACGTTGTGTTGAAATATAAGAACTATGAATCAATTGAAGATTTTGTTGATGATGTATTTGGTCAAGTTCCTAGGAAGAATAGAAAACATCCTGTTTTGAAGAATACAATAGACAACTACACACATCCAACGGCTAGCATAAAAACAGCTGAAAATAAAGAGAAAAAAGGTAGTGAAAAGAAGAATGATGTATTCGAACTCCGTTTAGAGGAATTGGGTGTTACGATAAAAATAAAAAAACCACTACCTTCACACTTGAATGTTAAAGATCTCATGACATTGCTTTTAGCCAATTTACACTTTGACGATAAAAAACTTAGCGAAGAAGAAAAACATAAACGAATTATTGAAATTAAAAATACAATTTTTGAAATATTGAATAGACTGAAGAAAGATTCACTCAAGGCAAAGGCACCCGAGCAACGGAAAATAACTAAAAACAGTGAAATTTTGCAGGTCCCATATGAAAAACAAAGCTCGGGCGAATATTTATCTACACCAGTACCAATTAATACAAACATAGATAATCTGTCGAACTTCATCACAGATGTGTTTCTCCAAACACCTGAAAACAAACGTAATCCTGATGCATTGTTGACAGAAATAAAAGAGTCATTTGACACAGCGGGCTTACGCCAAGAGCACATGTCAATAATGGAAAAAATTAATTCTCTCGATACAACAATTCAAGAATTGATGTTGCGATTACCAAGAAGTACGCAAGAAACTATAAAAGATTGCTCTGAGAAAAATATAATACATATATACTCTGATATTATTCAACCTAGAGCTATAGGCGACAAACTAGTAAGATATCTACGAATAATACCGATTCAAGAGTGTGGTACTATATTAAGATTTGAACATGTAGAATACTGTCCTATTGAAAAAACTTTTATTGAAAGTATTTCTATAAAAATAACTGATCATCAAGGTGAGTTAGTAGACTTTAAAACAAGTTATATTCCTACATATGTAATGCTACATTTTAAGAGACAATAAAAACTATATATATTTGCACAACAGGCTGTTCTTGCATAGTATAAATAGAATTACGAAATGGATTCCTGTTATACACGTTACTATTTAATACAAAGCGGCGGCGGTCTGTCAGATATTGGAGAATTATATCGTGGTCCACTTATTTATCAACGTGGAAGAGGTATCGGTAGCTTTTTCAGTGCATTATTTCGACACTTAAAACCTCTAGCTACATCTGGATTAAAAACATTGGCACAACAGGCTGTAAAAACAGGACAAGCTATAATACAAGATAAAAACATCAACAACAAATCAGTTAAAGACATTTTAAAAGAACAAGGTCGAGTTGCTGTTCAAGATTTAGCTCAGAAAGGTATAAATAAACTGTTTGACGGTATGAGCGGTGCAGGTATAAAAAGACCCAATCCGTTTACAACTCTACATTTAAAACCAGCTGTTAAACGCAAGAGACGTGGAAAAACATCTAAACGGTCGAGAAATTGTAAAACTAAAAATCAAAGAAAAGGAATAAAAGCAAGAGTTTTGAAAACAAAACGAAAGATACGTAAACGTATACTGGACATATTTGATAAATAATAATAATCATAATGTCGTACAAAGAATGCATGAAATCGGAATTGGATCTTTTTTCAACACGACCAGTTCAGAGCAATATTTTGAAAACAGAGGAAGTAGCATATAAGCCAATAGCCTCACTCGACAACTCCTCCGTTCTAGAGTTTGTAACTTTGGGTCATGGAGATACATACCGTGATTTATCTAGCATCTATCTTCGTTTAAAATTGCAATTAATTAAAATAAAAGATGGAAAAGAAGAACTTTATCCAGATGATGGTGATGCGCCAGGTTTAATAAACAACATTTTACACTCCATATTTCGCCAGTGCACTGTATATTTGAATGGAAAACCAATTGCTCAAACCGACCACAATTACAATTATCGCGCTTATATTGAAAATTTATTGAATTATGGTAAAGATGCTGCATCCACCCATTTGGAGTCGGTAGGTTGGTATCTTGACAAAGATGACGCGGAAATTGCAGATATCGATAAACCCGTCGCTGAATTACATCAAGGCTATTTAGATCGACAGAAGCTTTTCAATAAAAGTAATGTAGTAGAATTGATGGGGAAAATCCATACTGATTTGCTTAATCAGGATAAATTGCTATTAAACGGTGTCGATTTACGTGTAGTTTTATCGCTTGAAAAACCAGAATTTTATATTCTATCCAAGGACGGGACCGATTCACCACAATTAAAAATCTTAAATGCAACCATGTACATGAACCACGTGACAGTTAATCCGAATATTTTGTTAGCACATGAGACAGTTCTACAGCGTTCAAATGCCATATACCCATACAAGCGAGTTGAAGTTAAAAGCTATACTATTCCCGCAAACACATTCACACTTTCACTGGATAATATCGTCATCGGACAGCTACCGAACTTAATAATTTTTGGAATGGTGGACAATGATGCGTACACTGGCAGAAGAACAAAGAACCCCTTCAACTTTAAACATAACAACATTACCAGATTCAATTTATCAGTGAATGGTGTACAGATACCAAATCAACCTCTCGAATTTGACTACTCAAAGGAAAATCCGATTAGTACACGCGGATACAATACGTTATTCAGAGGAACAGGTATTCATTACTTCGATAAAGGTCATCAAATATCCAAGGCATTATTTGACAAGGGATGTTTTCTTCTCGCTTTCGACTTAACAACAGACAATTCATATAACGCGACTTGCGGCAATTTACTAAATCAAGGGACAGTACGAGTTGAAGGAAAGTTTAGAGATGCGTTAAAAAATAGTGTGACGTGCATTGTATATGCTGAGTACGATGGAAGCATTGAAATTGACAAGGATCGAAATGTTTACACCAACTTTTAAATCTATATAAGGCGGCTACTTGCAACAAACTGTTAGTTGACAAATTGTTTTACTATAGTAAACAATGAGCTGTTTAATTAATGCGGAATACTTTTGCGGAGGTGAATTTACCTTCTTTAAAAAAGTCTCTTTAGCTGGATTCACTGTACAAAATAAAACGTTTACAAAGGAAATAATTTTTAAATATCCAACATCTAGTATGGAATGCAGTGAACAACAATCAAGTAAATTTGGTAATCTTGAACTAAAACGTATGGATGAAGACCTTATAAAAACTCTAGCGAAATTTAAGACAATCTTTGTTCGTGGTACATCAACTAAGGAGTTTATAAATAACTACGTTACATCTCTCACTAAGGTTATTGATCTAGAAGCTACATTTGCCTGTGAACAAGAATGAACACGATCGAACTTGCAACTGCATTGACAAATAATCGCGCAACAAACAAGTTTTTTAGAGGAGTCTTCCCCTGCAACCATCTACCACAAAAAATAAAAAAACCCGCATGCGTCATAGCTAATACGGATCCATCACATAAAGGCGGGACTCATTGGGTTGCATTTTATTTCCCGAAACAAGGTCCTGCAGAGTTTTTTGACTCGTTTGGAAGATATCCCACCAATAAGTTTTTTCAAAAATTCCTACTAGCTAATTCAAGCACGTTTTTAAATAATAAGAAACGAATACAAGGCCTGTTTTCATCAACCTGTGGTCATTATTGCTGTGTGTTTCTATATTCTCGATGTAGAGGAAAGAGCCTCAAGACTTTTTTAAAACAGTTTAGTGATAGTGACTTAAGATTAAATGATAATAAAGTAATAAATTTATACCTGAAGAATTTTACACAAAGTGGTGGGGATTTTTGTAACCAATCATGCAAGGCTGAGATCAGCACTATAAAAACCTGAACACACAAAGTTTGAATATTCAGTGTACAAGTTTAGCTGTATTATAATGGAGCCATCACGTAAGAAGCAAAGGACTGTTGGAGCTAAAGGAAAGGATAAGCTGCCTAAACCTGAATCAGTACCACCAGCAGTAAAATCTACCAAGAAGAAGAAGAAGCTGTCCAAATGTGAAGCAGAAGTTGCTGGAGAAAACCTTTTGCTAAACTACACATACCACTTGGACGACTGCCATAACCGGAAAATAGTACTTGGGTTTGATCCATCCACCTTCGAGGTGAAAATAGTATTTCATCGTCACGGCCTGTGTACGGTTCAAAAACTTTAATAAACGATGAAAATTTAAATAAAAAGCCGAAAGGTATCATTCGATATAAATAACTCGTTTATTTCACAAAAGTTTCTTATTTATAGAGATCGAAAAAATTATGCCGAAAATATATTTAACTAGTTTAATTTTTGCAAACAAATTCTTTGATTATAAAGGCCGAAAAATGTTGCCGAAAAATCTACCATGCCGAAAGTCTGTAAAACGACTGACTTGCACTTTTTATTCCTTTTCCCGAAAAATTTGTCTAACCGTTTTTCCTATTTCGTGTACGTGACTTGTTGCACGTCTCCGTTAATATATCTATCCCTTTTCTTATATTTATTTGCATATATTCAATATTATCGATAGCCATCTATCGGTGATAATTAATATTGAGATTAAAAGCTGTATTAATTGTTATACTGGTAAGTATAACAATTAATATCAAGTTATTTGTTATACTGTCGAAGTGACAGTTCTAAGTTATGTGCAAATACTAGGTCAGTGGGTCAGTGTTTCTTTTTTGTTTCGCGTTATTTGTTTCGCAATTATATGTAACGTGTTTATTGGTGCAGGTCAGTGTTTTGTTACATGTTATTAATTTTTGTTACATATTATTTCTTTTTCTTAAACTAATGCTAATAATTCTGTCATTTTAGGTTACGATGACTCCTTTGCCGATGTCGTCGCTGGGGCTGATTGACGCAACCTTCTGGAACCCTTGGTCGTCAGATAAGTATTCTCGTAACTTTGTTGAAGATTGATTTCTTTGTGGTTTGTTCATTTTAGGTGGTTCCAGGATGTAACATGCTCCGGGGCAGCGTTGGGACAACGTCCCAATGTTTTACTATATGATGCTAAATAACTAATCTGGGAATGAAAAACAAACAAAGCATTGATGGAATTTCTATGATCATTCGAAATTGATTAGTTTACGGATTGTGGAAAGGATACTTAATGTCGATGAAATGGGGATTTCCAGGAAATTTTGGATAGTTGGGTAATTTATTTTGTTTATAGTATGTGATGTTATTGTTGATTAGGATTAGTTTCTATGGGAAGGAGGCATAGTTTTGTAATAGGCCTTTTACAAATTGAGTCCTTGGTCTTTATCGATGCGACGCGAACCAAGTTGTCAGAGCCTTCGTGCGTTTCTATAACTCGACCAAGCAACCATTTACACGGTGGAAGATTTTCCTGTTTAATCAGCACCAAGTCATCCTTCTGCAAATTCCTCGTTTGAACATTCCATTTTGGACGCTGTTGTAGTTGCGTCACATAATCATTTTGCCAACGTCTCCAAAACGACTGCATTAATTGCTGTATGTATTGCCAGCGAGTTAAGCTATGTTCCTTGTGGTTCAAATATGATGGTTCTGGAATTGACAATATCGGTGCTCCAATTAAAAAGTGCCCAGGAGTTAACGCCGTCAGATCTGAAGGATCACTTGTAACTGGACACATAGGCCGCGAATTAAGACAAGATTCGATCTGTGTTGTTAATGTGGTGAGCTCCTCGAATGTTAACGAACTGTTGCCTATAATTCTTCGTAGATGGAATTTCGTGGATTTTACAGCGCTCTCCCAAATTCCGCCAAAGTGTGGTGCTCCTGGTGGTATGAGGTGCCAGTTTATTCCTTGGTCTAACACATTCGGGAGTTCCTCCTTGAGCTGGTGTAAGTGCCTTCGGAAATCCTTCTCCAGCACAGCCTTCGCGCCTACAAAATTTGTTCCGTTGTCGGAATACATATCGCTGCATAATCCGCGACGTGCAGTGAATCTTTTGAACGCAGCTAAAAATGCATCAGTCGACAAATCAGATACAACCTCTATATGTACCGCCTTAACTGCCAAGCATACGAAGATCGCCAAATAACATTTGTATTTTTTTTGCATTTCTCAGTTTCGAGGATTTGATGTCCATTGGTCCACAGTAATCAACTCCTACGTGACTAAATGGTCTGGAGATGTTGGTTCGCGGTGCTGGTAAACTCCCCATCAGCTGGCTACAACATTCAGCTCTTTGCCTAAAACAAATCATACACTTATGAATGCGTGCTCTAACTGCGCTTCGAGCTCTTAATATCCAGTACTCTCGCCTTAATAATCCAAGCACTAATTGAGGCCCCCCGTGAAGAGTGATTCTGTGCATATCATCGATGATTAAGTCCGTGATGTGATGTTGACTTGGCAGTATAATCGGATGCTTTTCGGTCCAGGAGATGTTAGCATTTTGTAGTCTGCCCCCTACTCTAAGCACACCCATGTGGTCGATAAATGGATTTAGCTTCAATAGTCGTCCCGAAGAGGGTTTTCCATTTGAGGAAAGGTGCTTCAAATCTTGATGAAATTCCTGTGCTTGCACTTGTTTGATTATAACTTTGTGTGCTTCGTCCAATTCTCGAGATGTCAACCATTTCGTTATGTTCGGTCCCTTGTTTGATTTGCATCGAGTAATAAACCGCAAAACATACGCGATAACGCGAATAAGCTTTCGAAGTGACGAATATCTACAGATGTTCAGGCCGGAACTTGTTGGTTCAGTGGTTGTATTTAAATTGACCTTTATGGTGCGCATTTCCACACCCGTGTCCGTTATATCCCTTAATGAGGGCCACTGTTCCTCCGGTTTTTGCAGCCACTGTGGTCCATTCCACCATAATTGATGCCTTATTGCTTCCGCTGGTAGTAGGCCTCTCGTTGCACAGTCTGCTGGGTTCTCTTGCGTAGGGACGTGATTCCATGCCTCACTGCCACAAATTTCTTGCACCTCGGCTACCCTATTAGCAACAAATGTCTTATACTTATTGGGATGATTTCTGAGCCACGCTAAAACAATAGTCGAATCCGTCCACGCTCGAAACTTGACATGAGTGAACTTCATAGCTTTAGTCACTGCTTTGTACAATCGTGCTAATAATGCTGCTCCGCATAGCTCGATACGCGGTAGAGATATTTGCTTTATAGGTGTCACCTTTGTTTTTGCTGCCAGAATCGTCACGTTGACATTGCCGGAAGAATAAATCGAGCGGGCATAAAGTACTGCTGCATATGCTTGCAAGGACCCATCACAAAACCCATGAATTTCGATTGCATCTGACGTAGTACCTATCCATCGAGGGATCTTAATGTCCTTGATCATCTTGAATTGGTTACGAATTTCATTCCACACGCGAAAAATATCATTTGGAATCTCTTCATCCCAATCAATGCCCTTTAACCAAATTGCTTGCATCATCATCTTTGGTTTTATTGTGACTGGTGATAAAAACCCAAGGGGATCAAATATTTTTGAAACTTCGCTTAAAAATTTTCGTTTTGTGATTGTGATGCTGTCGCCAAATTCAATGTCAATGTTGTACTTAAATACATCCAGCCTAGGGTACCAATGCATTCCTAAAGTTTTTACCCTTTCGCCGAAATCGAAATTACGAATGCCGCTTAATTCCTTATCTTCGTCAGGAATGTTAGCTAGTAGTTCGGGTCTATTCGAAGCCCATTTACGAAGATTAAACCCACCGGCCTTTAAGAGTTGTATAATCTGGTCTTGTAATTTCTGAGCACTCTCGATGGAATTAGTCCCGGTTAACATGTCATCGACATAAAAATCGGAAAGTGTTATGCGAGATGCTAGAGGATAACGTTCACTTTCATCTCGCGCCAGCTGTTGCAAGGTCCGAACTGCTAAATACGGTGCCGACGATGTGCCGAAGGTAACTGTTTTCAGCCGATAATCTTGAATAGGTGCGCTTGGTGATTTTCGCCAAAGTATTCGTTGATAATCCGCATCATCATCGTGCACCCAAATCTGCCTATACATTTTTTCGATGTCGGCAGTCAAGACAACTTGATGTTTCCTCCATCGTAGCAATAGTGTCATTAGGTCATCTTGTAGAGTTGGTCCGGTCATAAGAACTTCGTTGAGGCAGCATCCATTCGCCGTTCTTGAAGACGCGTCGAATACCACGCGGAGTTTCGTCGTCGAACCTTCCTTAAACACCCCGTGATGTGGCAGATAATTTGTTTTATACCAAACTTGATTGCCATGGTTGACCTTTATGTTCTCCATTTCGGTTGATGGTGCTAATTCCATATGATTCAGCTCTAGGTATTCCTCCAAACACTTGGTGTATTCCAAACGTAGCTGCTCGTCTCTGTCGAATGCTAATTCCAGTTTCCTCAACCGTGACAGGGCGATCCATCGTGAACGGCCGAATTCTGGAGGTGAAGATGATCGAAACGGTAAGCGCACCATGTACCTTCCTCCTTCTGTCCTTTGTACAGTATCCTTGTAATGTTTTTCGCACGCCTTCTCTTCTTCAGTCAAATACTTAACTGGTTGGACTTCCTCCAATTCCCAAAACCTTCTCAGTTGTTCATCTAGTGAGATCTTGCAATGGTATGAGGCGACTGTAGTTGTAAGTTTTGATTTTTCCTCGATTTCCCCAGAAAGTATCCAGCCTAAGATTGTGTTTTGAGCGATGGGACTGCCTTGTGTATCAACTCTTAGTCCGTTGAGTATTATTCTGCCAAGAATGTCTGCTCCTATTACCATGTCTATTTTACTTGATAAATTGTACGTAGGGTCAGCAAGGGTTAAGCCTTGAAGATGTTTCCAGGCGACATTCTTTCTTATAGCCCTGGGAGGCAATACGGTGCTTATCTGTTTTAAAACTAAAACGTTGGCGAGAAGTTTGCAATTATTATGGAGTGAACGTAATTCAACAGTTGCTTGCGATTGAGCTACTCCCGTTTCGATATCCTCTAATCCTGAAATGGTTATGTTTACTGCACTGCTTGGTATATGCAGTCTCCGTATGATAGACTCCTTTATGAAGGACGCTTGTGAACCTTGGTCGACCAACGCCCTTACGACCATGCTATGTCCATCCTTACCAACTAATTTCGCTAAGGCAGTTGGCAGTAACACTTCATTACCTATCGAAACGTTGCCTACATATACTTGACTTGAAGAAGGTACCGCGTCTGTGTCGCTTATTCTGCTGTCGCCCGATCCTTCGTTATTTGCATGAGTCACTCCAGCCCTTGCCTTTGAAGCGATCACTTCTTCATTATGCAACAACGTGTGATGTCGATGCCTACACCTGTAGCACGATGTTCTACTTGGACAATGTGAAGCGTTATGACCCTTTGCCAAACAGTTTGAACACAAATGTTTGTTAATTACAATATTCCTCTTTCCAGAATGGTCCAGCTTTAAAAATTCCGGACAGTGCCAAAGTGGATGAGAAGCGGAGCACACAACGCACGAATATGATTTCACTGATTGGAAACTATGTTTAAAAGTTGACTGTCTTGATGTGGATACATTATTATTCCCCAAAGCTTCCAGAGCTCGAAATTGTGCTTCCAAGAACGTTCTCAATTCATCAAATTTAGGAAACTCACGTGTCGCACCAACCCTTTGCTCCCAGAGTTTCTTCGTATCAGGTGACAATCTTTCACTTACAATATAAGTGAGAATAACATCCCATTCCCTTGTAGCTATACCTAGGTTATTCAAGGCTTGAACACATTCGTTGGTAGTGTCCATCAGTTTTCGGATGCTTACTGCTGTATCCTTGCTGGCATACGATTGAGACAGAAGGATTTTAAGTTGAGTCTTTATCAACAGCCGGGGGTTATCATATCGATCTTGCAGAAGCTCCCAAGCTGACTTATAGTTTGCATCGGTGATGGTGAATTGTCGAAGAAGCTGTTCAGCTTCACCTTGCAGGCTAGATTTCAAATAATGTAGCTTTTGTACTTGTGATAAGGAATCGTTATTATGAATAAGAGTTAAATATAAGTCATAGAATGCCTTCCAAGATTTGTAATCACCATCAAATTTCGGCAGATTGATTCTGGGCAATTTAACTTCTTGCGAAACAGATTTCCTCTCACTATTATTCATGGTAGAATTTAAGGTGGTGTTGGGCTCTTGACGAGAGTCCAAATCGTCTTCAAGTAGAGTTTTAAAATCTACCACAAATTCCTCAACCATTGAAAAATATTCTTCAACAAAATAAGTTTGAAGTGTTGCATCCAAATCGTTTGGGATATCTAGCACAATAATTTCGCGATGGGTTGTCATGAACGATTCCCATTGTTCCTTCAACATGGCTAATTTATTCGAAATATATCTTGTGGTTTTTCGATCAGCACCGTCCTTTTTATAATTCCGTAGGGTACGTTTTATGTCAGTAAACGTGCCAAATTGTAATTTTATCAATTTTTTCAGCATTGCAAAAGATATAACCGTCACCAAATAAGAATGAAATGACTCACCAAATTCTATTAATATCAGTCAAGGGGGAATTCTGCATCCGTTATAGCCGTTTTTATTGAACGGAACTTACTATTGTACCAAATTTTATATTCTAGTTTTCCACAAATTTCACGAGTAATTTAATCCAAAATTCTATCACTAGTTTTCAAAATAATTCTTCTAATTAATTAATTGTCACCAACTCGCAAATCTCAAATTAATTCGCACTAACTCATGGAATTTTTCACGCACGTGTCTTACAAGGGAATTTTTCAAATCTATAATTTTTCTGTTTATCACTTAATCGCGAACTTTAAATAAATTTGTCTCACTATTCTAATTATTCACACGCGTGAATAGCACCTCACAGGTTAATTTTTCAAAACGTTTTTTATTTGTTTTTTAGAATATATGTCTGCGCATATATCCGGCTCGAAGGACCAAAAATATGTACGGTTCAAAAACTTTAATAAACGATGAAAATTTAAATAAAAAGCCGAAAGGTATCATTCGATATAAATAACTCGTTTATTTCACAAAAGTTTCTTATTTGTAGAGATCGAAAAAATTATGCCGAAAATATATTTAACTAGTTTAATTTTTGCAAACAAATTCTTTGATTATAAAGGCCGAAAAATGTTGCCGAAAAATCTACCATGCCGAAAGTCTGTAAAACGACTGACTTGCACTTTTTATTCCTTTTCCCGAAAAATTTGTCTAACCGTTTTTCCTATTTCGTGTACGTGACTTGTTGCACGTCTCCGTTAATATATCTATCCCTTTTCTTATATTTATTTGCATATATTCAATATTATCGATAGCCATCTATCGGTGATAATTAATATTGAGATTAAAAGCTGTATTAATTGTTATACTGGTAAGTATAACAATTAATATCAAGTTATTTGTTATACTGTCGAAGTGACAGTTCTAAGTTATGTGCAAATACTAGGTCAGTGGGTCAGTGTTTCTTTTTTGTTTCGCGTTATTTGTTTCGCAATTATATGTTACGTGTTTATTGGTGCAGGTCAGTGTTTTGTTACATGTTATTAATTTTTGTTACATATTATTTCTTTTTCTTAAACTAATGCTAATAATTCTGTCATTTTAGGTTACGATGACTCCTTTGCCGATGTCGTCGCTGGGGCTGATTGACGCAACCTTCTGGAACCCTTGGTCGTCAGATAAGTATTCTCGTAACTTTGTTGAAGATTGATTTCTTTGTGGTTTGTTCATTTTAGGTGGTTCCAGGATGTAACAGCCTGTTTCCAGTATCAGCATCTTTTTCCGAATGGGCGGCCATTTACAAACATCTAAACGATTTGAAAACCCAAATTGGAGAGACGATCCCAGCAAATCAGGCCGAGCTGAACAACGAGCACAAGATCCCCATTAACAACAACTCAAGCATCATACTAAAACAGACGGAACTTTATAAATTGTTCGAATTGCAGACATTTTTCAATATCATCATGTATCACAACAACAACGCTTGCGATAGTGTAAAGGAATATTATAAGAAGTATGCTGAAAAATGTAAAGGAAAAAGTGTATTAACTTTAGCATGTGAGGATTTTTTTATTCCAAGTCGAACTTCCTATGTACACTTAAATTATTCCAGACTTTTTTATGAAATACCTTTCTTTTGTATTAATAATCTTATTTTTGACACGATCAATTTTTAATAAATAAATAAAACTAATAAATTTTCTTTTATTGAAAACATTTATTCACTAACATGTACAAATAAATATTAACACAATTTTGGACAGCACATCGCACTGATGGTAATTTACCATGGATAGGACAAGAGGTTTCAAAGTGTTCCAGCTGGGATAGTTTTGGTATTTCCAGTTGTTTTATTTCAGCTTCCAGTAGGTATTTTTGAACAAACCTCGCTTTTTCCAGTCCTTTCACATAAATTGTTGAATTTGAATAATTTGCCAGCATGTTGGGTAATTCGTTGTAGTCAATATTGCCATCGTTCCATCTTAGGCCATTTATCTTGTTAAAATTGAATTCATCCTGTCTGCAGGCTTTGGGTGTCAACTCGTTGTATGAATATGGAGGCTTAAAAAAATACAAGCCCGGTATAAGTGATCCATATCGTAAAACTACCAACTCCTTAGCAAACAGTTGTCCGTTAACTCCGCTGACAAACTGTACATCTAAAATGATTCGGTCTGAACTCATGACTTTGACTGCACAAATGGAAATATTAAGTAGGTGCGATTTCATGGCATTATATAAGAACTCATTTCCACACCACCTTAAGAGGTAGAGTTTTATTTGGCGCATTTTTTTTATCACTAGGTCTCCCCAATAGGTCTAGTCCACGAATTTTATTGGTGCATTTGTTTATTAAAAAATCTCATTAATTGTTTTTTGTCTTTTATAACCATACGGCACTGAAGTGAAATCTTCTAAAAATCTTCGTTTTTCTGGTTTAACTCTGTATTTCTTTACTTCCGGAACGGTTACTACTTCATAATTTTTAGTGCGCTGAATATTTTGCGAAAATATAGGAATACTATCCTTTTCATCAGGATTGAGTATCATTTCTTTAATGGTTTCAAAATTCACTGTTTGTGAAGCTGCGTAATTCAAATTGATACCTTTCACTTTACATACAATCTTCTCGGAATTATCTTTGGTACATAAAACTTTGTAAGCATAATTCTTTGGTCCACCACTCACAAATTCAGTAATATAACTTCCAGAACCGTAACATTCAAGTTCATCTGTCATATCCCCAATAAATTCACCTGTTGGTGGGTCATATTCGCCTTCACGACTTACATATATTACCGAATCTGTATCGTAGTATAAGACTCGTTCGTCTAATTGCTCAAGATAACTGTACAATTTCAAGCGGGCCTGTGCTGTTGTGTATGCAGCAATACAACCATTAACACTTGGTAGAGAATCGGCAGCCTCTTCTTTATATTCCCAGTTTATAATTAAAGTGTCCTCGTTAACTGGTAAAAGATGACACACTTCAACAGCAGGATTAGTTAATAACTCATACAGTTCCGCTGGACTGTTTAATATCTTGGTTTTAGGTTGATTTTCTCTCTGGCCAAATTTTCCCCAGAACGAATTCAATATAAGTTTGGCGAGTGATCTTAAACCTGAGTTGCTCTCTATTTGGGTATATTCTAATTTGACCCCCTCCTTCTCAAGAAAATCTTCAATATATTTATCTTTTTCTTCTTCTGTTTGACAATTGCTGGGCCATCCAGATGCTTGCTGTTTCATTTTAATAAATTTGTTCATCATTTTGGTGAATAGTCCTCCAATATTTTTTAATTTATCATACTGCTCCATTTCATAGCTCCATATTTCATATATCTCAAGTATTTTATAACCTTTATCTAGGGCCTTCTTGACTTCGTCGATTACCCAGGTTCCTATTAATACCCTTTCTTTCACTACATACAGCATTTACATTTCGATGTTCACTACATTTACAGCATAGTGGAAACATTAGCTTGTTACACTGTTTTATTGGTAAGACTGGATGGTATAAATTTTCAGGTGGTAGGATTTTACATTTAATTAAACCTTCTATTTTTTCAAAATTTTGATTCAAAAAGGTATCATTTCCCACAAATAATTTTGGATGACCAATGGGAAATTTACCAGTTTTGCAGACCCAGGGGTAAAGTGAGCACACATCAATATATTTAATTTTTTCATTCGTGTTGCACTTGTAATATTTAGATACATTACCAGTTCGCCCTCCGTAAAACGCCTCACGTGAGTTTAGCGGTATATTTACTAAAAGCGGGTGGTTTTTCAAAAAATTCATTTCTTGGCTTGATTCCAGTTGTCTACGGAAATTGCATTCCCACATTTCGATAATTTCGTATCCATAGGAACGCAACCGCTCAGTTTTTGCTACAGTCGCATCATACCTACGATTAAGGGTATCATTTTTGTCATCATGTAGAGGATAATCACGGTTATGCTTCAAGCAAGTAGGGTGTCCATGGTAATAGCATCCGTGAAACTCAAAAACCTGATTAGTGTCAGGGCAATATCCATCTACTTTTACTCCGTTTAACGTTACCTCTCTTTGATTAGCAGCTTGCTGAATCATAATTTTACGACTGTGCTCTTCCCATATAAGCCACTGTATCGCTATTTTTGATTGGTTATCTGCATTTCTGTAACTGCTTCTGGGTATAACACCAATCGAATCAGGCTCAAGAAAATTGCGACGGTAAACAAGATTACATGTCGAAGCTATTGTGGTAGCTTCAATGAACGGATCTACATAACATTCAATTAACATTAGCTCTCTAAATTTTAAACATGCTTCAGTTAAAATCTGTACATCAGACATACAATAGTCAACAATATCACGTTGCATGTTAAATTCATCGTTTTTATGATCGTCATACCATTTAAGAAAAGTCTCTCGCGCCTCAGTTTTCATAGCATCAGGGTTGTAGTATTCAATGGCTGGCAGTGTCCCGACATATTTCTCGTTTTCAGTCGTATTGAATAAATGGGGGAAATAGCCTTTTTTAAATACCGGCGGTAAATCAAACGCCTTAGGTAATTGAGATAGAGCCATAGGGAAATAATTCAATGAATCTATAAATTTTATATTACCCAGCTGCATCATAATTATTTTTGTTCCTCGCATTATAAGTTGGGGTTTCAAATTACTTTGTATAATTTAGTATAAATTGGTGGTCAAACGCCTGCCCATTATGTGCTAGAACCACTACCTTTTTGAATTTCTTACGGAGCTCCAATAAATTTTTTAGAAAAGTGCTAATTACATTGGATTGGTAAATCTGAAGTCTAAATCCGCATTTTTGACAGAAAACTAATTTGTTCACTTCAATACATAGATCACATCGTTTAGCGAGAACACATAAATTTGGCTCATGCAGTTTAATATCACGAATTGTCTCTTTTTCTCCTATTACCTTTTCCTGACGTGTTTCTAGATCGTAGAATACAAAAATAGTGTCCTTCGTTTGGGGTTTGCATCTATTTGGTTGTATATAACAAAGATGTCCTTGTTGCACATGTTTATCACATATTTTACAAAAATATCCCCCACAGGTGTGGACTTTATCTGCTTGAAATGTTTTTAGACAACCCTTACATTTTTTTACCTGCTCGCAAACACTATTTTTGTTGTTTAAAGATCCCGATGCTTTGTGATTATTAAAACAGCTTTGTCCTCTAAAGCTTCGATTGCAATCTTTGCACAAAATTTCGTTGCGGGCATCTTTAGCACATGCAGGAGCTTGTTGACAACAAAAACACGTTCCACCACATCTATGTTCATTTTTGTGATCGTATGGTACATTACATCGTTCACAAAAATAGTGACAACAAAATGGAGCAGTCAAGGAAGTTATGACGTTATAGTGGTTGTTATAGTACAATAAATTTAATCGTTTTCCATCATTTTGCCCTTCAAAAATTAAATCTCTCCCCTTGGTACCATACTGATAAACAACAATTTTATAATCTTTCAGATAAGTTTGAAATTTCTGAAGTTCCGGGATTCCTGCACCATTCATCGGTATATGTATTTTAGATTCTGTTAGCAGTGCAGCAGCTCGTCGTGTTTGTATTTGACCTATATTTTGTCTTACTTTTTTATAATGTATTTCCTTTTCAATGTTAGAAATTGCTACAATTAAAGCTCTGGGCAGACACAGGTTATCTTTATTTTGAATGGTAACAATTCCCCTTTTTTTAGCACATTCTTCATCAAATGTGTTATATTTCCTTCCATGGTCTCTTCCTCTCCCTTGCGGTAGTCGGACTGATGTCACACTCAAACAAAATGTATCAGTATTTACTCCTTCAGAATTGCTCTGAAAAATTTTACCAATCATTTCCCATACATCGCTTACTTTAACCTCAGATGCTAATTTATAATTTAACCACCCTGGGCCTCTCTCCATGAAACTCTCTCCACAAAAAGTAAACCCGACATAATCTTCTGGGTGAAGTCCTATCATGGCATGCTGAACAATATCGTCAACCGCACTCTTGAACCATGATAAAGGCTCTACATTCATAGGCGGTGTGTTTATTTTAAAATTAACTTTTCGACCACGTACATTGAAACGCCTTACATGAGTAATGATGTCGCTCGCAATGATAAATTTAGACATCTTTTATTTTTTAGTTGTAGAGAATACACTGTAACAAAAAGTCAACACAGTGTTTTTAACGTTCAGAAAACAAAATGTAATGATTAAAACTCGTGAAAGAAGATAGGAAATGGACATAAAGCGACCTTGGGCGCAAGTATTTCTTAAATTATTTTAAAATTGTAAGCTTACCTAGATTATTTTTTATTTGCACTATACAAATTTATAAAATATCAAGTTCAGCACAATTTTGTCTTATTAAATTAACTTTAAAAACACTTTTTGGTAAAAAAGTTTTTCACACTTTAAAAACTCTACAATTACTAAATTATAAAAAACTTTTGCACTAATTTTTTTATCGCACAACACAAGTTTCCGCTCAATTTTAAACCACTAGCAAAAACTTCAGAAGCAAACTTTTTGCTTTGAAAATTTGCTTTCAATAAACGACAGTTTTTCGTGCACCTTTTATATATGTTTTCTTGTTTACAAAAAAATAAAATAAAATGATTTTAACCTGTTCTAAGGTTATTATACAACATTTCATTCCATTATTATTATCAACATCTAAGTCCGTACCTTTGATAATAATTCAAGCGAGTGGGTTATTTCCTAGCAAATATGTGCAAACGATCCGATCTTCTAAGAGAACTGCATCCTATCGTTATTTGGGTCATCAACATACACAAACGGTTTTTCATTCTAACAAGTACATTAAATCATCTTGCAGATGTTTTTCCTTACTTACTTAGAATTGTACAAATAAAAAGCAACCGAAATCCTCTACACGGTGCTCTAGCGATCTTTCAAGAAACGTTACTCCATTCTATTATTATTTATGGTTATCACCATCTAAGCCTGCTCCTTTGATAATAATTCAAGCGAGTGGAGGTTATTTCCTGGTAAAGCTGTGTAAAAAAAGCAAATGCAAGCATATTCTCTGTATATCAACTAGAGTACTTTTAGTAGAAATGGAGGGGATTTCTTATATAAGCGAATGCTCTCGAAATCGAAAATCAAACAAACTTGAGCTCTACAGAAGTAAAGTAAAGTAAGAGGCATTAGCCGAATTAAGTTAACAATTCGGTTTGTTTGTTTGTTTTTAAAGTTGGTGTAGTTGCAAGTAAGCAACACTGCAGAAGAAGAAGATATAATAAAACAGTTTGCAAAGGTAAGAATATTTTTAATTGTTTGTAGAGTTATTTTTTCTAATATGATTTTTTTCTTTTCATAGATTAAAAAAGAATGAGCAGGGTTGAAACGACATCTTTTTGACGATGAAGGAGGGATAGAGGAAGGTATTAAGCCTTCTATCAACAAAAGAAGAAACATCAGCATGCTCCCCTTCACCGTGAATGATGACACCAGGTACATCATAGATGATGATGAGGAAGAAGCAGACATTCTGGAGGAAATTAACAGCCTGAGATACAAGAAAAGTATCTCTTTAAAGGATATGCAGGTTGACCAGGTGTACTGCATACTTGACGTCCGCAGAGTGGATACCCAGTTTGGGAAAAAGGTGGTGGTTGAGTTGGAGGATGGTAATATATACCTCCCTGTAAGGTATAATAAACTTTCCGATAAGGGGATTAATTTATTTAAAAAGGGGAAATTTGGAGTAGTGAATTTGGGGGAAAAAGGTAATACCTTTGACCTCATTTTCAAAAAAATTTAATATGTTTTCTAGAATTAAATATATTAATGTCATAATCATATTAATAAAAAATAAAAAATGCTTAAGGAAAAATATTATTTTTAATATTAATTGTTATAATAAGTATTAATAATAATTATTTTTTAGAAAGTAAAATAAAAATGTTTAACATGTACCATATTGTTTTTATTTATTATAACCACACATAATTTTCAGGTTTCGTTTTGGACTCCTATAGAAGCTCCACTACTTCCCACTTAAGATATTGTTTACTTTTACACTAATTTTTTATCGCACAACACAAGTTTCCGCTCAATTTTAAACCACTAGTAAAAACTTCATATTAATTGTTGTTGTAATAAGAATTAATAATAATTATTTTTTAGAAAGTAAAAATAAAAAATGTTTAACAAATACCATATTGTTTTTATTTATTATAACCACACATAATTTTCAGGTTTCGTTTTGGATTCCTATAGAAGCTCCACTATTTCCCACTTTCATATTTCTGTTCAACAAGTAAGATATTGTTTTTTACTATAAGTCGTTTTTCAGGTTTCGTTTTGAGCTCCTTGCTTGCATGCTTGCAGAGTGCAAGTTCCATCACAACAGTGCGCGGAGGTAAATGACCACACGTCAGCTTTGCAGTCATGCGCACTTTCCACTCTCGCTTTTTCTTCCGCTCCACATCTGTTGAGTCCCAATGGCAAGCCAACCACCTCGAGCCCTGCCCCGCCAAGACCCCGCCGCACCTGCAAAACAAACTAGAGTCCACCTGTCAATCAAAGTGACATAAGCAAAGCCACCCGCGAGTGAACACCTGCGAACCAAACTTGACCACCTGCTAATCAGAGTGACACAGCCGAGTCCCCAGCCAAGGACCCCGCCGCAGCCACGCCGAGGCCGCCGCTCCCGCCGAGCCCAAGCCTCCGACCCTGACCCAGTTCCCAGGCTCGTCCACGGCCAAGGCCAACAACCTTGACCTACATTCCAGCGTGATGACAGGTGATTGATTAATGACCCTGACCTAGTTCCGTGACCTAGTTCCCACGGTACTGAAAATTTTCACATGCCCAAGTGGCGGAGTACCTACTCCTATACAAGCTACCAGTTTACTAGCTACAGCCATGGTGCTGATAAGATCAGCTAATGGTGGAACTATTCGCGTCCGAGCACTAGTGGATCAGGGATCGGAATCTTGCCTCATCACTACGTCTTTGGCTAACGCGTTACGACTTCCCAAAAGATCTGCGGATGTTTCAATCTTTGGAGTAAGAGATACTATAGTAGGGAAAGCTAATACAGTTGTTCTTCATAAAGTTATATCTAACATTGATCCTTCAAAAATCTATACAGTTCAGTCTTTGGTTCTTCCATCGCTTACACGTTTGATTCCAGCAAAACCCGTTATTAATCCAAACTGGGCGCATATATCAGGATTGCAGCTAGCAGATCCTTCATTTGACAAGCCATCTGGAATAGATCTGATCATTGGTGTTGACTTACACGCAAGAATTATATTAGGTGACATTCGTGAAGGTCCAGTTGGAACTCCCTTAGCACAAGCTACCACTTTGGGCTGGATCTTATCAGGACCCACGGCCCAAGTAGCACAACAGGATTCACTCACAACGAGTTTTCACGTCACTACTACCACAAACAACCTTGACACCCTACTGCGAAAGTTCTGGGAAATTGAAGAACCCCCTCAGCAACACTTGCTAGACCCAAAAGACGCTGAATGTGAGAGGATCTTCCAGAAGACTCACTATCGAGATGAAAATGGTAGATTCGTAGTACGCCTACCTATAAGGAATACCGAGCTTCAACTAGGAGACTCACGTGAAGCTGCCTTGACTGCTTTGATCCGCATGGAAAGAAGGTTCAACCGAGATCCACCGCTACTTAAAGCATACTCGGATTTCATGGAAGAATACTTATCTCTTAATCATATGGAATTGGTGCAGGACGAGGGAGAAACACATCATCACGCCGTATTGAAACCAACCAGCTCGACGACAAAACTACGAGTGGTATTCAACGCCTCGCACCAGACTCACACCGGAGTATCATTGAACGATCTACTGCATATCGGACCAAAGCTGCAAAATGACGTCTTCATAGTCTTAGCAAGATGGCGGTTCTTCCCGTACGTCTTTACCGGTGACTTAGAGAAGATGTTTCGGCAGATTTTGATAAACCCGGCAGACACAGACCTACAGAGGATATTGTGGCGACCCTCTCCATCACTGCCAGTCAGCTTCTATCGTCTTCGCACTGTTACTTACGGCACCGCCGCAGCTCCTTACCTAGCCTGCAAGGTGCTCAAACAATTGGCAGATGATCACCATCTAACGCATCCTGAAGGTGCAAAAATCATTCATGAAAACACTTACGTAGATGATGTGCTCTTTGGCTCCTACGACAAGGCGACCGCAATTCGCGTTCGTGACGAATTGAAAACGATCTTCAAGTATGGAGGCTTCAACCTGCGGAAGTGGATGTCTAACACTCCCGAATTGCTGGCAGATATCCCCGAAGCGGACAAGACTACAGGTATAGACGAGAAACTCATCACGGATTCTCAAATAAAAACATTGGGCCTTGGTTGGAACCCCCAGCTCGATGCCTTCCGCTACTACCTTACTCTTCCGAGCGCTACAAGCTCATCTAAAAGATCTATCCTCTCCGACATAAGCAAAATCTACGACCCTCTAGGGTGGTTGTCTCCAGTGACGATTACCTCCAAGATACTGTTGCAAAAATTGTGGACTGGAAAATTGTGGAAGATTGGCTGGGATGACCAAGTTTCTGGCGACCTTAATTCTTCCTGGATGGACTATAAATCTGAACTAAAGCATATAAACGATCTTAACATCAAACGTTGGTTAGGAACAGGGAAATCTCTTTCCAACGCTGAACTACACGGCTTTTGCGATGCCTCGCAAGCTGCATATGGAGCAGCCGTATATCTGCGTATTGCACGAGATCCGAACAAAGCACATGTAACACTTATTGCCGCCAAAACGAGAGTGAGTCCACTGCGTACTGTTTCGTTGCCACGCTTGGAACTATGTGGAGCGGCTCTTTTAGCCGAACTTATATCCTACATTCAACATAACTTAAATTTGGAGGCGATACCCACGCACGCTTGGTCGGATTCAACCGTAGTACTAGCTTGGCTCCGTGAGCATCCGTCTAAATGGAAGGTCTTCATAGCAAACCGTGTTGCTATGATCCACGAAAAACTTCCCCAAACTTTGTGGCACCATGTCCCAACAGCGCAAAACCCCGCAGATTGCATAACCAGAGGTATTCCAGCAGCTAAACTAAAAGACTACAAGCTTTGGTGGTCAGGGCCAGACTGGCTACCCAGCTAGCACAAACGAGTAGCAATGGAGTTAATCTAACATGTAAAAGAGTCGCAAGATAAGATATGTAGTGCGACTGTAGCTCCATTGCGACCGAAAAAGCAGATCTTTAATGTTTATTTTGTAACAACTTTGGTCGCAACGAGGCGAAAAATGTGCTGTGGCTATGTTTTAAATGTGTTGTTGCCACAAACTAAATTTGCATACAACAAGATGAAACATTTTGAACATCCGGAAAAGTTATAATTCTTTCTATTATATACATATTTTTAACAAGAAAGCACAGCGCAGTTTTAAATGTGTTTCAAAAGTCATAATGGAATGAAATAAAAAGACACATTACTCATTACGTACTTTAAAATTGACAAATTGCGGAATTTTACTCCAAAATTATAAAGCGAATGCCATTTTGTTGATGAATATGGGTATTTTACCTCTGGAATATTCACGCGCCACTCAAAAACAGAAAATTTAGAAAATAATTGGAAAAATAGAGAAAACTTCGATTTTTTTTATCAGCATGGCAATCTGTAAACTACAGCTAACTTCATTTTTTTAAGTTCCTAGTGTCATTTTGCGCTAAAAAATGGCTATAAGAAATATAAAATACAATATAAAATAACATTGGTTTTTTTAAATAAAACTGCATAGTGTAGAAAAAAGAGAGAACCATGAAAAATATGGCGAACAAGAAGCCTTTTGACAGCTATTTTTCCAAGTCCTTGTATCTGAACAAAAACCTCCCTGCAGCGTTTTGAACATTTAAAATCTAGCACTGACTTGATAAAAACTTACAACAACTAAGTCACTTTAAGGTTGTTAACTAGTTACTCTATTTGTGACAGTTACAATATAATAACAATTTTGAAATGTGCTACAAAAGGAAAAGTTTTAATAACTTTAATTTAATTTAAATATTACATATTTTTTTGCAACTTTTATGGACCCATTTAACAACAAGTGCATTTTCCCGTAACAAATTTAAAACTGTAGTGTAACTGAACCCGATGATTTGTTGCAAATTGCTAATTCGAAGCAATAATACAATTTACATGTGACTACATTTGTTTAAACAAACTGGATTTCGACATAATTGTAACATAAATTTGTTACAAATTTAAATCTGTGCTAGCTGGGTAGCAAACTATCCTGTCGATTGGCCTAAGATGACTAACATTTCTATACCTTCAGAAGTTTATGAGGCTATTCGCCCGAACCAATCAACAACTACTTTCCTCGCTCACAGCGTGGATGATTCAAAGACATTCCTCCTACAGAGGTATTCAGATTTGTCAAGGCTCCTTCCTATAACCGCCTATTGCCTACGATTTTTCTACAACAGCAAAACTCCAGCAAAGTTGAGGCATACAGGCAACTTAAGCTTAGCCGAACTGGATTTAGCCTTAGTAGTCCGGGCGCTGGAGCATTTCCAGTGGTTTTGGCGTGATGTAACGGACTTTTTTGGTGGAATCGGTCAGAAATGATATCCTCAACAATATTTAGGGGGTGCGCAAGCATGAAATTCCCAGGAAAACTTTTGGTAGCCCAAAAACTGAAAAGTTCACTAAAAATTCCCTGTTTTTTGGCCTTTCTTGTTAAATATCTCCTAACGAAGGCTTCTAGGCGAAAAATTTGTTGAGCATGTTTTGTTCGTTATTGAATTTGCTAAAACTTACCCTAAGGTGGATTTTCGAAATTTGAATTTTTGCATTGCAAAATAGCCGAAAACCGCGAAAAAAAGTACCTCACTTTAAAGTTAGCACAAGCAAAGGAGAGACCATTATCTTCCAATTTAATTCTGGAATTAGATAGTCAAAGGCATGATTAACTTATATCCAAAACCCGATCACGGTCGGTCAAATAGTTTTTGCATAATGAATTTTGCAATTAAGTGAATTTAAAAAGTTAAATTTGTTACTGCGCCAAAAGAAAAACTCCCATGTTGGTCCTAATTTTTTTACGTATGCTCTAAGACTCTCTTTACAATATCCAATCATTAAAATTCTGGTTTTTAAATTTTTTTTATGGTTTTTAATTTTTTTAAGATTTTTGGCAAAAAACTGCAACTAAGGCGTTTTTTCCACAAAAATTGCTAACTCGGCGACGCCAGGAATTGCTAGGCGCGTTTCAAATTCGCTCGAAAAAGGACTCAGTTTCTGTTGAGCACAACTTTCAATAAAATATTGTTAAACATAATTTCTTAAACAAATTAGAAAAATTACCGAATTTTGTTTGAATTTTTTTGTTGTTACTAGCTCGGACATGGTGCGGCTTGCTGCACGGAACGTTAAAACATTTAAAATTAATCCAAAACTTCAAAATTAAAATCTTCATAACTAGTGAACAAGACAAAACTAACATAGTCTTGGCCTTAGTCTTGCGAGCACGGCTAAGCCTTGGTCTTGGTTTTGCGAGCATGGCTAAGTGGTAGTCTTATTCTTGGTTTTGCTTAATGTACAAGCCAAAGACAAGACTTCAAGACCAATATAGAGGTAGGGAACAGCTTTAAATACCTAGAAACAATAGTGTCGTCAACAAACGAAGAGCTGGAGGAAGTTAAAAGCAGAATACAACAGGGCAATCAAAGTTTTTATTCACTGCGTAAAGTACTTCAATCAACATTGTTATACAGGAAAACTAAATTTGAACTATACAAATCTCTTATAAGGCCTGAAGTCGCAAACTAATTAGGAGCTTTTGAGAGAAAAATCTTAAGACACATTATTGGACCATTAAACGTAAACGGTATGTGGAAAATCAGATAAAATGATAATCAGATATAAGGGAATCATAATCGGTGACAGCAGGATGGCCGAGGAAAAGCTGCCGTAGATACAGAAGCTGAACACCTGTTGGGCGTGCGAAATTGGAGGACTCTAGCCAGTCAGCGAGAAGCTTGGAGGACAAAACTGAATGACTATTCTTGTACATCACTATTCTTAACTATTAACGAAAAACCAACTATTCCTTAAAAATTTTGGAACATTAGATTAAAAATGCATTTATTTGAAGTGTGACCAAAACTACCTGCGTATTCTGTTAAAGCCATGAACGTTAAAACATTTACAATTATTGCAAATAGCAGGACTCAGCACACGAAATTCGGGGGCAATTTTCTATACCATTAAATCTCCAACTAATATATTCTACAAGTTATTAGCTAGTTGCTTACCTAGCCATTACAATGTAAAGACTTCCAATTTCCTGAATTTCCAATAGAATTTTTCGATTACCATGCAGGCCGTTACACAAATCATTAAAGAATTCTTGGGTTATAAAAGTAATCCCTCGCTAGTTTTCCCGCTGAAGTTACTCGCGATGAAAGAATACCAGTGTAGATTAACTTGAAGAACCGGCTCTTCTGCTGCTGAATGAATATTAGTCTAGGAACTCACAATGACATCCTTTGTATTGTACAATTGTACTAACGCCACGCTCTAAGCAACTACTCGGCCGCTACTAGTCTGAAAAAAATCTGTCCATATCGATTCATCCAGTAAAATTAAACCCTTTTGATTCCTTTTTGAAATATAAAAAAAAGCAGTTAAATCGTGCAATAGAAACTGAGTCCTTTTTCGAGCGAATTTGAAACGCGCCTAGCATTCCTGGCGTCGCCGAGTTAGCAATTTTTGTGGAAAAAACGCCTTAGTTGCAGTTTTTTGCCAAAAATCTTAAAAAAATTAAAAACCATAAAAAAAATTTAAAAACCAGAATTTTAATGATTGAATATTGTAAAGAGAGTCTTAGAGCATACGTAAAAAAATCAGGACCAACATGGGAGTTTTTCTTTTGGCGCAGTAACAAATTTAACTTTTTAAATTCACTTAATTGCAAAATTCATTATGCAAAAACTATTTGACCGACCGTGATCGGGTTTTGGATATAAGTTAATCATGCCTTTGACTATCTAATTCCAGAATTAAATTGGAAGATAATGGTCTCTCCTTTGCTTGTGCTAACTTTAAAGTGAGGTACTTTTTTTCGCGGTTTTCGGCTATTTTGCAATGCAAAAATTCAAATTTCGAAAATCCACCTTAGGGTAAGTTTTAGCAAATTCAATAACGAACAAAACATCTATCTATGTGCCCCTTAATCCCTCGTGGGACATAGGGCGGAAACAGTTGCCCTCCAGCGGACTCTGTTTTGCGCGACAGCTCTTAGCTCTGACCAGGATCTCCCAGTAGTTGCGGCCTCTGCTAGTAGGGTTCTCCTCCACGTTGTTCTAGGTCTTCCAACTCGACGGGATCCTTGCGGGTTCCAGTCAAGGGCCTGTTTGGCTAGATTTTCGTTATCGCGTCGCAAGGTGTGGCCAACCCAATTCCATTTCCTTCGCCTGATTTGGTCGTCTATCCTTTCTTGGCCGGCACGGCGCCATAGCTCTTCATTTGAAATTCTATCTTGCCAGCGGATTTTTAGGATACGACGTAGGCATCTGTTTATGAAGACTTGTAGGCGCCCTGTGATGAATTGGGTGACTTTCCATGTTTCGCAACCGTATAAAAGAACTGCCTTAACGTTGGAGTTGAACAGCCGCAATTTGGTGTTGATTGAGATCTCCGTTGATCTCCATATGCGGAACAAGCATGCATATGCGCTTCGTGCTTTATTTATTCTGGAACTGACATCTTCTTCTGCACCGCCATTTTCGGTAATAATACTACCGAGGTAGCAGAATTTATCTACCAGTTCCACGTCACGGTTATTCAGCGCAGTTCGTTCAAGTGTGTTTGCATTTATCCGCATTTCTTTGGTTTTATTCGGATTCAGCCTTAAGCCTGCTGGACTACTTTCTGTTGCCAAATTGTTTAACATGTTTTTTAGCTCCTGATGTCTGTGGGCCAGCAAACAGATATCATCTGCGTAGTCGAGGTCCTTAAGGCGATCTAGCAAACCCCACTGTATGCCGCCTGTTCTACTATCTAGAGCGCCAACAAGAATGTCATTTATTACTATAAGAAATAGTAATGGGGATAGTAAGCATCCTTGTCGTACTCCTGAACTCACCTCAAAGCTGTCGGATAATTTTCCGTTATGGAGAACTCTGCATTTGGAATTGTTGTATAGGGCTTTTATCAATTCTATTATCTTATCCGGCAGTCCACGTCGCCGTAATGCCTGCCATATAAAGCTCCTATTAACCGAGTCGAACGCTTTCTCATAATCTACGAAAGCAAGGTAAAGGGGGGATCGGAATTCAGTAGACTGTTCCACTATTATTCTTAAGGTGTTGATGTGATCTATACATGAACGGCCCTTCCTGAATCCGGCCTGCTGCCTTCTAAGCGTTTGATCTACTGCCTCTCTTATTCTTGATAGTATAGTGTGGGACAAGATTTTACCCACAGTAGATAATAGACAGATGCCTCTCCAGTTGTCGCATATTGTTAGATCCCCCTTTTTGGGTATTTTGACTATGATACCTTCCGTCCAATCCTCCGGAAAGGTACAGGTGTTCCATGCTAATTCGAGGATTGGCTGAAGCGCATCTGCTATGAGGCTTGAGTCGGCTTTCAACAATTCTGGCGGGATGCCATCTTTTCCAGCTGCTTTACCATTGGCCATCGCATGAATTGCGGTTACTATTTCCGTCTTGGATGGGGCCCGGGTGTTGATTCTTATCGGCTGTGCATTGTTGCTGTTTTCCTGAGGTTCCTGTGTGAGTGAGCCATTCAGGGCGGCGAAGAAATAATCTCTCCATCTTTGGAGCTGCTCCTCGTCGCTGCACAGCAGCCTTCCATCCGCACTCTTAACGGCATGCTTTTTAGTAGAGTGCTTTCCCGAGAGCTGTTTAGTAATTTGGTACAGCACTTTACTGTTGCCTGTGTTTGCCGCGTTTTCCGCTTTTTCTGCGAGCTCATTTATCTGCTGCCTTTTATCACGTCGGACACTTCTCTTAACCTCCCGATGTAATTGGGAGTATTCCCGTTCAAGTTGGTGACGTCTATCCGGGTCGCTTGTAGAGTTTATGTTATTTTTGAGGGCCCTCCTGCGTTCTATTTTTTGCCAGGTGCTGTCCGAGATCCAATGTTGCATGTTTCTCTGGACATAACCGATACTCGTTTCCGCAGCCGTCAATATGGCGCCCTTTGTTGTACTCCACAGGTCTTCAATATTTGTGTCGTCAGAAACGGTTTGCTGGTTTAATATTTGCTGCAGGTTTCCAGCAAATTCTCGCTTTTTAGCGCTCTCCCGCAAGAGGTCAACGTTAAACCGTCTACGGTTTATAGATTCACGTTGAAAGTTTCTGATTGCAGCGATTCTAAGGCGAATAGTTGCTACTACCAAATGGTGGTCGCTTCCAGTGTCCGCTCCCCTGAAGCTCCTGACATCTTCCAGAATGGTTCTCCATCTGCGGCTGACGGCCACATGATCTATCTGATTTCTCGTTCTACCATCGGGCGATACCCAGGTCTCTTTGTGTATCTTCTTGTGACAAAAGTAAGTTCCACCTACCATAAGTTGATGGGAAGAACAAAAGTCAACGAAAAGCTCACCATTGTTATTGGTAACTTGGCTTAGGCCTTGTTTTCCAATTGTTTGTTCAAGACCGGTGTTGTCGTGACCGATTTGTGCATTTAAGTCACCCATTAATACAATGATGTCTCCCCTTGGAATAGAGCGAAAAACCTCATTCAGTCGCATGTAGAACTCGTCTTTGATGTCATCTTCTGCGTCTTCGGTTGGAGCATAGCATTGAACTACCGTAGTACTTCTTAGCCTGGTACGTAGGCGCACGGTAATAATCCTCTCAGAAACTGGTGACCAGCTAATGAGGCTAGCCCTCGCTTCTTTGGTGAGTATTACGCCAACACCACTCCTACGGCTTTCAGTTTCATTTCTCCCAGAATATAAGAAGGACTCGCCATTTGGGCAGATATGTTCCCCCGCATCGGGCCATCTGGTCTCGCTCAGTCCCATGATCTTGATTTTATATCGATTCATCTCGTTGAGGACTTCATCCAGCCGTCCCTCAGCAAGCATTGTTCTCACATTCCATGATCCGATTCGTGTCCTTGTTCGAAAAGCAAAGGTCGTCGTCGTGTTGTCCATCCGGTTCCGAGGCACTGTTTGCCGATTCGTAGCAATAGTGTTTTTTATGGGAGCGGGTTGCTAACCCTCAGCCCAACCGACTTAAAAGCTCTGTTTTGTGGCGCAGAGAGCTCGCCATTCGCCCCTCTCCCGTTAGCTCCTTCCGAAGAAGTACCCCAGGGGGCACCGCGGGGAGGTGGGATTAGGACTTGCTAACAGGTCTGCTTGGTGTTTGATTGCAGTGGATCTCTTCGGATTTTAATAGAAGTGACAAATCGGGTGTCACCACTCAAACATGCTCAACAAATTTTTCGCCCAGAAGCCTTCGTTAGGAGATATTTAACAAGAAAGGCCAAAAAACAGGGAATTTTTAGTGAACTTTTCAGTTTTTGGGCTACCAAAAGTTTTCCTGGGAATTTCATGCTTGCGCACCCTCTAAATATTGTTGAGGATATCATTTCTGACCGATTCCACCAAAAAAGTCCGTTACATCACGCCATAACCAAAAGTAATAGCTTTCACTGCTCTAGCGCCTGGACAGCACTAGATCAAAGTTGAACAACGACAACCATATTCCAATGAGCTCAACTGTCTAGCTTCAGGTGCGCCAGTTCACAGAACAACCAAACTTAAAGCCTTGAACCCTATTATTGACTTCAAGAGCATATTACGAGTGGGTGGCAGACTAAAAAATGCGCTCTTATCGGAAGACGAAAAACACCCTATCATACTTCCAGCTGATAGCTACTTAACCAAACTTCTAATTGCCAATGCCCATTCAAAAACTGTACATGGAGGCACACAAGCTACTCTCCAACAACTTCGACAAAGGTATTGGATCCTCAATGGTCGCAGAAAGGTGAGACAATTTATACATCGGTGTGTTACTTGCTGCAGAGCGCGGGCTAAAACTCCTACGCCGCTTATGGGCGACTTGCCTCCTGATCGTGTACGTCCAACTAAACCCTTCCTTCATAGTGGTGTGGACTACGCTGGACCATTTATCATCAAACCGACTCGAGGCCGAGGACGGACTCGACTCAAGTGCTATGTAGCAGTTTTCGTGTGTTTCTGTACGCGAGCAGTGCACCTAGAATAAGTCACTGATTTAACCACTGAGGCATTTATCGCAGCGTTCCGTCGATTCGTAAGCCGCCGTGGAAGATGCGCAAAACTATACAGTGACAACGGCAAAAATTTCGTGGGCGCAGACAAGCAGCTGTCAAAATATCTTTACCAACTTACTCACAGCAAAGACCTTCCGCAGCGCACCCTCAGGGATGGAACAGAATGGCATTTTATACCTCCTGCTTCCCCCCATTTTGGTGGTCTCTGGGAAGCTGGAGTAAAGTCTTTTAAGCATCACCTAAAGCGAGTAGTTGGCAATCAAGTTCTCAGTCTGGAGGAGATGTTCACCCTACTCGCACAAATCGAAGGCTGTCTCAACTCGAGGCCACTAAGCGCCATCACAGATGACCCCACGGATCTAAATGCACAAACTCCTGGGCACTTCTTGGTCGGAGAAAGTCTACTCGCCGTGCCCACGCCAAGTACACTAGGTACGCCACTTAACAGGCTGGATCGTTGGCAACTGGTACAGCAGGCGTATGAAAGCTTATGGGCTCGCTGGTACAAGGAGTACCTATGCCACTTGCAGTCCCGTTACAGGTGGCAATACAAAACTAAATCTATAACCGTCAACGACCTTGTCGTTATAAAGGAGGACAAGCTACCCCTCAACACTGGCGGCTAGGACGCGTCACAGAACTTCACCCTGGAGCTGACGAGCAAGTTCGTGTCGTGACCCTACGACACAAGGATGGCTATTGTAAACGTCCCGTGACGAAAATCTGCATCCTTCCAATCGACTTCTAACCCAATCAAACTAACTCTAAACTATACTAAATAAATTAAAAACTAATAATAACCATGAAATAATCACTCTTCTGCTCGTAGATTTACTAAACCCCAGGACTAGGAACTTCCTCATGGCGGGCGGCCCTTCTGCACTTCTGCATTTCGTGCTATACACGAGGCGGGCGGGATGTTTAGAACGCACAACATCATTACCAGGAACCGACAGCTGGCAACAAAACCAAATTTAAGTCTAACTTTTAGAACTAGTCAAAACTGTAATTCTTGAATTTACATTTCTCATTTTTTCTCTCAAAAAGTTTTTTTCCTCCTCTTCCAAGCCGTGCTAGAGAACACACGCTCCATTGTATCCGCGTCTTGTACCATTTTTGAATTCATTAAATTAAATTATAACGTAGTGAATCAGAGTGTTTTATTTTCTTTATTGAACCGCATCCGGATATAATATTTGCTCCTGAAAACTTAATCTTACAAAGCCATAACTATAACATACACAAAATAAAAAAATTGGCAAATGATTTCGGAATTATCAAACTCTTCCTTAGGTATAAGTATTGCGTGGATCATCTCTATGTTTTGCGATGGCGATATGCAAAGGTCCACGTTGTCCTTGTGCAAGATCATATCACAGTAGGGCGAGAAGAGTATGTAGTGGGTACAGTCCCTGTTGTTTGTCTCAATGTAGCACTGTAGGTCCGATATCTTTTCGCGCGATGAAGGCAGCCGGGAGCACTTGGAGGCGCAGGTGAAGTAGTGTAGACAAAACGCAGATTGCGGGAATGTAAATAGGCGGGCACGCGTGTTATTGCGAATTTTGTTGATGTTCTTCTCTTCCCTTTTATCGATGTGGCAGCTAAATATTCGGCCACCCCTGTCTTTTTGGTGGTCATAAATTTGCTCGTATTTCTTCATCTGATTCGCGTCCTGTATGTAGATATCGGTGGTGGTTTCATCATTGATAATTGGTTGCGGATTCCTTGAATCGAGGATAGTAGGTATTAGGGCGATTTGGGACGGGAACCAAAACCGGTTTTGGGATTTAGGTCAAGGTGATTAATCACGTGTAATTATGTCAATTGGTTGACAGGTCATTAACCTGTATTTATGGTAAGTGGGTGACCTTGGAATGTGTGCCAGACGTATTAATTGTTTGAGTAGATCAAGGTCATCGTTGTGTGTGTGAGGCACGCCCACTTGTGCGCCGCGAAGGTGAAAGTTTGAGTGCGGAGATGTGGAGGGGAGTGCAGCGGAAGTATTAGCGATGGCGATGGCGACAACGGGGGCGGGGGCGGGGGCGGAGGCGGGGGCGGGGGCTGGGGGCGAATGTTGAGAACTCGATGGCTCGACGGGTACATCATATCTATGGGAGGTGTAGAAGTAGTTAGTAGGCCCCCTGTAGGGTGGGAACTTTTTTCTAGGTCACGGAACTAGGTCAATCACCTGTCAGTGAAGGTGGGCTTCCAAACAAAACCTGAAAACGACTAGGGAATGATCATAATAAAAAAACAATATGCTACTTGTTGAACATTTTTATTTTATTTTCTAAAACCGGATTTATTATTACACTCAATTGTGAAGTTCTGTTTTTAAATCTAAATGTATCCACTGCATACTGCTCCCATGATCCTTTCCTACTTTGTCTGTATGCGAAACTCCATACTACCATATATTTAACTTGTGGGTCTTCATTGAAGCTTATTTTCTTTCTCATATCTGCTCGTGGAAATAATAATGAATTGCTAGAACGAATAAAATACCGGCTAAAAATTTCAAAGTGTTGATTGTACAAAGTATGATCTTTGATTTAGGTTGTTCTGTAAGTGGTGCTAGCTGATCTTTGAATCGTCCGCATTCGTCTTTCCTATTAACATAGATACAGTGTGGTGAACGATGTCTATGATCAAAATCTACATCCGATGCGCAACTCATAGCATTTATCTGCAGAGAACAAAAGTAACATTGAACACGGTCTTTGATGTTTGTGTAAAAAAATCCACTTTTCGCTAGCTGGTCTGCTGTATCTAAGTCTATTGCTAGATTATCGAATGTTTTAAAACGATCGTATTCTTGTTTCAAGTTTAACATTTTGAATGAGTGTAACAGGTTTTATATCACGTCTTTTATATTAATCCAAGAATTGTGTTTTGAAGGAAAACCAAGCCACTTTACTAGAACTTGATTACCGCGTCTTTTTATAACCTTTTCTACTAAATAAACATCAGGGTTTTTCACAGGAGCTATTTCTGGTTCATAAAATCTACCTTGAATTATATTTCCTTGGTAATCTTCGAGAATATATGTTGTTGGGTAAACAGGTTTAACTTCTTTTATTTTAAATATCTCTGTGGACCAATTAGGTGTATAGCCTTTTTCGAATACATGTTTATGTCTACTTATACGGACAAAATCACCTGCTTTGTATTTAGACTTTGATTTGATTTTAGGGTAATTATACACAGATAATAAACGTTTTTCGTTATGCAGCCCAACATCTACAGGTCTCATCTTAATCGTACGATGTTTCGTTGTATTGTAGTCGTCTGTCAACTTGGTCAACATGCTAATCCAGTGATAATTGCCATTCATGCTGAATTCTTTCCACATCATATTTTTCAGCGTTCTGTTAAATCTTTCTACAATCGAGGCTTTCAAAGTACTGTAGCTGGAATAATGTTTTATTTCGTAATCTTTCATCAGTTGACGAAACGGTTTATTAAAAAACTCTTTTCCATCATCGGTTTGTAAATTTCTTGGAATCCGTCCTGTATTAAAAATCGACTGCAATGCTTTTACAACTTCTGATGCCTTTTTAGATTTTAAAGGCAGTGTCCATGCATACTTTGAAAAGGTATCAATTACAGTGAGAAGAAAACGAAACCCCTGATTTTCTGATGAGTAAGAACCCATCTCGACCAGGTCTGCCTGCCACAAATCATCTATACCTTTGGTAGTAATGTCGACGTTTAAAATTTTTTCGCACTGGTTTATGCAGTTCGTTGATTATCTGTCTTCTGCTCATTGTGCAGAATGTATAAATACCTGCAGTTGAATGACCAGTTTATATACAAAGCAAAAATGATCAAGTTTAATCACCCATTTACAATGATGGTTGCGGGGCCTTCGGGATGCGGCAAAACAACATTTATAAAAAATCTTCTTAATACTAGTCAGATATTTATAGAACCGCAAATTAGAAAAATTATATGGTGTAATGCAGAACACGGTGCACTACCTACGGATATCAAACTGCAAAACATTGAATATTTAAATGCTATACCAGAGGAGTTTGTAAATCATGAAAACGAGCCAACATTGATTGTTATAGATGACATGATGTTAAACGGATTTAGTAAACAAGTTTGTGAACTCTTTACTAAGGGGTCTCATCATCGTAATTTCTCAGTAATTCTTGTGACACAAAACGTATTCCATCAAGGAAAATTCAGTCGTGACATATCGCTCAATTGTAAATATCTTGTTGTGTTTAAAAACCCTAGGGATAAAAGCCAATTTACCCATCTGGCCCGACAAATTTACCCAGAAAATAGTTATGAACTCGTGAGAATATATAAAGAGATAACTCAAATACCTTACGGGTATTTGCTTATTGATTTAACTCAAGACATTAACGACATCTTAAGATTTCGAACTGATATATTTAATAAACACTTTGTAACCTGTTTTTGCCCGCAAAATTCTTTAAATGGGAAGAATGGTGTCACGAATGAAACGATTAAGGGACAACAAGCATATGCTATATGTGCTTAAAAAGGCTAAACCAAATCTAAGAAAGTCCATCATACAAAATGCCGACCCTGAGGTAATAAAAACTCTTTGTGAAATTACGCTCAACACCTTAAAAGGTAATCATATGCCGCATGGAAATATCTACAAATCACTGTGCAAGTATAAAAAGGACATGCGTAAATTGATTTGCGCAAAGAGATCTGTTGCTAAACAGCGTAAAATACTAGTGCAACGAGGAGGTTTTTTACCAGTTTTATTAGGAAGTGTACTATCAGGAGTTATTGGCTCATTAATTGAAAAATATGCATAGAAATAATGGACTTAACAAGATGCTACTTCTGTCGCCAGAAGTTTACAACAGGCTTAAAGATGAAATTGAAATGACCGCAAATCAGTCCATTTTTGATAGAGCAATGAATAAAATACTACAGAATAAAGACATGAATGATTCGGAAAAATGGTATAGCTATCGAAACCAACTAATTTCCTTTTTAAATCACAATAGGAAATCCAAACGAACGCTTAATAAAGAAACAAATTTATACTTGCCACGTGAACATAATGTCAAACAAAAAAGTTTAAGAGATAGTACCACACAAACGAAAATTATTTTTAAAGATGATGTGTTAACACAGACTTCACCACCACCAGCAAAGGATTTCCTAACTGAAGAAGAAGTCTTTGAAGAAGCACATAACATAACCCCACCGAGAAGATCTTTATCACCAGCCGCTAAAAGACGATTATCAGCTAGCGGAATAGCAAAAACTCTAAGACCACCACCAAAATTACTAAGAACAACAGCTCCACCTAATGCACGTGAAAAGGATTATAAAATAATCACAGCTGAGGATGGTGTAACGCAGTATACTGTGCCTGCGGCTATGACTCCCGATGAAGCTAGCGAACATATAGACGAATTAGAACAAAGTGAAAAACAAAAAGCAGCCCAGAAACAGTCTATATTAATACCCTCTCAACTAGAATCTGGTCAATATATGCTTTCATTTCCTTTACGCAAGCTCGGTACTAGACAGAGTGAGCGTTTGAAGACTAAAAAGGATAGACCTGCAAGTACTTCTGACATTCCTTGGGAAAGACTGTAAACAATGCCGGTGGAAATAAAAGAAAATGATTTTTATGTATGCCTTTTGAGTAATAACTCTTTAGAATTCTATCCTGAAAATACATTGTCGGGTTTTACCAATAACTTGGCTAGGCCATGCAAACTTGACGGAGGATGGTGTGTTGGGATTACCGAGATCTCAATGCCCAGTTTCGATTATACAAGATTAAAACATAAGACACCCAACAATCAAACAAGCCTTACGGTAAGAATTAATAAAAATTTTAATCTTGAATGGACTAGTGATGATCTTAAACAACTTGCCAATGATAAAAAACAAATAGACTTTGCAGCATTTTTAGGATCGTTTTCTAGTGCCCTGAAAATTACGGAATCCGATAAGTATTTACATAATGTTAAAATAGATTTAGCAAATTTGATTGAACCGACGAGGACAGAAGTCATTCCTGAAACGACATTTGAAAGAGAACCTGGAGACTATGTTTTATTGATAAATGATAATACGGGGCTGAAAAAGGGTGAACAAGAAATTATTTTAAAATGCAAACACTATCACAATCATGCACCATTTTTTACAGATATTATTGGTCAAATTCCGAAAGGGAATAGAAATCATTTTGAGATACTTAATGCTCTTGATTTGTATGTACAGCCATCGTTAAGTATGGAGGCAGCATTGAAATTACAAACATTAACTTACGAAACTTTAGTTCCAGAAAAAACATATGATCTTGAGGGGGAATATTATCCTGAGGAAGATGACGAAAAAGAGGAATGCAAGAGATCAATTTTATATATTTATACTGATATTATCCAGCCTCGAGTTATCGGAAATAAGTTAGCAAGATACTTGCGTGTTATACCGCTTGAAGAAGAATGTAAGAGTATACTAAGGTTTCAGTATGTAGAATATTGTCCACTAGAGAAGACCTTTATTGAGAATATTTCTATAAAAATAACTGACCATCTGGGTGAATCAATTGATTTCAAACCAAGCTACATTCCAACCTATGTAATGCTTCATTTTAAAAGACAATAAAAAAAACTATAAATATTCACACAACAGACTGTTCTTGCATAGTATAAATAGAATTACAAAATGGACTCCTATTATACACGTTATTATTTAATACAAAGCGGTGGCGGTCTGTCAGATATTGGGGAATTATATCGTGGTCCACTTATTTATCAACGTGGAAGAGGAATCGGTAGCTTTTTCAGTGCATTATTTCGACACTTAAAACCTCTAGCTACATCAGGATTAAAAACATTAGCACAACAGGCTGTAAAAACAGGACAAGCTATAATACAAGATAAAAACATCAACAACAAGTCAGTTAAAGATATTATAAAAGAACAAGGTCGAGTTGCTGTCCAAGATTTAGCACAGAAAGGTATAAATAAACTGTTTGACGGTATGAGCGGTGCAGGTATAAAAAGACCCAATCCGTTTACAACTTTACATTTAAAACCAGCTGTTAAACGCAAGAGACGTGGAAAAACACCTAAGCGCACGGGAAATTTCAAAACTAAAAATCAAGGAAAAGAAATAAAAGCAAGAGTTTTAAAAACACAACGAAAGGTACGTAAACGTATACTGGACATATTTGATAAATAATGTCGTACAAGGAATGCATGAAATCAGAGCTGGATCTTTTTTCAACACCACCAGTTCAGAGCAATATTTTGAAAACAGAAGAAGTAGCATATAAGCCAATAGCCTCACTCGACAATTCCTCCGTTCTAGAGTTTGTAACTTTGGGTCATGGAGATACATACCGTGATTTATCCAGCATCTATCTTCGTTTAAAATTGCAATTAATTAAAATAAAAGATGGAAAAGAAGAACTTTATCCAAATGATGTCGATGCTCCAGGTTTAATAAACAACATTTTACACTCCATATTTCGTCAGTGCACCGTATATCTGAATGGAAAACCAATTGCTCAAACCGATCATAATTACAATTATCGCGCTTATATTGAAAATTTGTTAAATTATGGTAGAGATGCCGCATCTACCCATTTAGAGTCGGTCGGCTGGTATCTTGACAAAAATGACACGGAAATTGCAGATATCGATAAACCCGTCGCTGAATTACATCAAGGATATTTAGATCGGCAGAAACTTTTCAATAAAAGTAATGTAGTTGAATTGATGGGGAAAATCCATACTGATTTGCTTAATCAGGATAAGTTGCTATTAAACGGTGTCGATTTACGTGTAGTTTTATCGCTTGAAAAACCAGAATTTTATGTTTTATCCAAGGACGGGACCGACTCACCACAATTAAAAATCTTGGATGCAACCATGTACATGAATCACGTGACAGTTAATCCGAATATTTTATTAGCACATGAGACAGTTTTACAGCGATCAAACGCCATATACCCATACAAGCGAGTAGAAGTTAAAAGTTACACTATTCCAGCAAACACATTCACACTTTCACTGGATAATATCGTCATCGGACAGTTACCGAACTTAATAATTTTTGGTATGGTGGACAATGATGCTTACACTGGCAGAAGAACAAAGAACCCCTTCAACTTTAAACATAACAACATTACCAGATTCAATTTATCAGTGAATGGCGTGCAGATACCAAATCAACCTCTCGAATTTGACTACTCAAAAAATAATCCGATTAGTACACGCGGATACAATACGTTATTCAGAGGAACAGGTATTCATTATTTCGATAAAGGTCATCAAATATCCAAGAAATTATTTGACAAGGGATGTTTTCTTCTCGCTTTCGACTTAACAACAGACAATTCATATAACGCGACTTGCGGCAATTTACTAAACCAGGGAACAGTACGAGTTGAAGGAAAATTTAGAGACGCGTTAAAAAATAGTGTGACATGCATTATATATGCCGAGTACGATGGAAGCATTGAAATTGACAAGGATCGAAATGTTTACACAAATTTTTAAATCTATATAAGGTGGATACGATATGTTCCAACTGCTAGTTGGTGAATTGATTTATTACGGTAACAATGAGCTGTTTAATTAATGTGGAATACTTTTGCGGAGGTGAATATACCTTCTTTAAAAAAGTCTCTTTCGCTGGATTCACTGCGCAAAATAAAACGTTTGCGAAGGAAATAATTTTTAAATATCCAACATCTACTACAGAATGCAGCGAGCAACAACAATCAACTAAATTTGGTAACCTTGAACTAAAACGGATAGATGAGGACCTTATAAAAACTCTGGCGAAATTTAAGACAATCTTTGTTCGTGGAACACCAACTAAGGAATTTATAAATAACTACGTTACATCTCTCACCAGTGTCATTGACCTAGAAGCAGCATTTACCTGTGAACAAGAATGAACACGATCGAGCTTGCAACTGCATTGACAAACAATCGCGTAACAAACAAATTTTTTAGAGGAGTCTTCCCATGCAATCATCTACCACAAAAAATAAAAAAACCAGCATGCGTCATAGCTAATACAGATCCAGCACATAAAGACGGAACTCATTGGGTTGCCTTATATTTTCCTAAACAAGGCTCGGCAGAGCACTTTGACTCTTTTGGAAGGTATCCCACCAATAAATATTTTCAAAGATTTCTACTAAATAATTCAAAGAATTTTTTGAATAATAAAAAACGATTGCAAAGTCAATTTTCAGCAACTTGTGGACATTATTGCTGTGTATTTCTATATTCACGATGCAGGGGAAAAAGCTTGAAAACTTTTTTAAAAGAATTCGCCTCCAGCGATTTCAGTTCAAATGATAATAAAATTATTAATTTATATTTAAAGAATTTTTCACAAAATGGTGGAGATTTCTGTAACCAATCATGCAAAGCAGAGGTCAGTACTATAAAAACCCCAAACAGAGGATGTTAATATTCAGTGTATAAGTTTAAATTGAGTAGTATGGAGCCATCACGTAAGAGACAAAGGACCACTGGTGCTAAAGGAGAAAAGAAGTTGTCCAAATGTGAAGCAAAAGTTGTAGGTGAAAATCTGTTATTAAACTACACATATCATCTGGACGATTGTCACAACCGGAAAATAATTCTCGGATTTGACCCATCATCATTTGAGGCAAAAATAGTGTTTCATCGCCACGGACTCATACCAATATCAGTATCTTATTCTGAATGGACAACAATTTACAGCTATCTTAGCGCTTTAAAAATCAAAATGGAAAATACATCTCCAGCAAATCAACCAAAGCTGCAAAAAGAACACAAAATCCCCGTTGGCAGTGGCAGCATCACCTTAAGACAGGCTGAACTTTGTAAACTATTTGAAATGCTGAAATTTTTAAACATCGTAATGTACCACAATAACAATGCTGCGGATAGTGTGAAAGAATGTTATAGAAAATATGTTGAAAAATGTAAAGAAAAAAATGTTTTGACATTAGCATGCGAAGATTTTTTTATTCCAAGTCGAACATCTTATGTACACTTAAATTATTCTCGACTTTTTTATGAAATACCGTTGTACTGTATTGCAAATCTTGTTTTTGATACGATAAATTTTGAATGCAAATAAATAAAATAAAACTAAAGATATCTTTTATTTAAAAAATTTATTCACTAACATGTATAAATATATATTAACACAATTTTGAACGGCACATCGGAGAGTAGGTGACCTTCCATGTATCATGCAGAAAGACTCGAAATTTTCCAAGTTACTTAGTTTTGGTATTTCCAGTTGGACTATTTTCGCTTCAGGGAGGTATTTTCGGATAAATTTCTCCTTTTCCAATCCTTTCACAAAAATTGTTGAATTTGAATAATTCGTCAATAGGTTGGGCAATTCGTTGTAATCAGTATTTCCACCATTCCATCTTAATCCATTTATTTTGCTAAAGTTGAAATCATCCTGCCAACGAGCTCTTGGTGTCAATTCACTATACGGAAAAGGTGGCTTGAAGTAGTATAAGGTCGGTAAAAGTGATCCGTGTTGTAAGACTACCATCTCCTTAGCAAACAGCTGTCCATTTACTCCACTGACAAATTGTATATCCACGATAACTGTTGTAGAATTCATGACTTTAACGATCCAAGAGAAAATATTAAATGACTCTTAAATACATGTTTTAATGTCTTATATATCTTAACAAATATGGAACTCATTTCCACACCAACCCCAGGGGTAGAGTTTTTGGTGCGTTTTTTTTATCATGTGGTATCCCCATTAGGCCTACTCCACGAAGCTTATTCATATAGCTTATTCTTCTAAATTGGCATGGTGTAAGCAGTGATAAATTCATGTATTTATCTCTGTTGTTGTCTCACAAACACATTTTCTCATCTTTTCTGTCGTTTAAACCCGTATGGTAGGGAGCTGAAATCTTCCAAAAATCTTCGTTTATTTGAAGTCGCTTTATATTTTTTTATTTCCGGAACTGTTACTACCTCGTGATCTTTTGTGCGACGAATATTTTTTGATAGGATAGGAATATAGTCTTCCTCGTTGTCATTTAATATCATATTTTTAATTGAATCTAAATTGACATGTTGTGAAGCTTCATAATTCAGACAGATTCCCTTTACTTTACTCTGTACCTTGATGGATTTATCCCTTGTGCTATAAACTGCGTATGCATAATTTTTAGGGCCTCCACTTGTAAAAGTTTTTATATAACTACCAGGACCGTAGCATTCTAACTCATCGGTCATATCTCCAATGAATTCTCCAGTTGGGGGATCGTATTCTCCCTCTCTGCTAATATATATGACAGAATCAGTATCATAATATAAAACTCTTTCTCCAAGCTGCTCCAAATAGCTAAATAACTTAAGTCTTGCCTGTGTGGTGGTATAAGATGCTATAGAAACGTTAACTGTTCCTAGAGACTCTGCAGCTTCTTCTCTATAATTCCAGTTTACAATAAGCGTTTCTTCATTGATTGGAAGAAGATGTTGTACTTCTACTGTCGGATTTATTAGAAATTGATACAACTCTCCTGAACTGTTAATTATATTGGTCTTCGGTTGGTTTTCTCGCTGTCCAAATTTTCCCCAAAAGGAGTTTAAAATTAACTTGGCTAGTGATCTTAGCCCAGGATTTTTATTAACTTCTGAATACTCCAGTTTTACACCTTCATTTTGCAGAAATTCCTCCAGGTATTTCCTCTTTTCCTCTTCATCCGAACCGCATTTGCTGGGCCATCCTGATGCCTGCTGTTTCATCTTGATAAATTTGTTCATCATTGAAGTAAACAGTCCAACCGAAAGGTTTGATTTGTCGTACGCCTCGGTTTTGTAACTCCATATTTCGTATGTATTTAGCATTTTGTATCCTCTACTTAGAGCTGTTTTTACCTCGTCAATTACCCATGTTCCATTCAGAGCTCTTTGCTCATCCGTGTGTGAGCATTCATGATGTTGGTTTTTCTCCTCGCTACATCTATGACATAGGGGGAACATTAATTTATTATTCTGTCTAATCGGTAGAACTGGATGATACATTCCTTCGGGTGGTAAAATTTTACATTTGATCAGACCATCTATTTTATCTAAATCAACTTTGGAGCATGCATCTGTTCCGACATATAATTCAGGGTGGCCGACTGGGAATTTTCCATACTTGCAAACCCATGGATACAATGAACATACATCTATGTATTTTATTTTTTCACCTGGCTTGCATTCGTAATGTGTATAAACATTACCTGTTCGACCCCCATAAAAAGCGTCTCTAGGATTTAAAGGTGAGTGTACCAGTAAAGGATGGTCTCTTAAAGCTTGAATGTCTTTATTCATTTCCATCAGTCTGAGAAAATCACACTCCCACATCTCAATGACCTCGTATCCATAAGAACGTAAACGCTCCGTCTTTGCATTTGTTACTTCGTATCGGTGATTTAGAGTATCGTTTTGGTCATCATGAAGAGGTTGATCACGGTTATGTTTCAAACATGTGGGGTGTCCGTGGTAATAGCAACCATGGAATTCAAAAATTTGATTAGACTCTGCACAATAGCCGTCTACTTTTACTCCTTTCAGAACAACTTCTCTTTGTTTAGCTGCATGTGTAATATTAATCCCTCTGCGTTTTTCTTCATATATTAGCCATTGAATTGCTATTGCTGACTGATTATCGGCATATCTATATCCCTTTCTTGGAATAATACCAATAGTATTCGGTTTAAGAAAATTTCGCCGAAAAACTAAATTGCATGCAGAGGCAATAGTTGTCGCCTCAACAAATGGATCAACTTTGCATTCTACCAACATTAATTTTCTAAATTTTAAGCATGCCTCTGTCAAAATCTGCACGTCACTAATGCAATAGTCTACAATATCACGCTGCATATCAAAGTCTTCATTTTTATGTTCCTCGTACCATTTGAGGAAACTATCACGATCTTCAGTTTTCATTGAGTCGGGACTGTAATATTCTATTGCCGGTAATTTCCCAATATAGTTCTTATTCTCAAACGTGTTAAATAGATGAGGAAAGTACCCTTTTTTATACACTTCTGGTAGATCAAAGGCCTTTGGTAGTTGCGATAGGCTCATAGGAAAATAATTTAGTGAGTCGATAAATTTTATGTTTTCCAACTGCATCATTATAATTTTCGTTCCTCGCATTATTAATTTGGGTTTCAGGTCTGTCTTTTTCAGAATGTGATTCAGCATGAATTGATGGTCAAACGCCTGACCATTATGAGCTATGACTACTATCCTTTTAAATTTGCCCTTCCTTAATTCCAACAAATCTTTCAAAAACTCTGTCACTACATTAGTTTGGTAAATTTTCAATCTATATCCACATTTTTGGCAGAAATGTAACTTTTCTATATCAATGCAAAGTTCACAACGCCTCGCAGCTACACATAAATTTGGTTCATGTAGCTTTATGTCTCCAGCTGATTCTCCTTCTATATATTTTTGATCTACAACCTTCTCCTGCCTTGTTTCCAGGTCGTAAAAGACAAAAAGAGTATCTTTTGTCGGGGGTGTTCTGACATCTGGTTGTATAAAGCAGAAGTGTCCCTGTTCCACGTGTTTATCACAGATCTTGCAAAAATATTCACCGCATATATGAGTTTTATGTGCTTTATATGTCTTGAGACAATCTTTGCATTTTTTTATTACCTCGCAAACACTTTTCTTATTTAGAGATCCTGAAGCTTTATGATTGCTGAAGCAAAATTCTCCTCTAAAATGTCGATTACAATCTTTACACAGCTTTTCGGTACAGTCTTTAGCGCATGCTGGAGTCTGTTGGCAGCAAGGACAGGTTCCTCCACATCTGTGATCATTTTTGGTATTGTATGGTACATGGCACTCCTCACAATAATAACTACAGCAAAATGCGGCAGTTAGCGAACCTATGACGTTGTAATGATTGTTGTGGTACAGTAAATTTAGTTTTTTTCCGGTATTTTGTCCCTCAAATATCACATCTTTTCCTCTAGCACCATACCTATACACTATAATCTTATAATCTTTCAGATGTTCTTGAAATTTTTGCAACTCCGGAATTCCGGCACCTTCATTGGGTATATTTATCCTGGATTCAGACAAAAGTTCTGTTGCTCGTTGAGTTTGTAATTTTCCAACATCCCTCCTTACTTTGACAAACTCTGTCTCCTTATTCACTTTGGATATGGCAACAATCAATGCTCTTGCTAGGCAAAGGTTATCCTTGTTTTTTATTACTACGATACCCTTTCTCTTTACACATTCCTCATCAAACGTGTTGTATTTCCTTCTTCTATCATTTCCTCTCCCTTGTGGTAGTCTAACTGTGGTAATATTTAAGCAGAACGTGTCGGTACTTAATCCACTTGAATTGCTTTGAAAAATTTTTCCAATGGTGTCCCACACATCAGATACTTTCAATGTGGAGGCCGATCTGTAACTTAACCACCCTGGACCTTTCTCCATAAAGGACGCTCCACAAAAGGTAAAACCAAGGAAATCATCCGGCTGAACTTCTAAGAGTGCGTGTTGAACAATATCGTCAACTGCACTTTTGATCCAATCTGAGGGTTCCACATTTGCAGGTGGACTATTGATTTTGAAAGTAATTTTACGTCCCCTCAGATTGAAACGCCTGATATGCGTTATCATATCGCTGGTGATGGAAAATTTACTAAACATTCCAAGCTCCTCGTCTACCCGAGCCCTAAGCTTCAACATTTTTTTCATACTTAAATTACACTAGCTGCTTACCCTTTTTTATTTTTAAATATATGTATATCCCCCCCACACTTTTACACTTTAAAAAATATTAACACTCGAACTTCTTTTTTATTTTTAAATATACATCTACCCACAATTTTACACTTTTTAAAACAATGTTAACACTCAAAATTTCTTTTTGTTTTTAAATAATATCCACCCACACTTTTACACTTTTTAAAACACTTTCAGCACTCGAAATTCCGATTAGCTTAAAACTTCTTCACTTTTTAAAGTTAAACTGTCAAGGTAAATACTTCCCGACTCACTTTTCGCGATTTTAAAATCAACCTTCGAATGATGGAGATGCATTCGGGTAGGTTTTTATATACGCGACCCAACGCAAAACAAAACAAAAACAAACGGGCTCTTGCAGCTGCACCGGATCATGTGCAATTGCGCAGTATATCTGCTTGCGTGATCGCAATTAATTATTAATGCGACTTGTTTCAATCTTAGGAAGTTGAACTCGCCTGCTTATTTATTTTAATTGGTTCGCTTGGTATCTGCATTTCTTAGCTAGATAATAATTTCATTTCTGCGAGAGCTGCGAAATGAGCAAAAACGCAAAACAAAGCAAAAACAAACGGGCTCTTGCACCTGCAACCCGATCATTTGCAATTGCGCAGTATATCTGCTTGCGTGATCGCAATTAATTATTAATGCGACTTGTTTCAATCTTTGGAAGTTGAACTCGCCTGCTTATTTATTTTAATTGGTTCGCCTGGCATCTGCATTTCTTAGCTAGATAATAATTTCATTTCTGCGAGAGCTGCGAAATGAGCAAAAACGCAAAACAAAACAAAAACAAACGGGCTCTTGCACCTGCAACCCGATCATGTGCAATTGCGCAGTATATCTGCTTGCGTGATCGCAATTAATTATTAATGCGACTTGTTTCAATCTTTGGAAGTTGAACTCGCCTGCTTATTTATTTTAATTGGTTCGCTTGGCATCTGCATTTCTTAGCTAGATAATAATTTCATTTCTGCGAGAGCTGCGAAATGAGCAAAAACGCAAAACAAAACAAAAACAAACGGGCTCTTGCACCTGCAACCCGATCATGTGCAATTGCGCAGTATATCTGCTTGCGTGATCGCAATTAATTATTAATGCGACTTGTTTCAATCTTAGGAAGTTGAACTCGCCTGCTTATTTATTTTAATTGGTTCGCTTGGCATCTGCATTTCTTAGCTAGATAATAATTTCATTTCTGCGAGAGCTGCGAAATGAGCAAAAACGCAAAACAAAGCAAAAACAAACGGGCTCTTGCACCTGCAACCCGATCATTTGCAATTGCGCAGTATATCTGCTTGCGTGATCGTAATAAATTATTAAAGCGACTTGTTTTAACAGTATCAATGTATGGGTAGTTCGGGCCTATATAAACACCACTTTGGTTGATGATTCTTAAGTAGAGTTTCATCAGTTCTAGAGGAAGGCAGAAGAAACTTTCCAAAGCTAAATCAGGTGAGGAGCAGAATTTTTTATTGAAAAATCAAAAGAAACGTTTGGGTAAGAATGTTTTAAATAAATAAATTTTCAATTATTTTACCATTCGACTTTATTCTTTTCAGATATGGCTGGCACTATGAATATTAATAATTTTGAGCTTGGTGCTGATAGTTTGGAGTCAGCTAGGAAATCGTCAAGTAGTAAAGGGGTAAAGAGGCGACTTTTCGAGGAGAAGAAGGAGGAGGATTTTTCTAAGTCGACTCTTAGCAAAAGGAAGAAAAGCATGTCCCCTATCATCTCTGTGAATGATGATGATGATACTGATGTCGATGAGGATGAGGAATGCATACTGGAGGAAATCAACAGTTTTCAATATAAGAAAAATATGCCTTTGAAAGACATGAAAGTCAACGAAGCGTACAACGTAATTGATGCTAGGAAGGTGAATACCAAGTTCGGGAAAAAGGTACTGGTGGAGCTGGAGGATAGTATTATATTCTTACCGGGAAGGTATACTGACCTCTCAGATAGGGGGATTAATTTATTAAAAAAGGGGAAATATGCCATAGAGAATTTGGGAGAGATGGGTAATTCCTTCGAAATCATATTTAAGAAAAGATCAGGAAATCCCCATGAACTGAATGTGGACGACGGTGAAGGGAACATTATTTTATCACAAAACAGAAAAAAATATTAAATCATGTAAAAATAAAATTTTAAAAATAAATTTCAATGTTTATGTATTTGATTTAAAAAATAAAAATGTTAAAATAATTGTTTTTTTAATGTATCAAATTGTAGTCATTTTCAGGTTTACAGTTCTACTTTCAATGCTACCCACAGAGTTTCAAAACCTACACCTCCCATAGACATGATGTACCCGTCGAGCCATCGAGTTCTCAACATTCGCCCCCAGCCCCCGCCCCCGCCTCCGCCCCCGCCCCCGCCCCCGTTGTCGCCATCGCCATCGCTAATACTTCCGCTGCACTCCCCTCCACATCTCCGCACTCAAACTTTCACCTTCGCGGCGCACAAGTGGGCGTGCCTCACACACACAACGATGACCTTGATCTACTCAAACAATTAATACGTCTGGCACACATTCCAAGGTCACCCACTTACCATAAATACAGGTTAATGACCTGTCAACCAATTGACATAATTACACGTGATTAATCACCTTGACCTAAATCCCAAAACCGGTTTTGGTTCCCGTCCCAAATCGCCCTAATACCTACTGAGGATGTTTACCTTACGAAGGTGAGCACACAGCCGAATTTCCTTACCTGCTTTGTTTTGGCCTGAAAATAAAAAATATTAAAATAAACTATAAATCCAAAACAGACGTAAACAAACCTGTCAGACGCCGACCAGATATATGTATAATAGTTATCACGTCAGGCTAAAAAGAAAAGTAATAAATAAAAATAATCACAAAAAATTACCTGTATCATAATCCTAAATTCCTGTCCGCTTCCTTCCTAAAATAAATAAAAAAATCAAAATAATATATTTAATCATCAAACAAACAAACACTTACCTTATGTCACCCAGTAATAACAAAAAGGGCTTTAAGGAAAGCTTTAATCACGAAAATGGTCTAAATTCCAACCACTGTAAAATGATCGTGCCGTGGTGAAAAAGCTCCACCAAGCGCCATCTTTCATTTCGACAGAGGAAGAGAAATAAAAGTTCTTGCTCCGAAGGAAACTGGTCAGTCGATCAGACGAAGTCGTCAGAGAGACTATCAAAGCGTATATTTATATTAGGGATTTAGATATTGTCTGGGTTTTTTACCGGCAATTTGAAAAGGTTAGACAGGCGTAACAAAAAAAAAACTTTTATTAAATTTTTTAAATTCACTTTTGGCGATGGATGTCGTATCCCGACAAATTTTTCACAAGTAAATATTAGGGCGTAAATAATTGTCGGGTTTTTACCGACAATTCCTGTGTCAGGTTTAGAAAAAAAAAATATAGGTACTGAATATACGTCATAACCACTGGTGGCGGATATCACGGTTTATAAAACTAACATAAAACATTGATTAGGGCGTAGATAATTGTTGGGTTTTCACCGACAATTACTTTGTTAGGTTTAACATATAAAAAGTACTAACAACGTAGTTGTGTGGACGCCAAAGTTGGTGGAGGTTTTTTTGCTATAAGTCGAATGTCGACTGTTAATATTTCATTCTCCATCAGAGATTTACTGCTTAGGAATCTCTGTTGAAGAATCCAATTCAAACTATATTCTAGCGAATATATACTGTAATCGCTAAACACTAATTCGTGTAATCGGATTTTAGTTGATTTCTGGAACTCACGGCTCGTGATTAGCAGACATCATAAATTAATTTTAAATATTTAAATTGTTAAACTCGAAAACAAATTAAAGGTTGAGCGAAATTCGCTCTATATTAATTACCTAAATTTCCAATATTGAATGGTAACAAAGTTGCGTATACATAGATCCATAGCGTATGAAAGGCTTTGACCCTGGTTTAAGAAGTCCAAACCAGTGGCAGGTGAAAAACATTATAGGCTGTAAATTAAAAAAGGACAGCAAAAAAGGGAGAAGACTGCGAATAAATCGCCATTTCTCCTGTGTGCACTGAATCCCGCAAGGTCCTACAGATCTAAGTCGGGTTACAGTGGAAGCACAAGCGATTAACAAAAACAATTATTGGTCAGCTACAGCAGCTGGAATACAACCGGGACACTGTGGTGACCTAATTATATTCTGAATAGAGAAATAAGGAACAAAAGTAAAGAACATTGAATTTGAAATAAAAATTGAATGATTTACTAATAATTACATTTTCAGATAAATAAAGGCAGCAGTAATAGTATAAGTAGTTATAAGCAATTTGAAATTTAAAAACTTAAAATTGAATATTAAAGTAAAGTAGAGTTTAGAGGAATTTAGAATTAATTAGAAGTGTAATTTGTAGGAGATAATATAAGTATTTTAAACCATTTTTTATCTTTGATTCCGCAACCTTTAAACATTACAGAAAGCTAAAGTAAAAGAAAGGTAAATATTGTGGATTCTTCAATTTGGAAGAACTTAAAGTTAATGATAAAAAAATTTTCTTATTATTACGGCTTGCGCCGTAACATGCTTCATTATTTACTCTGGGGGCGCCAAAAAATATTCCCGTAAAAAAATCGAAAATACACAAAGTCTAAAAATGGCAAAATCCCGTCGGCAAATTCACGAATCAGAAAACCAACAGAGGCATCAATACAATGAGAAACACGTTCCACAAAGAACACGTACCTCTCAACACTAATAAATGGACTCCTCCTCCCAAAAGCGCCTTCCGACATCAGACAAGTTGCCATCACTGGGATAAATAGGAATCGGTTATCAAAGGAAAGGACAACAAATACCATGTGCCAACAAACCTATGTGTTAGAGAGAGACGACCAGCTGTTCAAGCGATTACATGAACCGAAAATATTCGCCAAACCAAGGTTCCCCACCAACTTTCATTGTCAAAATTGCAAATAAATACCGACAGACGGCCAACATCAGGCCAGATCACTTCAGATCTTCAAGTGCGGTTTGAGCTTGGAGATAATCAGCAAAATCGAGCTTTGAGATTTATGCTAAGAGTGATTTCAATCATCATTAAAGGGATTGAGCTTGAAATCCTTTTATCACATCTAGAATCCACACTGACGAGAGTGAGTCAGTGTATCAGAGAAAAAAAACCGAGTTGAAGGTTTTTCGTTCTCAGCCAAGACGAGATCCGCTGACGGGCTTTGAGTCAGCATCTCCACCACAGCGGTTGTGGTCCAACATAGACAAATCTATTGGCAGCAATCAATCCACGTGACGCCGTGTGCATACACCACTCGCCGCAGCAGTTCGACGTACAAAACTGAGCGACGCAGCAGCCAGAGAAAGCGCGGAATCCAAAGGAGACGTGAAGTAATTCCTTACAACAGAAATTAATAATCTTGAAGTATAATTAGAAATTAAGCTATTAGTGTTAAACAAATAAAGAATAATTTAGTAGTTTAGTTTATTTTTTATTGAATCACATCCTTCCGGCACCTCTTCTTTATATTCGGAATTTATATTGGTAATTCTGAACACGCGGAGGTAAATGACCACGCGTCAGCTTTGCAGTCATGCGTACTTTCTACTCTCGCTTTTTCTTCCACTCCACACCTGTCGAGTCCCCCAGACAAACCAAGCTCCTGCCGAGTCCCTCGCCGCACCTGAAAACCAAACTAGAGACCGCCTGTCAATCAAAGTGACATAAACAAAGCCATCCGCGAGTGAACACCTGCGAATCAAACTAGAGGCCGCCTGTCAATCAAAGTGACATCGCTGAGGCCCCAGTCGAGGACCCCGCCGCAGCCCCGCCGAGCCCGCACCTCCCGCTGAGCCAAGCCACCGACCGACCTAGCCCCGCCCCTCCCGCTGAGCCAAGCCACCGACCGACCTGACCCAGTTCCCAGACTCGTCCACGGCCAAGGCCAATCACCTTGACCTACATTCCAGCGTGATTGATTGATGATGACAGGTGATTGATTGATGACTTTGACCTACTTCCGTGACCTAGTTCGCATCCACAACCGTCCTAGTACCTCAGTAGGTATCTCAGTAGATTGATAGAAATGAGAATTACATTGTGCTTACTCAGAAGAAATATGTTGAAAGATTACTTCAAAACACAGGTATGAATATGTGTAAAAGTAGATGTACTCCAATGGAAACAAATGCTCACTACAATATAGCATCTGATTGTTATGAAGCTTCAGAGGAATTTATCTCAGTATATAGAAGAATGTTAGGATCCCTACTATACATACATAAGTCAAGGAACTAGACCGGACATAGCATTTAGTGTCAACTATCTATGTCGGTTTCAACAAAATCCTACGGAAGAGCATATGGCGGGATTAAAACGAATTCTTGCTGGAACACTATCACATGGGATTGTATACAAAAAGCTTAGCGAAAAACCTGAACTAATTGGTTATGCGGATGCATCTTTTGGTGATGATTCTGAAAATAGGCGAAGTGTAACAGGTTTTTGCTTTATGTTAGAGGAAAATATGATCTACTGGAAAAGTAATAAACAAAACTCAGTTACTTTGTCGTCATGTGAAGCGGAATATGTAGCATTAAGCAACGCAGTTAAAGAAGCAAAATATTTGAAGAACTTGTGTAATGAATTCGAGATGGAGATAAATAATATTAAAATTTATGAAGATAATTTGCCAGCGTTGATGATTGCAACAGGAAATGAAGGTAAAAGGTCTAAACATATTGACATCAAATATCACTTCTTGAAGGAAGCAGTTGACAGAAAGGAAGTTGTATTGGAACATATCGATGGAAATGACAATGTAGCAGACACGTTTACAAAACCCCTAGGAAAAATTAAGTTTGTGAAGTTTAAAGATAAAATGGCGATTCGTGACGTTGACGAATTTAACATACAGGAGGGAAGCGTTTCCAGAGGGGGAGTGTTAGCATGGCAACATTGAAGCTACTTTTTCCTTTATGTCATGACAGATATACGGGGAAATTTTCTATAAGATTAATATTGGTTATATTGTGAAATAAAGTATTTTGTTTGTTGCAAAGAAAAAGGTGTTTAATTTAACACTAATAATAAAATACTAATAAACAAAATTAATAGTTATTAAGAATACTAGAAGGACACTAAAAGAAATGCATAAGAGCAACTGGCACTTAACGTTTACGCCGGACTCCACCGATGACCCTTTCCTTGTTCGCCTCCTGTGTAACTCGTTGAACTTTCTACCTTTTTAACCGACTTCAATCACTCTTCACCTTTCACTTGTAAGTTTCTAAAAACTGCCGAACCGCTCCAGGGGCCCGGTTTTTATTGGGAAATGCCCCCTATTTTATATTTTCCAGCGCACATTCCAATCGATTCCAGTATACTGGAATCGGTTACAAAATATTATTAATAATTTTTTTTTCCAAAAAGTGCGCTGGAACTCGGCATTCCTTTTTCTACCTCCGGAAAAATTCTCAAGGCTCGGGCTCGCCTGTAGCATGAAATTAAAAATGGGGCTTGACAGCCTTCGGCCACATTTTTGGAAATTCCGGGGTAGATCTTTAATTTAAAATTATTACTCGTTGGAGCACGCCCTGTGTGCTGGTCAGGCTAGTTCGAACATTTAATTTGTCCGGAGTGTGAAGTTCTGCTAGGAAATCTCAATCACAGGGGAAGAGGTTAGGATCATCGAAGGAGCCGTGCGGCGTATTACAATTAGTCTTCCAATATATGGTAAGTCCTTAATCCTAGTTCCTATTTATAATTACAAATTTATTATGTATTCATCTGTCCTTTGGGTTGAGTTTTTAGGAGCAGCCGTCATGATGGGGTTGATACGGAACCGTTTCCTGAAGCCTCGGTCAGTTCCCTTAGCAGCGGAGCTTTAATCCGATTTATTTTAAAAACTAAAGCCACGAGTAGGGTCAGCAGTTTCATTTTCTAAGGACACACAGACACCACGAACAGATAAGTTGTTCCTACTTTTCTTAACTTTCATATGCAATTTTTATTTTATATTTAGGTCATAACAATCGATTTATACAATGTCTCAGAAAATTTATAAGCAGAAGAGGTAGGCCAAGTGTCATTTACACCGACAACGGTACGAATTTCGTTGGTACGGCTAATGCAATGCAACGTCTTGATTGGACTAAAATTGAAGATTACGGTACTACGATGCGAATCAAGTGGAAAATTAATCCTCCCACGGCAACTTGGTGGGGTGGCTGGTGGGAACGTTTGGTGGGATTGTTAAAACAGTTACTACGACGAGTGCTGGGAAGAGCATCACTTGACTTCGAGGAAATGACAACAATTTTATGTGAATGTGAGGCAGTCATCAATGCTAGACCTTTGACCTATGTATCTGAGAATTCCACTGATTTGACCCCATTGACACCAAACATTTCCTGAAAGAGATTGACAGGGTGGGAGTAGCTGATTTAGACAAGATTGAGGAAGTAAATTTTAATAGACGTTTAAAATATAGAAGTCAATTGCGACAGACTCTCAAGCGACGTTCCCGAGAAGAATATCTGGGACAATTGGTACTACATAGGAAGAAACTTTCCGGAAGAAAAGTCGGAGTCGGTGAGTTAGTGTTGATAGAGCATGATAATGTTAAGCGTTTGGATTGGCCTTTAGCAAAGGTAGAAGATGTGATTTCCGGTAAAGGTGGAGAAATAAGACTACTAAAACTCAAAACTGCAAATGGAATTTTATTGCGTCCAATACAAAGAGTTTTCTCATTAGAATTGAATTCTACGGAAGCTGAGAAAGAATTGTCTGGTAAGGAGTGGACCCACGAAGAAAGCGCAATGGATCATATTGAAGAATTACCAAACCATGAACAGGATGGATTTGTGGAGACAGCAGAGACGGAGACAATTAAAACTTTGCGGAATAGATATACACGTAGAGGTAGACAGGTTAGGACCCCACCTAGATTAGATTTATAAGTGTAAAGGATTGAACTTCAGATATAGATGTCACTAAAGTTGAGTTCAGTTCTTCTTCTTATTGTATTGTGGTAATTTGACATAACCTAAAAAATAGAAAACGTGTCTAGAGTCAATGTAAAAGTAACCTGTCAATGTTAAAATAAAAGAATTATAATTACAGTTTAAATAAGTGTATTTTATTACAAGACGCTACATTTACAAGACACTACATTAAGTAATGTGTTTATTGTATTAATTAATTTCTTCATTATATTGATTTATATAACATAATATTTGCAAGAATAAAATGTAATAGAATCAACTAGAAACACGCTTAATAATTTCCAATGCATGCTACAACATGTTGTAATAGCATAATGGCGCGACCATTTATTGGGCGCCACTTATGCGAGGTGTCACCCCCTTAGCCATAAGCCCTGAAGAGAATGGCCAAGGAGCCAACACCATACATAAGAAATACAACGAAAATCCGGAACTCCTACGCCGGCCACACGGAGTTATCTAGCTCGCCGGAGGGGTCGTGGGGTGTGTGGCCGGGGCTTACCGAGGCTGGTTCACCACTTACCTGTACTGGGGCAACTTTGACCTTCGCCCATCGTTCTCCGGTTTCCCTGGCAGGTGGGGCACACTGGCGTGACGACTCCTGGCTTGCCACACTTGTAGCAAAACAGGCCACGAGTTTCAGACGGGCAGTCCATAAATGGATGACCCGGTTGTTGACAATTCCAACATCGGAGCGGTCGGGGATTACTCTGGTTCTGACGCGGCGCCGTCACTTCGTCTATCTCTGGGGCAGTCATGTCCGTTGTTACGGGGTTCGTCGAGTAATTAACCTCATGAACTTGTCGGTCGGGTCTACGTTCCAATCGCTTTTGCGTTTGCCAGCGTTCGACTTTAATACAAGTCTCACGCAACTGTGGCATGCTGGTGAAGCTGTGACCGATTACGGCTGACCCCAAGGCAAAATTTAGGTTTCGGATTACTATCCCGATCAGACTTGTTTCCGACATGGGATTATCCATGCGGTTGTGCAGGGATAACATCTGAGCAGTGAAATCATCGAAAGACAGATTGTGTTGTTTACAATCCATCATTTGCAATATTAGTTCCTCATCCGACTCGCGACTTCGGAAATAGCGAATGAACTGGGCTTTAACTGTTTCCCAGTCAGGATCTAAAAATTTGCGCCGAAACTGCGACCAGTACCAGTCGGTGGCTCGCCCAGACAACAAGGAAGAAAAATGTCGGCAGACTTCTGATTGCTGGACTCCATCATCGCGAGCCTTCAGCTCCACCCGGAACAGAAACTCCTCCGCCGACAACATTTTGTCCTCGCCGGAGAACTTTAGGTTCCAGAAGGTAACTGGAGACTTGCGATGCTGGGTCCCAGGCCAAACATCTAGCCTGCCCGCCGCAGGTGTGGAAGCCTCCGGGGTGGACTGCTGATCCCGGGGTACCCCAGGGTTCATAAGGACCTCAGCAGGTCGCTGCTGCATTAGCAGGGTATCTAAAACCTGCCTCAACTGGGCAACTTGCTCCTCCAGCGAAGGAGTAGGGTTGGGGAAGATTGGTGAGTCACCCTGGCCGGCTTCGGTTCCGTTAGGGAGATTGCCTCCACCAGAAGTGGTACCCGCAGTCCTTCCACTTCTGAGCTCCATAGTCTAATCCCAAGATATAATCAAAACCCACTCAGACTGTACTCGATCTCGAGCAACAAGGAAGTACCCAAAAATTAGATAACAAGGAATATGAAAAATTATTGCCCACAACAAGAGTAATCCCGAACACGAACTCGCGGTTCTACTCGCAAACAGTTTATGCCAATAAATATCTACAATAGTAGCTACCAACGGTATACGTTCTTCTACCCAACAAGCACAGAAGGTTCGAAGAAGGAAAGGGAAAAAAAAATTCGTGTGAAAATAAATTCAAATAGAACAGCCAATCAAATCAACAGCAATTCGTATGACAACAAGTGCCTACTAACAAATCAATTAAATATTGAGAGTATGTGAGTGTACCTCAAAGAAAACACAGCCCACGCTGATTAGTGAATAGCGATAAAACAGCAAAAGTGTATTAGTACCTATATATGGTAGTGTAGGTGAGTTGATTATGTGCTTTAATTCAATATAAGCGAGGAATGGTTGAGACGGATAACATTTCCCCTCAGGGCCCCCGCATGTCGATGGCCTCGATGCCAGTTGGTGAAAACTATGAAGCATAGTCATCACCAAGTGTCATCCAGGTCGTCGACCCAGCTTCAGGTAAACCCGGAAGAAGGACGGAAACAAAACTCAAAGTCGCATCGCCACGAAAGGGAAACTTCTTCAAAAATAAAAAAATTTTGGGGCATCCGCTGTTCAACCACAACTGAGCTACCTTTCGGAAAATCAATCAGTTGAGATGAACAGACGAGAAAAAGAAATGGACGCAGGACATAAACAAAAAAAATAGAATTTCAAAAGCTGGATGGACCATCAGAAGGAACAAGGGGCGCAGTGGCAGGCGGTAACACGCCTGTTACCAGAGACGGTTAAGCCCTTGTACCAACGTCAACTTCCACCAGGAAAATTAAAGAAGATCCTGTTCAAAGACCGACGCAGTGGCAGGCGGTATCATGCCTGATACCAGAGTCGCCGACCCTAGAAACAGGACAAGGATGAACCACTACTACACCTGCACGCATAGCCAAGCGAACACCGCTTGTTAGCAAGCCGTGCAGGTCAGCATGGCTCGAAGCTACTCCAAAACGAAGAAGTTACCGCATGAGAAAAAGGGTAGGCCTAAAAGCGAAGACAAATAAAAATTCACCTAGAATTTGGACAAGGATGCTGAAAAAAAATTCGAAAAAATAGACAAGGACTAAGGCCTCGCGGTACTACCTTAGCCCACAGCGAGCGCTGGGTAAGTGTGGTGAACCATAAACAAAAAAATCAAAAGTTGTCCGTGAAGGCACAAGTGGTACTAAACCAAAAAAATTTAAACTCAGGGTCCGTGTAGGACAGTCAACGGGCTTTAAAAGCTTCGTTGGGCGCCATTTATGTAATAGCATAATGGCGCGACCATTTATTGGGCGCCACTTATGCGAGGTGTCACCCCTGAGCCATAAGCCCTGAAGAGAATGGCCAAGGAGCCAACACCATACATAAGAAATACAACGAAAATCCGGAACTCCTACGCCGGCCACACGGAGTTATCTAGCTCGCCGGAGGGGTCGTGGGGTGTGTGGCCGGGGCTTACCGAGGCTGGTTCACCACTTACCTGTACTGGGGCAACTTTGACCTTCGCCCATCGTTCTCCGGTCGTCGCCTGAGCCGCGTCAAACCCTGAAAAGAAACGATCCCCCCTCAACCATTCCACAAACAAAAAATCTAACGCATGGACATTCTATTCTTTATAAACATTTAATTGTCCCAAACAAACAATACAATGAACAATCATCAACCATAACATTTATTATTTATCCTTGTCAGCTATGAATTTAACCGATCAAACTCAACTAAATTAAGGTTTCATTATTACAGGTACCTATGTATGAAGCTCAAGATAAAAAAAAAGAAAAACGCGCAGTACTGGCCAATACTCCTCGTCTTGTACAAATGTTATTTCAGTCAACAGAAACTCTTAGGGGAAGAACAAATTTATTTCCCGTTCGCAACAAGGAACAACATGTTTCCAACAAGGAACACAATAAATGCTCAAACAATTATAATTACGATTTACGTTAGTATTATTTACCTTTAAAATTAATATTAGTAATGAATCAAATAATGTACTATAAATGTTAATATTCGAATATTAAAAGTATGTAATAAAATTACTACCACCAAAATTAAAACGACTACACAATAAACAATGTACCATAGTTAAAACATAACACATCTGGAGTCCCACATCTGACGTCCCTCACTGAAGATTGCACCGCCAGGTATTTTTATTGCGCTGAATAGCCTTTCAATCTTGTTCAATCAATAGCGACTAACCACAACACAAGTTAGACAATTTTCTGTTTAAATAAAACCAGTCACTTAGAGTCCATAGCTATGAACTGTCAATTTAATAATTTGGTACTTCGTTCTAGTTATGAAGCTCAAAATTGTTTCTGGGGGTTGTTCAGCAGGCCAAACCACCAATTTACTACTAACTTTCTAATCTTGTTTTCCCAATATTAGGGTGATTTACAAAATCTCAAATTTAAATCACAATGCACAAATACCTTAATCTCTCTTCTCTTCTTGAGTGCGCCAATATAATTACCAATATTAATTACCAATATCGACCTTCCTACAGGAACTTTCATCCGTGTGCCAATACAAGTATGTTACGTTGTGGATTCACCAGCCAACTTCCATTCCAGGGCCTCACCTATTACGCTCCCATCAGGTAGGTTGCCAAATTGTCTTCAAATGGGACTAATTAGCGATGAAGTTCGTTGCTTATTAGTTGAGGAAATATTCATATCTCATGGACACCAATCGATTCTTTTTTTCTCTGCTCCCTTCTACCAGCAAAATCAACGTATTTTCACTAATCACGAATTATCGTCGCGATGGTTTATATTTAACATAAAGGGATGATATTTATCTTTATCATACTACCACGAATTTGCACTTTATTCGGTATAGTTTATCCAAAATAGTTTTAGCAATACAACACCAAAGATTACAGGAAAAACAAGTCTTATATTTTCGCCACCAATTATCTACACAGACCTCCTATTTACTTCACTATCTTTTCGGCACTCCATCTTCCTTCCCAAAAAAACTCATTCCCGTTCAATTATTTTTTTTCTCCCTCGCCTACTCTTTGTTTTCTTTTTTTCAAATTTCCTTTTCCTCCAAAGTAATTCACAGTAAATTTCCCCTTGCCTACAGGGTGATTCTCAAACTAAATTCCCCAATTAAAATAAATTTCCCAACCGACCGTTACAATGTTTCAAAAGGCTGTCGAATTTATATTCCTTTTTCTTTTCTTGTGAATAGTTGTACTCAATTAAGAAGAAGATTTTAGAGCTCTCCACCTTTTTTACTTTTGAGTTTCTTTTTTTTGTAATAAGAGTAGCCAAAAGGACAGTTTTCTTTGGTTTTATTATATTACTTTTTAATAATAAATTTTAATATAAGAACCCGAGTTTATTTTCGTGAAATAGTTTTTTTTTCACAGGTAGTGATGGGCGGCATTCCAGATGACACCAAGTCAGATAATGTAGCTGTTACTGTTACTTCGATGCTGTTAAAGGAAGTGAATTTATCTGACTTGTGGGCTTTGGATGTACTCGGTATCACCGATCCAGCAGAAAAGAAACGCAAGGCAGAGTTACAAGCGGAAGCAGACGAGCACTTTCAAAAAACAGTGGCAATTGATGAAGAAGGGAGGTACATATGTAGTTAGTTTACCTTGGTTATCAGGTCATCTACCCCTACCCATCAATTATAATATCGCATCGAAAAGATTAGAGGTTCTTGTAAGAAAACTTAAGGCTAAAAATCTTCACGATAATTACAATGAAATCCTTCAAGAGTGGGTGCGAGAAAATGTTATTGAGGAAGTTCCTGCCAATGAATTTGACACGTCAGCACATCATCTGCCACATCGGCATGTGATAAAAGAAAACAGCACGACGAAGTTACGCCCGGTTTTCGACGCGTTTGCCAAAGAGAAGAATAGTCCAAGTCTTAATAATTGTGTAGAAAGGGGGAGGAATTTAATAGAATTAATACCCTCAGTTTTGACAAAATTCCGATTAGGTCAAATTGGGGTTGTCGCGGATATCAAAAAAGCATTTCTGGGATGGCATGAGAGGTTTTGTCATCAAAACGTCAAACATTGTGTAGAGATTTTGAAAAGGAATGACATTAAATTTAATGGAAGTGCTGATAGTCCCCAATGTGAGGGATGCATTATGGGTAAGCAACATAGGTTACCATTTGATAGATCGCAGACAACTACAAATTATCCGGGGGAAATATTGCATGTGGATGTGTGTGGTCCTATGGAGGTTAGTTCGATTGGTGGATCAAGGTATTTTTTTCTAATAAAAGATAATTATTCGCATTATCGAAAGATTTACTTTTTGAAAAATAAAAATGAAGTTGTGGAAAGATTAAGTGAATTTATATTGCAGTTTGAAAAGAATACCGGTCATTTAATAAAAACAATACGCTCTGATAATGGTTTAGAAATACAGAATAGGGAAATAAATAAAATGTTGTCGAAATATGGTATAAAACATCAACTGACAGTACCTTATACACCGGAGCAGAATTTTAAAGCGGAGCAGGAGATGAAATTAGTAGAAGATCGACATCAGGATTTTTAATAACGTTGAATAATACACCAATAGACTGGTTTTCCAGAAGACAGTCCATTGTTACCTTATCAACAGCTGAAGCAGAATATGTAGCTGCAGCAGAAGGAGTTAAGGAATTAATTACTATAACGAGAATTGAAAAAGAAGTTGGAATCATCAATGAAGTAATAAAACTGAATGTGGATAATCAGTCAGCAATTCGAATGGTGAAAGATGAAGCAGCCCATCGAAGAACAAAGCACATAGATGTCAGATACCACTTCATCAGGGAATGCAATGGAAAGATTTTTGATATTGGATTTAACTAAGGACAAATTTGAAAATATTAAAAATAAATTAAACATTAGGAGGGAGTGTTAACATATAGAATTAATTTAACGACAACTTGAAGTAATGTATAATTTTATACTAGAAGGTTGGTAGAATTGTTTTGTGTTGATTTATAAGGTTAGGTTGTGAAATTGAAATATGTAATCTTCTTCCTCTTGCGTAGTACTAAATATTGGATGCGTGGTAAAGTGTAAAAGCGCAGTGGAAATAAATTTAATATAAATAAAGTAAAACAAAGTAATCGGTGTTTTATTAAAAGTAAAATAGAAATTACAAAAATAATAAATATATAGTGTCAATTTATTTTGTTTGTAGAACTGAAAGTAATTTCCCAACAGAGGAAATCGAAATGATTTTTGAAGATATTGATGATCCAATAGCTTCAACGTCGACCGATAATTCATGGAGAGACTTTACACGTGAAAGAATAAATGAAGAAAGTGCTTCTTCAATACTATCTGATAAAGGGAGTCCCATATCAGCTAAAAAACCCAAGAAGAACTCCAGTGATGAAAATTTTCAAAAGTTTTTAGAAGATTTAATAAATAAAAACAAAGGTGAAAAGAAAAGAAAAAGAAAATGTGCTCAAATTAATAGGACTTTGCCAAACACATGAGTGTTTATGCGTCGTATAAAAGACCAGGGGTGGCAGCACGTAAGTCGTTTCAATCGACTTCTCCATATAAAAATTCAAGATTTTTGTATGGAGAAGTCGATTGAAACGACTTACGTGCTGCCGCCCCAGATTTGAAAGATCTTGCATTAAAAAATATAGCAAAAGAGATGAACATGACTTCTGACGAAGTTAAGAGAAAATTTAAATCGTTGCGATCAACATATTTAGCTGAAAGAAAAAATGTACAAGCGTCCAAAAAGTCGGGGACGGCTTTTGTTCCGGAGAGCTGCCTAAAAAGGTTCAATGACCGGATTACAGCAAAATTCAATGTGAAGGAAAACAATATCTACTTACGATATGTATATGATGACCTTTGTATATATTAAAACGACGCCTCTCCATTAACAAATATTATAAGCTAAAATTAAATTAACTAAAATTAGGGAAAGTGATTTTCTTACCTCATTTAAAAGCAATCCAAAATAAAATTCACTTAAACTAAACAAACAAAAACACTCGAATATAAAAACCCCATGACAAATTAAATTGTCAAAATCAGCTGTCTTGGACAACCATATCACCAAGGGCTGCATTATCTCCGATATCGTAATATCGTAACACCCTGTGGAGAGAGCCTAACCGCTAGGCACAGGATATCGGAGAGGGTCTCCCGAAAAACTACAAGGACAAAAAGGTCAAACCGATCTTCCCAAAAAATTCTCATTGGGATGAGTTGGCCGTTTTCCCACTTTCCGTTGACCCACGAAAGAAGAAAGACGTCCACGAAATTTGCAGCCCTTGGTGAGTGAGTCGTATAACATTATCAATTTTTTTATTACAGACTATATAAAAAAGGGGAAGAAAATCGCGTTCCCTAACAAATCAGTGATTTTCAGTTATTTAATTTTCATTTTCTTTTGCCGAAATTGAATAAAATTTGTAAGCATAAAAGGTTTAAAAGTTTTAAGTTTTGTGAATTTTAAAATTTATTGAATTTTACATTTATAACATTGCATAAACAGAGGCGAATTATAAACTTTTGTATAAAAACAGACTAGAGCGTTTGATTTGTGAATTTAAACCATTTTTTTTACAAGATCGAGGTTGGCATAGGTAGGAAGCCGGCATACTCGAGACGGCGGTAAAATTTCGGACCCAGGATCGAAACCAGGAGCAAAAGGGCATTCCGTTAGTGGCAAACTTTGTTTTTTTCTTTTTCTCATTTTTTTGATATTTTCAGTTTTTCATTACTTTTAAAAAGGATAATTTCCAGGGCAGAACAAACCCGAAAAAACAGCTATTAGTCCAGTTGCCAGAGTCAAATTTAGACTGAAAGCCAGCACAAAATGTGATATCGCTGAAAATTGGGTCATAGGTACTTTTTGGGGTGTAGAACACAATAAAAAAACCTTTGCTGCTCTAAAGTGTATGCTAACTTCACAATTTCGAAAACAAATTCGAAAATGTGGTTTTCGTGTTATATCTCGAAAAAGAAAAAAAAGTCGAAAAACTAATTACACCACGTGAAAGAGCGGAAAATTCTACTAAAAGCTATGTTATAACTTATTAAAAAATGTTTGTTTATTATTATAAAAAATTATTACAAATAAGAAAGCGAGTTCGAAAATTTGACGCGCGCCAAATCCCAGAATTCAAATATTCAAGCGAGGCGTTCGGGGAAAAACTGAAATATCTTTGCCTAAAATCCACCAAAAACAAAAAATAAAGAAAGCATTTTAAAGAGGACACTCTAAGCTTTTTAAGGAAGTCATTAGTTTTTAATTTTATTGTTTTTTTCTCATAGAAAAGTTGACCGGAAGTTATAATTTCTAAGATTTTCACTGATTTTTATAAAACTGATTCCTGCAACTTAAAGTTAAGCCTAAAAAATTGTTAAATATATAAAATGAAAGATAAAATCCTGAGCTTTAAGAATATATTATTCATTTTTTGATTAAACATTCAGGTTAAAAGCAAACATTAATTAAAAACACGTTAAAAACAAAGAACATTCTTTGAAATATCATGAAGAAAAAAGACGCGCGTAGCGACGCCGGCAGCTGTGTTTTTGGAGCGCGTCTTTTGCTGCTGTCTTTATTATTGCGCAGCAAAACAAACATGGCTTCAAAAACACTCATTGCTGCCGGCGTCGCTGCGCGCGTCTTTTTTCTTCATGATATTTCAAAGAATGTTCTTTGTTTTTAACGTGTTTTTAATTAATGTTTGCTTTTAACCTGAATGTTTAATCAAAAAATGAATAATATATTCTTAAAGCTCAGGATTTTATCAAATCGAAACTGAATGCACAGGCAAATAAAAGGGTTTATGATGCGAAGCAAATTGTTGTAATGACACTGGTTTCGTTTGGTTCACACGAAAATAATAATAAGGAAATCTGAAAAAAAAATAAAATAAAATTGAAGATTGAAATAATGAAATTGTTTATAATTTTTAGACATGAAATTGATTGGAATATCCATACCGAAATTCGATTATGCGGTATATGGGGAAAACTGTGGTCATGAATGGAGAAACTGGCTGCGTGCCTTTGAGTCCTGCATGAAAGCGCATCGTGTCTTCGACGATGAGCAGAAAAGCGATATGTTGCTGCATCTTGCGGGTCGAAAAGTGCAAGAGCTGTTTGCCACACTACCCGAAATGGTCACTAGTGATGCAAATCGAGGACCACTGGCTAGTGGATATGTGCCGCAATTGAACACATACGAACTCACGGTGTCAAAACTGAATGAATTTTTCTTGCCAAAGAAAAATTCAACATACGAACGGCACATGTTTAGAGCCATGCAGCAAGAAGATAATGAGAAAATCGGTTTTTTCCGCACTCAAGCTGAGCGATGCGATTTCGGAATGAATTTGGAAGAAAACATTAAAGACCAAATCATCGAAAAGTGCCTTTCGATCAAGCTGCGTCGCGAAATGCTGAAGAAAGGCGATGCACCACTTGACGAGATATTGAAATTGGCCAAAGTTTTCGAAGCGGTCAATGAACAAGAGAAATCGTTCGGCAACAATAAGCCGCAAGCGGCCCATGAAGAAATAAACAAAATCGAAGTAAAACCGACAATGAAACGAACACAACAAAACGATTTCAAATTCGAATGCTACCGTTTCGGATACAACGGTCATCGTTCAAATGACGCAAAATGTCCAGCAAAAGGAAAAACATGTCATAAATGTGGCGGGCGCGATCATTTCGGAAAGAAATGTCGTTCTAAGAAACGCATTCGACCATTTGAAGGAAACTTCGCGAAAGCAGACGACAGTGAGAACACTGGAGAATTGTCCAAATTGGAAGAGCCCGTAGCAAAACGTCAACGAACCGAAACGGTAAAATTTGTTGAGGAAAACAACGAATACATATTTTGTATCGATGCCAAAAACGACAGCGATGAAATTGTATGCGAAATCGGTGGGCAAAGCGTGAAAGCTATCATTGATTCTGGGTCGAAGTACAACTTGATGGATAACGAAACATGGCAAAAACTGAAAACGATGAAAATCGTGGTTTCGAATCAGCGCAAGGAAACTGATAAGATGTTTAAATCGTACGGCGACCACGAATTAACCATCGTGGGTGTTTTCGAGGCAATCATAAAAATCTCTGAACGAAGGGCGACAGCCGATTTCTACGTAATTGGAGAAAAAGGAAAATGTCTAATCGGCAAGGAAACAGCAATGCGGCTCGGAATACTCAAGATTGGTTGTGACGTCAATCAAGTCGAAAGTGATGACACTGAAACAGCTATCATGAGTAAGATCAAAGGTGTGATTGTTGATATTCCGATTCGAAGCGACGTCAAACCCATTGTGCAGCCATATGGCTGCATATATATATCGTCGTGTTCCAGTAGCGCTTGAAAAAGCTGTCGACGACAAAATTGATGAATTATTGGAACAAGGTATCATTGAACGTGTCAAGGGCCCATCAAAATGGTTCGAACGTGAAAATCACCCCTTGCCGACGATGGAAGATTTTTTACCGCACATCGGAAAAGGAAAAGTTTTCACGAAATTGGATGTGAAAAACGCTTTCCATCAGGTCAATGAGTAATCTTTAAATTATTTTATTTAATTTTCTTTACTTGGTAAATTCAACTGAAAAAATGTTATTTTTATGATTAAATTTTCATTAATTAAGTAGATAAGGTAGAAGGAAAAAAAAGAATTTGATTAGAAGTATTTAACAAAAGAGACATGTAAAATGGATTTGCCACGTAGGAAAAAAATTAAGGAAAAATTAATAAAGAAACAAAGTGTAAAAAGAACAAGAAGAATATAGTTTTATTTCGATTACAGGTGGAAATATCTGAGAGTTCGCGAGAAATTACGACATTTATCACACGAAAAGGACTGTTCAGGTACACACGCCTGATGTTTGGAATAACCTGCGCACCTGAATTGTTTCAGAAAATCATCCAACAAATACTAAGCGGATGCGAGGGATGTCTGAATTTCATAGATGATATTATTGTGTATGGAAGCACACAAACTGAGCACGATGAAAGATTGAGCATAGTGCTCAATACATTAAAAGTATACAATGTGCAACTGAACGACGACAAATGCATATATGGAGCAACGGAATTGAAATTTTTGGGTCATATGTTGTCAGCAAAAGGCGTGTCACCAGACAACGAAAAGCTGGATGCCATCAAGAAATTTCGTGAGCCAATTACAGCAGAAGAAGTGCGGAGCTTTTTGGGTTTGGTGAATTTTGTCGGGAAATTTATTCCTAATCTCGCTACAATGACCGATCCGCTGCGACAGGTGACAAGAAAAAGTGTCGCGTTCGATTGGGGCCCTCCACAGCAACAAGCATTTGCTAAATTGAAAGAATACATGTCCACGGATATGATCCTTGGCTACTATGACGTCAACGATAAAGCACAATTAATTGCAGACGCAAGCCCAGTCGGCCTAGGTGCTATTTTGATTCAGATAAACGAATGTAACGGTCGGCATGCCGAGGGATCAAATTTTCGTTCACCACACCCCCCCTCTACACTAAAGTAATAAGCCCTGTCCCAGAAGCCGCTCAGAAAAATTCGTTATTAATTGCCGCAATTTACCATTGCTAGGCGATGGACCTGACCCCAACGAACTTTAAAGAATCCCTCGTTACACCCTGTAATCCCATCTATTTCCCCTTATTGGTCTCTTCTCTAAATAATTCTTATCCACTGTTTTATTGCCCACGCGACACCTTTCCCCATGGACGCCTCGAACGGCGTCATGTCCCTTGACCAATGGGAGCACGGCACCAGGCATATTTCCAGAAAAAAACGCGCGTCACTCAGTTATTTGGTATGTGTAGGATAGGGAAATGGGATGAGACCATTATCCATCTCTTCCATCCCACACAAATTATTCTGCAATTCTTCTATGCTCGCGCCAACGCATTGTCCTAAAAAGGCGAAGTTCAATAAAATCACGCAAAGGAAGCCGTGACCTTTTCGTGGTGTGCGACACTGTGGTCGGGGGGAAACAAAAAAAAAGCTTTGGACGAGTTGCGTGGTTTCTTGGGCAGTCGGGTCGAGACAGTGAACTAAAGCAGTCACGCGGATGTAAGGGCCGCAGATTTAGCTGCGTACCCATATTTTTTTGAGATACTCATCTTATAAAACTCGACTGTTGATTAGTTTGAAAAAAAAAACGTAAACGTTACGAAAAGTAAAATCCGAAAAAAGGAAGCGAATCAACAAGATGGCGGGTCGAAAGTCCAACTTGGAACAATTAACAGGAAATGATAATTTTGCTGGATGGAAGGTGCAAATGTTAGCCGTACTGGTTAAAAATAAATGCAAAAAGACGATTGTTCAAAAATTATCCGACGGCGATGAACAACAAGAAAATGCATACGGACTAGTAATTGAATCAATAGCCAGTACCATTTCCGAATACACAAATGTACACGACGTGTGGCGTGAAATCAGTTAATTTACATTTAATTGATACTAATAACCTGAAAAATGATTATAACAAACATCAATATTGAGGACGAGAGAACCAGAGAGTGCACCAAGAGAAAATTGAAAACAAGATTGCGAGGTTGTAAAACAAAAACCTTTTCAAATAAAATATTTTTTATTTTTTTATTTTTACATTATTTGTTGTATATTATATCTTCCTCCTTTTAGAGGTAGGGGCCCAATCCAAATGTTGCAGGTCTTGCAACAGTATCTCCAGCTCTGTCCTTCGTTTCCTTTTGGTGGTGGTGCTGCTGCATCCCTCCTCAGATAGGATCTGCTCCTCCTTCACAACATGGTCTGCATCCATGGTCTGCTCACGACATCCATTGTCTGCATCTGTGGTCCACTCACGACGTTCAGGATCGATTGCATCTTACTCACCCACCTTTCTGGGAGTAGGCGCGCCTGCATCTCTAACATGGGCGCGTGGCAATTTTCAACATGTTGAGCACCGCTGCAATCAAAATGTCATTTGTTCACCGACGCAACAAAACAAACCTATAAAATGTGGCAATATTCATTGAGTTGGTTGGTGGGTTCAACATTCTCACCAAACATTTTGAAAGGTGAATGCTATATAAAGTTATAAAGATGGCGATGAGGATGGACGACTTTAGCGATGAATCTTGTAAGTTTTAATAATTTGTTATTTTATGTTGCTAATTTAAAGTTTTTAATTGTGGGAGTTTTAATTAATTTAATATTTCAGCATTTAATGATGAAGTGCAAGGAAATTTAGATGAAATATTTGGATCAGATGAAGAGGATTTTGGTACGTCATAATTTCCTAAGTTTACCTTTTATGCTTGTTAATTAAAATAACATACGTAGATTTGTATACATGTAAGTACATTGAAATTGTAGGTACCCCAAGTAATAAAAATAATGGGTCAAACGGAAATAAATTTAAATGGACGTATCAAAATACTAAACTAATGATCACTTATCGATTTAAACGGGAAAAGAAGTTTGCTACACCAAATTGTAAAAAGATAAAAATTTGGAATTCTTTAGCGAATGATATGTTTGCAAAGCACGGCTATCAAGTTTCAGGTTACGAATGTGACCAGAAATATCGAAATATGATGCAAACATATAAAAAAATAAAGAAAAACAGAAGAAAAGTGGCGAAGGCAAAATTATTTGACAATTTTTACCGTAAAAAACCAAGCATAACTCCACCAAAGGAAATAATTGGAACAACAATACCCAGTACAGAAACTGAAAACGAAATTAACAGCGATGTTGAAAATGAATATGGATCTAAAAAAAATAAAAAAGATAGATTGGAGACAAAAATATTTCGAAAAAAAAAATGAACGCAAAAAAAGAAGATACAAAAGGAAAAGAAACCCAATGGATGGAACAAAAGGAGCTTGAAAGACAGAGGACAGCAGCTCTTATGGAGTTAACCAAAGCACTGTCAGAACATAATCAAATTAAACTTAGAGAAGTTTCCCTAAATGTACATTGATCATTTTTGCAGTAGTGCGTTTTTTAAGCCGAGATTGGCATTAGTATTTTTTTATAAGCCAAAGAATATGCTTGTTTTTTAGAACTTATTATTATTTTGTTTTAATTGAAATTAATTAATTGCAAATGTTAAGTTTCAGAAATATATTTGTCTTTGAGAAAAATTAAATAAAGAAATCGTTTATAATAAACACAACTGTTTTCTTTATTATGAAAGTCAATACTCAATAATAATATGTAAATGTTATCAATAAAATATTTTTATGTCGCATGAGATAAACTAGTATTCCTATTAATTAATTCAGCGATCTCCTCTCGTTTACTTATTCCTTCTCGAGTGTTTTCATCGCATGAGACAGAGTTATCCATAGAATCGTTATTGCATTGATCCAATTCAAATTCGCCTTCGTTATCAATGTCGCTATATGTTATTATTATATTATGTAAGATGCAAGCAGTAATTATAACATGTTTTGCATGTCTTAAATTAAGGCAGTGCAAGTATTTTAATCTTCGAAATGTATTTTTAAGTTTACCAAAAGCTTGCTCTATTTTAACTCGGGTGCGGCTCAACGTTGTGTTGAACAACTTTTGTTTTGGATTCAAATGCCCATTGTCGGTATATGGTTTCATTAGAAACCACTCTAAGGGGTAAGCATTATCTCCTAATAAATGTTATTTATTACCAAATAAATGATTATATTTTAAAATGTCGAATAATGGGGATGACTTCCACACTCGTGCATCATGCACTGAGCCAGGCCATCCAACGTATACGTCCATGAATTTTAAATTAGCGTCACAAACTCCTTGCAAAACAACCGAATGGAATCCTTTACGATTGTAAAATGAATTATCATTCTTTCTACCTGGTATGGCAATGTGAGAGCCATCAATGCATCCCACTACATCAGGAAATCCATTTCTCAAATTCGCAGGCTTTTACTGCCATCTCATCGGCTTCAGGCCATTTTATATAATTTCGTCTTTTCGTATACAATATATAAAATATATCTCTAAATATTCTGCGAGTGGTTCCACGATCTAAACCAAATCTTAACGATTAGATAGCAGAAAATTAAAAAAAATTAACACTTCATGAAATATCATTGAATACCTGTCTCCAATACTTCTAAATGACTCCTGATTACTTATGGTCCATAGAGATATTAACAATGCTGTTTCTATATCCACTTTAGGCCTTCTTTTGCTTTCCCAGGAGCTTGCGAGTTCTTCCATTAAAATCTGTAATAATTACTTACTATTAAAAACAATTGTACCTAAATACTTATTTAGTTTTATTTACATTAACTGATGTCCTTTTTAATCGAAAGTGAGCCTGAAAATCCATGTCGGAATAATTTCTGACAACACATTGCACGCATTTTTCATTTTTTTCCTTTTTTCAGGTTACATTAACATTTTTTCTTCTTCATCACTACTTGTGCTGCTGCTACTCTCAAGGCATAACAAACTATTAGAAGTTGAATTAAGGTTTTGCATTATTGCTTCAACCATAATATCTTCTAATAAATTCATTTTTTACGTTCAACTATACGCGTGGCTTTATTCAACATTTATTAAAATTTACTGTCACCGATATCAAAACCAAATTTCACCAACTTTCGGTTTGAGGTGAAACCTGGTCAATTTAAGGTGTTGAACACGTTAAATATTGCCACGCGCCCAAGGTCCTCTCGATGGTGCGGTTTATAAGCATAAACCTACACATTACATTACAGCCTTCTTCTTCAGCTCCGCATTTTGGAATTGTGCCATCTGGTCGTTAAATTCCCTAAGGATCCTCCTTTGGTCTGCAACTGTCCAAGTCCATGTCCATGCTCCTGTTGCTTCTGCTAGCAGGCTAGATGTTATGATTCTTCTTGTCCAGAGCATAACTTTTATATACCAACCTCAGCATGTACGACCGCTATTACAGAAACGAGAAAGAAATGCAAATGTCAATTGTAACTATTCAAATAAATTAGCAGACACTTGCAGCTGCGATCAGATCATGTGCATTTGAATGCAAGTAGCTACATGTATCAAGCTAAGTAACGGGAACATAGACTTGAAGAAAAGCCAGAAGCACGATTGTTAATCTTGATCGCAGTTGCAAAAGCCCGCGAAATCTGTGTTCCTGTTACTTCGCGTGATAGATACAGCTACTTGCATTCGCACATGATCTGATTGCAGCTACAAGAGCCCGTTTGTTTTTGTTTTGTTTTGCGTTTTTTGCTCATTTCGCAGATGTCGCAGAAATGAAATTATTATCTAGCTAAGAAATGCAGATGCCAACCGAACCAATTAAAATAATATTGCAGGCGAGTTCAACTTCCAAAGATTGAAACAAGTCGCATTAATAATTAATTGTGATGACACAAGCATTTATACACCTAAATCTGTTTTTACCCGAACTTTTTTTACGCGAATTTGATTTAACGCGATTGAAGAAAAATATTTCATATCTTTTTTACGCGACTTAATTTGATTTAATGAGATACAAAAAATTTTAATTTCAAACAATTTTTAGTAAAACAAGAAGAACTGACTGAAAACGGTGCTTAAGCTTTAAGTCAAGAACTCAAGCCGTTCTTGTAAACATAATAATTGTCCGTTTCGGGTTGCATGTGTGCTGGTACGCATTACCCTAACCAGGCCTCTATACCCAGTCTACCGATTACAATAGGTATTCGCACGCACACTGCAATTTTATGTAAACCTATTAGAAAAATATCTCAAACAATACTTCGGGTGATGGTCTATGTAACTACAATAGCAGCTTTTGGGGATCCCCCTAATTATATGTTACGGTCGGCTGTCCGAGGGATTGATTGATAAGAGAAGTTAATAGCCTCGCCGAAAAACCGTTAAGAAATTCGTCATTAATTGTCGCAATCCTTGCCAGGAAATAAAAAAGCACCCAAACCAAACGAACTTTAAAGAAAATTTCTCGTTTACCTCTTGTCAACCCACCTTTTTCCCCTTTTTTTAGGCCTCCTTTGAATAATTTTTATCTACTGCCTTGTTGCTCACGCAACACCCTTCCCCATGGACGCACCGGACGGCGTCATCCCTTGACCAATGAGAGCACGGCATCTGGCCATTTTCCAGAAAAAAACGCGCTTCACTTAGTTTATTTGGTATGGGTAGGACAGGGAAATAGAATGAGACCATTATCCACCTTGTTTAGTCCCAAACCTAAAATGAAAAAAACATATTAAAAATTTAAGAAAACAAACAAAATCTTACGATTATACTTACCTGAAATGAATTATTCCAAAAATTAAATATTGAAGTAAAATAAAGTTGAAGTTCCCTGAAAATAAAAATGAATTTAATTATAAAATAAGAATCAAAACAAATCATTGCAGCTGAATTTAGCAATGATTTTCGAGTACATAAGAAAAAACAACAACAAATACAAGGAAAAGTAGCAACATAAATATTTCATAAACAAACATATTTTAGTAGTTTCACATGCAATTTACCTTTAGGGCATGTCATAAAGGAAACATTATCCAATTTATACGTGCAATTTGAGTCGAATTCCGCGTATAAATTGATAATTAAAACACCTAATGACAGGTGTAAACAAATGCAAGGAAATTGGCAAATTTCTATTTCTAACATAATTTCTTGCATGAACTACCACCGAAAACATTAAAACAACACTGTATGAGTATATTGACACTAGACTTACCTGAATAATACCATCAGCACCTGAAAAAACGCGAAAAACACACTCGCGACTTCGCGAAATTTACCGCGGCGATTTAAACGTCAAAAACAACTGACACTCATGTTGTGAGAAGTCAAGTTAATATAAAATTCGATGGCGAATTCGATGGTGATGCCAGAAATGGATATTTATTTCACAAATAAAAAGATATTTAAATTTATTTAAATTCTAATAAATAGCATTAGAGGAAAAGAGAAAATGAAAATTGCCATTTAGAGCGGGACAAACATAGAAATGCCAATAACCATTTTCGAAATTGGCGATCACCATACAAATCAAATTGATGCAAGCATCATATGCTAATGGCAAAATTACAATGTTTCTTGAAAAATGAAATAGAAGAATATATAGAAAAGGTGTAACGGTCGGCTGTAAAACCAATGTCGGGAAGGAAAAGAAATATCCCCCATTTTAATCTTCGGTCATATTCGCCTCAACGGCATTATAAATTAACCGGTCGAATAAACCCTTTTCAACCCTTCACTTTCATACATTTCCCATTTCATTGCATCTAATTTTTATTTATCACATAGACAAATCTTCTCGCATCAAACAATATTTTCGGAACTTTTTATTTTTACCTAAATTGCGCACGCCTATGAATTCGCCCGTGGTTAAATCCCCACCCACACATAGATATCAGCCCAGAAAATTCTATCAGGTAGCAGCGCAGCCAATCCAAACCTTTTGCGCAAAAATTAATCGCATGACGCCGAGGCACACATGGAAAGAATGTAGGTAGCCTGTATCATGGACAGGGATACATAGACAAATGCCAAGAATGCAAGCGCTTCCTCTGTCGCTATCACCCCACAAAAAACCACGCTTCACCATATAAGGAAACGAATCTAATGGGAGAGAGGGTCTCGAAGAAAAAATAGCGAAGTTTTTTTAAGAGTAAAGCGAGTGGTAGGCGGCAGAAAGCCGACGACTGTGCGTGAATAAGGTCTCTTTTTTAGTTTGGTCTCCAGAGTGATATATAAGAACATAAGTTTTTGGTGGCGTGAAGACCGCGTCTTTATTTTTCAAAAAAAGAAAAAACATCGCAGAAAAAGATTCTTATTAAGAAACATCGGTTGATATTGCTCCTCCTTGAGTGTAGTTTTCTGTGCGGGCTGATTAATTAGTAAAAAAAATCGGAAATTTTCGATTATCAGGTGGATTAAACGGTCGGACATTTTGTGAAATGTAGTGATTGCCTAGTGTGGTAACTTCAATATCCACGTGGACCGGTAGACCAGGAGTTTATGGTTCATCAAGAAAAAAAATAAAAGAAAAAGGTAACCCATTTCTAGTAACTAATATATCCCGCGTACAGCCATCCGTCGAATGATGGATCAGGAAATTATACACGCTTTTCGTGAGAACCGTGGAATTTGAGCAACTAGCTGTATTTCGATTTTCCGACTTTAAAATTAACGGCGCTAGTGCAATTTTTAAGCCAAACAAGTGAACGTTTTTTTTTCTCCTGCATGGAACGGTTGAAGGAACAGTAATTGATCAAAATAATAAAGAAAAAATGGAAAAAGAAGTTCTTAAACTTTTGCTATTGTTAAACTTCTCTCATGTTATTCTAAGTGATTAGGTAATAACTGAAAAAGAACTGTATACCCAGAAAAGAAAATTTTTTATAAAAACAAGCAGTTGTTATATGTAATCATGCATGTTTATTGAAACTCAATGAAATTTTTTTATGTTATATTTAAATATGTATATATTTTTGTTGATTTTCTTTACTTTTTAAAACAGAAAGGAAAAATTTTATTTGTTGATTATTAGCAATAGAAAAAAAAGGAAAAAATGTAAATGAATGATCAAGTCGATGAAACAAAGGTGGCCACCCTGAAAAAGAATAAAAATTAAAAATATTATAAAATAAAATAAAAGGAAAATGTAAGTAGTACTAAGATAAAGTTATAAACCATTCTAATTTTTATAGAAAAAAAATAATAAAAGAGAAGAAAATTTTATCAAAAGAAAAGAAATAATAATAACATTAAATAAAGAACAGTAACTTAATAAACATACACCCGGGATCCGAAAAGAAGATAAAATTTGAAATTGAACTCCGAGCTTTTAACATTTAGTTAATACCCTTAGTATCAGTAAATTTTATTTCCTTCTCCCGTCTAGAATGTATTTAAGTTTAATTTATGCGACAAATATTATACAAATTCCAAATTAACTCACTTAGTTCTTTTATTTCATCACGTTGGAAATTTTTTTTTTTGAAAGAAAAGAAAATATAAAAAAATTTTAATTCTTGATGGGCCATTATCTACAGCTGGTCATGTAAAGGTAAGGATAGGTGGAGCGGGGCATGGATGTCAGTGTGGAGGCTGAGAGTCTCTCACTTAATAGTAAGTACTTTTATGGGTTAAATTCTTTTTAAGGGCTTTCAGCAACGACTGCGGCACCCGCATGCCTGTATTACAATAACCTCCCTTCCCTCTCTCGATGGCCCAGGACTGGTCTCCTATCGCTTTTTTTTTGCTTTTTTTCTCATGTAAGTGGCACGAATTTGTTTAGGTTGTTATAACTGTCACCTTTCAGGTGACATTCGGCGAGCTGGCAAGTGCATCGCTATTCGTGACCACTATGAGTGTAGAGGAGACACTTAAGATTTTTTTGGCGATACTCTTCCTATCGGACCATCCGTCAGCCACCCTCATTCGTCATGAATATCCCCATCCCACATTTTTTTTTGTGATTTGTCTTATATGGCCCGGAGTGGCAAAATTCCCAGTTCTTCGTGCCATACGAGCACATAATATTCCTCGACAGTTAAATATTACACTGCAAGCATAAGTATGTCCTAAATGGATAACATTAAACATGAGCGAGGAAGAGAAGCAAGCGGCTAAACGATACTTTTATGAAAAAGCCATATTCCCGGTGTCATTATGTGCGTAGATGGCACACACATTAAAATTATCAAACCAGCTGAGCATAATAGCCCGCACCTTTTTTATAACAGGAAAGGATTTTACAGCCTAAACGCTATGATTGTAAGGACAATAATGTAATACATTTTTGTTTTAAAATATTTAATTTTTTTAAGATTTGTGACCATAAGCAACGTATTCGTTACGTAAATGCAAGACACCCAGGAGCCAGTCACGACTCCTTCATTTGGAACTCTAGCGATGCCGCTAGATATTTTGAAAATAGTTTTCGCAATGGAGACAGGAATACCCGATTACTTGGTAATTATAATATTTTGTATTTGTAGAATATTGCCCTTTGAAGTATTTTTTAATAGCAAAATCAATATACAATTCTAGAGATATTTTAACTTCCACAAATTAATATACATATTTATGAATTAGGTGATGCTGGTTATCCCTTGCAGCCGTGGCTTCTGACTCCCTGCAGGTCTCCTACAGAAGGATCAGGGGCGGCGCTTTCATAGGTGTAAATGGTGCACTTGCACCGGGCGCAATTGAACGGGGGCGCAATTTCAGAAAATAAGGTGTTTAAAAAAATTTATAACTTTCACAAAAAATTGAAATTTCCGATGACTTCGTTTTCATCTATCCATTTTTATTACACCATATAAGCTCACACAAAGGCAAAAATTATTCCGATGACTCTGTATTGTGTGTGTGTTGCTGCGCCTAAAACTCAAGCGACGGCTCTGATCGACGGTCACAATAATATTCAAAAATAATTGTGATGATAATTTTGTAGGATTAGGTTGAGCAATTCCGTTCCGTATACTTTTGGAACGGCGGGCCTATCCTCTTATTCAAAATTCACCTTGTATTAGCCAGTATAGAATTGAATAGGAAATTTGGAAAGGGATAGACGAGAAAAAAAAACAAAAAAAGGAGAAACGAATTTAGTCAGTCTAGTCGGCATGAATTTTGGAAAACAGCCGGAAAAAAGAACTACGTCCAAAAGGGTTCATAAGTAAGAAATTCTCGAATAAGCATCCTAAAAGCTTGCTGGGGAAAAGTTACCGATGGCAAAAAACCGAAGACTTTTTGGAGAAAAGGGTTAAGATCTGGATCAGTCGAGATAGGTTGCAGGAGCCAGCTGAAACTCCCCAACAGCTTTCCATAGCTTGGGAGTTGAAAGAAGACCAGGACGACACGGGGACGCCATCTCTAGCGAGTCAGATAAGTAGAGTGCGTTGTTTTTGAAGTAGAGTAGGAGTTCAACCGGCATAAGCGCGAAGGACCCATGGCAGCTTAAGGCTCGGGCGTTCTTGCGAGGGGTCTGGGGTTGGCAGTTCGAGGTCCCATTACACTTTTACTAAAAAAGATAACAACAGTTAAAAGGGGGGGGCGGAGATTACGATTTGAGAATCAGTTTCGATAAAACAACCGGTATACTGCACCGGGCGCAAAAAACCCATGCCCCGGCCCTGAGAAGGATCACGAGAAAGTAGATTTAATAAGGGCCATAGTAAGGCACGTTGTGAAGTTGAGAAAACAATTGTCGTTCTCAAAAGTCGTTTCCATTGTCTTTTGGGTGCAAGACAATTGCATTACAGCCCAGAAAAAGCTGTGCAAATTACCAACGTTTGCTGTGCGCTTCATAATATTTGCAAAAATTTTAATGCAGATGACTAATTGTTGGAACCATCAGAACAACCGACAGAGAGAGATGATTTTTCAATAATTGACGAATTGAGCAGCACAAATTCGTATACTGCTCTGAGGCTATTAATGTAAGGAATGAAATTGTAAGGACTTTTTAAATAAAAGAAGAGAATTAAAGATAAGAAAAAAGTTTGCTTTTTTAATTTTCTGTTTTTATATATCTAATAAATAAATATCGAAGAATATAACATGGTAAGTTCAAGCTAAAAAATACTTCGCTAGAAACTTCAGAAAAATAAAATAAATTCAGAATTAACTTAAAATCTAACATTTTATAAAAAAATAAAGCGGCTCTTCGTAAGATATTACACTTTGTTACTTAAACTTAACTTCTATTCAGCTTTCATCTACCTTTCTTTTCAAACTAAAAAATACTTCAAATTCGTTAGAAACTTTAGTTAAATAATATAAATTCAGAATTGACTAAAAATCTAACACTTTATAAAGAAAATAAGCTTCCTCTTGGCAAAATATTACACTTTCTTTAGCTTCTGTTCATATTTCACTTTCTTTCCTAGCTCTATTGCTGTCGTGCTTCAATTTTATATTTTGACGAAGTAAAGACTCCACTTCTTTATTATGTCGAATGGATTCGTCAAGACGGGCTCGGATTATTTTAGTTTGACTTTTCTTTTCATAATAAATTTTGTCTAGTGTCTTGTGGATACCTTTAAAATTATTTGAAAATTCTTTATTAGTAGAATTAGAAGTATTTAAGGCGATTGAAACATTCTCATACAATTCCTCTTGAAGAGAGATTTGTTTTTCCAGCAGCTTTATATGTTTGCTTCTTTCAGTGTCATTTGTGTTTTCTTGCGGTTTTCTTTGGCGTTTCTTGGATGCTACTGTTTCATTAGCTTCGTTATCAGAACAATACTGCAAATGGCACCTATTACTATTTTCTTTATTATTTTCAGAAGTGTCTTCTTCTGTATTCAGAAACTCATCATTTGATTTTCAGTCTCTTCAGAACTTATTTGTTCTATATTTGGTAGCCCAAAACTCATGGTGTTTTTCAGCCCACTAACGCAATTTCTTAAATTAATTAATTCCGCAACATCCTCCTCCAATGGTGTAAGAATTATATTTTTATTTGGTCCACCTCCAGTGCTTCTAATTTCATTTTTTTGTGCTGCTAATTTCTTCTTTATGGACGACTTGAAATCACTCCAAACCTAAAATTTAAAAAAAATGTCAGTCCGTAAATTAAAACTGCTCCTTTGAGATGTAGTTAGAAATGAAATTCCTTAAAATTTTTTCACAGGGGACATATGCTTTGACATAAACTCTTCGATTTGTGAAGAGATCAGAGCAATCAGAAAGCAAACTAAACCTACCTTCTTCCACTCCGATACAGCTTTAATTGGAGGACTTAAACTGTCCAAATCGTTTTTTAAAGAAATCCAAAAATCTCTTTTGCAGGAGACCTTTTTGTCATGTTTCGTGCAATATCAGGATTTTTTTTCATTTCATCCACAAGACGTGAAAATTGTGCGCGGTTTGTTATTTCTTCCTAAAAATAATTTAAATATGTAGTAAAGACAATCAAGTGAAACGTCACTTTTTTCCACTTCGAAACTTTGCGAAAATCACTGACACACAAGGTATCCACAGTGTCTGGCTGTGGAGCATGGGGCACATGCGCAGGCACCTGTCATGTACCCTGCAAACATTACAAGTTGAGATCGAGGTTTTTAAATATTGGCGATGGAAATTTAACTAAAAAATCATATAGAACATTAATTATTAATTTAACATAGTTTTAATAATTTAAAATATTAAAGACTAGTTGATAAAATGTTTGCAAGGTAGTTATGTGATAAATCCACGGGTCTTGCATTTGTTTATCTTCATCATCCACAGTGTCTGTCTGTCCAGGTTATAACAAAAACAACAACCATGCAATAGTTGCACTGCAGCACAGCCGCTGTTTTTGCCGCTCAAGCTGCTGCTGCAGTTTTTGTTTTTGTTTCGCTTGGTCTTTCTTTTTCATATTCGCGGGCTCTTGCAGTTGTGATCACGATCATGTCCACGTTATTTTCATCGGCTCACTGGGTCGCAAGATCTAAAAATAGATTTTCACAACTGCATATGTACACAAGTAATCCGATTCTATCCAACTGTCGTCTTAGTCGAGTTGTCTAAGGCGTTGGTTTTTCTGTTCGCGATTTCCGTGGCGCTGGTTCGATTCCCAAGCAATGTGGGATTTTTCTGTGGAATAACTTTATTTATTAGTAGGTGTAGAGGCACTTGTGACTGAGAACCAGGTCACGGGGCGTGGTCTCTGTGGAATGTGGAATGTAGGTCAACGAAAGTGGCCTTTCTGTCAGTGAAATGTCTTGTGTAGACTAAAAAGTTTTGCCATTTAAGATGACAAGACGGCTTTGACAAAACATTTTTGTTGCCATTGGAGCTAACATTTTTCAAGATTATTTGTATTTGGCGAGGTAAAATGTAACGCGATAATTTTTACGATATCAAAACGTTGTTCTTTACTTAAAGCCATATTGGCAAGTGAATAGTTTTGACACATTCTGCCCACAAACTTAAAAAATCTGAAAATGTCATTAATCGTCAAACAAATGTTAAGACAATAGCTGCGTTCCTTTTCTGCTAATTTCTACTAGTTCTTACTAGCGAAAACTTGCAACTACACTTGCTCTAACATATAAGTAGAAAACACTTGTAGTTATGCAAGTAAAATCCGCTAGAGGAAAGCTCTTATTTGGAGTCTATTGTGAATTATTTTTCATTTACTGAAAAGCCCATAGATGGCTTCTGACTGTTTTGAGCTTTTTTCATATAAAAACATCTATAAATAAAATTTTATTTTTATAATTACCAATCTAAAACTATTCTTTCGTTTTATTTTGAAAATTAACCGCATAAATTTCCTTTTTGTTGTAAATTCTTTTAACTTTTTATTTATATACAATTTTAAGTTAGCTTTTACTCAAATCAATAAATTTTGCGTTTCTTTTCTGCTCTGCTCACAAGTACTAAAAAGCAGAAAAGGAACACAGCTAGTGTAAAAAGCCAGTGTAGACCCAGGGTTAGATACGGAATTAATCATTCCAAACTTTTTACAGAATATACTATAAAATTTAAAAATTAAAAAGCACTCTTAAAAGTTTAAACATACCTTAAACAATGTGAAACAAAAACGGTGGTTACTTTATTATCCTGATCCTCCTTATAACACAATTAGCACTTTTTCACTAACTAACTCTCTCACAAAATTCCTTTTAACTCAAAACTGATTTTTAAATTACACTTTCAAAAATACTTTGACTCGCGTTCTATGTTTGAAATCAATTTTCGAATGACGGAGATGTATTCGAGAGAGTTTTTATATACGTAATCCCCCATCCACTAAAAGGAAAAGAATTTCATATTTTTCCGTTTTGCATCATAACTCGTCTGTCAATTATTGCACTCTTGGTTTTCTATTAGCATCTACATTTCTTGGTCAGATAATAACTGCATTTCTGCAACGGAATCCGTCATCAATAATAATCTTGGCTCGCGAGTTAAAAACCAGTTTCTTATAATAACTAATTGCATTTCTATTAGATTTTAATTTATTATTATAAGGAAATGGTTTTTCACTCTGATTTATTATCGTGAAAACCTAGAAAATCTGTATAAAAAGCGAAGCCATCCTTAGGTTGCTCACAGTTCTACGACAATACTTCTAGTTGACGGTTAAGTAAACACTTTCCAGAGGTAAGAATGTTTTAAAGTTATTTGTAAAATTTTTTTTTATATCATTTTTTCTTTCTTTTCATAGATGAACAAATTGGAGATTGATGAATTCGGTTTGAAGAGGAAATCAACCAATAAAGGGATGAAGAGGCGTCTTTTCGACGAACAAAAAGACTTCATAAACCATTGTAGCAGTAGCAAAAGGACAAGCAGCAGCAGCATACTACCTTTCCAGGTGGCCGATGACACCAGTGAGTTCCAGAGTATAAATGTAGAAGAAATTCTGGAGGAAATCAACAGTTTCAGATATAAGAAGAGCATGTCTTTAAAAGACATGATTATTGACCAAGTATATCGTATACTTGACGTTCGGAGGGTGGATACTCAATTCGGGAGAAAGGTAGTCGTTGAACTGGAGGATGGCAACATATACCTTCCAGTAAGGTAAACTAATCTCTCCGATAGGGGAATTAATTTGTTAAAAAAAGGTAGATATAGTGTAGTGAATTTGGGGGAAAAGGGTAACACCTTTGACCTTATTTTCAAAAAATACCAAGAAAATGAATTTTGAAAATAAAGAAAGTAAAAAATATTAATAATATTAATTAATAATAAAAAATTAAGTATTAACAATTATAATAATAATAATAATAAATGTGCAAATTATTTAAAATATAAAATGTGTATTATTCTGATGTTTTCCCCACGCCATTTTTCCTCTTTCAGATTTTTATTTCAGATACAGTAAAATATCAATGTTGGTTCCGTGAAAATTTACAATTCAGTTGTCGCAATCTCTACAAGTTCGTTTCAAACTAATATCGCAAATTCATATTTTAAATGTATGAAAAGCAAATTCCTGCTGCTGCAAAATACTTCGCAAGATCCAAAAAATAGAATCTCACAACTGCATATGTACACAAATAACGAAACTCCATCCAACTGCCGTCTTGGTCAAGTTGGCTAAGGCGTTGGTTTTTCAGTTCGCGATTTGTGTGGCGCTAGTTTGATTCCCAAGCAATGTGCGATTTTTCTCTGGAATGATTTGTTGTACAGAGTGTAAGATCCGTGCTCTGTAGAGGCCAGGGCAACCGCCACAGTCTGGGCAGTAGCTTCCGCCACAGCCCGAAGCCACTGACCCTGACCCAGTCCCGGACCTGCTCTGCAGAGACTAGGGTACGTACGAGTCTGAGTAAATACCTTCCGTCGCAGACCGGGCAAAAGCTATCGCTGCCGCAGCCTGGACAGTTGCTTCCGCCGCAGCCCGACCTGCCGAGTCCCCTGCCAAGCCACTTACGCCGACCGAATCCCCTGCCAAGTCCCAAACCACTTTCCCTCACCGAGTCCCCCGCCAAGTCCCAAGCCACACTTTCCCTGACGGAGTCCACCGCCAAGCCCCAAAGTCACTTTCCCTAAACCAGTTCCGCACTCATTCACGCAAGCGAGAACCAGTCTCAAGGCCACTTTCGTTGACCTACATTCCACATTCCACAGAGACCACGCCCCGTGACCTGGTTCTCAGTCACAAGTGCCTCTACACCTACTTTTATTTATTATTATTTATTAAGTACACATCTTTTAGAGTAAGAAAAAAGCATTGACGGGTATAGACTTGTTGTACAGAGTGTAAGATCCGTGCTCTGCAGAGACCAGGGCACTTGCAAACCCGATAAATAGCAGCTTCGTTAGTATAGTTAGGATAGTTTCGTTTTTCCTAAAGGAAACAAGAAATCGAAATATTTGGACTATTGTGAGTGCAAACATTAAAAAATAGCATGTATAATTTATTAATGAATTTTTTTCAATTTTTAAGCAAAGACAGAGGTAAATATTGGGATGAAGACGTTCCTAAGTTCGATGCCGTTGTGGCAGCATTACCCATCTTATGATTCACAGTTAACATTTGTAAGATATTTATAAGTTCACAACTGTCAGTAGAAAATATGTTCTTTAGAGTTTATAATTCACATGTATCTTTTGTGTAGCATGGTTATATACCATGAAAGATTTAGACTTAGTTATCTTCTTTCATATCAAGTTATAATAAAACATTGTATTTTCCTGGAAATAAATAAATAAACAAATTTTCTTATTATAAATAAATAATTCTTATTAAAAGAATATAACAATAAAAATATTAATAAACTTCACACCGTTATGTCAAAGAAAATTTTGGCATGACCAGGGAGTCCTTTCAAATTTTGGTGTCAAAACTCCGTAATTTAAAAAGAGAAGATACGAATATGAGACGAGCTATTCCGTTAGAAAAAAGTATCGCTGCTTCGTTGTATGCACTACGCTCGTCGGCCGAGTACAAAACAATTAGCTTTTTATTCGGTGTGGGTAGAACAACACTAGGACAAATGGTGGTCGAGTTCTGCGAAGAAATTTATTCGCATCTTAAAGATGAATTTTTCACAGCTTATCCCCCTACCCAACAGAAAATTAAAGATATTGTTTCTGGATTTGAAGCATTAGGATTTCCACAGTGCTATGGAGCTATAGGTAGATATGATACTGTGCTTCTTATGATAAAAAATTAAAAATGTATCAACATTTCAGATGGCTGTCATATTCCAGTTTGTCCACCTGCAGAGGATGCTACAGATTATTTTAACTTCAAGGGGTGGTATTCTATAATTTTATTCGCTGCAGTAGATCATAAGTAAGTTAGAATGGGACAATTTTTAGGGAGTGTATTATTCATGTCAATTTATTTACTGCAGGTACAGATTCACCTATATAAACGTTGGGGCCACTGGACGAAATAATGATCCAAGTATTTTTGAATCGTCTTTACTAAAGGAAATGCACGAGAATTTCCCTCTATTCAAGTCAAATTCAAAAAATATTGAAGGTGTTTCTGTACCAATTGTTCTAATAGGTGATTCTGCTTTCCAACTATCAGATATCGTAATGAAATCAACCTAAATCAAGCACCGTCTGAAAGAAGATTCAATTATATGCTTTCGAGGTGCAGGCGAGTTGTTGAAAATTCGTTCGGACAGTTAAAATCAAGATTCAGAAAACTAGGGAAAGGTTTGAAAGTACGAATTTACAACGCCTACAAAATAGTACAAGCTGCATGCGTTCTACACAACTTTTGTAATCAACAAAATGACCATCCGGAGCCATCCTGGGTTGCTGGTAGTACCACTAATTTGCTGCAACCTCAACACACAACAACTAGAGGAAATACGAACCAAAGAGGAACACAATTACGAAATGCAATAAAAGACTATTTATGTAAGTATTTCATAAATATATTTCTTTTAATTCAAAGTAATTCATATATTGCATTTAATTCAGACTAATGTAACAGCATAATGGCGCGACTATGTATTGGGCGCCACTTATGCGAGGTATTGCCCCCTTAGCCATAAGCCCGGAAAAGCGTGACCAAGGAGTCAACACCATACATAAGCAAAAAAACAAATTCCGGACTCCTATCCTCCCCAACCGCCGATACTAATGTCAGGGGGATTTGCTGCCGGCCACACGGAGTTCACTGGTTTGCTCGGGCGGGACCTGGGTCAGGGTCGGTCGGTGGCTAGGGACTCGGTGGGGACGGGCTGGGCTGGTAGGTAATAGATTAAATACTTGTTTATGCTGTGGCGGAAGCTATCGCCCGACACGAAAATTAATTGGCATAAGTACCATATACCAAAATTTGTTGTCAACAGTCAAGTTGACATGCTATTTTTAAATTTTCGCTGAAATAATAGTTTGAAAAATAAAAAAAATATCAAAAATAAAAACACATTTTTTTTACAATTTTTTATTTTATTTTTTCTTTCATTTACAATAATAAGCTGAAAAATAAAACATCAAAATAAAATAAATAAAACAAATTTTATACTTTTACATATTTATAAAAATATATTTTCTTCTACTATTTTTTTGAAAATGAGATCAAAGGTATTACCCTTTTCTCCCAAATTCACTACACCATATTTTTTATTTTTTAATAAATTTATTCCTCTATCAGAGAGGTTGTTATACCTAACCGGAAGGTATATGTTTCCTTCATCCAGCTCCGCCACCACCTTCTTCCCGAACGGCGTTTCTATTCGCCGAACATCATGTACCCGGTAAAGATGATCCACTTTCATGTCTTTTAAAGACATACTTTTTTTGTATCTGCATCTGTTGATCTCCTCCAAAATCTTCTCCTCTTCATCATCGTCATCCACCGCGATGGGGAGTATGCTGCTGTGGTTTATTCTTTTGTAGCTGCTGCTGGTTTCACCCATCCTTCCTTCTCCATCTAAAATTCGTCTTTACACACCTTTGCTGCTTGACTGCTTCCTTTCGATTTCAAAGTTATCCATGATCTAAGGAGAGAAAAAAAATTTATTAAATAAATAATTTAAATCAGGCAGTCACTACCAAATTCTTACCTCTTTATTACAAGCTCGAACTGTCTCTACTGTTGCTCTCTGCTGCTGCTGATGCAACTCCCTCCTTACACTTATGCCTTATTGTCGGTCAGAACTAATCTGGCAAAATTTGCCTCTGATTTCAGTTCGGCTAAGAAGCCTCTTACTGTGTTCTGCTTAATTTGATTTCTGATTCCCAATGTAACGGTCGGCAGTAAAACCGAAGTTATCCGGCTTTATCCGTTCGAACAAAAAAAAAAAGAAAAAAACCATCTAAACAACCCCTTTTTCATTTCCGCACAATACCCATAAAAAAATAAAAAAATCCAAAAGAAAAATTCCCGTTTCAGCCAGAAAAATTCCTTCGCATCGAAACTTTCGGATAAAAACTTTTTTCTGCCTAAATTGCGCACGCCTATGTCCTAAATTAGCCCGTGGTTAAATTTCCCACCCACACATAGGCATCGGTCCAGAAAATTCTATCGGGTAGCGGCGCAGTCAATCCAGGCCATTTGCGCAAGAATAATCGCATGACGCCGAGGCATGAAAACTGTATGTAGCCTGCACGTAGTATAGGGACACATACGCAGCTACTCATTGATGCGAGCGCAGGAATTTCTTTTTAGAGCTATCACCCCGCCCCCCAAAAAGCCACGCTGACCTTATAAGGAGAAAATTATTGAAGATTTCGAGGAAGCGTCCGGCACGAGTGGCTTAGGTTGGGGAGAGGACAAGATTGAGTCTTGCTTCGAAAAAAAGTTTTGAGACGCCGACGAAGAAGGAAGTCGCTCTTGGAGGTGGATAGACGCGCGATAACAGGCATTTGGTAAACGCGAAAAAGTTTTTTTGTAAAATTGTTATTTTGGTGCCCTGGTGAAAGTACTTTTGATTCTTTAATTCGATATTATCGTGATTTTTTTGTTGTAAAAGAAAAAAAGTGCTCAACTTTGGTGGCTTCGGTGTCCTATATTCTCTAACGTTAGTTAAAGTTAAAGTACAAGGCTGGTGGTTATTGAGGAATTTTCAATATAATTCATTTGTGCCATTTCTGAGTGCGCGTGTAAAAAACCACAAAAAAAAGGAGTTTAACAAAATAAGTGAATTCCTTTCTGATGTTAAATTGTCCTAATTATTTCTGGTCGGTTTCGGCTACAGAATTCGTTCAAGAGATTTCAGACCCGTCGCAGGGATATATATTTGTGAATTTGGAATTTAAGCAAATTTTCAACACCACAACTATTTCAACGCTCCTAGCGCAGGACGTGGTAGCAGTGGTTACCAGCCGGCAGTTCATATGGTAAAACAACAAAAAAAAGGGATGATAAGAAAAATCTGTTTTGCTAAGGTAACCTTTTTCTTATTAATTTAAAATCAAAAAAAGGAGAATTTAAAAAAAGAAAAAAAAAAGAAAAAAAAAAACAAAAAGGAAAATACAAAAAAATAATAAACTGTGCCGTAACAATTTTACTTTCCTCTTACTCATATAAGTGAAGATTTCTCATTGTAAATATGTATGTTTGTAAACCTATTTTGCCCATCTTCACAATTTGATAGATAAAATGAGATTTTTTTTTTGCAAAGAAACAAATTATTTTTCTCTGCACCTAGGTGGCATGCGTATTAAATTAGCCACACAAAAAAAGTTTTGTATGAATTATTTTGACATATACACCTACGCATTACTCAATCTACGGATGAATTAAATCAAAAGAATGTAAGAAGGAATCGATTTACTTTCTTTATTTTCATTTTTTTTTACAAAAAAAGAGAAAATCACTCTTCCGTTTTTTTTAAACATAAAGTAAAATATATATTGAATAAAGAAATTTTTTTTTGTTAATGTTAATATCAAGAAATGTGGTGTTGTTCCTTTTGTGTGGTACTCAATGTATTAGAACATGTCGTTACCACTGTAATCTTTTTTTTTACCGGAATACCATGATCATGGAGAGAGCTTGTAAGTACTGAATATAACTGAAAATAAAGAAAAAAAAACAAAAAAACTGGATAAATGCTTTAAAATAATATTATGGCTAAGTGTAAGAGTAATAGAACTATAACCAGGGAGCTCCCGATTTATGAAAATATAGGATAAGAAAAGAGTACATTTTTTTGAAGAAAATACGTTAATTTAGATTTATTTTTGAAAACAAGTTATAAAATTGCTGTTGTCAAATGCAGGCATTGATTTAGTGATGTATTTTTTTTAAGAACAAAATATTGTAGAGAAATTTATATTAGAAAAGTAGTATCTTTTTTTTTCATAATCTGTCATTATATCCGGTTATCGATATAAATGTTAACGTAAAGTTGTATCAAAACACAAAAGAAAATAAAACAGAAAAAGAGAAAAAGGGAGAAAAGTGAAATAAAAGGAAAATTTAGTTTGTTTTGAATAAAAAGATTTTTTTTGTTTCTCTTTGGGAAAATTCCTTTTGGCTGCCTAATGAGTGGCTCTGCGCCTTGTCCTGGAGCTTGAAGGGGGTGCATGTTTCCATAATTTTTCTGGCGCGTGCCTAATATATTTTTTTTTGTAACATGTAAAAACGATATAGGGGAGCGGAGCATGGTGACCGGTGGAAGGCTGTGTGCCTACCAACCCAGCGTAAGTACTTAATGTAGATAGATAGTTTTTTTTTCAGATTTCACCCCCCCTCCCTTTTGCAGCTGCCCGCATGGCTGTGGCCTGATAGCCTCTACCCTCTCTCGATGGCCCTGGACGGGTCCGCACGTCGTCCCTTTGGTATTCGAGTTTTTTTATTCGGCACGAGATTTTCTTTTGATGGTCTTCCAATCTGTCACTTGCTTCGCCTTCAAGCACTACGAACTCCTCCCATCCGGCGAGCTAGTCCGCACATCGCCAGTCGTGCCGCACCTGAAGTGCATTGGAGGCAAGTGATTTTTCTTCGACGAACCCTCCCATCCGGACCATCCGTCCAACCACCTTCGACACTGTCAAAGTCCCCATCCTGTAAATTTTTTTTGTAATGAGTTTGAGGCCCTGTGAGGCAATATTCCTAAATCTTCGTGCTATACCAGCACTCCTATCCCCCGACAGATTACACCAATCTCGAGTGCATGAGTTTATATATACACAGAAATCCCTACCATTTCTACTAGAAAGTTTACTAGTTGGTATACAGAGTACCTGATTGCATATGCATTCTCTTGTTAACGTAATTTTACCATGAAGTAACAGCACTTGCTTTAAATTATTATTAAAGGTACGGGTTTAAATGATGATGAAATAATCTTGCAATGCAATGCAATTTCCTATGTAATTTTACTACAAAGTAACTGCACTTGCCTTGAATTATTATTAAAAGGTAGGGACTTGCTTTTCTTATGCAAAAATGAAGGGGGTTTGTGTATATAAACTCATGCACTCGAGATTGGGAATCAGAAAATCAAATTAAGCAGAACACAGTAAGAGGCTTCTTAGCCGAACTGAAATCAGAGGCAAATTTTTGCCAGATTAGTTCTGACCGACTTTTGTTTTTCTAGTGTCGACAATAAGACATAAATGCAAGGAGGGAGTTGCATCAGCAGAGAGCAACAGACAACAGCAGTCGTGGTGGAGTTCCGCAGCAGAGGAGAATAAAAGGAGAAATCGGCTGCAGCAGCAACAGGAACAGCAGTGGCTGAAGTCGAAACTAGGACCAGCACCTCCAGATTACAACCGAAAGCTGCAACAGCAGCAGCAGCCGTGCTTTACAGCAGAAGAGGATAGTAGGAGGAGAGATTTGATGCAGCAAGAAGTGCAGCAGCAACCTGGTAGAAGAAAAATTTCCTTAAAGGAATACCAGGAAAGACAGCAACAGCAGCCGTGGTTTGCAGCAGAGGATAGTAGAAGGAGATATTGGTTGCAGCACCAGCAACAGGTTCAGCAACAGCAAGAGGTGCAGCAGCAGCAACAACAACAGGTACAACAACGACAACCTGGTAGAAGAAAAATTTCCTTAAAGGAATACCAGGAAAGACAGCAGCAGCAGCGTCAGAAGTCAGCAGAAGGACCAGCACCTCTGCTCATTGCAGACTTGATTAAAAAAAAAGATCATCAACAACAAAAAGGAGGTGGATTTAAACGTGAAGGTGTGATAGTTCACCTCAGACGAGAAATTTCACAGTTAAAGCGTATCGAAAGGATAGCTTTAACTGTAGAAGAGAAGCTCTTCTTTAAAAAATAAATAAAAAAAATAAATAAAATTTAAAAAAAAATAAATAAAATTTAAAAAATAAATTATCATTATTTTACAATTAATTTTTTATTTCAATTGAAAAAATGAGCAAATATACGATCACGAGAGATGTGATAACGTATATCAGGGCTTTTAAAGTGAGAGGGCGAAAAATTAATTTTAAAATTAATAACCCTCCTGACAATGTAGACCCAATTGAATAGTTCAAAAGAGCAGTTGACGATATTGTCGAGCATGCACTACTAGGAGTTCAGCCCGAAGATTTCGTTGGATTTACTTTTTGTGGAGCCACCTTCATGGAGAGAGGTCCAGGGTGGTTAAGCTATAGATTGGCATCCACAGTTAATTCAAGTGATGTTTGGAATATGATAGGAAAAATTTTTCAAAGCAATTCCAATGGATTAAGTACAGACACGTTTTGCTAAAATGTTATCACCGTTAGACTGCCACAAGGGAGAGGAAATGATAGAACAAGGAAATACAACACATTCGATGAGGAATGTGCAAAAAGGAGGGGAATTGTAGTTATAAAAAAAAGAGGATAATATGTGCTTACCACGTGCTCTGGTTGTTGCCATGTCCAATGTGAATAGGGAGACCGAGTATGCCAAAGTAAGGAGAGATATTGAACAATTACAAACTCAGCGAGCTGTGCAGTTGATGAAAGATTGTGAAATAGATATTCCAAATGGAGGTGGAGGAATTCCAGAGCTTCAAAAATTCCAGGAACATCTGCAAGACTACTACAAGATTACAGTGTATAGATATGGCGCCAAAGGAGGGGATGTGATTTTTAAAGGAGAGAGTGCAGGAAAACATCTAAATTTGTTGTACCACAGTAGGAAAGGCGTCGGTTTAGCGTGGGAACTAGGTCACGGCGGAACTAGGTCACGATCAAGTTGCGTAACTAGGTCAAGGCCGTTGACCTTGTGACGTCTGGCATGACTATTGTGACGTCTTATATCGCGCACTTACAGCGGGGACTTGTTTACGCTTGGAAGAAAAATGGAAAGTAGTGGAGCGGTACGAAAAAGCGAAAGTGGAAAAGTGTATCAGAACTATAGTTTGGTGAGCAGGTGTTCACTCGCGGGTGGCTTTGATTGACAGGTGGCCTCTAGTTTGGTTTGCAGGTGCGGCGGGGTCTTGGCTTGGCAGGGGGACTCAACAGGTGTGGAGCGGAAGAAAAAGCGAGAGTGGAAAGTGTGCATGACTGCAGAGCTGACGCGTGCTCATTTACCTCCGCGCGCTGATGTGGTGGAACTTGCACAAAGTGGCTTTGGGCTTGGCAGGGGACTCAAAAGGTCGGGCTGCTGCGGTAGCTTTTGCCCGGTCTGCGACGGAAGGTATTTGCTCAGCGGGGGACCCGGCAGGGCTCGACGACTCGGTGAGGGGAAGTGGTTTGGGACTTGGCCTCGATGGGCGAATGTGGTTGTTGTTATTAGCTGAAATTATGAAACCGAGTGAATGATTTGAGCGGCAAAATCTACCGACATAAAAGGAAAAAGAAAACAGCGTTTGTGATGCAGTGCAGCTATTGCATGGTGGTTTTTGTCGAAAAAAACAAGACAATAAAGAGCTTAATCCGGTGATTGCCTCTGATTATAAAGTACGGCTAAAAAGCCTCTTACTTTTGCTCTGTAGAGTTTGAAATTTTCTGATTGCAGATATTGAGAGCCCCACGACAACAGATGCCATATCCCCACTCAACTGCTTCCATAAGCTACTTTTCATACATTTAAAATATGAATTTGCGATATTAGATATGGCACACGAGGAACCCTGGTATAATAACCCTCATTGGCGCGAGCGAATATTGCCATGATATCGTTTTGTATAGCAAAACGAGCTCTGGTGTCATACTCACGCAATTTAGCTGCCACGAAATTGCCGAAATGATACGAATCGTCTGCTGTGCTTTATGTTGAGGCGGATTGCAAAATTTTGAAAGCGTGATCAAGACGTTCTTCCTCATTAGTCCTTGCAACTTTTTTTCTTGAAGAACCAGAAGGAGCTGTTGCTAAAGGGCGCTTTTTAGGTGGGCAGCTGTCCTGATAAACGTTGCGAAATTGGTTCGATGAAGTCGTGGAGGAGTTGCTGCAATGAGCCTCATCATCTTTCTCTTGTGCTGGAATGTCTTCCTGCGTCTTCGTAACACTGTACAGCTGAGGAGGAAAAACATAAAACTCTATATTCTTTATTTCAAAACATTCCAAATTAACGAAACAAATGCATCCACTACTGAAAGTACTAAGCTATTTTAATAATAATAGAGGAATTATTTGTTGAATAATAGCGATGTAAACCTATGTATTTCATTGCAGATTCCAGCGACCCAAGAAGAGTGGATGAAGAAAGCTGATGAATTTGATGCCAAATGGAACTTTCCGCACTGTGTGGGGGCGATCGACGGAAAACACATACAGCTTAACAAACCTGTTCATAGCGGCAGCGAGTACATCAATTACAAAGGATTTTTTAGTGTTGTACTTATGGCTTTAGTTGATGCCAACTATAACTTCTTGTTCGTTGACGTGGGTTGCCAAGGAAGGATATCAGATGGTGGGGTTTTCTCAAATTCTGTGCTGTGCAAGAATATGCAACAAAAAACGCTGAATCTTCCTGAACCAATTCCTCTGAATGGAAGACAAAAAGAGTTGCCGTTCTTTTTTCTTGGAGATGAAGCCTTCCCTATGTCAACAAATTTGATGAAAGGTTTTCCAGGTTATAATGAGAAAGGGTCAAAACAAAGGATTTTCAATTATAGACACAGCAGAGCGCGAAGGGTCGTTGAAAACGTGTTCGGTATAGCCTCATCTGTTTTTCGTGTATTGAGAAAGCCCTTGCTGTTGGAACCAAAGAAAGCTTCAGTGGTGGTTCTAGCAGTTACTCTATTACATAATTATTTACGAAGACGACCAGATTCAGTCGACCTTTACACTCCACGTGGAACATTTGATTCCGAAGAAGCTGGCGTAGTGAAAAATGGATCTTGGAGAGGACCAGTTGATGGTAGGGATACGCTTCATCCATTGAGAAAAGTTGGTCGAAGAAGCAGTTCTACATTACTTGATGTAAGGGAAGAAATGTGTGACTATTTCTTAAAAGAGGGTAGCCTAGTCTGGCAGAATGATTATGCATAGAATGGTGGGTTAATTAATGTTTTCTTCCTTTTATCTAAATCTAAAATATTTGTTTTCTTTATTTACTTACAGTATTCAGAGTTTGCCTGGGCCTGTTTTTATCCCACAGGAATTGTAAACTGTTGAAGGCAAACCATGAACTTTTATATACTTCGTCCGCACCTAAAAACGATTTCCAAAAAAAATACATTTTATTGTAACAAAAAACTATAAACTATACAAAATTTAAATGTTGTTAAAAGTGACACATAAAATAATATACACAAAATTACTTGATGGAAAAGTAGAAACCCTTTTTTAATATCCTAATATCATCTTTCTGTACTTACTTGCATGATTGCTATTTAGTTTAGGTACTAATAAACCGCATTTCACTAATGCAGTACTTACCTTTTCCGGTACCAGAGCTTTTCGACCATTTCATTTTTTCTCTCCGCATTGCAGACATCAGGTACTCCATTTTTTTTACACTCACTCACAGGTCTATTTATCTGCTTTGCTGCTTCCTCCCACGCATCCTGTTTTTTTATTTTATTAAAATATTCGGGATGTTTTGGATCCCACAGGATTTCATATGTTTTGTAAGTGTCTATAAATTCAATGATATGCTCTTTACTCCACTCCATTTTTTAAAAATCATTCTCATAATCCGTATGTGCGCACGTTACTATCAAAGATCACTAAACAGTGGAGCAAGATGCAACGGCAATGAAGCAACAGGATACGCGCATGCCCGTCCACACTTCCTCCTAAAGCGTATCGTATCATTCCTTTGATGTGACGGAGAAAAACCGCTAAATGAGAGATCGGGTTTGGACCGTATCATTTCGCACATTTTGAAACGAAGCGTTGCAATTTTTTTAGAAAAAAATTTAAAGAACGGTGATACGATACGCCGGTTTGCAACAAGTGGGTACCGGGCTTAAGACTTGCTGTTGAGGGGACGGTTCTGATCTGATCGAGGAGCAGAGTCTCTGCAAAAAAAAACTCAAGCGGAACAGTTGAAGCGCAGAATGTATGCTATGGTGAGGATGCTGATGATCGTTATCGCGATCTTGTTATGGCTGCGAGGTGTGAATTTCACCAGGAAATAACTGCGCTTGCTTAGACTTGAAAAATGATGATGACCATAAATAATAATAATGCATTGCAATTTTCTTAACTGAACGTTTGCGCACAGAGTACATGCCTGCCTGCCTACATTTGATTTTCTAATGCAATTTTATCAGGAAATAACTGCACTCGCTTGAATTATTATTACCGGCACTATCATTCAAACATAACCATAAATAATGCAATTTTGTTAAAGATTGCTTGTGCACAGAGTATGCTATTTCTAATGTAATGTTAGACCTGGAACCAAAAAAAAAAGACGCCGGAGCGTGCAGTCTACCAGGAAAATAGCAAGCAAAGGAAAAAGTATTTGCAAGGAGAGTTATTGTACGTGTTAGAAATGGGGGGAATTTGTGTATATAAGCTGATGCTCTTGAGATTGGGAATCAGAAAATTCTACAGTTCTACAGAGTAAAAGTAAGAGGCTTTTTTAGCCGAACTTTAAAATCAGAGGCAATTGCCGGATTATGTTCTGGAGTGATTGACTAGCTTTTTTTTAGTGTTTTCCTCAAGAAAGGACAACAACAACAAACAAATTGAATACAGCAGACCCTGCCAGCAGCAACAGCAGCATCCGTGGTATAGCACAGAGGAGAGTAGAAGAAGGAGACATCGGGTGCAGCAACAACAACCATACTCGGTCTCTCATCCTAAAAAAATAAAAGTTTCGGTAGAGGAATACCTGAGACGACAGCAGCAACAGAAACCAATACAAGGTCCAGCTCCTCTGCTCATAGCAGATTTAAAAAAGCAGAACCGGCAACAACATCCAGAACAATTAGACGGTGGAGTAAAACGTGGAGGAGTGAAAGTACACCTCAGGCATGAGATATCAGAGTTAAAGCGAATTGAAAAGATAGCTTTAACTTTAGAAGAAAAAACATTTTTCAGAAAAGAAATTAAAAAGAAAAATAAAGAATTGAAAAAATTAACAAAAATAATAAAAAAATAAAATTTTACCTTACCTTAGAATTGTTTTTTAAATTTAAATTGAAAATGAGTAAATTCACCATTACTAGCGATATGACAACGCACGTCAGGCGCTTCAACCTGAGTGGACGCAAAATAAATTTGAAAATTAACAGCCCACCTACGAATGTGGAGCCCACAGATTGGATAAAAGGTGCAGTTGATGATATTGTTGAACATGCACCGCTAGAAGTTCAACCAGACGATTTCATTGGTATTACCTTTGGTGGAGCCACCTTCATGGAAAGAGGTCCAGGGTGGTTAAGCTCAGGGGCGGATCCACAGGGGGGGCGATGGGGGCGATCGCCCCCCCTAAAATAAAAAAAATAAAAGTTTTTTTTTATGAGAAATATTCCTAGTAATAAAATATTCAACTTTATATTTGAATTTTAAATGAAATTAACAAGTAAAATTTTTACTTTTATTTATTACTAGCTCGGACCCGGTGAGCCTATGCTGCACCCATAAGCCAATAGTAGTAATCAGGTGATATGAATTTTAATATACAGTAGGAGAGTTTGAAAAAGTCAATTTTTTGGTATTTTTGATTTCAAATAACAAAATGTGAAACTATTAGGGATCTGACATTTTGATCGAGACAATAAAAACCATCCATTGACATGGCATTTTTCGAGATATGAATTTTCATACACAGATGAAGTGTCTCAATGAACCGTTTATTTTCTGTATTTTGGATAGCTGGGACCCGGTGCGCCTCGCTGCACCCAACGTTTATACATTTAAAATCAATCCAAACCTTCAGAATTCTACTCTTCTTAACCATTAACGAAAAACCAACTATTCCTATAAAAGTTGGAGTCATTAGATTCAAAATAAATTTATTTGAACTATGACCAAAATTGCCTGTGTATTCTGTTAAAACCATGAACATTAAAAGATTTAAAATTAATGCAAAAGCAGCATCCAGCACTCGAAATTCGAGGGCCATTTTCTATAGCTTTTCTGGAAGTCTGCAATAGCAAAATTTTTCGAGAACAATAAAACTAAATTGAAAAATGAAACAAATTTTTTATAGTTGGAAAAAGCAATGCCAAAAAACCAACTTTTATTATCTCTTAATGTCACATAATGCAAAATTGTGGTCATATATGGGAATTAAATGTAACAGATGCCATACGTTTCATAGGGGAATTAATTGAACAATTATTTTCTAATGTTTAGCGTTCTTTTGTATTTTGAAAAATAAAGGAACTTGAAATCTATGAAAATTTCCAAGTACCACATCTCAAAAAGTAAAAGTGATAAACATACGATTATTGAATTTGTTGTCTTTTTGGCGTCGAGACCTTTTATTTAAGCCATAGATTTCTAAACTCGGCTCATACAGTCGAAGCTACTTCAATCCAAGTTCAGGGAACCGCGTCGTTCGCGAAAAATCCAACAAAATTGTACCGCAACTACCAGTAAATCAACTCCGATCGATCTGAAACTTTGGGAATCGTATTTTTTCGGAAAAAAACGAAAATAAAATGGATTTGAGCTCTTTAGCAGTGATTCGAAGAGTACCTCCCATACAAAAGTTCGAGATTTTACCATATCGGTACACTACAGCTACCCGAAGTGTTCGAGATAGAGCAAAATAGACCAGCTAGGAACACTCCCCGTACCCGAAAACCCCTATATCCAAAAAATTATGCCAATCGGATGAGCGGTTTCGGAGTCTATAAAGGACTTACACACACACAGACAAACATTCACTTTTATATATATAGATAAATTAAATCAAACTTATAAAATTAATTTATAGAACAAAATCGATCCTATGTTTTCTAGTATTGGCGTATCTATCAATGGGGTGGCATACACGGATCATAACGTCAAGACTAAAAAACCGGTTTCCAAGACAGAGGGGCAAAAGGAAGAGAGAAAGTTGTTGCAACTTTTTGAACAGAAATTTTTGGCGTGAAAACTAACACATGCACAAATGTTTCTTCTTATCTTCTTCTTCTTTGGGTCTGATATTGACATATCTCTTTGTTATTCGCGTTCGGGTTGTGCACACATAGATATTCCGTGTAGGGATAATAAAGTTACTCTCGGTAAAATAAATACCCATGTACGCCGAGAGTATCATAAAAAACCGGTTTTTTGGTGTTGATATTACGATCCGTGTATGCCAGCCCATCAACACTATCTGTATTAATTTGTATATTCCAATGAATATTCATTAGAGCTAAACCATTGTCTGTCATTGTTGACCTCAACCAATCTTTTATTCTTCTTGAAGAAGAAAAGCTTCTTTCAGCACTACACGAACTAATCGGCAACGTTACAAGTATTTTCAACAGGTTTATGATGATAGGTAAAGGTAATAGTTGATCATCACAACTATCTAATAATTGTAAAGCACCGCATGAGCTAAGTTTGTTTTTTTTTTTCGCAATATAATATCCAAAACTCCAGTTCTGATAGTAGCATCTTCTTGAGAGTTTCTTCAGATTTATTAAAATAAATGGCGTATTTGCCTGACAGACGATTCAGAGCTTCTTCCATTGCAGATTTGTCATAATTTTCATTGGGAAACAAAATGTATAAATCAAATAATCTTAATGTTTCTTCTGGAAAACGAGATTTTAAATCTTCAATTACATTTTCAAGTAATGGTATGTAAATAGATTAACGATAATAATCTACTTCAGAAGTGCATGAGTAGTTAACCCGATGCTTTTGTTTATTGACTAAGCGAGGAATTTTTATTTCAATGTCTAACTTTTCTGCAATGCATTTCACTTCATCAAAAATATTGACAAAAATTTCTTCGGATTTTTCACGTTTCCGAGATAAAATTTTCAAAGTAAATTGTAAAATATCATTAGCAGATTTTATATCAATTTGTTTTCTCTGGAAAAAACGACTCAGTTGAAGCGTACAAAATAATACATTAGACAAACGACGGATACAATAAATTCGCTGTTACATAAAGATAATCTTAAAGATTTAGCTTTTGTAGCTGTTTGAATATCTTTCCAATCAGCCGGTGCGAATCGGTTGACTTTAGTCAATTGAATGAAGTTGGCCGGGCATGCATGAAAAACGTTCTGCTTGAGATACTCAAGGCTTTCTGCGAATCTCGTGGTCGGAAAATTCGGCTAATCCGCGCAAGCAGTCTTTAAAACTGTCATGAGCCTGGCGAAAGTTTTGCGCGAATTGTTTTCTTTAAAGGTGATGGAGCAATTCAAGTAATTCACGAACATGTACAAAAATGGTCTTCAAGCATTATAGATAAATGTGCATTTACAGCCTCAACCTCTTTTTCATTTCACTCAGATTTCATTTTATTTCTTAGACATATCCCGAAGTAGAAGCATTCAAACAGTATATTTTTAAATACATAATCACAAGTTCATTACATATAAACACTACAAATAATCCTTAAAATTTTTTATTTCTCAGATCGCCCCCCCTAAAAAACTTTTCTAGATCCGCCCTTGGTTAAGCTACAGATTGGCCTCTACACTGAAATCAAGCGATGTTTGGGATATGATAGGAAAAATTTTCCAAAGCAATTCCTGTGGATTAAGTACAGACACGTTTTGCTTGAATGTTACCACCGTTAGACTGCCACAAGGGAGAGGAAATGATAGAACAAGGAAATACAACACATTCGATGAGGAATGTGCAAAAAGGAGGGGAATTGTAGTTATAAAAAATGAGGATAATATGTGCTTACCACGTGCTCTGGTTGTTGCCATGTCCAATGTGAATAGGGAAACCGAGTATGCCAAAGTAAGGAGAGATATTGAACAATTACAAACTCAGCGAGCTGTGCAGTTGATGAAAGATTGTGAAATAGATATTCCAAATGGAGGTGGAGGAATTCCAGAGCTTCAAAAATTCCAGGAACATCTGCAAGACTACTACAAGATTACAGTGTATAGATATGGCGCCAAAGGAAGGGATGTGATTTTTAAAGGAGAGAGTGAAGGAAAACATCTAAATTTGTTGTACCACAACAATCATTATAACGTTATAGTTTCGCTAACCGCTACATTTTGTTGTGGCTATTATTGTGAGGAATGTCATACACCGTACAATCAAAAAAACAAACACAGATGCGGTGGAACATGTCCGTGTTGTCAACAAGCTCCTGCATGTACAAAAGACTTGGCTGAGAAATCGCCATTTTATAGGAGAATGTTGCTTCAACAATCACAGAGCTTCAGGGTCTCTAAATAAGAAAAGTGTCTGCGAAATAGTAAATAAATGCAGAGATTGTCTAAAGACATATAAAGCAGACAAAACTCATATATGTAATGAATATTTTTGCAACATCTGTGATAAACATGTAGAACAAGGACACTTCTGTTTTATTCAACCAGATATCAGAACACCATCAACAAAAGATACTCTTTTCGTCTTTTACGACTTGGAAACAAGGCAGGAGAAAGTTGTAGGGGAAAATTATATAGAAGGAGAATCGGTTGGAGAAATAAAGTTGCACGAGCCAAATTTATGTGTAGTTGCGAAACGTTGTGAACTCTGCATTGATATAGAAAAGTTGTGTTTTTGTCAAAAATGTGGATTTCGATTGAAGATTTATGAAACAAGTGTGGTAAGCAAGTTTTTGAAACATTCGTTGGAGTTCCGAAAGACATTTAAAAAGGTAGTAGTCATAGCTCATAATGGTCAGGCGTTTGGCCATCAATTCATATTGAATTACATTCTGAAAAAAACAGACCTGAAACCCGAATTAATAATTATAATGATGCAGCTGGACAACATAAAATTTATCGACTCGCTAAATTACTTTCCAATGAGCTTATCGCAACTACCAAAGGCCTTTGATCTACCAACCGTATTCAAGAAAGGGCATTTCCCTCATATGTTTAATACAATCGAAAATGAAAAATATATTGGATTACTACCACCTGCTGAATATTATAGCCCTGATTCTATGAAAACCGAAGATCGTGATAGCTTCCTCAAATGGTACGAACAACATAAAAATGATGAATTTAATATGCAGCGTGACATTGTCGACTATTGCATTAGCGATGTGCACATTTTGACCGAGGCATGTTTAAAATTCAGAAAATTGATGTTAACCGAATGCAAGGTTGATCCGTTTGTTGAGGCGACAACTATTGCCTCCGCATGCAATCTAGTTTTTCGGCGCAATTTTCTTAGGCCGAATACAATTGGTATTATCCCAAGAAAGGGATATCGAAATGCCGATAATCAGTCAGCAATAGCAATTCAATGGTTAATATCGGAAGAAAAGAGCAGGAGAATTAATATTACACATGCTGCCAAACAAAGAGAAGTTGTGTTGAGTGGAGTAAAAGTAGACGGCTACTGTGCAGAGACTAATCAAATTTTTGAATTCCATGGCTGCTATTTCCATGGACATCCCACATGTTTAAAGCATAATCGTGATCAACCTCTTCATGATGACCAAAGCGATACTCTAAATCAGGGGTCTCCAAACTTTGAAGCCTTCGGGCCATAATGATTTTTTCTGTTTGTTCCAAGGGCCAAACCAGTTTTAATTTTTCTGCCCTTAACTATATTTCTAGACTAGACTAGAATAGTCGCAAAGTGCGCGACCTAAGCAAACTTACGCTTTTTTGCATTTCAATTATTATTGTGTATTGTGACACTTAACGACATCCTTGTGGCGAGTAGTGGTACTGTGCATTGTACTATGTACTATCTATTCCGATCACTTCGAGATGGCAGTAATTGCATATAAAAAGGCTAGCGGCGCAACCGCGAGTCAGTCAGCGTAAGAAAGGCCAAGGAAGCGAAACTGTCTATCTCTATTGTGAAATAAAGTAACACCCGTGCATAAAAGTATTTTGATTTTACTTATTGTTTTTATGTGTGATTTGTTAGTATGGAAAAGAAGCGAAAAATCGACAATGAATGCAAAACGTTCCAAGATAAATGGAACTTTCAGTATTTTGGGATTGAGTCCAGTAATAAGGCGCTATGTTTAATTTGTAATGAAAACATAGCTGTTCTCAAAGAATATAACATTAAACGACACTATGAATCGAAACATCTTCAAAATTACTCCAAGTATACAGGAAGTTTGCGGACGGAAAAATTTGAAGCTTTGAAACGCGGACTTCATCAGATCCACTGGACTGAATCACCGACAATTCCGCGAGTTTATTCAAGAGATTGGAGAAAATGACTTACCATATCATACTGCCGTACGCTGGCTTAGTTGCGGAAAAGTCCTTAAGCGCTTTTTTGAACTTCGAGCAGAGATCAAAATTTTTTTAAATGAGAAGCACCGCCCTTTTGCCGATTTAGAAAATAGTGAATGGATGTGGAAGTTAGCATTCTATGTCGATTTGACAAATCATATGAACGAACTGAATTTGAGGTTGCAAGGAGAAAATCAGCTTCTTCCTGATTTATACACCAATATCAAATCCTTCAGGCAGAAAATAATACTATTTCAATCGCAATTACGTAAAAAAAATTTCACACATTTTAAAACATGTGAAATACACTACAGAGACTGAATTTCCCGTCGATTTTGCAATCGAAACTTTGAGTGCTTTGAAGATAAATTTTGATACTCGTTTCTCAGATTTTGATGTCATTGCGAATGAAATTAAGCCTTTTCAAAATCCTTTTGATTCTGAAATTGAAACCTTGGCTCCGGAAGTCCAAATGGAAATTATTGATTTACAGTGCAGTGATAGGATTAAGAACAAATATCAAAATTCATCTTTGCTGGAATTTTATAAGAGTCTTCCACTGGAACAATTTGATAATTTGCATAAATTTGCTCGTGGGTTGTTTTCTGTTTTTGGTACTACTTACTTGTGTGAGAAAACGTTTTGCAAGATGAAGTACACAAAGAATGTTTACAGATCTCAATTAACCGATGAGAATCTTAAATCTCTTTTGATATAGTACAAGTAAAATTGATCCACAACTACAAACTATTGTCGGAGGAAAATCACAATTACATAAATCACATTAGTGTTTTTGTTTTACTGTGATTAGTGGGATTCATTTCAATTATTTGTTAGTTATTAATATGCTTAAACTTAGATACTTAAGTTTTCTGCGTCTTCATTTCTGTCGTTAAGTTTTACCTTGCAAGTAAATAAAACCGAGTAATTATCATTCTGTGTTTTCTTCTTCAACTTATCACAGCAATAGTAACAACTATAAATCATTGGCTGTCGCGGGCCAGATTGAAGACAATAAATCATTGGTTGTCGCGGGCCAGATTGATGACACTGACACTGACACCGGATTTGGCCCGCGGGCCGTAGTTTGGAGACCCCTGCTCTAAATCATCGATATGAAGTAACAGCCGCAAAGACACAGCGTTTACGTTCCTATGGATACGAGGTCATTGAGATGTGGGAGTGTGATTTTCGTAAGCTAATGGATACGAACAAAGCCATTTACGCTTTAAGAAACCATCCGTTACTAGCAAATTCACCTTTGAATCCTAGAGATGCTTTTTATGGAGGTCGGACAGGTAATGCTTATACACATTACGAATGCAAGCCAGGTGAAAAAATAAAATACATAGATGTATGCTCATTGTATCCATGGGTTTGCAAGTATGGGAAATTTCCAATTGGTCATCCTGAATTATTTGTCGGAACAGATGCATGCTCCAAAGTTGATTTAAATAAAATAGAGGGACTAATTAAATGTAAGATTTTACCACCTGAAGAATTGTATCATCCCGTTTTACCGATTAAACAGAATAATAAATTAATGTTCCCATTGTGCTATAGATGTAGTGAAAAGAAAAACCAGCACCCAGAATGCTCACATATAGATGAGGAGAGAGCTCTAAAAGGAACCTGGGTAATTGACGAGGTAAAAAAGGGCCTAAGCAGAGGATACAAAATGCTGAATATATACGAAATATGGAGCTATGAAACTGAGATGTACGACAAATCAATCCTCTCAGGTGGCCTATTCACTTCAATGATGAACAAATTTATTAAAATGAAACAGCAAGCATCAGGATGGCCCAGCAAATGCACTTCGAATGAAGGGGAAAAGAGGAAATACTTAGAGGAATTTCTACAAAATGAAGGTGTACAACTAGAGTATTGAGAAGTTGACAAGAATCCTGGACTAAGATCGCTAGCTAAGCTAATTATAACTTCCTTTTGGGGAAAGTTGGGACAGCGAGAAAACCAACCGAAGACCAGTATAATTAACAGCTCGGGAGAGTTGTATCAGCTGATAATCAATCCGGCAGTAGAAGTACAACATCTTTTCCCAATCAATGAAGAAACGCTTATTGTGAACTGGAGTTACAGAGAAGAAGCTGCAGAATCTCTGAGAACCGTTAACGTATCAATAGCGTCTTACACCACTACCCAGGCACGACTTAAGCTGTTTGGCTATTTCGAGCAGTTAGGAGAACGAGTTTTATATTATAACACGGATTCTGTCATATATATTAGCAGAGAGGGAGAATACGACCTGTCGCGTCTCCAACGACGCGAAAATCTGAAATATGAAAATAAACAACAACAACAACATAAAATTAAAACATTAAAAGTTCGCCACAAAAATAAATCCACTCTAATAATAAAAGGAACAAATTTATATACTAAAAATTACACTAAATACTAAAGAAGCATCAACCTGCAAATAAATCATCAATGATAACAACAAAAATCAAAGAATTACCTTAAAAATCTACCGCCGCAAAACTCGCAAATTCCCGTCGGCAAAACCTACAAGAAAAGCAAAAACCCGTCGGCAAATCAACAGACAAAACAAGTTCCACAAATTCTTACCCACCAACACTGACGTCCAAAACTCCGCCTCCCGACATTCCCACCATCATAACTCATCGGAAAATACATAAATGTGGAAGAAGAAGAAAAGAGACAATCAGCTGTTTGAGTGGCTCCATGAACCAAATTATATACTTCGAAATTCGAAATTCAAGGTTCCCCACCAATTTCAGGGCAAATAAATATCGGCAGACAGTCCGCGTCAAACTCAGATCATTTTTGGTCTTTAAGTGCGCTGAAGCTTAAAGACTTCTAGGAAAAATTGAGCTTGAAGTTTTTCCTATCGAAACAGTGATCTCACCCAACCCAAAAGGAGATCGAGTTGAACTCTCCTTAATATATACAAGGATCTATTGACGCGACAAGTCAATATCCACGAAAACTGCGTTGAAGGTTTTCGCCCATACCCCATACGAGATCCGCTAACGAGACTGAGTTAGCATCTCGGACCCACAGAGGTCTCTAATCAAAGCATTATCATTACAGAGTAAAGGCAGAAACTGTCACCCAGAAACCCAGCGGAAGGCATCCACGACGAAAAAGCTCCACTGTGCACGTTATTTGATGCAAGGCGTACGAATTAAAGTCCCAGAGTGATTATTCATTAGAATTTTATTAAAGATTGAATTTTAGAGTCATTTTAGTAGAGATTGAATTGTTAGTCATTTTTGAATTTGAGAGTTATTGCATTAAAGATTGAATTTGGTTACAGAGTAAAGATTTATTGAAGTAAATATTAAAAATTGTTACATATTTTCGAAGTTTTGAATTAAATTTGTTAAGCTGAAAACAACTACACTTTTATTTGAATCACACCCTACCGGCACCCCCCTCATTTAGTCAGGATTAAATTGCTAATTCTGAACATTGGTCCTTCGAGCCGGATAGTGATTCAAACAAAGTAAAGGTTGCATAAATCAGCATGGATGCCCTAATCACGCAACAACACGAAGTTCGAGATAGACTCGAAAGGTCTTACCGGAATTATTTAAAAGATGGTCCATCCAGGAAAACAGAGCAGTATTTTCGAAAGAAACTCAAGGTACTCGACGACGACTGGGCAGAATTTAAGAATAATCATCGGCAGATCACATCAATAAAAACGAAAAAGGATGAAAATGAACATCTGTATTTTAAGGAAGATTGGTATATCGACACCGAACAAGCGTACATCGACATGTCCTCCAAAATCGAGGAAGATTATCACAAAACTCTTCCAGTCGCAGATCCAGCCGCAAGAGCCGAGCAGTCATTCACAGAACTAAACAGCAGCCACATCTCCCATCACAACAATGATGTAAAACTTCCGCGAATTTCAATCCCGACATTCGCCGGAGACTATGCATCATGGCCATCATTCTTCGATCTCTTCTCCAGCCTCGTCCACAATAAGGCATCACTCTCAGGAGCCCAAAAATTACAATACCTCAAAGCGCATCTATCCGGAGAAGCATTGAGACTTCTCAGCAATACGTTAATAAGCGACGCTAATTATGAACCAGCATGGAAGCTGCTCATCGAGAACTATGACAATAAACGAGCATTACTCAAAACTCAACTCGATATGCTACTCAATCAACCCAAACTAACTAGAGAAACTGCGCATGGAATCAAAGAGTTAAAAACAATGACTCACGAATGCCTCACCGCCATAGAGAATCTGGAGATCTCCACTAAGAATTGGGATCCCATTCTCATACACGTACTCGTCCAGAAGCTACCCGCAGAAACACACGAATTATGGGAGCAATCCCAAAGCAACAAATCAATCCGATCAATACCCACTTGGTCAGAATTACGCGAATTTCTAGAGACTCGGTTTAGAACTCTAGAAGCCATTAGTAACCCGGTCAACAACAAAAATGATCGCTACGAAACTCAGCCAAAAGATCATTCAAAGCGAAGAACACAAGCATTTCACGTAACAAGTCATATCGCGTGTAATATATGTAAAGGTCCGCACGTAATCAGAAAATGCCCAAAGTATTCACAACTAAACATAAACGAACGATACAAACTAGTCAAATCCAAGGATCTTTGCATCAACTGCCTAGGATCAAGCCACCGTTTGTCCCAATGTCCTAGCAACAACCGATGTTTTCAATGTGGAGGAACGCACCATACTTCCCTCCATAGGACTCAACAGGAGAGTCAACCCAGTAGCAACAAGGATACGTCAATTATCGAAACACCGATCTCCCAGGCCAGCACACATCTGTCCCAGGCATATCCACATGAGAGCCGACCAGTTCTACTAACTACAGCCCTGGTCACGGCAATATCACCGACAGGTCAACGACAGGTCTGCAGAGCATTGATCGACCCAGGGTCTCAATCAACATTTGTGCGAGAGTCAGTTGTCCAGAATCTACGACTTAAGCGAGAATCCACACAAACTGCAATAACCGTACTTGGAAGCACGCCAGCCGGAGAAATGACGAATAAGGTCACGCTACAGCTACAGTCAAGAACTCAGCCACCAAAAACCATCCAAGCACGAGCCTTCGTCCTCACGAAAATCACACAACCATTACCCAACAGAGAATGCTCAAGAAACAGCTGGACACACCTGGAAGGACTTCAATTAGCAGATCCAACCTTCCACAAGCCAGGCCATATAGACATCCTCTTGGGAGCAGACGTATATACGGATATCATCATGGACGGTTTAAGAAAGGGCCCAGATGGTACGCCAGTAAGCCAAAACACAATATTTGGCTGGATCATCTCGGGAAACACGAATCTAACGCCACAAGTGGACACACACTTAGAAACCTTCTTCACACAGGTAACTCCGGATTATGACCTGCGAAAATTCTGGGAACTGGAAGAACTTCCATCAAGAACAAAATGGACAAAGGAAGAATCACTGTGCGAAGCCCACTACGCCAACAACATCACAAGGGGGAACGATGGACGTTATCAGGTTCGACTTCCATTCAAAGCTGAAAAGGAGCACGCCCAATTTGGAGCATCCAGGAACATAGCAATACGAACGCTCATCCAAATGGAAAGACGATTCCAGCAAGACCCAGCCCTAAAGGACGAATATGAGAAATGCATCCGAGAGTACCTAACATTAGGACACATGACAGCGACCGATACCCCAGAATCAGCACTGCAAAGGCAGTCATCAGACGGCACAACGACATATGAATGCTGCTATCTCCCCCATCATGCCGTCCTCAAGCCAAGTAGCACAACCACGAAGCTGCGTGTAGTATTTGACGCATCACGCCCCACATCCAACGGAAGCTCCCTAAACAGCGAATTACTGAACGGCCCAGTGATACAGGACTCCCTCATGTCCATCCTAATGCGATGGAGAAAACACCGCATCGCATACATGGCGGATGTCGAAAAAATGTATCGCCAAATACGGGTACATCCCCAGGACGCAGAATATCAACGAATCGTCTGGAGAAGCTCCCCGACTGAACCCATACAAGACTATAAATTAAGGACCGTAACATTTGGCACAAAAAGCGCACCATTTCTAGCCATAAGAACGATGCACCAATTGGCGAAGGATGAGGCCAATAATTATCCCATCGGCTCAGAGGCTGTACTAAATGATTTCTACGTCGACGATCTAATGACTGGAGCAGACACCATCATGGAGGCAACCCAAAAACAACAACAATTGATCCATCTGCTTCGTTCTGGAGGTCTGAAACTAAGGAAGTGGGCAGCAAATCATGACGACATACTAAGGACGGTACCAGAAACAGATCGAGAGATTTCGTTTCCCCTCGCGGTCAACGCGGAAGAAGTCAAGGCACTCGGATTATCATGGAACCCCGCAACAGATTCGCTCTCATACAAAGTAACCATGGAATCCGACGACAAATCATACACAAAGCGAAAAATATTATCCGAGATTGCCAAATTATTCGACCCCATCGGATGGCTCACGCCAATCATCATCAGTGCCAAAATCCTAATACAAAGCCTATGGCTCCTCAAGATCGAGTGGGATGAGCCAGTCCCAATCAGCATAGAAGATCAATGGCGAAAATTCCGCTCAAACCTCCCAACAATCCAAACCATTCAGATTCCTCGATGGATACAAACCAACAACGATGTCCAAACCATCGAACTTCATGGATTTTGTGACGCATCCATCGAAGCTTATGCCGCAGCCGCATATATCCGAACGCAAGACAAGACGGGAAAGATCCACTGTCATCTATTAGCAGCCAAAAGCAAGGTAGCACCAATAAAAACGATATCATTGCCAAAATTAGAGCTATGCGGTGCATACTTGTTAGCCAAACTACTCGCCCAAATCAAGAAGGACATGAAAATGGAGGAAATCAGAACAACGGCATGGACTGATTCAACCATCGTGCTCGCTTGGCTACGAAAACATCCATCCTCGTGGGAAACATTCGTGGCCAACCGAATCTCAAGCATCCACCAATTACTAGACCAGAGCAGTTGGAATCATGTGCGAACAGAGGAAAATCCAGCAGACTGCGCCACCAGAGGAACTACCCCAGAAGAACTAAGGCAGCATAAATTATGGTGGAAGGGACCACCATGGCTTCAACAAGCAAGGGAACTATGGCCAAAACGTAAAGAAATTTCCGATACCACAATAGGCCAACGCAAGAAATGCTGACTTCACAATCTCACCTCAAATTTGAAGCTAAGCGCTTCAAGGCGGGGGAGAATGTCGCGTCTCCAACGACGCGAAAATCTGAAATATGAAAATAAACAACAACAACAACATAAAATTAAAACATTAAAAGTTCGCCACAAAAATAAATCCTATTAATAAAAGGAACAAATTTATATACTAAAAATTACACTAAATACTAAAGAAGCATCAACCTGCAAATAAATCATCAATGATAACAACAAAAATCAAAGAATTACCTTAAAAATCTACCGCCGCAAAACTCGCAAATTCCCGTCGGCAAATCAACAGACAAAACAAGTTCCACAAATTCTTACCCACCAACACTGACGTCCAAAACTCCGCCTCCCGACATTCCCACCATCATAACTCATCGGAAAATACATAAATGTGGAAGAAGAAGAGAAAGAGACAATCAGCTGTTTGAGTGGCTCCATGAACCAAATTATATACTTCGAAATTCGAAATTCAAGGTTCCCCACCAATTTCAGGGCAAATAAATATCGGCAGACAGTCCGCGTCAAACTCAGATCATTTTTGGTCTTTAAGTGCGCTGAAGCTTAAAGACTTCTAGGAAAAATTGAGCTTGAAGTTTTTCCTATCGAAACAGTGATCTCACCCAACCCAAAAGGAGATCGGGTTGAACTCTCCTTAATATATACAAGGATCTATTGACGCGACAAGTCAATATCCACGAAAACTGCGTTGAAGGTTTTCGCCCATACCCCATACGAGATCCGCTAATGAGACTGAGTTAGCATCTCGGACCCACAGAGGTCTCTAATCAAAGCATTATCATTACAGAGTAAAGGCAGAAACTGTCACCCAGAAACCCAGCGGAAGGCATCCACGACGAAAAAGCTCCACTGTGCACGTTATTTGATGCAAGGCGTACGAATTAAAGTCCCAGAGTGATTATTCATTAGAATTTTATTAAAGATTGAATTTTAGAGTCATTTTAGTAGAGATTGAATTGTTAGTCATTTTTGAATTTGAGAGTTATTGCATTAAAGATTGAATTTGGTTACAGAGTAAAGATTTATTGAAGTAAATATTAAAAATTGTTACATATTTTCGAAGTTTTGAATTAAATTTGTTAAGCTGAAAACAACTACACTTTTATTTGAATCACACCCTACCGGCACCCCCCTCATTTAGTCAGGATTAAATTGCTAATTCTGAACACGACCCACCAACAGGAGAATTCATTGGAGATATGACCGATGAATTAGAAAGCTACTGGCCTGGAAGTTATATCAAGATTTTTGCAAGTGGAGGCCCTAAAAATTATGCATACGCAGTTTATAGTACAAAAGATGGATCCATCAAGTCGCAGAGTAAAGTAAAGGGAATCTGTTTGAATTATGAAGCCTCGCAAAATGTAAATTTTGATTCAATTAAAAATATGGTATTAAATAACAACAGGGAAGATCATATCCCCATTCTATCCAAAAATATTCGACGCACAAAAGATCACGAGGTAGTAACAGTTCCAGAAATAAAAAAATATGAAGTGACTTCAAATAAACGAAGATTTCTGGAAGATCACAGCTCACTACCATATGGGTTTAAAAGACAGAAAAGATGAGAAAATGTGTTTGTTTGAGTGGCAATAGCAACAACAGAGAGATATATATGAATAAGTTTCGTGGACTAGGCCTATAGGGGATACCACATTAAAAAAACGCACCAAAAACTCTACCTCATGGGTGGTGCGGAAACGAGTTCCATATTTGTTATATGTCAAGGAATTATATATAAGAGCTTAAAATAAGTATTTAACAATCATTCAGAGTTTTCATTTGAATACTAAAAGTCATGAATCCGAAAGCAGTTATTATAGATGCTCAGTTTGTCAGTGGAAATAATTATCAGTTGTTTGCTAAGGAGTTGGTAGTTTTACGTCGTGGATCACTTGTACCAGAGTTGTATTTTTTTAAGTCCCCATATCCGTACAATGAATTATCACCAAGAGCTCGTTGGCAAGATGATTTCAACTTTAACAAAATAAATGGATTAAGATGGAATGGTGGAAATATTGATTACAACGAATTGCCCCACATACTGGCAAATTATTCAAATTTAACTATTTATGTGAAAGGACCTGAAAAGAGGAAATTCATCCAAAAATACCTTCCAGAATCTAAAATAATTCTACTTGAAATTCCAAAGCTACGCAACTTGCAAGCTTTTGAGTCGTTCTGCATGATTCACGGAAAATTACCTACTATGTGTAGCAGTCGCTACGCATTAATTTTATGTTTCTCTTATTATGAGTTTTTGTTGTTAGTTATCGAATTCAAATATATGTACTTACAATTTTGGAGTACAGTGTGCGTTACGTCATCGGTTTAGATTTTCACTACTACTTTGGAAATACACTTTAGGGAAATCACAATCACGTACGCTTACACTGTACAAGTATTGAATGTATAAAACATAGGTACACGAATTGATTTGACATGTAAAATAAAAAATAGAATGTATTAGTAATAAAGTTTTCGTTGAACGTTTAACATGCAAAATAGTAACTCATGTATTAGTTGGAAGTTTTTATCATTAAAAGTTTCGGTTGTATAATTCAACCGCATGTAAAGTCGTTTAACTTAAAATAAAAATAACTTAAATAAAAATATTTTTAAATCGCTACAAAATAAATAGTTTATTTACTAAAACAATTATAAACTATTATGATGTGGAGAGGAACCCCAAAATAATGTAAATGTGGAGTTAAGGAGTCTAGGCCCCCACATCACTATGCGCTGTGCTGTACAAAACTGTGTTAATATATATTTGTATATGTTAGTGAATAAAAGGTTTTAAAATAAAAAAATATTTTTAGTTTTATTTATTTATTTATGTAACGGTCGGCGGTCAGAAAACCAACGCCGGAAAAATCCCTGGCGTAATCCTCGGTCATATTCGCCTCAACGGCATTACTGAATTAACCGTCTGAATAAATCTATACAACCCCCTCACTTTCGTTCTTTATCCAAAAATTTCTTTATTCAAAATTTTTGTTTCTCACTCAGCAAAAATCTACTCGCAACGAAATTCTTTCGGATGAATTTTTTTTACTTAAATTGCGCACGCCTATGCCCTAATAATTAGCCCGTGGTTAAATCTCCCACCCACACATAGGCTTCGGTCCAGAAAATTCCATCGGGTAGCGGCGCAGCCAATCCAGGCTCTTTGCGCGATAATAATCGCATGACGCCGAGGCACACTTACAAAAACTGTATGTAGCCTGTACGTAGGTATAGGGACACATACGCAAATACTCGATGATGCGAGCGCAGGAATTCTTCTAGCGCTATCGCCCCGCCCCCAGAAAAGCTACGCTAACCTTATAAGGAGACGATTTGATGGAAATTTCCAGGAAGCGTCTCGCACAAGTGGCTAAGCATTTTTGGCTAGGACGAGATTGAGTTGTTGAGTCAGTCGAGTGTTAATTACGAACCAGCGAGGTAACAGTCCTTAGTCGTTGCGGGATCCAAAAGCCAGTATAGTGAGCGCTACAGAGTGCATATAGTGGAGTCAGATGAGCATCAAATTTTAGTGAAAAGGGAATTGTCTCCAGAGTAAAATTTTTTTTTTGGAACATGTTAGTTACATCGAATACTATACGAAATGGACATTTTCTACCTCTAGCAACCGCCGCTACGTAAGTTATCGGCCATTATGTCAAAAATTTACCATTTTGGTCGTTCTTTCTAAATATAAATGCGTATATCTCGGCATGTGTAGGTCCGAAAAAATTGAAAAAAATAGAGGTTGTTCGTTATGATATTGGCTACCAGCGGTTACAATATGAAATCCTTATCTGCACATATAACCTCAAAAAAAATCAAAAACTAAAGAAACTACAGAATTTTGGTTTTTTGGTGATAACTTCGAATATTTTTAGTGAAATTTGATGAAATTTTCAAAAGTTATACTTTATAATGGGAACAATAACTGGTTAAAATTTCAAGTCAAAATATCTAATACAAGGCTCAAAAATTGACTTCAAATTTGAAAATTGATTGGCCTATCAGTTTTGTGCATCGCTTCGTATGAGGTTCTTACTTTTTTTAAAATGTAGCTTCTTTTATGCACTTTTGATGGTGAAAAAGAAAAAAATTTAAACTTGAAGAAAAGTGAAAAAAATCGAATCGAACATCGACAATTTTTGCATTTTTCGTCAATTTTTTTAGAAAAAAATCACATTTTTTGATAAAAGTCAATTTTTCGATCATCATTATGTCAAAAATGAACTAATAATTCAATAGAAATTGAACTTTGCCAAAAAAAGTCAAATTTTCCTAAAAAATTGACGACAAAATGGAAAAATTGTCGATGTTCGATTCGATTTTTTTCACTTTTCTTCAAGTTTAAAATTTTTTCTTTTTCACCATCAAAAGTGCATAAAAGAAGCTACATTTTAAAAAAAGTAAGAACCTCATACGAAGCGATGCACAAAACTGATAGGCCAATCAATTTTCAAATTTGAAGTCAATTTTTGAGCCTTGTATTAGATATTTTGACTTGAAATTTTAACCAGTTATTGTTCCCATTATAAAGTATAACTTTTGAAAATTTCATCAAATTTCACTAAAAATATTCGAAGTTATCACCAAAAAACCAAAATTCTGTAGTTTCTTTAGTTTTTGATTTTTTTTGAGGTTATATGTGCAGATAAGGATTTCATATTGTAACCGCTGGTAGCCAATATCATAACGAACAACCTCTATTTTTTTCAATTTTTTCGGACCTACACATGCCGAGATATACGCATTTATATTTAGAAAGAACCACCAAAATGGTAAATTTTTGACATAATAGCCGATAACTTACGTAGCGGCGGTTGCTAGAGGTAGAAAATGTCCAGTTCGTATAGTATTCGATGTAACTAACATGTTCCAAAAAAAAAATTTTACTCTGGAGACAATTCCTTATGTTTTGCTCATCTGACTCCACTAATAGTTTTTTTTTCTATTTCACCATAGTTTTTTTTTTTAGCCTAAATGCAGTTTTTTTTCATTGAAGTGGGAAAGATTATGCATTAATATAAATATAGATATTAAATCAAAAAAAAATGAACGAAATAATAGCGTTTTTTTAAAGGAAAACATTCCGGATTCTTTTCATGACGCGGAAAATTTTTGTTTCAAATAATCTTCCGAATTGTTAATATCTTAGGAAGTGTCGGAAAGGAAAAAGTGTTGTTTTTTTGTTGAGTGGAACAGAAAAGATGTGATATGGCGTGAATTCATACACCGCGTTAAATTTTTGTTATATTTTTTTGTTTTTTTTTTTTGATTGAGCGTCCGGCAAAGTAAAAGTTAAGTAATATCGTAAAGAGATATAAAACAAAACAAGAATCAAATAATAGTGAGAGATGAAAGAATATAACAATTTTTAAGTTGTGATTTTCCAATCGGTTATTTTATCTTTCCCCAAAAACAAAACCTTTGTAAGAGTAAATAATCACATGGTGGTACCGGTGAATAATGAGTAAAAAGTAAACGGTGTCCATTGCTATAACTTGTGTAATAATACTATACCGTGAGAAAAAAAAGAAAAAGAGAAAGTTTTTTGAGTACAAATAAATTCATTGCTGCATCTCATCGACGCCACCCGGAGAAGTTGTTACACCTCAAAGCACAGGAATGTCAGGCTAGTATTTTTAAGTAGTTTTTAGTTATTTGTAAAAGAAAAAAAAAGAAAAGAAGAAACAGAAATATTATTATTAATTAAAGATTAATTAATTTTAATAATTAAGATTAATTAAAGAAAAAAAAAGAAAAGAAGAAACAGAAATATTATTATTAATTTTTTTCATGACAATATGGTGCACCTTAAAAGAAAAAAAAACATTTGTCAATTTTTTTAATTTAAAAAAAAAAAAAAAGGGAATTTTAAGAAAGAAATCCATGAGGAATAAGAGTTACGGTTTGAACCGATTAATCAAGATACTTTTTTAAGAAAGGGATCTTAAAATCCCATGTTTCTTTACATAACCAATATTTATGTAATCGGAGTTTTTTTTAATATATATAGATGCACTCCTGTTTTTTTGTTAATCATCACCTGCTTTGTGTAAGCTATTTCAATGGTGTTGTATGCTAGTTGAATTAATGATAACTTTTCATATGAATTATATTTTTATATCTATATGCATATATTTTACACAATTTACGTATGAATTAGAGAGAAAAAAAATATGTTATAGGGAAGTCGACCTACTTTATTTAATTTTCTTGTATGTACATAAAGAGAAAACACACTCGTCTTATGAAAATATTTATTAAGAAAAAAAAATATATAAAACCAAAATGAACAAATAATAATAATATTAGTATCAATAAGAAATTTTACATTATATGTTAACCCCGAATTCAATTGTTGTGGAGAAAAGTTCTAAGAAAAAAATACACCTGGGAAAAAAAGAAAAGGAAACTTAATAGGTACCTCGAACTGATACGGTGACTTAGCGTAAAAATGATAGGACTATAAGAGAGGATCGCTTCCCGATTTTGAATACAAATTGTTTTTATAAAAAAAAAGAAAGGGGTAAAATAAAAAAAAAGGAAAACTTAGTTTTTTAACAAAAAAAGAAAAAGGATATTTTTTTTGTTTTTTTTTGTTCTCTTTGCTGCTTGTTGAGTGGCTCTGCGCCTCGGCTCGGTCGAGGGGGCTGCATGTTTATCAGTTTTTTTCTTGGCGCGTGCCAATCACATCTTTCGCTGTAGCATGTAAATCAACATAGAGGAGCGGAGCATGGTGACCGGTGGGAGGCTGTGTGCCTATCAGCTCAACGTAAGTACTTGTAGTAGATAGATTTTTTTTTTCAGATTTCGCCTCCCCCCTCAGCGACCGCCCGCATGACTATGCCTCGCTAACCCTTTTCTCTCGATGGTCCTGGATGGGTCCGCACGTCGTCCCCTTAATCTTTTTTCTTCGGTGTTGATATTTTATTCCGGCACGAGATTTTTTTTATTAATTCTGTCATTTGCTTCGCCTTCATGTACTACGAACCCTCCCCATCCGGCGAGCTAGACCGCACAATGCCAGTCGTGCCAATACCAAGTGCAGTGAAGGCAAATGTAATTCTTCGACGACCCCTTTCCATTCGGACCACCCGTCCAGCCACCCTCGACGTCGTCAAAGTCCCCATTCTACAATTTTTTTTGTAATAAGTTTAGAGGCCCTATGGGGTAATATTTCTAGATCTTCGTGCTACTGGAGCACACACTTCTCCCGACAGGTTACAAAACATTATTATATATAGTGACCATCAGCCATTGAGGGAAATATTTAACTCCAATAAGTCAACGCCGGCAGTCGCGGCGGCAAGGTTACAACGCTGGCCAGTTATCCTGTCTACCTATAAATATAAGATCGTCTACAAGAAGAAGTCTCAAATGTGTCACGCAGATGCGTTATCTCGCCTCCCGCTAAGCAATGAAGGGAAGGTTGAAGATTCTATTATTAATTCGTTCAGTCTTTCAGATCATTTGCCTTTAAATTTAGATCAATTCAAAGAATATACGAATTCGGATCCAGTCATTTCGGAAACCATTAATTACTTACAGTCGGGTTGGCCGTCTAAAAGTCAAATTAAAGACATAAACGTACTACACTTTTATAACAAAAGAAATTCGCTAGCTATTGAAGAAGGTTGTTTATTTTATGGAAATAGGCTTGTAATTCCTAGGGAATTACAAACAGAAGTATTGCAACTGGTACATAGCGACCATATAGGAATTAGTAGAATGAAATCAGTCGCTAGACCACATATATATTTTAAAGACATGGATAAGAAAATGGAGCTATTAGTAAAAAGTTGTCTTGTATGCCAACAAACTGTAGCGGTCGGCAGTAAACCGAAGCCAAAATAAAAATCCCTTAATTTACTCCTCGACCATTTACGGGATATTATCCGTTCGAATAGAAATTTAAACAACCCTCTTTTTTCCACTTCCGTGCAATGAAAAAATTATAATAATAAAAAAAAAAAACAAATCCACAAGACAAATTTTTGTTCCCGCCAGAAAATTCCCTTGCATCGAAACTTTCGGATGAAAACTTTTGCCTTAATTGCGCACGCCTATGCCCTAATAATTAGCCTTTGGTTAAATCTCCCACCCACACATAGGCATCGGTCCAGAAAATTCTATCGGGTAGCGCAAGAATAAACGGATGACGCCGAGGCACACATTAAATAATGTATGTAGCCTGCATGTATGGATAGGGACTCGCAAACAAGTATTCAATGAGGCGAGCGCAGGAATTTCTTCTAGCGCTATGACCCCGCCCCCAAAAAACCCACGCTAACCTTATAAGGAGACGAATTAATGGAAATTTCCATGAAGCGTCTTGCAAGAGGTGGCTGAGATTTTTTTTGATGAACAAAACGAGTGAGTAGTCAGTTTGAAGACAGGAACCGGCAAAGACAGTTCAAAAAGCAAAGTGCTCGAGTAGAATTTTTTTTGGGAAACACGTTTCTCCTCAACTGTTAAATTAAGTGATAGTCTTTTCGTTAAGAATTATAAATGTCGCGAATAATGACTATTTTACTCGTAAAAAGAAAAAAAAGGTTACTTTAGCAGATTTGCTCGAATGAGTGCTGAGTGCCAAGATTATTGATCTGACGCGATTAACAAGTTAATTTATATACGTTAATTTTCCAAACAAACCTTAAACTATGTGCAGTAAAACCATTCTTTTTTTGAAAAATTCTCGGTGAACAAAGTGAAAATAAGATAAAAATATTTTTTTCGGGCCGGTGTTCGCGAACGTTACCTTAAAATAAATAAATAGAAAAAAGATACTAAAAGAAAGGTGTTGATGAAAAAAACGGCAATGATTAATGGAGTTCTGGAACGGCTTACACAACAAGGACGAAATACTGAATCTTTTTTTGTTGGATCTCTTCATTAACCACACTAGTAATTAAGGTAACCTGCATGTATTTTTTTCTTTTTTTGAAGAACTAAAAAAAGTCAAGATTTAAAAGAGAAAGAGAAAAAAAACAAAGCTATTATAACAAAATAAAGATAAAGAGAACATAACTAAACCAAATCTAATTTTATTATCCAATTATAAGTTTTTTAAATAAAGATAAAAAGAAAAGAAAATACGATATATTTAAAGAAAATTTTTATTAAACAACCTGAAGAAAAAGTGGAATATGGTTTATCTTGTGTAATAGAATAGTAAGAAAAAAAACAACAAATATATGGTTTCATTTTTTTTTAAAAAACGAATATGACATGATTGTAGAAGCATTGTTTATTGGAAAAAAAAAATTTTTTGTAATTAGCTATAAACTGTTCAATTTTATACTCCACTTAATATAACAATGAGAAAATAAAAATATCAACAAAATATATATACATATATAGATATTCGTAAAAAAAAACATAAAGCTATTCAGTAATTTGAGTATATTCGTGGGCAGCTGCTTCACCGGGGAAAGAGAATTTAAGTTGGAGTTTGGGTTAGGACAGCAAGGAGAATGGACGTGCGCTGTTCCGGTTCCTAAAAACGCGTCATAATAAAACCGAAATAATAAAACAAACTGTGAGAGTGGAAAACTAAAAATATAAAAAAGTGCACAAAAAAAACTCTAAAAAACAGTGACAAAAAACAATAACGAGCGCAGTCTAACGCGAAGGCCCATCACCCTTCACTAGACACGACCGGACCGACGAACGGCGCAAGTAAGTACCCTTTCTCCCTACCCTCTCTCGCATCTCGGTCCTGCAGGTGCCGCAGCTAAAATCTGTCGGTCGATGAAATTTGCCCCGTCCCAAAAGGCATAACACTTTGACGAGGGCAAATTTTATTGACTCTGATGGCTGCGGCAAATGTAATGCCGGGAAATATTCCCGAGAACGTGGCGATTGAGCCCGTGCAACCGAAGTCCCGTTACAAGTCAAGTTTTGGTATTGACTTTTGTAACATTCGTGGACTTCAAGCGAATTTCTCTTTTGTTGAGTGCCACTTATCTAGCTACAAACCCCCAATCTTCGTACTAAGTGAAACCCAAATATCACCCGATAATGACTTAGGTTATTACCAGGTGTCGGGGTACACTTTAGTCCACAATCTCTCCCCCCATAGGGGTATTGCCATTTATGTTAGGGACGACGTGGCTTATTATAAAATACATTCAAGCACAACTTCAGATTTTAATTATCTTTAGATTAAAATCATTTTCCAAAGCCACGTCATATTCTTCTGCTTCCTATACAGAAGTCCTAACATAAGTAACGAAGCCTCCACATTATCTTTTGATACTATTTCCGAACAAATCTCGGGATTTTTGTCGTCCAATCCTGAGTGTGAAATCATCGTTGCGGGTGATTTCAATGTTCACAACGTTAAATGGCTGACTTACTCAAATGGCACCAGTATTTCTGGCAAGGACGTCGAGCTCTTTGCAGACTTCAGTAACTTGCATCAAGTTGTGGATCATCCCACAAGAGTCCCTGATGTTACTGATCAAGGAAGATATCTCCTTGATCTTTTTCTAACTTCTCATCCAGCGCGTTACTCCGTCGAAGTTGATTCACCTCTCGGCAATTCAGACCACTGCCTAATCAGCGCTAACTTCCCATTCGAATTTCCCACCCCTCCCAAACCAGTTCGAAGAACTGTATGGCATTACGGGAAGGCCAATTGGCTGGGGCTTATTAATTTCTTCCACTCTACAGACTGGAATCTGTGTTTCCGGAATAGAAACGCCAACTCTGCCGCTATCCGTATCACCAGGATCATACAGGCAGGAATGCATTTGTTCATTCCTCATTCTACCAAATCTGTGAAGGCTAGGCCCAACAGATGGTTTAATCAGGAGTGTATGAATGCAATCAGAAATAAAGAAGCCGCCTTTCGAGCTTACAAGAGCTCCCCTAGTGAATCGCTCCGTGTAGAGTATATAAAACTAAGAAATTCCTGTAAAGTCACCATCAGGAATGTCAAAAATTCATTTGACAACAAGTTGAGAAGTAAACTCTTTAATGCAACCTCTGGTAGCAAGAACTTCTGGTCCTTGGTAAGCTCCATCAAGAAGAATTTCACTTCATCCACAACTCCTTCATTCATCCACGATAAGAAGGTGATAACAGACAGAAAATCCAAGGCCGATTTATTAGCATCTCTGTTTGCTTCCAAGTCTTCTTTACCCCAAATTGATATGCTACCCCCGGTTCTCGAGCACAGCGCTCATTTAATGGACAGGGTTTTCTTCAGGACTCGCGAGGTGTACAGGTGCCTAAAGGAGCTCGATATCAATAAATCCACTGGACCCGATAATATACCCCCTATCGTCTTAAAACAATGCGCCTCACCTTTGGCTAAACCTCTGCGCAAACTTTTTGCCCTATCATACTCTTCCGGAGTCTATCCAGACTCTTGGAAACTTGCCCATGTACAGCCAATACCGAAAAAATGTGACTCCAGCGTCCCCTCTAACTACCGCCCAATAGCAATTACTTCTATTCTCTCCAAAACAATGGAGACGATTATCAACAAAAAGCTTATGGGATATCTAGAATCCAACCTACTCATAAACGACAGACAGTATGGCTTCCGACACAGAAGATCCACTGGCGATCCTTTAGTTTGTCTTACAGAACACCTCAGCCGAAGTTTGCATGGATCAGGTGAATCCAGTCTGGTTGCTTTGGATATCTCCAAGGCTTTTGATAGAGTTTGGCACTTAGCCTTGTTAGCTAAACTCAAAGCTATTGGAATCGACTCACTTTTACACAAATGGATTGAGAATTTCCTTTCCGGCCGTTCAATTAAGGTAGTATTGGATGGCATCAAATCTGAACCCCACCCTATCTCTGCGGGGGTCCCCCAAGGGTCAATTTGATCACCAGCCCTATTTCTTATCTTTATAAATGATCTACTTTCAATCCCCTCCAACCCACTTCTCAGCTTCGCTGACGACTGTACCCTGCGATACTCTTACAGCTACGATACAAGAGAGACTCATGCCAGATCCTGTCTTGATGATCGTGAAGTAATCTTCAACTCTATTAATAACGACATTGAACTTATTCTAGAGTGGGGAACAAAGAATCGTGTCGAATTCAACCCCTCCAAAACCAAGTACTTTCTTATATCCAAGAAGAAGATCAACACCTCACCATCCTTGTCAGTGGATGGCGTGGAACTAAAGGCCGACCCATCCCTACACTCTTAGGCGTGACATTAGCCAAAGACTTGCGATGGAATGACCACATATTCCAAATCGCCAAACAAGCATCCCAGTGCTTGGGATTTCTTAAGAGGTGCAAGTTCCTCCTCCAGCCATCGGCCCGCGCTGTTATCTATAAATCCTACTATTATAGCGACTGTTCCTCCGAAATAAACGCTCTCCTGCCTCCACGGCAATCTTATAACCGCAACACCAGATTAGCCCACTCGTCTCATTCCCTCCACCTACAACTCCCCCTTTCACGCACTCAACAAGATATGAATTCGTTTGTAAATAGAACAACTCGACTGTGGAATAATCTCTCTCAGTCAGTATTTCCGAGCTCCTACAACATCCAAGAGTTCAAACGCGGGGTTCATCGCCACCTTCTTCAACACCCCTTCACACCCCCATAACCCTTAACCTATTCCCCCCACTCCCCCATAACCCTTAACCTATCCCCCCCGTACTAAGCTTGCTGCTAGACATTGCACCATGACGTGACAAATGACATGACGGACTAGTAGTACAAAGGGTGATTCCTGAGTTTAGCACCGCCACATAAAAAAAAGTTGTTAGTACTGATAAGTTTCCCGTTGTTAATTTTATTAAGAATAAGAACATTATTTTGTGTTTTTGCCCTGTAAGGATGAAAAAAAGGAAAGGGAAAGGTTAAATAAAAAGAAAAAAAAATCTAATTGTATAAATAAAAAGAATAGTTTTTTTTGAAAATTCTCTTTGTTGCTTGTTGTGAGGCTATGTGCCGTATCCCGGAGTTCAATCGAGGGGGTTGTATGTTTTCTTTCTGGCGCGTGCCAAACATTTTTTTAACATGTAAATTGAAATAGGGAAGCGGAGCATGGTGACCGGTGGAAGGCTGTGTGCCTACCAATGCACAGTAAGTTCTTCTAGTAGTTAGTTTTTTTCTGACTTCATCCTCTTTCGCGACCGCCCGCATGACTATGCCTCTCTAACCCTTTCTCTCGATGGTCCTGGACGGGTCCGCGCGTCGACCCTTTTGTTATTTTTTTTTTGGTGTTATTTTGTTTGTATTTCGGCACGAGACTTTTTTTTGAAAGTTTCTCTTCCAATCTGTCACTTGCTTCGCCTTCAAGCACTACGAACCCCCCCATCCGGCGAGCTAGTCCGCACATCGCCAGTCGTGCCAGCACCTAAAGTGCATTGAAGGCAAGTGATCTTTTTCTTCGACGAATCCTCCCATCCGGACCATCCGTCCAGCCACTCTTGACGATGTCAGAGTCCCCATCCTATATATATTTTTTTGTAATAAGTTTCAAGGCCCTGTGGGGTAATATTTTTTTTGATCTTCGTGCTACTGAAGCACCCACCTCTCCCGACAGATTACAAAACCCAAAATCGCCAGAAATCGGAAACAGTGAGGTGGCCCAGTTCTGAAAAACCCTTTGAAAGGATTCATATAGATCTATTTTATTTCGGTAAATATGAGTTCTTAATTGTCGTATATTCTTATAGTAAATGGCTCGAAGTTTATCCACTAACTAGATCAAACGCGGGTTCAGTCATTAAAAAACTAAAGTCCTTTATAGTAACTTTTGGGTTACCGTCACAACTATGTACCTAGTGATAATGGTTCTCGTCCTCGGAGTTTATAAACTTTTGTAACACAAACGGCATTAAAGTTACCAAATCGCCACCTTACCATCTGGAAAGTAATGGGTTAGCGGAAAGATACGTGGGTGAAGCAAAAAGATCATTAAAAAAATTTTTGTTAGATAAAAAATACTCGTTATTGGACATGGACGAAAAAATTTTCCAATTTCTTTATACCCACCGGAACACACCATCTTCGGTCACAAACCAATCATCTGCAGAAATGATTTTCAAATTGAAACCAAAAACGAAAATGGATATAATTAATCCAGTACCTAGAAATAATATTGTAAAATATGAACATAAGGAAGTAGTTAAACAAATGAACTTTAAAAATATATCTTAACTAAAAAAAACAACAGTTTAATGGTCAAATAAAAATATTTGAAAAGGGGGGAAAGTGTTATTTGCATAAAGGGGGAGAAATGTTATATACATATTTAATTATGGCATTAGACGCACTCCACTGATATTGAGTGCACTGCACTGTTTTTAGTACATTCAACATGCATCCAAGCTCGGCAAGGTTCGTTCTTCTTCAATGATGCGAGCGCAGATTTGTTCTTTTTAGGCCATCACCCCGCCCCCAAAAAAGCCAGCTGGCCTTATAAGGAAGAAAATTAATAAAAGTTTCCAGGAAGCGTCCCTCATGGGTAGCGAGATTTTTTCGTGTTGCGAGGCAAGAAAGATCACGTAGTCAGTTTAGTTTTAACACTTGAACCGACAAGAAGCATTCGGAATCGTGAGCGCCAGACTAGTTTTCTTTTAAGTCGAGAAGTTCATTTTAAGATTCAAGTACCCATTTTTTTTATCCTTGCACATGGTTGAAAACGAACGGGCGATTTGTAAAAAGGAAGAATAGGAGGTGAAAGTGGGCGTAATGAGACGATGGAGCGAATCCGCCAGTAGTTTAACGATTAAATAATAAAACGAAAAAGGAAGTGAAAATTGTACTTAGAAAAGTCACAAAAGTGGGTGATGATTCGCCATTTAATTTGATAGTCAAAATATATTAAAATGCATAAATAAGGATGGTGTGTCAGTGAACGTAAGCACTTGTAGGTTTTAAGTTTTTTTTCAGCATTCAGGTCCGATCGCATCCGCTCGCATGGCTGCGACCCCGAACCCCCTTGAGCTCTCCCGATGGCCACGGACGAGTCACCCTATCGCCCTACCGTGATTTTCAGTAGTTTTTTTTTGATTGGTTCTCAGTGGCACGTAATTTTTAGTTTGTTCAAACTGTCACCCCCTTTTCCTTGTCTCCGTGCACCACGAACCCCCCCCCCCATCCGGCGAGCTAGCTAGAGCATCGCTAGACGTGCCCAACCAAGTGCAGTGGAGGCAAACCTTTTTTTTATTTGGCGATATCCCTCTCCTTGGACCTCGTCCAGCCACCTGTTTGGTCATTAGTGACCCCTTCACTTTTCCTACTTTTTGTAATGTGTTTACGGCCCCTTGTGGCAATGGTATCCTTACTTTTTTTCGAGCGTCAGCTCATCAACCTCCCGACAGTTACAAGTCTTTAGCCGATCAAAGAACTCACATTGAAAGACTGATTGGCAAGGGACCACTTCAGTGTTTCAGATGCCAAGCCTTCGGTCATAGGGCAGCAAACTGCCTAAATGATTTTAGGTGTGTTAAATGCCGTAATAATCACAACCCTGGAATGTGTGAGCTTAATACGTACGATTTCGCACCGAGCTGCGTCAAGTATGGGCTGGATCATCCAGCCAACTTTAGAGGATGCCGTAATTATAAGAAATATTTAGAAAATCAGAAAATAAGAAGGGAAAACTCAAAACCAATAATGCCAAATAGGACTTATGAATTAGTTAATAAAGGGAGCCAATCTTTTGCAGACATGCTTAAAAGGAGAAATCTCGCATCGGGTAATCAAGTCCAGACTAATAGCATAGCTTCTAATAAAAATACTGTGAACTCAGATCTTGGAATTATCCTAGAAAAATTAAACGTTATAATAAGTGAAATAAAAGAAATGGTTAACTGTGTTTTGTCTTATGCTTCGCGCAATGGCTAAGACATTGCGCATTTTAGAACTTAACGTCCGATCCATTAGATCGCAGAAGAGAAGAATGGAGTTAGCAGTCTTAATTTCTAAACTTAATTTTCCAGACATATTACTAATCTCGGAAACGAGAATTAAAAAATCTCATAATGTTAAATTAGGGAACTATAAATTTATTAATAATGAGGAAGGCGTAGGCGTGGCTATTCTAATCAAAGAAAGTATAACAACAAACTCAATCAACTTCGATCTTGGGGTACCCACCGCTTTTGTTAAAATCCCATATGTTTCAAATGGTCGTAATAGATCCCTAATAATAGGTAGTATCTACATTCCCTCGAACACCAGGTCGGCGGACATGCACCAGATCATGTCCAGAATTGATAACCTAGCACAAACTCACGGAGATATATTAATTGGAGGGGACTGGAACAGTAGGCACCCCAAAAGGGCTGGTAAAAAAAAATAATAGTAATGGTAAGGCGATTAATGACTGGTTCTCAGGTAACAGCGCTACAGACTTATCGATTGTCCACCCGGGCGGATGTACTGTAACAGTCGCCCTATGTTATCTGTGTTACAAAAACCAGAAATGCCGAAAGCAATATACATCGGCATAAATCGCCACGCCAGAGTATTGTCTACTCCCTTTATATTTTCCCAGGATACCGCTCAATTTAACTAGAAGAAAATGCCAGTACGTGTACGTATAACAAATACGTATAAAAAAGAAAAAAAAACAAAAAAACAAAGAAAAAAGGAAGAAATGCCAAAGTCCATATGCGTCCCGTTCCCAACTATTATATCCAGCATCATGAAAACCAATTCTCGACCGTCTATGCCGTAACTTGAATCGCCACGCCAGAAGTACGCATTCTCACATTGCTTTCCACACCCCATTCCATCGAAATCAAAGGAATCCAGTTGCTCACGTCAAAATCTAACCATCCCTTTCGCCACCATAAACAGAATCGAGAATGAAACGAAAGACAAAGCAGGACAAAACCCGACAGCCAAGATATACCGGCGTTTGGTGCTGAATCCCGTTGGATTCCAGCCAGGCGAGAATAGCTTCTTGGTAAAAGATATGAGCGGGGGAAAACAGGCGGGAGAGATAAGCGCTGAAAAAAAGACGCTGGCTGAAGAGAAACTTGGGGCAGAGAAAATCGAGGAGTTCTTCAGCGACCAGTGGGACAGATGGTCGATGTTTGGATTGAATGGTGAAGTTTTGATTTGCAATTTGTTTCGAGAATGATTTTCATTTGTATCGAGAAGTTTTCTTTTAAAGCCTATAATGGCAATTAAGTGTTCGGTGATTAACGCTCGCGGAAAATAAACGGAGGAGTGGGCCCAACTTTTTTTTGTGAAATTGGTGGTGGAGGTTAACGCCATTTTCTTTTTCTTTTAATGAGGAAATTATTAAATTAGGCCGTAGGCGGCCATATAAATTGTACTTATATTTTTAGTTAAACCCGAGGAAAGTATGAATAAAATCCCTAAGTTCGAGGCGCATCCGTGGAGACACCTACAATCATCAGCATTTTGTTTGTTCAACTTTATTGGAAAGCGTTGGCGGAAAGCGCCACCACGATGTTTGCGGAGGCAGCAGTCAGGGAGAAAAATTAAATTACAGAAGATTTCAAGGATTTTATGTTGATTAGGGGCTCAAATAAGTCCTCGGAGCACGCAGTAAGTTACCGTCATTTTATTGAGTTTTTTGTTGGAGTTCTCGGCAACCTTAATGCCGCGCAGCAGTGAATCTGCGAAAATAATTTTCCTGGACAAGGCCACATCCTTCAGACGGCCGAGTGCTTAATCAACCATCCAGTGGGAAGAGGATGAAGATGCCGCCGTGATTCAACTTTTTTTCTTTTCAATAAGTTTAATTTCTTTATATTTTTTTTGCCTTTCAATTGAAAGGCAGCATAATGGCGCGACCATTTATTGGGCGCCACTTATGCGAGGTGTCACCCCCTTAGCCATAAGCCCTGAAGAGAATGGCCAAGGAGCCAACACCGTACACAAGAAATACAAAGAAAATCCGGAACTCCTACGCCGGCCACACGGAGTTAGCTAGCTCGCCGGAGGGGTCGTGGGGTGTGTGGCCGGGGCGTACCGCGGTTGGTTCACCACTTACCTGTATCGGTGCCACTTTGACTTTCATCCATAATTCTCCGATCGTCGCCTGAGCCGCGTCAATCCCTGAAAAGAAATGATCCCCCCCTCAACCATTCCACCAAAAAATTTTTACCACTGGACCATTCTCATGATTATAATCATTTAATCTGGAAAACTAAACATAAACAGTACATGGAAGTTTAATATCAACAACACGGATTAGTTGCCCATGTCAAATAATCGTGAACGAATACAATAAAATAAAAAAAAATACGAGTTACGTACTTTATGGATGTTACCACTAAAGTGCGCAGTATTGGCCAATACTCCTCACTTTGTACAAATGATAGTACAATCAACAGAAGAGGAAAACAAAAATTTCCTGAACCAACAAACAAACAAAATGTAATATTTCCTGAACCAACAAACAAACAAAATGTAATTATTACCGACAAGGAGCAACACAAATCACAACTAAGTATAAAGAATATTATCAAGTTAATACTAAATACTATTAATATTAAAATTGTTATTTTAGTAATAAATTTTTTCTTTTTATGTTTAAATTAAAGCAACAAGAAAGTTTTTTTTTTTTTTTTTTTTCTTTGTTTTATATTCTTCTGGACTGCAAGAATTTGTTGAACTTCTCCACCCCAGACAGTTAATTGACTATAGCTCTCGTCCTCAGTTTATATATATAAGTATAATATATTTTGTAAAAACGCCGCCTACGGGGTTTTCAGAGCACCCGAAATTTTCCCCCCCTCTTTTTCTTCTCTATTTTATTCCTCTAACCAAAAAAAACCCAACCACACAAAATTCAATTAAATTTTTTTTTTTTTTTTTATTTTATTTTAGACGTCCTCAGCCGCTTTTAAAGTTTTTCCTTTTTTTTCTTTTTTTTTTGTAATTTGCGATCTGCGACCGAATTATAGACAAAAATCCTCAATTTTTATTGAAATAATTCTTCTCCGCTGAATATTATCGATATCAAAGAAAAATAACTAAATATAAATTTTCTTTTATATACCGATTTTTGTGTTTCAATAGCAAAACAAAATGTACGTGAAACTTTCCTCCCGTGTGCGTTTTTTAATCCTTCTGGTTTTTCTTTTTTTTTTTTGTTTTTCTTCTTTTTTTTTTGTTTTTATTAATTTTTTTCTTTTTTTTGTGTTTTAATTAACCCACGAAAGCTACATATATTTTTTGATGTATGAAATTTTTACTTACTGCTGCACGGAATTTAAAAGGATTTTTATTGAATTCCGATGTAACATAAACTCTGGCTTTACGTCATCTTTTGTGGCTTCTTTTTTTTCTCCCCCCCGTTGGTTGTGGTGTGTTGGTGGTGTAGAGCAGCCGTACGTCGTCGTCGTCATCTTTCCTTTCTGATCTTCTCTCGTCGTGTTTTTTTGTTGTTTTTGATGATGATGATTTATTATTTAGTCGTACCCTTTTTTATTTTTTTTCTTTTTTATTTAATTCTTACGAATATAGAACCGCGTCAGTATACTTTTAATCAACGTGTTAATATCATTATTTTATAACACGATAATATGATATTGTAGTTAGGTGTAATTTTTAAGGACTGCTTAATGAAATTCTGTCCCACGAACTCGATAGAACTCTCTCCTTTTCTCCAAAAAAAAACTCCTTTCATTATTCATTTTTTTCCTCGCCTATCCTTTTTAAATTTTCCTTTTCCTCCCAAGTAATTTTACAGTAAATTTCCCCTTGCCTACAGGGTGATTTCCAAACTAAATTCCCCCGTCAAAATAAATTTTCCAACCGACCGTTACATACCCTCGGGTCCACAAGGCCGACTCACGAGGCAGTGAGGAGCCGAAAATAACGGACGGTTTTTTTATGCCGTAGGTCTAATATGTTGGCGCCAATGTGGGACTCGACTCACGACCTGAGAATAGGAGTCTCATGCTCTAGTGAGCTAGCCGGGCATACGTGAACTAGTTGAGAATATACGAACCGAGTGAAAAGCTAACTATAATTTAGGTTCATGCTTGCAACCGTAAGTTGCGATGGCCAGTCTGAAAAATCTCCCGGAGAAATATTTGGAGTTGCGAATAACAGGCGGAAGACAATACCACATTGTCCCCCGACGGATATCAACAAGTCTCCAAACATTTCGTACAAACCCGGGTTGTTTTCGCTCCACCGGGCCAGTCTCCAGCAATACCACATTGCCTTTGACTCCCCCCGGTGAAACGATAGTCAAACTGTCTGCTGAGAGATATTCTCCAGACTGACCGAAGAGGAAGGACAGTGTGAGGAGTGTATACAAACCTGTTGACCGTTGGACAGTCTGCAGGTTCTCTCGGAAGAATATCTGGAAGGACAAGGATCCGGCTGAAGGCAATTCCATATTGTCCCCTTCCGGCTCCTCTAATCTTTCAGAAATTCTCGCCCGAACCAGTTTCCCCTCGCACCCTGGAGTCCAACTCACGCAATCCCACATTGCATGGAGTTCCCCAGTAGGACGACAGGCAACTAATTCGCCGAGGGAAACCTACGCCTGACCAAAAATCAAAAGGTGAAGAGGACCCCTTGAGGAAAATCAACGACGTATGTCTTTATGCTGGCACGACACCAGGAAATTCATGATGTTCATACTGAGTGAAATTGTGCCGTAGATAGAGTATATCATGCACTGCTTGTATATTAAAGCTCTCCTCCACGTTTGGGAAGGGTGCATCGAATAGATGAGCCAGAGCTACCAAGAACAGTATGAGCCCCATTACCGAATATCAGTCACGCAAACACTTTCAATAATTTCGTATTTCGAATACGTTGAATATATTTCAATTGCGGGAAATACGAGAAAATCAGGAATCCAGAGGAAATTGACATCAAGATGAAGAAAAGTTGGCGGCTGCTGCGGCAAGCTCTAGTGGGCTTATTGTTAAATACGCCATCCATATCTGGATACTGTCCCCTTTATTTGTGTACAATTTTTTTGCTTCGCAAGTTCCGAGTTGAGATGAAAATACATTTTCCGCCTTTAAAAATAACCTTACAAACAAAAAAATTTCTCGACGACCACTGATATCCTGATGATAAAATCGTTAATACTACAAATTCGTTGCATTTTAATTTGTAAAATTATATTTCCTTATTAACTTTTACCAAATAACTGTCTTAAAAACACATACATGTGTAGATCTGTTATATTTAATTTTTCTCTAAATTAACGTATTAAAAAATGATGACGCCAACAAAACGATAATGAAAAATGCATTAGTTGACTTTTTTTCCGGGCGCCTTAACTGATCGTCGAAGGGTATGGGTACTTACGGCCGACAAGAACAACTCGACCCCTCGTAACCTACGACCATTCAGTCCGTCCTGCCTAAGTAGCCTCTGCAGCTCGGCCAACAGTAATCTAACTAGACTTCTAAAGGCACTACCCTTTTCGGGATTCATTGAATCCAGCAGCCCATATAATTTTGCTCCCATAACGCACAACGCCGGTTCCGCCACGCAACGATAGAAGATACCCTCTATTGCCTGACTTAACACCCAGGGATTATTCTTGAAATCGGAAAATATAGTTAGGATTCTCGACGCAATGGTATCGAACGATCCCGGAATATCTGCTAACCTATTCATCACCTCGAAAAGATAACTCAATGCTGTGCCCTCGTCCAGTGAGTGTGACATGACAACCCGTTTAGCCTTAGGAACGAATTCCTTCGCAAACGGAGATAGAGTCGAAAATAAATGTGGCCTTCTTAGCACCTTATGCCGGATGGGCAGGCCATAAAAGGTGCGACGGCCCGAGTCGGCCATGGTTATCTATGGTTTTAGCAAAAATTCCACAAAAAAACTAATTAATTAGGATATTTAATCGATAAAAAGTCTTGCAATTCATTAACACAAAAGGTTGCAATAAACAAATCAAATAGATAGTAACACTAGTGTGTGTATATCTCAAAGAATCAAAATCAACGCCGCTTAGTTTGTATAGACAGAACAATAAAAGTGTGTTAGTGTAGGTAGATAAGTGATTTGCTTTAATTCAATATACGCGAAGAATGGTTGAGACGGATAACACTTCCCCTCAGGGATCCCGCATGTCGATGGCCTCGATGGCAGTTGGTGAAAACTATGAAGCATAGTCATCACCAAGTGTCATCCAGGTCGCCGACCCAGCTTCAGGTAAACCCGGAACGAAGGACGGAAACGAAAATTCAAAATCGCATCGACACGAAAAGAAAGGAAACTTCTTCAAAAATAAAAAAATTTTGGGGATCCGCTGTTCAACCACAACTGAGCTACCTTTCGGAAAATCAATCAGTTGGGAAGAACAGACGAAGAAAAACGATTCAGGACAAAACAAAAAAATAGAATTTAAAAATCTGAATGGACCTTCAGAAGGAACAAGGGGCGCAGTGGCAGGCGGTAACACGCCTGTTACCAAAGACGGTTAAGCCCTTGCACCAACTTCACCTTCCACCAGGAAAATTAAAGAAGATCCTGTTCAAAGACCGACGCAGTGGCAGGCGGTATCACGCCTGATACCAGAGTCGCCGACCCCAGAAACAGGACAAAGATGACCCACTACTACCCCTGCACGCATAGCCAAGCGAACACCGCTTGTTAGCAAGCCGTGCAGGATAGCACGGTTCGAAGCTACTCCAAAACGAAGAAGTTACCGCGTAAGTGAACGGACAGGCCTAAAAGCGAAGACAAATAAAAATTCACATAGAATTTAGACAAGGATGCTGCAAAAAAATTCGAAAAAATAGACAAGGGCTAAGGCCTCGCGGTACTACCTTAGCCCACAGCGAGCGCTGGGTAAAAGTGGTGAACCATAGACGAAAAAAAATCAAACATTGTCCGTGAAGGCACAAGTGGTATTAAACCAAAAAAAAATTTAATCTCAGGGTCCGTGTAGGACAGTCAACGGGCTTTAAAAGCTGCGTTGGGCGCCATTTATGTAACAGCATAATGGCGCGACCATTTATTGGGCGCCACTTATGCGAGGTGTCACCCCCTTAGCCATAAGCCCTGAAGAGAATGGCCAAGGAGCCAACACCGTACACAAGAAATACAAAGAAAATCCGGAACTCCTACGCCGGCCACACGGAGTTAGCTAGCTCGCCGGAGGGGTCGTGGGGTGTGTGGCCGGGGCGTACCGCGGTTGGTTCACCACTTACCTGTATCGGTGCCACTTTGACTTTCATCCATAATTCTCCGATCGTCGCCTGAGCCGCGTCAATCCCTGAAAAGAAATGATCCCCCCCTCAACCATTCCACCAAAAAATTTTTACCACTGGACCATTCTCATGATTATAATCATTTAATCTGGAAAACTAAACATAAACAGTACATGGAAGTTTAATATCAACAACACGGATTAGTTGCCCATGTCAAATAATCGTGAACGAATACAATAAAATAAAAAAAAATACGAGTTACGTACTTTATGGATGTTACCACTAAAGTGCGCAGTATTGGCCAATACTCCTCACTTTGTACAAATGATAGTACAATCAACAGAAGAGGAAAACAAAAATTTCCTGAACCAACAAACAAACAAAATGTAATATTTCCTGAACCAACAAACAAACAAAATGTAATTATTACCGACAAGGAGCAACACAAATCACAACTAAGTATAAAGAATATTATCAAGTTAATACTAAATACTATTAATATTAAAATTGTTATTTTAGTAATAAATTTTTTCTTTTTATGTTTAAATTAAAGCAACAAGAAAGTTTTTTTTTTTTTTTTTTTTTTTTTTTGTTTTATATTCTTCTGGACTGCAAGAATTTGTTGAACTTCTCCACCCCAGACAGTTAATTGACTATAGCTCTCGTCCTCAGTTTATATATATAAGTATAATATATTTTGTAAAAACGCCGCCTACGGGGTTTTCAGAGCACCCGAAATTTTCCCCCCCTCTTTTTCTTCTCTATTTTATTCCTCTAACCAAAAAAAACCCAACCACACAAAATTCAATTAAATTTTTTTTTTTTTTTTTTTTTTATTTTAGACGTCCTCAGCCGCTTTTAAAGTTTTTCCTTTTTTTTCTTTTTTTTTTGTAATTTGCGATCTGCGACCGAATTATAGACAAAAATCCTCAATTTTTATTGAAATAATTCTTCTCCGCTGAATATTATCGATATCAAAGAAAAATAACTAAATATAAATTTTCTTTTATATACCGATTTTTGTGTTTCAATAGCAAAACAAAATGTACGTGAAACTTTCCTCCCGTGTGCGTTTTTTAATCCTTCTGGTTTTTCTTTTTTTTTGTTTTTCTTCTTTTTTTTTGTTTTTATTAATTTTTTTCTTTTTTTTGTGTTTTAATTAACCCACGAAAGCTACATATATTTTTTGATGTATGAAATTTTTACTTACTGCTGCACGGAATTTAAAAGGATTTTTATTGAATTCCGATGTAACATAAACTCTGGCTTTACGTCATCTTTTGTGGCTTCTTTTTTTTCTCCCCCCCGTTGGTTGTGGTGTGTTGGTGGTGTAGAGCAGCCGTACGTCGTCGTCGTCTTCTTTCCTTTCTGATCTTCTCTCGTCGTGTTTTTTTGTTGTTTTTGATGATGATGATTTATTATTTAGTCGTACCCTTTTTTATTTTTTTTCTTTTTTATTTAATTCTTACGAATATAGAACCGCGTCAGTATACTTTTAATCAACGTGTTAATATCATTATTTTATAACACGATAATATGATATGGTAGTTAGGTGTAATTTTTAAGGACTGCTTAATGAAATTCTGTCCCACGAACTCGATAGAACTCTCTCCTTTTCTCCAAAAAAAAACTCCTTTCATTATTCATTTTTTTCCTCGCCTATCCTTTTTAAATTTTCCTTTTCCTCCCAAGTAATTTTACAGTAAATTTCCCCTTGCCTACAGGGTGATTTCCAAACTAAATTCCCCCGTCAAAATAAATTTTCCAACCGACCGTTACACAATTTATAAAGCATGCAATTTTCATATACATTATTTAAATATTTAATAACGTTAATGTTGTAAGTAGGGACGAGCAGGAAATACCTGCCTATTACACTTGTAAGCTGCCGAGTTGGCACCTAGATTTTTCTTTTCTTTATCTCTTATTTCTGGTTTTTGGTACAGATTAAAGTATATGAGTTTAGATTGACTTTAGGGTTATGTTGTTAAACCCATACTTTGATATTTTCTTTAATTTTTTTATCTTGAAATTGCTAAACCCAAAAGGGGTTGACAGAGCCCTGTGCGTGAAGTTATATTTTTACTGTTAATTAGAAGCTACAAGCTAGCTACATTAAATTGTTTTAATTATTAAGGGTTCTCTTAGATCATAAATAAGTAAGGTTATTGTGACTAGAGTCACGATAAGATAATAAATGTAATGGCGGTGACCATAAAGGGAATGATTGACGAATTTCTTTATTTAGTAGCTAGGATGATTTGAACAATTGAGTATTCGACTAAAGGGATCCCTTCAGCGAACTTTGCGTTATTTTTAGATAGAACTTGATTAGTATGTTCATGTTGCGTAGGCATTTCTCAACCATTCCCCTTTACAAGATCAAGTAAAAGCCAAGTAGGAACTAAGAATATTGTTGAACTTGATTAATTACGGTTAAGTTATTATAGGTATCTCCTTTCGGATCACAAAGTATGTAAAAATTGTATTGTTTTGTTAGGTTAAAGCCATATATATTCTGTGAATAACTTAGAGAATTAGGCTTGGATTATAAGATTAGGAACTGGATTTTTATAATCATTGAAATTGTTTAATATCAATAAAAATTGTTAGATTTTGAAGAATTCGGGCTCACGTTTATTTGTAATTAGTTAGTATGAAATTTAATTGGAACAGGTCTCAGAAGAAGATGAGGAGAGCTTAAGCTCCCAGTAAGTATGGTATCCCCGATAGCAAGGATGTCCTTCAAGGAGGTAAGTGGATTATCCCGTCGTTAGATGTAGATGTAGCCTTGAGCCTCGGCTTGGTGGTCAGTGGTCAGGTCCTTGCCCCCTCTCGCCTAGCCAAACTTACGTCCCACGCTGCCACCCCTATATCGCCTTGTTTTTTTTTCTGTAGCTTTGGCACGCGATAAAATATAGAAGTAACTGTCGACTTTCGCTGTCTTCTACACCATGAACCCCCCCAACGACGAGCTAGTTCAGTGCAACGCTAGGCGTGCCATGTCGGTGTAGTAGATATGCCTTTTCTTGCGATGGCCATCGGTGGTATGCAGCACTAGCCCCTCCGTTCCTTTCGAATCCCTTCTCATAATTTTGTTGTACTTCTGTCATATGTGAGTTTCCGTCTCTTCGTGCTAAGGCACCCTTACCCCTGACAGGAGAGTTATACAGTACATACCCCGAAGGGGATTCAGTTATAGACTTTTTTATCACCTCCATCTCGAAAAATCACCGTACTTATCTCTGTTAATAACTTCAAATGCAAAACTGTTGCCTCCTTCTCTGACCACTACGGTATCCTGCTTCAATTGAACATCGGCATTGATAATTTCGCTATTAGACAAACCAAAAAAATTTTCTCGTACGATAACGTTAGCTAGTGTAGATGGAAGATGGACTTTACCGCTTTACTTAATAATAATAATGCCCTCGACAATGGGTATCCTAACGAATCATGAAATTGACCATTGGATTAACAAATTCGAGGAAATTATCAAGTATCCTAACAATGAACATATAATCAAGAATCCAAAGCCTTTTGCGCCTAAAATTCCCCCCGATATTTCATCCCTTCTAAAAACCAAACATTCATGGAGTAAAGATTAATCTACCACAGATTTCTAAATAGAAACAAACCCGAATACAAAGCACTTTCAGCTAGAATAAACTGTCTTAATAAGATTATACTAGATAAAATCAGAATATTTAACAATAATCTACTTCAAGAGAAACTGAGGAAAATTAAACCGGGCCCTTAAAAATATTTACAATATTATTGGAAATAAAAAATTTAAAAAAGATTGCACAATCTGCTCAAATGGGGAAATATTATGTGATGATAATGCAATAGTGGAAGCTTGTAGCTGGTAGGCTAGCCGCTCGACCCACGACAGTAGACCGGACCTCGGGCGTAAGTGCCCTTCTTGAAACATGGGGTTCAATTATTGGACTGTTTAATAAAGGTGTAATAAGAATAAAATTTGTTGTGGTGTTTATTTATTTTTGCCATCCTATATTATAATTTGACTCAGAAGTGGAATCCATTGGAAATATTAAAGTGATTAATATTTGACCTGGCTACTACAATTTTGTGAAGTAGAATCATTAGAAGAGCATTTGCCTACAGAATAAACCAACAAAAGTTTAACCCTTTCCACTCCAATGTCGAGTGTCACTCGACATTGATTTTGTTCCACTAGCTCCACTGTCGAGTGATACTCGACATGGTGTAATACCTGTCAAATGTAAAAATTCTATCGATACTACATAATAAAACTAGTTGTTATGGCACCGTTATATGTTCGCGTCGTAAACAACTTATGTCTGTGCGTCATCGTGTTTGTTTTCATGCAAAGACGTGTAATGTCATGTATGGTGTGGATTTTCCTGGCGGATACGATTGTGACTGAATCAGTTCGCTGTGGGGCACGGACACGGATTGATGGTGCAACAAGTAACGCGTTTTGAAAGTAGTGATCGGTCGATTATAATTGCATATAAGTATAATAACCCTCCATACTGTCATGCATAAAAAAATAGAGCAAAAGGTGTCTAAAAGGTCAATAACCGAAAATATAGATATAATTGAAAGCGAATTTGAGAGTAGTGACGATGAGGACTATATGAGAGAGTTGGACAATGTACTTGAAACCTTTCAATGCGAAGACGAGTGTGAAAATGAAGATAATATTCCTGAAGTTCCTGGACCATCGAGGAGAAGAAAATCTGATCTAGGACCATTGGCTGCCACCGTAACAGACTCGGATTCTTCCGACGATATTTTTCGAAGAAGGCCCAGAGTTCGTAGAATTAGTAGTGATGAAAGTGTTTGTGATATTCCGGTTTCAGACCATTCTTCGTGGGTGGATGTTTCAAAGCAAGATAATTATTATCCAAATATTGATTTTACAACAGGCAGTAAAGTTGCAGGCCCTCAAATTCCAGTATTTTGTAGTACGCCTCTTCAATGTTTTCAATTATTTTTTACCGATGAACTAATAAGGAAAATTGTATCCGAAACAAATAAATATGCTGCTAATATTTTAGCTACAAAAAATATATCTACATATTCTATTTGGAAAACATGGACAGATGTGAATGAAATTGAAATGAAAGCATTTTTGGGTGTTGTAATCAACATGGGTCTCATCGAAGTTGCAGAATTGCAAGATTATTGGAGTCAAGCTTTCCATTCCAATATTCCATTTTTTGGCAGGATTTTTTCGCGAAGAAGATTTATGCAAATAATACCAAAACAATACCAAAAAAGAATCAGGGGCCCATCACTAGAACACAAAAGGTGAACAATTTCCTTATGTATATCGAATCCAAATGTAGACAACATTTTGTACCTGACAAATATTTATCAATAGATGAATCGACTGTAGGTTTCAAGGGTAGAATTTCATTCTTGGCATATAATCCAAACGAAGCCTACCAAATGGGGACTACGCGTTTATGTGTTAGCTGATTCCCAGACAAGCTACATCTATTCTTTTGTTCCATATTATGGAAAAATAACAACTGATGGACTAATAAAGCCAGAATTATCATTTACCAGAAGAATTGTATTACATCTATACAATAATCTACTCACGACTATACCTGAAGCTGCAGGATATCACATATTTACAGATCGATTTTATACTAACTTAATTTTGGCTAAGGAATTATTTGAAAATAAATGCTTTTTGACCGGCACAATTATGCCTAACCGAAATGGACTACCACAAGAAATAAAAAAACCCAAGTTACCGAGAGGAAAAACAATTGCTTTTCGCAAAGGCAATACCCTTTCACTAGCTTGGTGTGATACCAGAGTAGTGACACTGCTAAGCACTTTTTATACATCCGATTCGCAAACTATCCGAAGGAGACTTGCGAAAGCAAAAAGAGGAAACATAGGAAGTCATACGCCAAATAAAACAATACGAACGGAAGTAAAAAAAACCTATGGTTATAGTTAATTATAATAAATACATGGGTGGTGTTGATGTGGCCGATCAATATACTTCTTCGTACTGCTTCATAAGAAAAACACTCAAGTGGTGGAGAAAACTATTTTTCTGGGGCTAGAGGTCTCTATTATAAATTCATATCTGTTGTATAAAGACTGGAGTGTAAGAAATGGAAAAGTAGCAATGAGTCATATGAACTACAGACAAATTTTGCTCATGTCACTCATTGGAGACTTTAGGGCACCCGAAACAAGTCTCAGAACTTAGGTTGCGGCAGATACCGAACAACGTCTCGATAGAACCCCTCACTTTATTTATTTACAACCTGGGGGGGAAGCACAAGGATTGTGCTGTGTGTTCCAACCGAAAAATAAAAGGGGGAAGAAAAGAAACATGCTATTTTTGCAAAACATGTGAGACAAAACCTTCGCTTCATCCTGGGATTTGTTTCGAAAAATACCATACCAAAAGGGATTATAAAGATTAGAATTTAGGATTTTAATATAGTATCATGTAATTACTCATAAAATAAAGTTTATTAAATAAGAAAAATTCGTTTTTTTTACAAAATACACAAAAAACACTAAAAGTGAAAAAACGTAATTTTAGCGTGGAGCTGGTGGAATAAAAACAAAAACAGTCTCGAGTAAGTTCTCATAGCGAGCGCACTGATTGAGCAAAAAAAAAAGACGCGGTTAAGTGAATTAAAGTGTTTAAAGAAGTAAATAAAAAAGTACTCAAAATTAGCAAACGTACTTTTTTAAATCGCGAAGGCGACAATAATGTTTTTGATGGAGACATATTCAATCCCAATAAAAAACAAATCATATTAGAAACAATATAAATGAAATGCATGTCACCATGAGCTCAGGGTCCAAAGGTCAACGTCATAAACGCGCAGCCGGCGACGATGATAGCAGTGTGTCAGCAAATTATTATGCCCCGTTGCAAACAGTCGATGTCGACGAAGATGTTGAACACAATACTGAGCGTGCAACCCATGCAGCAAAATCGGTTAAAGTTGCAGTGCCACCGATAACAGCCATCAAATGCCAGAGTAAGTACATACATGATCTACTAACGGAAAAGAATATCGACTATATGATCAAACATGTTTCGATTGGTGTTAAAATATTAGCCGCCTCTTATGAATCGCACAAACAAATAACCAGCATTCTCACTGAGAAGAAAGTCCAATTTTACACTCACTGTAGGAAAGAGGAACTTCCTTTCAAAGCTGTTTTATCTGGCCTTGATAAAATCGAATCTGCTACAGTAAAGCAAGTCCTATGCGATGCTGGACTAAAATGCATTGAGGTCAAATCAGTCGTTAGGAATATTAAAAACACGAATAAAAGAGAAATGATCCTCTATATCGTTTATTTAGAGAAGAAATCCGTCACGATGAACGAACTCAGAAGCAAGTTCAACCTAATTAATAAAACTATAGTCCGTTGGGACTATCAGAGAAGAATACCTAATAGGCCTACTCAGTGTCATAATTGCCAAATGTTCGGACACGGTGAGAGTCGCTGCCACGTAAAGACGTTCTGCGCGTTCTGTTCGGGTGAACATCATACAAATAACTGCCCGACAAAAATATAACAAAATGTGCAAACTGTAATGGAGCGCATAACTCTAATGATCTGCAATGCCCAAGTAGGAGAAGCTATATTGAAATACGGCAAAAAATTCAGCGTAAAAATATCCGGAACCCAAACCCAGGTACAAGGATGCCCATGTACAACACCAGCAATTTCCCTAATCTTGCAAGGAACAGCTTTAATAGTGACAAAACAACTGAGAAGACAGACAGGCCCTTGTGACAGAAACCTGGTTAAATCCAACTATTTCCTTTTCAAATCCAAACTATTTTTGCCATCGTTTGGATAGAGAAACGTCCAAAGGAGGAGGTGTTGCAATAGTAACAGACAAAAGATTAAGTCACAACCTTCTTCCGTCATTAAATCTATCAATTATCGAAACAATTGGGGTTGAGATATATCTCGAAGATGACGTCAAGTTTAAATTATTTTCTGTCTACTTTCCTGGTGGTTCTTCTAATGATATTAAGAGAAGACAGCTGAGAGCAGATCTTCGAAAACTCACAAGAATCCCAGACCCTTGCTTAATCGGTGGTGATCTCAACTGCAGACACCAGATGTGGGGCTGTTTACGAGCAAACACCTGGGGAAATACTCTCCACGAATTGCTTCCAAACATCCCTTATGTCATGCTCTATCCACCAGATCCCACGTTCATACCAACTAACACAAGAGCAAATCCCTCAATACTTGATGTATTCCTAACAAATTCACCTGACATCCTTACTCAGCCTTCTGTTATGAATGAACTATCTTCTAACCATCTACCGGTTATGCTAGAAATATTAAACAAAGCCCCAAGCGACAATTCTATTCCGTACAAGGTAAGTAGTCGTTTTTCGGCAGTTTGCCCACACTTTGAATCTACATATCTTCTAAACGGAGTCACTCAGGTTCCTGTTATTTCTTTCACATAAAAGAATGCACATTTACCTAAAAGATGAGCCTAATTGCGTTGCTCTACTATAATCCGTCTAGAAGTTATTAAAGTTTAAGTAAATGGCAATTTGGCCATACAAGTTGCAAGTGAGGGGATATGAGTGCTTTATGTAAATCTTTAAAACGGCTATATATCATGAATGACAATTCGTACGGGAAAATGTATAACATCCTTTTTTGTAGGTAATCGCATAATCTACAAACTTTGTAAACACTATTTTATGATAAAAGTTACCGTTTTGCTGAAAATCGCAAAAAACCCGTTTTTGTGACCTTTGACCCCGAGTAAATCTAGGTTCCAGGTGCCGGATCGATGGGGACTTTTTAGATTTCATTTATAACGGTGCTTTGAACAATCCTACCAATTTTCAGCTAGGTGCGAATTAATGTACCCTCGGATGTCTAAATTGACTGGACTAAAATGTGTGTTCTGAGCCCCATAAAATCGTAGCAAGTGTTCCCCAAGGATCTGTGCTTGGACCCATATTATACAATATTTACACAGCCGATTTTCCAAAACTACGAAATTGCAATGCATCTATATTTGCAGATGACACCGCAATATACACCTCAGCTGAAGAGGCCTGTAACCTTACAGACACTTTACAGGATAGCCTAAATACCCTGAAAGATTACTATAATAAATGGAAAATAAAACTGAGTTGCGAAAAAACTCAAGCTATGTATTTTACACGCAAAAGGAAACGTTCTAAACTGCCTTCAAGATATCTAACTCTAAACGGGCACAGAATTCAATGGGCAGATAGCGTAAAATATTTGGGAGTCACCTTAGACAAAACCCTTACTTTCAACACCCATATCTCAAATACAATAAACAAAATTAACATACTAACAAGAACACTCTATCCCTTTATTAACAGAAGATCTGCCCTTTGCTTGGAAAACAAAGTCTTAATCTATAGACAAATTTTCCAAGCTATGTTGTTATATGGGGCCCCAGTGTGGGCAAATTGTGCAGTTACACATAAAAAAAAATTACAAACAGCACAGAACAAACTATTAAAAATGATATATAACCTTCCATGGTACTTCTCAACAACTCGACTGCACTCACTAGCAAATATGAAATATGTCGAGGAAATAGTTGGAAACCTAGAGAATAATTTTAAATATCAATGCCAATTATCGACAAACCCGATAATTCGGCAATTAGGCAACTAAAAATTGCCTACTTAATTAAGTTTAGTTGTAGATTAGTTTTAAGTTTAGGATAAGTAGTGTAGTATGGTCTTAAGGAGGTTTTTTATATACTTTTCCTCAACACATTAAAATATAATTAAAAATTAAAGTAAGAAAATTATATAAAATGATTTGTTATAGTTGTAAGGAAAAGATTTGAATTCCAAACTCTAGAATTAAGAATATATTTGCACTGCAAACGACTGTCATATGTTAAGAGTATAAACAAAATAAAATAAAAAAAAAAACAGCCTTGGAGTGGAAAGGGTTAACCTTTTCCATTCATATTTCATCGACTCTAAATAAAATATGTTTATTAATAAGAACTATATATAGATATAAGAATAGAGATAAATATTTAATTTATTTTGCAGTTTAACTTCATGTATAATAAATAATAAATAACGCAAAATAAAAAAAGGATTGATATTGCCCTCAAAGAAACTGGTCCTTAAATCATGGTATCAATCTAAATTTCAAAACCGTTGAGGTTATGTGGTACGCGTAATTTTCTTTTGTCGTTCAATAACTGTCAATTTAAGACATTTTTGTACTTCAGGGAATCCTGAACTACGCTAAGAAAACCAAGTCGTTAATAAGTCTACTACAGAAGAGTGTTACATTCGAGGGGATGCGTATTCCGATAAAGCGCTCTAAAATACGATAGAGCGAGTTCTAAAATACCGGTTGATTTCAGCACCTAGTCTGGCCTAACTAGAGTTTATTGTAACCACCAACGAGGGACTTGAACCCGCAAAGTCGATAACACAAAGACAATATCACAATCATATAATTTCTTAACTTATAGATTTAAAATTACAAGAAAGAAAGATTTAATTAAAATAAATAACAGTGCTACTTAACTTCTGTATTCTTCACGGCGCAGAGCTCCACCGACGATCCTTCTTTCCGCTCTTGCTTGTGTTGGCGTAATTTTACTTTTTACACTTTTCTTCACTTTACGTCTTCACTGATTCAAAATCACTCCTAAAAACTGACTAACTGACCGCTCCAGGGGCCCGGTTTTTATTGCTAAATGCCCACTATTTTAGAGATTCCAATTTAATTTTAAACTATTAACAAATCATTTTTTTTTTGTTTTAGATCACAGATTGGATCCTGGGCTTGCATTTTCCACCTTCAGAAATATACTTGAGGCTCGGGCTCGCCTAAATTTTGTGTTTTTTTATGTTAAAGACTAGAAGCTCAGGAAACACAACCAAACCGCGATATTTTTATTCCACCTACTCCCAACCATTACCCTGGCGACTCTGGCTTCGGGGCATCGAGAAACAATTCGCTGGAGTGTTATGCCTCCTGAGACGAGTTGAATCTCATCAACCAACCGATGACATGCGCTTGGTGGAGCGGGGAACGGCTAGAGAAGGCTATGACAGGAGGAGTCAGGAATGTAAAGAGGGAAGAAGAAAAAACGAAAGTTATGTAAGTGGGGAAAGCGGGAAAGGGTAAGGACCATGGTGCTGCCGGGATTCGAACTTGGGACCTCTGGAATGGTAGCCAGATGCTTTACTCCCTAGACTAACTCGGCTGCAAGGTGCGACTTGACAGCCCTTGGCCACATTTTCAAAATTTCTGAAGTGGATGATAATATTTTAAAACACCATCGTTGGAGCCCACCCTGTGTGCTGGCCGAGTCATTCTGTGTTTTGGTTTCATTAAAGATATAAAGTTTTAGAAAGATCCGGGCACCAACTCTTGAAGAAGTCACTATTGTCGGAGAAGCTGTGCGCCGCGATTACAATAATATTATATAGAACAAAAATGTGCAGTGTACTTGTATGTAATATGTAATATCCTAATATAAAAAAACGCTGCAGTACAAATAAGTTTTAATAGACATAAATAGAATTGTGGCAGTTATGGTCATAGTGAACATGTAGAAGATTGAATTATTTTGTAATTTATAATCCAGAATTTAATTATGTATCTTTAGTTGGCAATATTGCCCTACATATGTTTGAAATGCCTTTTGTTTAAATTGATGACACGTCACTTCTCTCTAGAGCTAGTGCCGGTGCCTTATTGAAGTTTTTAAGAAAAGAAATTGTCAGTTTTGTGCTTTTGTGTTAAAATAAAGTTACTTTTATAACGTTAAAATAGTTTTTTTAACAAACGAGTTATTGGCCCAGAACGTGATTGTTACTTAGTCAGCAAAGCCAGTCAGGTGTCTGAAAACAACAAATTTAACCAGTTAAAAATGTATTCAATTAAGTCTCATCTAGAATGTCTAAAATAAGATGCATCTGGTCAAGTAAGCGGTTCAAGTTGGATCTAACTATAAAATTATCGCTATCCTATCCACGATTCCTAAACTCTTCGAAAAGCTCGTACATGACAAGATTACACCTCCTATAGATTCTAACATTAACGAGCAACAACACGGTTTCAGAAAAGGGCCTTCGACCACCTCAAATCTTGTTGTTGTTGTTTTTATGATTTACTAGCAATAGCCAGTGAACCCACTGGGCCAGCCTTGAGGCTATATAGACCAAGATACGTATGTGCGAGTGTGAGGTGTCAGGAAGGGAGAAGATGTACGGACAGGGAACTGTGTATAAATTGTGGGGGTCCTCATGCGTCCTATGATAGATCTTGTCCGGTGTTGCTCAGAGAAAGAGAAGTCACAAAGATCATGCGTCTGGGCAATCATAACAGACATGATGCCTGGAGAATCTTAAATACTAGGAAAAGGGCCTCAAAGACGCAGAAAAACCACCCTCAGCAGTGTATTTTATCGGAGAACCTTTCACCCCCCACAACTAGACCCTCACCACCTCCTCTTTTTACTAATGTGATTAAGCAGGGAAATCTCACTCAAAAGTCAAAACAGACAATCAGTCCGCGTCCAAGTATCTTCCCACCTCGCAATCACTCCTTAGTGGTGCTTGTCCGTAAGTTTGAGAGAGAGTCAGAGAAATTATCACGTCAAATTTTTGATGATGATTCACAAAGAAATCAAATCTCTGAAATTACAAGAAACACCTTAAAAAAACTAATTATGGAATGGATCAAGAAAACAGAGGGCATGAATTCTTTTGACAAGGCTGTAGGATGTTAACAGTCCTTCTATTGAATGTGCAAAGTTTGACCAAAAATCTTGACGAAATTGAGTTATTCTTAAACCTCAACGAGATAGACATTTTTGTTGCAGTGGAAACTTGGTTGTTGCTCTCTGGCCAAGTGAAACTTCGCAACTATAACATTATAAGAAAAGATCGACAAGATGGTTATGGAGGTACTGCCATCATTCTAAAAAAAAATATTACCTTCAAAGAAAGTAAATTTCAAAATAATTTGAATTCATGTTCGATCACCACCACAAACTTAGAAGTTAATTTTTCTATCTTCTCTGTCTATGCGGAATCCAGATCAAGCAACACTCAATTTAGAAGATCCATTTCCAAATTATTAGATCTTGCTAACAATTCTCAAAGATCCATTATCTTAGGTGACTTTAATGCGAGAAACACTCGGTGGGGTGACAACATCACAAACAGACGGGGCCAAATTCTGGCTGATCTCATTTTTAGCTTTGGCTTTACAAACCATAACGATGGCATGCCTACGTGCATCCCTAGGAAGGTCAACTCATCCAACTCGGTTATTGATCTTATATTTTCCAACTTTACGGATTTTAACTTCAAAAGTAATTCAAAATATGTCTCACTTTGTGGAAGCCCACATATTCCCATCACTATGGATATATGTGAGATTAAGATAATAGAAACTTCTAAACAAGTAATCTTTAACGCCAAGGTCATAATGAATTTCAAAAAGCTGGAGCTTTCTGAAGCTGAGTACCCTGACATTTTGAATAGGATTTCTGGCATCATAGATCAAGCTACTTTCACCTGCTCGGGCACCTCAAATCTTATGATCCTTCTCTCTGAACTTCTATGTGGAATGGAGAACGGTCATTAAATTGATGCCGTCTACACGGACTTCAGCAAGGCCTTTGATCGTGTGGACCACCATATTTTGATTACTATGCTATTCAAATTTGGAATAATCGGCCCTGCCCTGAAATGGATAAAATAATACCTTAGCGGTAGAACTCACCCAACTAGCAATTTGTCTTCATATTTTAGACGTAGCGACGTATTACCGTCGAAATATGTTCCTATTTAGCAACCCATTTTACGTAATAGAGACGTTTGAATACCTTCCATGTTTCGAAAGTGGTGCAGAGATATTCCGTGTTCGTGCTAGTAACTGTTACCAACACGCACCCTAAAAGTTAGTTTTATGGTTAAAGTGTAGTAACTGTGACTTATTAATATAGGCGGTGATACTATTTTGTTCTGTTTTGGTGTCATATTGGGCATATTAATAGTACACATTTCAGTGTTTCCGACAAAACTAACAAGGCATATTTACGTTTCAGTGTTCATATGTATATCAAAACCTTTCTCTCTTCTCTCAAATACATTATGTAGTTATGAGAACATTTTCCTTTGAAGAGAGAGGGCGAATTTGTAATACAAACACGATCTAATGAATGAAAAAAACTTTTAAAGACAAAATTGCTCGTTTTTACATTTTGGTTTTGACGTATAATAAATTAAAAATTCTTTTACTTTTGTCTGCTTTTTTAAACAAATATTCATAAACAAAAAAAAATTTTCGGTAACTGTAAGCATTATACTTCTTAAAAATTAAAGCGCCTCTACTATTTCTAAAAATATAATAATATATTTGGATTTTAAAAAAATATCGTTTTTGTAAAAATTAGAATTATCATTTATTTTTATCTTAAATAAATTTTATGTTCCATAAAATCACTGTTTATTCATATGTACAATCAGTGTTTCATTAAAAGCATTTTTAATTTTGAATTTATTGAAAAATAGGTTACAAATCACCCGCCATTATTATGTATAACAAGTTTATACATGCCTAAAAATATATTCAATTAGGCGGTGTTACTTCTTTTTGCCTAAAAAGGCTTTTCCATTGAGCGATATTTCTAATAAATATCTGTTACAGCGCCCATTAAGAATTTGTTTCTACTTTTTATCTAAAACATAGCAATGAGTATACACAAAATTACTAAAATGGCACACTTTCCATTTGGTTACTTTAAAAATTCCCATATGGTAGTTGTTCCCAGTTGTTGCCTGCAATGTTACTCCAATTTGGCGCACTATAATCTGACAGTTCTCAGTAAGCCGCATAAAAGTTGAACTCTTTCGTGTTGTGAGTTGTAAGTTTTTAAAAAGGAAATTACGTAGTAAAGCCTAGTATTAAGTTCGAGTGAAAAGGTCGTGAACTGTCAAATTCCATACATTTTGGCGTCAGGTTTTCATGCCCATGAATATTTCTCTAGCGAAATTTCACGATCCCAGTACTAAGTTCGGTTGTGAATGGAGAGATAATAAACTATGTTTCCTAGTCCTTAAGAGATGGCGCTAACTTACTCTCCACTGTTTTCACTTGCATTTTATTGACCGTGGCCAATTAATTGTCGGTGAAAGTTGACATATACAAGTCTGTTGTGTTAAGAAACGTAAAAGCAAGTGTTTTAAAATGGAAACAAATTTAAAAAACTCCAAAAAAGGAAGCGATGCACTTTTTCTGAGGAAGAGAAAAAGATGCTGATAAATTCAGTAAAAACTCAGACGGCTATCTGGGACCTTTCTAGTAAGGACCATTGCAATGCTTTTGCATTGACCTCAGCGTGGGAGAAAATATCAACAGATATGAGCAAACCAGGTGTGTACCTTTATATATAATATGCGTTGTAAATATTATTGTAATAATATTTTATTTTTAGTTGATGAATGCAAAGCAGCGTGGAAATCGGTAAAAGATAGTCAACGCTACCAGAAAAAAAGTGCCGGAAAGTCGGGTAGCTCCTTAGAAGAAGCCGACGACTGCCTTTTTATAGCGAAGGAGACAATAAATGACGCTGTTTTGGCTTGTAAAGCCTAAGTGCGAACTCAATGTGTGATTGCAAGGATAGCTTAGTAAAAGACTGTTGCACTAATTCGATTTTTTACCTTTTTATTTAATAATTATAATTCAATCTTAAACTTAATTTTCCTATAATCTTAGATTTGGTTCATTATTTAGCAAATACAACTTCCAATTAATTTTTAATAAGATTTCTACAATATTTCAAATTAGTAAAACATAAATTCATTTTAAATCTTTAATAATTCTAATCTTAATATATTAATATTTCACCAGGTCAAATCCACTCCAATTATCCTTAACTGGCAATGTTGTCTATCCGCAAATCTAATTATTATATGGTTGAATCTCGTGTTGGCTATCACTTGGTTCGAGGTTTCGCTAGAATTCAAAGTTTTGTTAGATAAATAAAATTGGATCCAGGAATCGGAAATTCACATTAATTCATCTCATGTAATGTGATCCCGAATTTACACTTAACTCGGCACGTTAAGTATGTGATAAAGAATTTGCACTTAACTCGGCACGTTAAGTATGGGATAAAGAATATGCACTTAACTCGGCACGTTAAGTGTAATATAGATTTACATGAACTTCAACGCGTTTCATGTATTCAAATTTGAGATCATTAGCTGTTTGCTGAATTTCTTCTCGCTCGACACGCTGAGAAGATCAAGTATGATCTGAAATTTTGGATGACCATGCTGCGATATTTATTTCGGTGTACACAATAGCTGTTGGTGGGGAACTTGGGAACCTTCCCACCATCGTGCAATATTGATATGTGTTGGTGTATTGCTGTCATTCTGGCAGCTGTTCGATTTTGAGGTAAGCGGAGTGATGTTTTTATTTTTATTGATTTATTTTTATTTTATATCTCATATATATTTAGATTGTTGAATGGGAATCGGCGGTGGGAAGGGCTGGAGCTGCTGTAACCAGTGTTGACAGGTAAGTATGATTTTAGGTCTGATGTTTAATCGTTTCATTTTTAGGCAAATTCGTTTATTTACATCTGCGCAGCTGTTATGTGACCAAACATCCTCCGCTGTAACCAGTGTTGACAGGTAAGTATGATTTTAGGTCTGATGTTTAATCGTTTCATTTTTAGGCAAATTCGTTTATTTACATCTGCGCAGCTGTTATGTGACCAAACATCCTCCGGGGCCGCCGTTGGAGTGTCTGGTTCTTATTTGTAAATGCAGAATCAGCCACGGGATCATCTTTGGTGCTGTCAACCACTTAGTATTATTATTTTTTAACTTTAAAAAACAAAATCCAAAATTTAATTATTCATTTCATTAGCAAAATTTCACAATAATGTCCTTAGAATAAGAATGATTTTAAATAAAATGAGATTAATTATTATTTCACTGCGTTAATTTCTTATTTTCATGCTTATGGGTTTTTATGGAGGATGGCTGTTTTTGTTGTGAGGCTGGTGTCGATTGGGCCTGCCGGGTTATGCGACACTGTCTCTCCTTGGTTAGGGTGAACCGCAGGGTCCCTTCCTTCAAGCGATAACGATATGATCGCTTGGCGGTCATGATTTTATCCCATGGTAAAGGGAGAGCCTTAATTTGCTGCCATAGTGCTGGGTCCACAATTACGTTGGGAGGTGGCTGACGGACTCGGCGTGCCCTATATTCCTCCAGCGTGATTTTTTCATTTTTTAGGATACGCTCAATTGGACCTGATATGGTTATAGGTTTTGAGGTAGGGATTTGTGGTGGCACTTGCCTTGATCCTGCAATTCGTTTGTACTGTCCTGCAGCTGTTGATACTTCGTGTATAGTTTTGATTTGTTTGATTTGGTACTCAAAGTCAGATAGTACATACTTTGCGTTATTCCTCGAAACTTTGTACTTGGCTTGTACTAGCTGAGACTCGATCTGCTTCCGTTCTACATTAACGGCATCAGTGGTTGAGTTTAGTAAGATAGTTTGTCCACGGAGTCTTGTGATTTCATTGGTCGACTTCTCTAAGGCTTGGCAGAGTTCATTTAGTTTTGAGTTCAATTTTTTTTGCTTAATGAGTAGACTTTGATGTTCTTTCTGCGCATTTTTTAATATATTTAAAAGTTTTCGTTCACGCTAGATTAGCTAGATTTTCGAAATAGTAGCTCTTGTAGTATATAGTATATGTAGTATTTGAGGGCGAGAGTCTTCGAGTTTCTCAGTTGGACTACATAGTGATTGAAAAGGGACATCTTTCTTCTCTAGAAAAGGTTCATTGGATAATCGAAGTTCAGTGAAAAGCGATTGGAGATCGGCCGGTCCTTGACGGGTTGTCTGTAGCTCTTTGTTTGCCGAATAGTGGGTTTCTGCAATCTGAATGGATTTGTCCTGCAGACAGGCCACAGATATTTCAATACTTGATGAATGCTTATCCCAATCTGAGGTAACGCATGGAGTTCCATCAGCTTCGTGATTATTTGGATGCGTTTTTGATGCTGGTGCTGAGCTATGCAATCGTTGAGAATCCTGTTGGTGTTTCTTCTTGGTCGAAAAAGGGGAATTGTCACGTAGTTGTATCATCTCTGCTTGGCATTTTGATAATTCAACGATTTGGGCTTTAAGTGCCATTTTTTCTCGTGTTAACCTTCCTAAGTGATTTTGTAGTTCTTGCACCATAGACTGTTGCTGCTGTTGCCTCGTTGCATCTCTTTGTGGGTAGAAGTTCATCTCGGTCAAATTCCTTTCAGCCGCTGGGTGATAAGTTACATCTCGTTGAGCGATTAGATTAATGGCATGTTGTTGAATAACTGGCGCTGGAGTGTTTTTCTTCCTAGGTTTTTGTACTACAATAGAATCCACGACGCTGTCCGTAATGCGCTTCCTCGAGCCTCGATCGATTTTGTGTTTGGACGATTTATAATTTTGGTTCAATTTATCTTTGGATCCGTGTGTTCTTGCCTTCACCTTTAAGCTGATTCCACTTGATACCGATGTAGAAGATTTCAGTGGCGAATGATGCCCAGATGTGAATGGCTGTCCTGCGGTAGGAGAGTTTTTTGATCCCGACGGGCCAAGAGTTCTGCGAGAAACTGCTACGGAGTTGAGACTGCGATGTAATGGGGGCCCCTTCAGAATCGGAGAGGCTTTCGGAGTTCCTTTCTTAGTGGTGGGCTTCCTGTTGATACCCTTGCTGCTGTTGTTGTTGATGCCGTTGCCGGGGGGTTTAGTCCTAGACGAAACTTTGCTGGCCACTGGAGACACTAAATTTGGGTAACTCTTTGTCTTTCTTAGGACTCGACTACTGAGAGGTGTACGAAGTGATTTTGGATTGTTTGCACTGGTTTCAGTTTTGGACGTATTCCTTTGTGTTGAGAAAAGTTTTGATTTAGAATGAACAGGAGCAGCCTCGATATGCTTCTGGCGAACTAATTGCTGACTGAATCCTGGCTTGTGTGTAGACGTTAGCTGATTTCTGATGTTGGACGGACTGTTCGTGAGTGGAATGCCCTGTTGTTCACGTCTAAGTTCTGCTGTTGTGGGGACTTCTTCAACACGTCGAAATTTCTGGGCTTGTTGACTGAAACTGGTTAAAGACAATATTGATGTAAAAGAGTTGATCGGGGTCGAGTTGCTGTCTTCTTTAGATGCTTCTCCACTTAATATCCAGCCAAGGATCGTATTTTGAGCGGTGGGTTGACCTTTCAGACCTCTGCGAATGTCGGGTAGGAGGAGTGATCCATAAATATCTGCACCAAGAATGACGTCGATGCGGCCTGGACGATCAAAGGTAGGATCAGCCAGCTGGAGCCCTTGAATGTGATTCCACTGGGTTGACGTGATGGGTTGGGATGGTAATGGACTGGTTAACTTTTTGAACACTAACGCTGTTACATCCATCGCATAGTTGTGTGATGGAACTACTAAAACGGTTTCCACCAAGGTCTCGGCTGTCCCAACTTCAACTTGTCCTACTCCGAATATTGGTGCAGTGACACGCCTCTTGGGCAACGCTAGGGTTTGAACGGCGTATTCTGATATAAATGATGATTGGGATCCGGGATCAAGGAGTGCTCTGAAGGTTCCCTGTATTCCGTGGGTTCCTTGTAATGTTATGAGGGCTGTGTAGAGAAGAATTTCCTTGTGTGATGAGGAATGCAATGCGTTTACCTGGCTTTGTGGTCTGGGAGTTTGAGGCGTAGTAACAGAATCAAATGCTTGGAGAGCTGTGTGTTGTGTACTTGCTACAGTGGAATTTGAGGATGTCGGCGTAGTGGAAGCAACGTGTAGAAGTGAATGATGTCGTTTCTTGCAGTGGATGCAGGTGTGTTTGCTAGGGCAGGTTGATGAGCGATGTCCGCGACCTAGACAATTGATACATAAACCATTGCGTCGCACGATATTATTCTTTTCCGTAAAGGGAAGTGTGATAAACTGTGGACAATTTCTCAACTAATGGTCTTTTCCGCAAAGTGCACATGTGGGCGTTCTATTAACGACAAATGATTGGAATCTGGAGATGGGTTTGGGTTGTTGGATGACTTTAGTCGAAGTTGATTTGGACGAGTCAATAGCCTCCAACGTGCGAAAGCGAGTCTCTAGGAATTGCTTTAGATTGTTGAATGAGGGTAGTTCATCATCATTGGCGACCCGTTGTTCCCAGAGCTGTAAGGTATCTTTAGGTAATTTCCTAGTCACTATATAGATTAACATTAAATCGTATACGTTTTGCGTGTTTAGATTCTGTAAATTTTGGACACTTTCCGTGGTAGTGTCAAGCAATCTTTTAACAGATTCGGCGGTTTCCACAGCTTGGCTTTGATTAAACAATTTGTCGAGCTGAGCGTGTACCAACATTCGTTTGTTATCAAACCGGTCTTTCAACACTTTCCAAGCCGTCTCATAATTGCTGTCTGTTATCGCAAATCCCTGTATAAGTCGGGCGGCCTCTCCATGAGAACTTGCCTTTAAGTAATTTAATTTCTCGGCGTTGGACAAATTCTTCTTGCTGTGTACGAGGGCCACAAACAGATCGTGGAATGAGGTCCACTCGGTGTAGTTTCCAGAGAAGCTTGGCAGCGTTATACGAGGGAGTTTCAATGAGGTGCTGTCTTCGGAAGTGCTGCTTTGGTTTGATTCAGGGGAACACGCTGGCACACAACCTTTTACGGAGGCGCTGTGTTTGGCAGCTTCTGATGGTGTTATAAGCTCCTCTAGTTCACCTACGTGAAGAAAACATAATTCCTCTAGTTCCATGTATGTTGGGTTCGCGATGTATGCGGTTACGGCTTCAATTGGATTCTCTCCCGCAGCTTCATCTAAGAGGGCAGCATGGTTGTTCGTTATCTGCTCCCACAATGTGTTCACACGCCCAAGACGTCGTTTAAGATACGGATTCGTCTTTATAGTTTTTGAATCCTTTGCGTAGTTCCTGAGGGAGGTTTGTAGTTCCTCAAATAGTAACTCCTGTTTTTTCAGTAATTTATCCATGGTCGGAGTCAGCGGAGGTCACTTGAGAATATTAATGCAACAGATCTCCAAACTAAGCTGCAATCACTGAGTGCGCCTTGATTATACCGGAATTCTATAAATATATTATCCGGCTCGAAGGACCAAAATGTTTTGGCTTGTAAAGCCTAAGTGCGAACTCAATGTGTGATTGCAAGGATAGCTTAGTAAAAGACTGTTGCACTAATTCGATTTTTTACCTTTTTATTTAATAATGTAATGAGTCCCCTCATACTTCATTACCAATTCCCATTACCAACTCATTACCCACAACCTTTTTACACATAACCAAGAGCATTAATTATCATTCATGAAATTCTATACCCCATCCATATTTTACCTCAAAATAAGTTTTCACTTATTTTCCTCTCCAATATAAACTATAATCCGACACCTCCGCTCGAGGCCATCCAAACATAAACATTCAAAATAAGTTCCCACTTATTTTCTCTAACAGCTGAAAACCATAAAACAGCATCTCATATCATGAAGGGCCCAAACTCTCGACCCTTTAACAAGGTCTAAATTCTGAGAACCTAAAGATTCTCGGTGCACACATGCCATCATGTGTAGAACGCCCTGAAGTGCACTTTCACCCAAGAGGCAATAAATTAAAACAATGGTCAATGCCATTGTTTACATTTCCATTACTTGGCATAAAACCCAAGTAAATTTCGAAATACGTTTTCCGGCTGCACCGACTGAAATCTTGGGTAATTAACCGGCGCATAGCCATATGCAGAAATGTACAAAAGTCATGTACAGAAAAAACACATGTACGACAAGTGACCCATATTCTGATCACGTACGATCACCCCGACTCGAGCGCTAAGAACATGTGCAGAAATTCTCGCTGCACTTGTTCGCCGGGAGAGAGTGTTTGCAGGAATTTCCCCTGCATGAATGCATGAGAGCGTAAAATGTTTCTTGAGCTCCTCCCTAAAATGCATTCAAGAAAATTAAATGCGATGACCAATGAAAAGCCGCGATGAATGTCCAATAAGGAATTTCCGATACCAAGGGAGATTATAAAATGTGAAAGTGATCCGAGAAGTTGATCAGTAATAATAGTCAATCAGTAATGTTCAGTCAAGCAGTCAGTCAGTAATATTCAGAAAGTCAGTAAATTTTTTGAGTTGTTTGAGAAAAGTGATGAAAAGTATTTATAAGGCGAATGCTTAGAGACAATCTCCGAAGGCATCCGATTTACCTACGTGAGCCGGCGTAGGGGGATTGTTCATTCTACAGCTTAGCCCAGTGAGAAAGTAAATTAATTAAAGTATGTAATAGAAAAGTATATTTTAACATAATAAAACAGAAAGTGTAAAGTGTTTGAAGTGTTTCAATTAAATAAAAGATAAACTACAAGGGCTAGTGGTCATCTCTCGTTCTGAGAATGTACTCCACGGTCCTGCCGTAACTAGCATACGGTTCACGGCTTAACATTTGGTGGCAGCGGTGGGATGCTGCGATAAAATCAGTATCCGCTACCGATAAATGAGGTTGTCCTGAAATAATAGGCACCTCCAACTTTAAAATCAGCAACGCACCAAACATACAACTATTAGCCCCTCCAGAGGCCAGGAGCCGGAGTTAGGGTGGTGCCAACAAGAAATTAAGCACATCAAATTCAACGAGGGATCCACATCAAATTCAACGAGGGATCCACATCAAATTCAACGAGGGATCCACATCAAATTCAACGAGGGATCTACATCTACACTACAATTCAACGAGGGAACCTCTTAAAGTCTACAATCAACATGGAAACTAGAACCAGTTTCGACAAACCCAACGCGGGAATGTACAAGTAAGATAGCAAAACTATTTTTTTTGAATAATGAACAAAAATTGCTAAGAAATACCATCCAAATTTTTTTTAAAAGAATAAAATTTTAAATACCAACTAAAACTTTTCCGATGAAATATAAATTTAAAATCAAAAATTAGAAAAATAAAAAAAATTTTTTTATAAAATTTCCTTATGTTTGATAACTAAACAACAGCTTTAAAATATGATCAAATATTTTTTTCAAATTAAATATATAAAATAATAATAAAGTAAAATTAAATTTTTTGAAATTACGAGGAAATACCTAGATAAATTAAAAAATTAGTGAAAAAAAAAAAAAATTCCTTATGTTGAAGACGAAAATTTCGCGTATTAATTACTTAACGGTGTTCAGTTTCTCTTTTTCTGGTGCTCGAATTTTATTGGTGCTTGATTTTTTTTTCTGTGCTCGATTTTGGTTCTACAATTGCCTATCTAAAAATTTGATGACCTTAGATTTGTTCTTATTTTTATTATTCTCCCTTTATAAAAGAAACATTAATCCTCAAACATTGAGCTAAGAAGCTTGAGAAAGTTATTACCTTCTGCCCCAAAGCCGCCCAGAGTAAAGAAAATGGCTACCGGCAGTGATTCCCAACCACCTTCGATAGGTGTCGAATCAGCGTCATTACGGATAACAATATCCGACGCCAGAGAAATGATACCTGATTTCTCTGGAAACAAAAATGAATTAAACAGATTCATATCCTGCTGTGATGAACTTTTCAACATCACTAAGAGTGAGCGGGATAGGGCATTATTCTTCCATATTCTAAAAACCAAAGTCTCTGGCGCCGCGTACGACATTCTTGATTATGGAGGTGTAACCAATTGGGAAGAATTTAGAACTCACCTTCTTAAGCGATATAAACTGTCTCGGTCCACCATTCGTGAAGACCTAAGGCGGTTAAAGCAAAGCTCCAAGGAAAGCGTGAGTGAATTCTCACAGAGAGTAATAAGAACCTTGGGAGAGCTAAATAAAGCCACCCAGATAGCAGTTTCAGATGCTGGGGCTAGGCGACTTTTCGTAGAAGAAAACAAAAGGAGGCAATCCGAGTATTTGAAGCCGGATTAAAAAATGAACGACTCCAAACATTGGCACAGGCAAAGAATGAAACAGACCTGACAGCCTTGATCGATTATGTTTTGGACCGCGCTTCTCTCATTGAGGAGAAGTATTCAAGGGACCAACTGAACGATGGATCCCATAGACAAAGCCTAATCTGTGAGCTATGTCACAAAAAGGGACACGCCCGGGAGACGTGTTATAAAAACAAAATGATTCCGTCATTTTCGACTCCCCAAATTAAGAGGGAAGTTCGGAGATTACAATGTTCATATTGTAATCGACAAAATCATGAAATCAGCGAATGCAGAACTAGACGTTCTGACATTGAGCTAAAGAGGGATCTGCAACAAGCCCGACAGGGACCCTCCAACAATTGGAAGCAAAGGAATAATAAATTTAGGCAATCAAGCCAACCACGTGATAATTTCCAACAACGAAGACAGGAGCAGCCATATAGACAAGGGCCTTCTGCAAACCAAGATGAGGGATACATCCGACAAGTTAGGATGTTAAACCAAGAGGAAGTAGAATCGGGAAACGAGAATTCGCGGGACGGGATCTACGGTGTTCCAACCCGCACCAGCGAAACTCAAGCCGACGTCCACAACTAAGGACAATAGTTGAAGTCCCCGTCACCATCCATGAACGCTGTGTCACAACTACTCTACCTTTCTCTATTGCAAGAGAAGGCAGCTCCACATTCCTCATCGATCCAGGTTCCGAAATTAGTCTGCATAAGCTCACATCGACTTCCGATGAAGCCTGGGTGGACGTTAGTCGAAAGTGCATAGTTACCACTATATACGAAGACGGCCTCCCCTCCGTAGGTTTAGCTCAAGCGAGTTTGGGTTTAGACAGCAGTAATACCGGACTAGAAATATCTCACCCTTTTCATATTATTAGGGGCGAGGAAAATCTACGCTGCGACGGGATATTGGGGCATGATTTTTTTAAAAAATACGATTGTGACATCTGTTATTCAAGGAGCGTGATGGAAATGACACTCCCCTCCGACAGTATATATTCTCTACCGAAGCAGAATATCAACAATATTTATTCACAAAATAAAATAATAAATGAAGGTAAAGCGCGAAATAGTATGAATCGCAGTAACCAAATCACGCCGACAGGTGATCTTCTCCTTCCGAGGAAAGCACTCCCTGATCGCCTGTTGTTTGAACCAGTCCCCCATTCGGATAAAAAGGTTAGCAACAGGGAAGCTATAAATTTAAGCTGCAATATTACAGGAAAAAATAACCTGAACCAAAATGAAGTAAAAAGGGAACCTCCCAGGAATAAAGTAACCTGCGGGGATGATCTAATAAAAAGAAAAAAATGGAAAGGAAGTAATTACGGAATTACCCCCATGTATAAGCGGGGAACAGCAAGGGGAAGATAACGAGATATTACCTATCAGTGAGATAGACGAAAATCGCGAAGAGAATAATGAAACGATAAAGGAAACATTAAAAACTCGCTGCGTCATAGCGAATAAATACGGAAATACCGTACACGGAGACTTGGATGACATAAATCCACTAGAGGAAGAGGAGGAAATGATAAATAAAATAACCAAATTACCAAATACCAACCAGAAGGAAGATGGAGGGAACGAAACAAGAGTGTTGGTCATGAAAGATGACGAACGCGAAAATTTTAGGTCAAATTTTAGAAGGGATCTAGTGATTCCACCCCGAACAGAAGCCATTGTAGAACATTCCAATGCAGGGCAATTCAGCAAAACTATGCAATAAAAGGGAAATAAAGCCGGGTATATTTTTAGGAAATTGTATAACGCGACCAGTTGAAGGGTATGCCAGAGTGGCAGTTTTAAACGTAAATGAGGAAGCGACAAGAATATCTTGTGAAGACGTTAATCCTTACTGGTCCGATTTAAGCGAATATGATTTATTGACGCCAAATTACGAAGGAAATACAATAAATAAAAGATTGGAAGAACTCAATAAATTAATTAATTTAGATCATTGTAATGAGGAAGAGCGTGACTCAATAATAAAAATTTGTAGGGAATTTAATGATTTGTTTCATCTAGAAGGTGATTATCTTACGTGCACAGATGCAATCACACACACCATACCAACATTGGCAGACAAGCCACCTATATACACTAAGCCTTACAGGCTTCCTGAATCCCAAAGAAGCGAGATCGACAGACAAATTAAAAATATGCTGAACGACGGAATTATCAGTCCAAGTAGTAGTCCTTGGAATTCACCACTATTGTTAGTCCCTAAAAAATCGGACGCAAATGGTAATAAAAAATGGAGAGTAGTAGTTAGTAGGTACTCCGCCACTTGGGCATGTGAAAATTTTCAGTACCGTGGGAACTAGGTCACGGAACTAGGTCAGGGTCATTAATCAATCACCTGTCATCACGCTGGAATGTAGGTCAAGGTTGTTGGCCTTGGCCGTGGACGAGCCTGGGAACTGGGTCAGGGTCGGAGGCTTGGGCTCGGCGGGAGCGGCGGCCTCGGCGTGGCTGCGGCGGGGTCCTTGGCTGGGGACTCGGCTGTGTCACTCTGATTAGCAGGTGGTCAAGTTTGGTTCGCAGGTGTTCACTCGCGGGTGGCTTTGCTTATGTCACTTTGATTGACAGGTGGACTCTAGTTTGTTTTGCAGGTGCGGCGGGGTCTTGGCGGGGCAGGGCTCGAGGTGGTTGGCTTGCCATTGGGACTCAACAGATGTGGAGCGGAAGAAAAAGCGAGAGTGGAAAGTGCGCATGACTGCAAAGCTGATGTTCAATCTCAACATGCTGAAAATAAAATTCATTAATAAAATAAACAATTATTATTCATTATACTTCACAAAATGTTTGGGCAGACCAGTCTAAATTCTCACAATTACAGCACAGCCATCATCCCTGTAAATAAACAAATTTATCACCAAGAAAATATTCTTATGAAATCATACGAACCTGACAACACTGAAAGCCGAACTCAATCTCCATCCCAGCATAGATAAATCCATCCGCCATAAATAGAAAAAAAAAAGAAAAAAATTATTATTATTAACATTATAATAAAAACAAACAAAATAAATATCTTACCAATTGACAGCTGCAGCCGGCACAAACACATAAACAACTAGAACTAAAATAAATGAAGTACTAAAATAACCATATGAAGCATTACCCCACCAAAACTCTCGCCCCGGCGAATTGACCGGCCATTGTTAAGTGAGAAATAAATATCGCCGCAGCTGGCTGAAAATTTTCAGATCACAATTGATCTTCGTAGCGACTCGAGCTCGAAGAAAATCTCACAAAATAACCAGTGATCTCAATCCAAGGTACATGGAACGGGTCGAGTTCATGTAATCTCAAATAATATTTACATCGAACGTCACGAGTTGATGTAAATTCATCCCAAAGTCTCATTTACCTTACATGGAACGAATCGAGCTCATGTAAGCACATATTCCTAACTCCTAAATACATGCAACGGAACGAGTTCATGTAAAATTCCCAATAGTCAAGTACATCTTACGTCTCGAGTTGATGTACATTTCTAAGTATTAAATAAAATTTTAAATCTTCAGATAATTGGCATCGAATTGGAAGGACCCATTTTGGACGTTAATAATTGGAGTCAATTCAGTTCATCAAGAAAAAAGGACTACATTTCAGAATTAAAGAATTGTGAAATTTTATGAATTAAAATATTTTGGTTTGTGAATTTTATTGAATTTTTAATAGTTAACTTAATGTTTATTTGAATTAGTGAAATTATATTGAATTTTAAAATTGTTAAAGAATTGAAGTTTGTTAAATAAAAGTTCGAATCGTCAAACAAGGTTTATTTCTTAAGCTGCCCTGTAGTCCACTGAGTTTTAGGCATTCTAAGCCCTAACATTTTGGTCCTTCGAGCCGGATAAACGGTATAAAAGTACTCAGTGGTCGCAGCGTAGCTTAGAAATTTAACCAGTGACATCAAATTAAAAGATGGAAGCTGAAATCAAATTGCAAATAGCACGAAAGGATCTCTTGGAAAATTTCATCAAGAATTACAAAAAGGATGGCTCCGCAAGGCGAACGGAACCATATTACAAAAAACGACTGCAGGATTTCCAAGAGCAATTCAGCGAAATAAAGCGAGCACATATCCAGATTCTCGTGGCAAAAAACAACGAACCTGTCGATTCGGAAATATTAAACCACAAATATTTCCAGGACGAACTATACGAAGCAATGGAGTCATTCTTCTACGCACACTACGCAGCAATAGAATCTCGGTATGATACCGAGTATCCACCAATAGCAGCAGGCAGTCAGTCTCCCAGAGTACAGGAAAGGGAGATAGCTATGTCAAGTAAGGAGCATCTTATCAAGCTTCCACGAATCTCATTGGAAAAATTCTCTGGAGATTATCGGAAATGGACAACTTTTCATGATCTCTACACAAGCCTGATCCATGAGAATCATAATCTGTCTGACGCACAGAAACTTCAATACTTGAAGTTACATCTAAGTGGAGAAGCTGAAGGTCTCTTGCGACAGGTACAAGTAACTAACGATAACTACATTCCAGCCTGGGATCTCCTAAAAGAGAGGTATAACAACAAGAGAGTGTTAGTCAACGCACAACTGAAACTCCTACTTAATCAATCTTCCGTATCTTCTGAATCGGCACAAGGAATCAGGAGTTTAATGGACGTAACAACGGAATGTCTACAAGCGCTAAACAATCTCGGAGTGGCAGTGGACAAGTGGGACGCGATGATAGTCTACATAATAGGACAAAAGCTACCAACCGAAACGCTCCAGCTATGGGAACAAGGCAATAGTAAGAGCACTGAGGTACCATCATGGACGATGCTACGCGAATTCTTGGAGGCACGCTTCCGAACGCTAGAAGCCATAGGAAAAAAGGGGCCATCATTAAGTAAAACCCAACGACATCTCTCAACACCACCAAGGATTCAGTCATTCGTCACAGGACATCATCATGCTTGCGAAACATGTGGAGAAGATCACCCCTTGAGAAATTGTTCCAAGTTTATGAATTCAACAATAGAAGAGAGAAATCACATAACACGCAAAAATGGTCTGTGCATCAATTGTTTGGGACGAGGACATATGGGAGCAAACTGTCCGAGCAAGTTTACATGTCGACATTGCAAGAAACGTCATCATACTCTATTGCACAACGCCGATAGAGGTCCCCCGCAAAATACCGCAACGAAACCAGAGAACGAAGCATCTCCGCCACGATCTATGCAGACCACAACCACGCTTAATTCTCTACACTCAGCAATGTATAAAGAAGTTCTTCTCTCTACTGCAATCATAACCTTAGAAGGACCCCGGAAAGTACGCAAAACCTTTCGGGCACTCATAGATCCAGGCTCGCAAACATCCTTTCTGACAGAATATGCCGCCCAATCACTTTCACTACAAAAGAAGCCAGTCCTTGTGAACATCTTGGGTGTACAACAATCCGACGCTGGAATCTCCCGGTCAATGGTGGAAACGGCCCTGGTTATTCAACCCGGGGGTTATCAGTTGAATCTACAAGCCCTTGTCTTAAAAACTTTAACGTCCTTCTTACCATCAAGACCCTTTATACCCATCAACTGGAAACATATTGAAGGGATACAGTTGGCTGACCCCACCTTTAATCAACCAGGACGAATTGATGTAATATTAGGAGCTGATATTTACGGATCCTTAATATTACCCAACATTCGAAAAGGACTTCAAGACCAACCAATCGCACAAGAGACTCTATTAGGCTGGATATTATGCGGGAAAACATCAAGTAATACCAGTGAATTCTCTTCACCCAACACCTTTACGTCCATTACATCTCTAACAACTCTCAGTCAACAGCTACAACAATTTTGGACGATTGAAGAGGTTCCCACTGCATCATCATTAAATCCAGATGATCGAAAATGCGAAACAATCTATCAGGAATCACATCAACGCCTAAAGGATGGTAGATATTGTGTGCGGTTACCTTTCATCAGCGAACAACACCAACAATCACTAGGACGGTCGCGGGCAGCCGCCATTGGAAGTTTCTTGAACCTCGAAAGACGGTTTTCGTCAAATCCAGATTTAAAGGGCTCAGTGCATCAATGAGTATATTCAACTAAAACACATGATTCCAGCAGCAACTTCAGAAGACGAGACCAAAGTACAACAAGGCAATTCCATTTTTTACAAAAGTTTCTACTTACCGCATCATGCAGTCTACAAGGAGAGTACTTCCACAAAGTTACGAATTGTGTTCGATGCATCGAGACAAACCAGTTCCGGACATTCTCTCAACGACGTGTTGCTGACCGGTCCTACACTACAGAATGAACTCATAGCGGTCCTTACTCGTTGGAGGAAATTCAAATTCGTGCTGGTATCAGACATTGTTAAAATGTATCGCCAAGTATTGGTGCATCCAGATGATGTGACTTACCAAAGAATCATATGGCGAGAATCCCCATCAGATCCCTTGCAAGAATATTGTTTAACCACGGTAACATTTGGAGTCACTTGCGCTCCATTTCTAGCAATTCGTACACTACAGCAGCTAGCCACCGACGAACGTAACTCCTATCCACGTGCTTCCGAAATAATTCTTAACGATTTCTACGTTGATGATCTACTCACGGGTGCAGATTCGATCAATGAGGCAATAACAATCCACAAGGACTTAAACGAACTTCTCCTCCGCGGCGGTTTCAAGCTCAAAAAGTGGCTTACAAATGACAATTCCATTCTAGCCACCATCCCAGAAGAGGATAGAGCAGTGTCTGAGCCTATTGACATCAACCCAGATCAAGGCATTAAATCTTTAGGTGTTATGTGGTACCCTTCCTCTGACACATTCAGCTACAGAATAAAGATAACTCAAGATCATCATACGCTGAGCAAACGAGAGCTTCTATCAGAGATTGCCAAACTTTATGATCCATTAGGCTGGATTTCACCAGTGATAATTACTGCAAAAATTCTGATGCAATCATTGTGGATCCTTGGCAGTACCTGGGATGAGCCCGTGCCTTCGAAAATACAACATTCATGGTCCATGATAAAGGCTCAACTCCCCCTACTTGAACAGCTTCGCATTCCACGATGGTTAGGAACTACTCAGAACTCTCAGGACATTCAACTCCACGCCTTTAGTGACGCCTCGCAAAACGCCTATGCAGCCGTGATCTACTGTCGAATCTCTACCCCGGACCACAACGTGAAGATCCAGATCATCACCTCTAAAACTAAAGTCGCTCCGATCAAACAAATATCTATACCAAGATTGGAACTTTGTGGTGCAGTATTAGCCGCAAAATTAATACGGCATACTCGCAATATCTTACAGCTTGACAACATCGAAACACACATGTGGACAGACTCATCAATTGTCCTCTCATGGCTAAAAGGACAGCCAAGAAAGTGGACCACTTTTGTGGCAAATCGTACAAGCGAAATCTTCACATCAATAGGAAATGCACCATGGCATCATGTCTCATCGAAAGACAATCCAGCTGACCTCGCTTCCAGAGGAGTTCTACCAAACGAACTGATCACTACAACACAGTGGTGGAGCGGACCTCATTGGCTAATTCAAGATCCCAGCCACTGGCCTCATTCACCGAGTTTCGAGGAAACAGAACTAGAAACCAGGAAACATATTCACGGGTTACATACCATGTATGATGAAAATCCATTTATGTTAGAGTTACTAAAAAGGTTCTCCTCTTTTTCAAAATTAATTCGCGTCACGGCATATTGTCTCCGTACAATCAAACGCCCCGGACCAAGGCAACTTTGGCTATCAACACAAGAACTTGAACGAGCCACGAACCTTTGGGTGAAGTTTCATCAACGACTACACTTTCCCAATGATCTCCGTCATCTAGAATTACACAAAACTGTACATCCAAAAAGCAAACTAAAAAATTTAAACCCATATTTAGACAACGATAAAATTTTAAGAGTCGGCGGACGTCTACAAAACGCTCCCATAAGCCATAACGAACGTCATCCCATAATTTTAAACAATTCATGTCACTTAAGCTTTCTCCTAATTGTCCAGTATCACCATTCATGCATGCACGGCGGAACTCAACTAACCTTATCACTACTACGAAAAAGGTACTGGATACTAGACGGGCGTAATACTGTGCGACGGTTATTACTCAAATGTATGACATGTTTTCGATTCAAAGCGCAAGTCAATAGTCAACTAATGGGAAATCTGCCAGCTCAAAGAGTCACGATGTCAAGGCCTTTTACGCATACGGGTGTGGATTTTTGCGGACCAATCAGTATCAAAACCAGTAAGAGACGAGGAGCTCCTGCAACCAAAGGATACATTGCGGTATTTATCTGCTTGTCAGTAAAAGCCATACACCTCGAACTCGTTAGTGAACTTACCACGCAAGCCTTTCTAGCAGCACTTTATCGCTTTATCTCAAGAAGAGGAAAATGTCAACACATGTACAGTGACTGCGGCACCAACTTTATTGGTGCAAACTCATTCCTCAAAGAAGTTCACAAACAACAGAATCAAGTCGCTGACCACGTATCTCATGAAGGCATCAATTGGCACTTTAATCCACCACATACACCCCATTTCGGTGGCCTCTGGGAGGCAGGGGTTAAATCGACAAAGTATCACCTCAGAAGAATCCTCGGAAACGCCACATTAACATTCGAAGAAATGGCCACAACGCTAAGTCAAATTGAGGCATGCTTGAATTCACGGCCGTTATGCCCACTGACCGAAGATTCAGTAGATCTGAGTGCTTTAACTCCAGGCCATTTTCTTATCGGCGATGCCTTATTAGCACCACCACAACAAGATCTATTAGAGAGTAAACCCAATTATTTGAATCGATGGCAACTTTGTCAGCAACTTACACAGCATTTCTGGCAGAGATGGTCCACCGAATATGTTACTAGACTTCAACAACGTCCTAAATGGCTTCAGCCACAACCTAATTTAAAAATAGGAGACTTAGTTTTAATTAAAGAAGATCGTCTACCTCCGCTACAATGGGCGTTAGGACGCATTGCAAAAGTTTATCCAGGCACCGATAACCTAATTCGGGTAGTTGATATTAAAACAAAGAACTCTATAATTCGAAGACCAATCGCAAAGGTAGCCCTACTTCCTATTAACGACAGCGATAACCAAATAATACGCAACCATGTCAATGAAACCCAAGCTTCAGATTCTATATCATATAGCAAGGATCAAAACCATGTCGAACAAAATTCCGAAATACTACAACAATAACGTCTAAGAAAACCCGTTAAATTTTCTACAAAATTTTTCTGCAAGATCATCTCCATCATTCGTATATCAACCGTGCTGAAAGTTAAAGTGTTTTATTTTTTCTTTTAAAAATCATGGATTATTTGTGGATCGACGATCTACCACAATTGTCCACACCACCAAGAGCGGAGTCAACGTCAATTAAGACCAAATTAGCCAGGCCAACATCACCACAGCCACCACGTCTTAAAAGACCCTTTGAGGCTATACCGTGCGGCCCGGAAATTCGTAGGCGTACTCAACCGCATAAAGTGCCGACATCCACCCACAGCACTGCCCAAAGTTCCAGCTCACCTAAGAAACGGCGGATCTCACTGGATGAATATAGGGCACGCCAGCCACCACCAAACATCATAGTGGAACCAGCATTATGGCGAAAAATTAAAGGTTTATCTTTCCCTTGGGACAAAATTTACGCTGCAAAACGATCCTATCGACACAAAAGTAAGGAAGGAATAGTGCGATTTACCTTCCTTAAGGACCGACGATGCCGGATCACACTCCAACAAAAAAAGGATAATGCATGGACAACACAGGCGAATTCAAAAAAAAAAGGGGGGACAAATTAAGCTTGAATAAATAAAACCAGTAAATATAATAAACGAATTTCTTTTATTGAAAAAAAAAAAAAGAGAAACCCAAATAACCTCCTTCAAACAAAAAAAAAAAAAACAATATCAAGATAAACACAAAAAAATTGAAGCTAGCGCTTCAAAGCCCGGGAGGATGTTCAATCTCAACATGCTGAAAATAAAATTCATTAATAAAATAAACAATTATTATTCATTATACTTCACAAAATGTTTGGGCAGACCAGTCTAAATTCTCACAATTACAGCACAGCCATCATCCCTGTAAATAAACAAATTTATCACCAAGAAAATATTCTTATGAAATCATACGAACCTGACAACACTGAAAGCCGAACTCAATCTCCATCCCAGCATAGATAAATCCATCCGCCATAAATAGAAAAAAAAAAAGAAAAAAATTATTATTATTAACATTATAATAAAAACAAACAAAATAAATATCTTACCAATTGACAGCTGCAGCCGGCACAAACACATAAACAACTAGAACTAAAATAAATGAAGTACTAAAATAACCATATGAAGCATTACCCCACCAAAACTCTCGCCCCGGCGAATTGACCGGCCATTGTTAAGTGAGAAATAAATATCGCCGCAGCTGGCTGAAAATTTTCAGATCACAATTGATCTTCGTAGCGACTCGAGCTCGAAGAAAATCTCACAAAATAACCAGTGATCTCAATCCAAGGTACATGGAACGGGTCGAGTTCATGTAATCTCAAATAATATTTACATCGAACGTCACGAGTTGATGTAAATTCATCCCAAAGTCTCATTTACCTTACATGGAACGAATCGAGCTCATGTAAGCACATATTCCTAACTCCTAAATACATGCAACGGAACGAGTTCATGTAAAATTCCCAATAGTCAAGTACATCTTACGTCTCGAGTTGATGTACATTTCTAAGTATTAAATAAAATTTTAAATCTTCAGATAATTGGCATCGAATTGGAAGGACCCATTTTGGACGTTAATAATTGGAGTCAATTCAGTTCATCAAGAAAAAAGGACTACATTTCAGAATTAAAGAATTGTGAAATTTTATGAATTAAAATATTTTGGTTTGTGAATTTTATTGAATTTTTAATAGTTAACTTAATGTTTATTTGAATTAGTGAAATTATATTGAATTTTAAAATTGTTAAAGAATTGAAGTTTGTTAAATAAAAGTTCGAATCGTCAAACAAGGTTTATTTCTTAAGCTGCCCTGTAGTCCACTGAGTTTTAGGCATTCTAAGCCCTAACAGCTGACGTGTGGTCATTTACCTCCGCGCACTGTTGTGATGGAACTTGCACTCTGCAAGCATGCAAGCAAGGAGCTCAAAACGAAACCTGAAAAACGACTTATAGTAAAAAACAATATCTTACTTGTTGAACAGAAATATGAAAGTGGGAAATAGTGGAGCTTCTATAGGAATCCAAAACGAAACCAGAAAATTATGTGTGGTTATAATAAATAAAAACAATATGGTATTTGTTAAACATTTTTTATTTTTACTTTCTAAAAAATAATTATTATTAATTCTTATTACAACAACAATTAATATGAAGTTTTTACTAGTGGTTTAAAATTGAGCGGAAACTTGTGTTGTGCGATAAAAAATTAGTGTAAAAGTAAACAATATCTTAAGTGGGAAGTAGTGGAGCTTCTATAGGAGTCCAAAACGAAACCTGAAAATTATGTGTGGTTATAATAAATAAAAACAATATGGTACATGTTAAACATTTTTATTTTACTTTCTAAAAAATAATTATTATTAATACTTATTATAACAATTAATATTAAAAATAATATTTTTCCTTAAGCATTTTTTATTTTTTATTAATATGATTATGACATTAATATATTTAATTCTAGAAAACATATTAAATTTTTTTGAAAATGAGGTCAAAGGTATTACCTTTTTCCCCCAAATTCACTACTCCAAATTTCCCCTTTTTAAATAAATTAATCCCCTTATCGGAAAGTTTATTATACCTTACAGGGAGGTATATATTACCATCCTCCAACTCAACCACCACCTTTTTCCCAAAGTGGGTATCCACTCTGCGGACGTCAAGTATGCAGTACACCTGGTCAACCTGCATATCCTTTAAAGAGATACTTTTCTTGTATCTCAGTCTGTTAATTTCCTCCAGAATGTCTGCTTCTTCCTCATCATCATCTATGTTGTACCTGGTGTCATCATTCACGGTGAAGGGGAGCATGCTGATGTTTCTTCTTTTGTTGATAGAAGGCTTAATACCTTCCTCTATCCCTCCTTCATCGTCAAAAAGATGTCGTTTCAACCCCTTGTTGGTTGACTGTTTCCTCTTCAACACCAAATCTTCCACCTCGAAACTGCTCATTCTTTTTTAATCTATGAAAAGAAAAAAATCATATTAGAAAAAATAACTCTACAAACAATTAAAAATATTCCTACCTTTGCAAACTGTTTTATTATATCTTCTTCTTCTGCGCGGGTGGCTTTGATTGACAGGTGGCCTCTAGTTTGGTTTGCAGGTGCGGTGGGGTCTTGGCTTGGCTTGGCAGGGGGACTCAACAGGTGTGGAGCGGAAGAAAAAGCGAGAGTGGAAAGTGTGCATGACTGCAGAGCTGACGCGTGGTCATTTACCTCCGCGCGCTGTGGTGGAACTTGCACTCTGCAAGCATGCAAGCATTGGTTCCTATAGGAGCTCAAAACGAAACCTGAAAAACGACTTATAATAAAAAACAATATCTTACTTGCTGAACCGAAAAGTGAAAGTGGGAAGTAGTGGAGCTTCTATAGAAGTCCAAAAGGAAACCTGAAAATTATGTCTGGTTATAATAAATAAAAACAATATGTTACTTGCTGAACATTTTTATTTTACTTTCTAAAACCGGATTTATTATTACACTCAGTTGTGAAATTCTGTTTTTAAACCTAAATGTATCCACTGCATACTGCTCCCATGGTCCTTTCCTACTTTGTCTGTATGCGAAACTCCATACTACCATATATTTAACTTGTGGGTCTTCATTGAAACTTATTTTCTTCCTCATATCTGCTCGTGGAAATAATAATGAATTGCTAGAACGAAAAAAATACCAGCAAAAAATTTCAAAATGTTGAATGTACAAAGTATGGTTTTTGACTTAAGTTGTTCTGTAAGTGGTGTTAGCTGATCTTTGAATCTTCCGCATTCGTCTATCCTATTAGCATAGATACAGTGTGGTGAACGATGTCTATGATCGAAATCTACATCCGATGCGCAACTCATAGCATTTATCTGCAAAGAACAAAAGTAACATTGAACACGGTCTTTGATGTTTGTGTAAAAAAATCCGCTTTTCGCTAACTGGTCTGCTGTATCTAAGTCTATTGCTAGATTATCGAATGTTTTCAAACGATCGTGTTCTTGTTTCAAGTTTAACATTTTGAATGAGTGTAACAGGTTTTATATCACGTCTTTTATATTAATCCAAGTATTGTGTTTTGATGGAAAACCAAGCCACTTCACTAGAACTTGATTACCGCGTCTTTTTATAACCTTTTCTACTAAATAAACATCAGGGCTTTTCACAGGAGCTATTTCTGGTTCATAAAATCTACCTTGAATTATATTTCCTTGGTAATCTTCGAGAGTATATGTTGTTGGGTAAACAGGTTTAACTTCTTTTATTTTAAATATCTCTGTGGACCAATTAGGTGTATAGCCTTTTTCGAATACATGTTTATGTCTACTTATACGAACAAAATCACCTGTTTTGTATTTAGACTTTGATTTTATTTTAGGGTAATTATACACAGATAATAAACGTTTTTCGTTATGCACCCCAACATCTACAGGTCTCATCTTAATCGTACGATGTTTTGTTGTATTGTAGTCGTCTGTCAACTTGGTCAACATGCTAATCCAGTGATAATTGCCATTCATGCTGAATTCTTTCCACATCATATTTTTCAACGTTCTGTTAAATCTTTCTACAATCGAGGCTTTCAAAGTACTGTAGCTGGAATAATGGTTTATTTCGTAATCTTTCATCAGTTGACGAAACGGTTTATTAAAAAACTCTTTTCCATCATCGGTTTGTAAATTTCTTGGAATGCGTCCTGTATTAAAAATCGACGTCACTGCTTTTACAACTTCTGATGCCTTTTTAAAACCTATTAAAAAGGTGTCAATCACAGTAAGAAGAAAACGAAAACCTTGGTTTTCTGATGAGTAAGAACCCATTTCCACCAAGTCTGCCTGCCACAAATCGTCTATACCTTTGGTAGTGACATGTCGGCGTTTAAAATTTTTTCGCACTGGTTTATGCAGTTCGTTGATTATCTGTCTTCTGCTCATTGTACGGAATGTATAAATACCTGTGGTTGAATAACCAGTTTATATACAAAACAAGAATGATCAAGTTTAATCATCCGTTTACAATGATGGTTGCGGGGCCTTCGGGATGTGGGAAAACAACATTTATAAAAAATCTTCTTAATACTAATAAGGTATTTATACATCCCCAAATTAAAAAAATTATATGGTGTAATGCAGAACACGGTGCACTGCCAACGGATATTAAACTACAAAATATTGAATATTTAAACGCTATACCGGAGGAGTTTGTAAATCACGTAAACGAGCCAACGTTGATTGTTATAGATGACATGATGTTAAATGCATATAGTAAAGAAGTTTGCGAACTCTTCACTAAGGGGTCTCATCATCGTAATTTCTCAGTAATTCTTGTGACACAAAACGTATTTCATCAAGGAAAATTCAGTCGTGATATATCGCTCAATTGTAAATATCTTGTTGTATTTAAAAACCCCCGGGATAAAAGTCAGTTTACATATCTGGCCCGACAAATTTACCCGGAAAATAGTTTAGAACTTGTGAGAATATATAAAGAGATAACTCAAATGCCTTACGGGTATTTGCTAATTGATTTAACTCAGGACATTAATGATGTCTTAAGATTTCGTACTGATATATTTAATAAACACTTTGTAACCTGTTTTTGTCCGCAAAACTCTTTAAATGGTAAGAATGGTGTCACGAATGAAACGATTAAGGGACAACAAGCATATGCTATATGTGCTTAAAAGGGCTAAACCAAATCTGAGAAAGTCCATCATACAAAATGCTGACCCTGAGGTTATAAAAACTCTTTGTGAAATTACACTCAACACCTTAAAAGGTAACCACATGCCGCATGGAAATATCTACAACTCACTGTGTAGGTATAAAAAGGACATGCGTAAATTGATTTGCGCAAAGAGCTCTGTTGCTAAACAGCGTAAAATACTAGTGCAACGAGGAGGTTTTTTACCAGTTTTATTAGGAAGTGTACTATCAGGAGTTATCGGCTCATTAATTGAAAAATATGCATAGAAATAATGGACTTAACAAGATGCTACTTCTGTCGCCAGAGGTTTACAACAGGCTTAAAGATGAAATTGAAATGACCGCAAATCAGTCTATTTTTGATAGAGCAATGAATAAAATACTACAGAATAAAGACATGAATGATTCCGAAAAATGGTATAGCTATCGAAATCAACTAATTTCATTTTTAAATCACAATCGGAAATCCAAACGAACGCTTGATAAAGAAACAAATTTATACTTGCCACGTGCACATAATGTCAAACAAAAAAGTTTAAGAGATAGTACCACACAAACCAAAATTATTTTTAAAGATGATGTGTTAACACAGACCTCGCCACCACCAGCAAAGGATTTCCCAACCGAAGAAGAAGTCTTTGAAGAAGCACATAATATAACCCCGCCAAGAAGATCTTTATCACCAGCCGCCAAAAGACGATTGTCAGCTAGCGGAATAGCAAAAACCCTAAGGCCACCACCAAAATTACTAAGAACAACATCTGCACCTAATGCACGTGAAAAGGATTATAAAATAATCACGGCTGAGGATGGTGTAACGCAGTATACTGTACCTACGGCTATGACTCCCGATGAAGCTAGCGAGCATATAGAAGAATTAGAACAAAGTGAAAAGCAAAAAGCAGACCAGAAAAAGTCTATATTAATACCTTCTCAACTAGAATCTGGTCAATATATGCTTTCATTTCCTTTACGTAAGCTCGGTGTTAGACAGAGTGAGCGTTTGAAGACTAAGAAGGATAGAACTACAAGTACTTCGGACATTCCTTGGGAAAGACTGTAAACAATGCCAGTGGAAATAAAAGAAAATGATTTTTACGTATGTCTTTTAAGTAATAACTCTATGCAATTTTACCCTGAAAATACGCTATCGGCTTTTACAAATGCACTTGCTAAGCCATGCAAATTTAATGGAAACTGGCGTGTTGGAATAACTGAAATTGCATTACCAAATTATGAAATAACAAAACGTGCAATCTCCATCAATGGAGGAAATGTGCGTAAACGAGTGAGGCGTGAAGACGACCAGTTAAAGGAAACTAGAAAGCAGCATCAAAAGGATTTTAAAATACTTAGCATCAAAATAAATGAAAATGTAAAACTTGAATGGACACCGGAAAATCTTGAACAAGTTAGTTACAGACCTGGACAAATAAACCTTTCGGCATTTTTATTAACATTTTTTAATGCAGTTACACCTTCATGGTATACCATGTACTTGAATGATGTTAAATTGAAAATGTGGAAGCGCTTAGAAGATGACCACTTTAATGAAGTTATCCCTGAAATAAACTATAAGCCAGAGCCAGACGAATACATATTGCACATATATCAAGGAAAAAAGACTTCAGAAAACGTTGTGTTGAAATATAAGAACTATGAATCAATTGAAGATTTTGTTGATGATGTATTTGGTCAAGTTCCTAGGAAGAATAGAAAACATCCTGTTTTGAAGAATACAATAGACAACTACACACATCCAACGGCTAGCATAAAAACAGCTGAAAATAAAGAGAAAAAAGGTAGTGAAAAGAAGAATGATGTATTCGAACTCCGTTTAGAGGAATTGGGTGTTACGATAAAAATAAAAAAACCACTACCTTCACACTTGAATGTTAAAGATCTCATGACATTGCTTTTAGCCAATTTACACTTTGACGATAAAAAACTTAGCGAAGAAGAAAAACATAAACGAATTATTGAAATTAAAAATACAATTTTTGAAATATTGAATAGGCTGAAGAAAGATTCACTCAAGGCAAAGGCACCCGAGCAACGGAAAATAACTAAAAACAGTGAAATTTTGCAGGTCCCATATGAAAAACAAAGCTCGGGCGAATATTTATCTACACCAGTACCAATTAATACAAACATAGATAATCTGTCGAACTTCATCACAGATGTGTTTCTCCAAACACCTGAAAACAAACGTAATCCTGATGCATTGTTGACAGAAATAAAAGAGTCATTTGACACAGCGGGCTTACGCCAAGAGCACATGTCAATAATGGAAAAATTAATTCTCTCGATACAACAATTCAAGAATTGATGTTGCGATTACCAAGAAGTACGCAAGAAACTATAAAAGATTGCTCTGAGAAAAATATAATACATATATACTCTGATATTATTCAACCTAGAGCTATAGGCGACAAACTAGTAAGATATCTACGAATAATACCGATTCAAGAGTGTGGTACTATATTAAGATTTGAACATGTAGAATACTGTCCTATTGAAAAAACTTTTATTGAAAGTATTTCTATAAAAATAACTGATCATCAAGGTGAGTTAGTAGACTTTAAAACAGGTTATATTCCTACATATGTAATGCTACATTTTAAGAGACAATAAAAACTATATATATTTGCACAACAGGCTGTTCTTGCATAGTATAAATAGAATTACGAAATGGATTCCTGTTATACACGTTACTATTTAATACAAAGCGGCGGCGCACAGTGGGGCCAAATCCGAAAAAGCTGGCCAAAAGTCGAAAAAAAATTTTTCTAGTTGGGTCTTTTTTTCTGTGAGGTTGGCTCAAGTGATACCCACAGAGGCCGAAACCATGTATAGTAGCATCCTTCCCCCCTAATTTCGTCCAAAATCTCAGTTAGAAAGTGATCTTTGTCCGCGGAGTACGCTACAGTAACGTGTTCAAAAATCATATGCTTGTGTTGCAAACCACGTGTAACCATTCAGAAAAAACAAATGGAGATGAAATAAAGTGGAATCAACTTGTGAAGGTAAGTCGATTAGTTAAAAAAGTCTAGATTATTGATTATTGATATAACAAAATTGTTATACAAGGACTTCTACCTCTATTTTATGACTTCGAAAAAACAAAAAAAAATACAGTATTTGAAGAAACATGTTACCTTTTCCCATCGATTCCCGCGATCTAACCAATTAGAAGTTGTAGATAAATGTATCATCTATAAATTGACTCCTAATTTAGCTGCTACAATCTGCTACTTGATGATTTATGTATTCTTTTGTTTTTATAGTTTGTTTTTGTGGATTTTAGTGGAAACTACATATGATTTTGGTTGGGATTAAAGTACGAAATAGCTAGGAAACAAAAATCAGCTGGAGAGAAGTAAACATAAAAGACTATATTAAATAGAGTAAATATAGAAAGTAAGATTGTGTGAGAGTGCGAGAGAAGGAGAGAGAGAGAGATAAAGGTACTTTTTCAAATGCGCGCGAAGGAAGTGTAAAGTTTGATATTTTTAATGCTAAGTCGTTGTTATGAATGACACTACAAGTTTATCGACGTTTTCACCTCAGAAAACATCATTTTTATATTATATTGCAAACAATAGCTGCGTTCCTTTTCTACTATTTAGTACTTGTGAGCAGAGCAGAAAAGGAACGCAAAATTTTCTGATTTGAGTAAAATCTCACTTGAAATTTTTGACGTTACTTTAAACTTTACAAATAAAAAATTCTTAAAAGAAGAATTTGTGACACAATGGAGAAATTAATGCGATAATTTCTAAAGTAAAACGAAAGATAATAATTTTTGATAATTATACGACTGAAGTTTTATTTATGGACGTTTTTATATGAGTAAATCAGCTCGACACAAATAAAGCCATCTAGCGGGTAATGGCGTAAGTGAAAATAATTCACAATAGACTCGAAATGGTCGCTTTCCCCCTAGCGGATTTCAATTGCGTAATTGCAAGTGATATCTACTCGTTTATAAGAGCAAGTGTAGTTGCTAGTACGCAAGTGTAAAAAATAGTAAAAATTAGCAGAAAAGGAACGCAGCTAATTTCTTGTGGTTATGCTATTTGTACAGATAGTTTTCGGCAGTATGCATTGCAATTAGCAAAGCAAATCGTTTCCAAGTATCCCTGGTACAACATGCCCACGTTGATTCACAAACTTTTGATCCATGGCCCAGAAATAATAGATGGTTCCCTACTTCCCATTGGTCAAATTTCGGAAGATTCGCAAGAGTCGTGTAATAAGTTTATAAAAATTTATAGAAGAGATTTTTCAAGACAAAATTTTCGAAAAAAAAACAATGGAAGACGTATTCCTTAGATTTTTTATTGCATCTGACCCTTATATTTCTAGTTGCCGAAAACTGCCCACTAAACCACTGAAATCATTATCTCCAGAAGTTCTTTTATTACTATTATCTCGAAAAGAAAACAGAAATACAGATGAAGAAACTATTGAGAGTAGTAGCGCTTCTGAGCTAAGCACAGATAATACAGAATCTGATGATGGAGATGATAATTTTTTATTGTAATATAACTATCTTTTGTAAGATTATAATAATTATTTACATATAAATATAAAAAAGTGTTTTTTTGTCTTTCTTACCTAAATTACTGCAGAGTGGTTATTAGGGGAGGAAGATTTTCATGATGCGAATGATATTTTACATAAAGGGCGGTGAATTAGGGGTAAATGGGGTGAAATTCAGTAAGTCTGACATGAAATTCGTAATCAGCGACCCCAAAAACCTTGAAAATGATGCGTGACTCAAGTACGATGTGAAATATGGGATATTTTATGCAAGGGGGTGGTGAATTAGGGGTGAAGAGGGTGAAATTTAGTAAGTCTGACATTAAATTCGTAATCAGCGGCCTCAAAAACCCCCGAGTAAGAAATTTCAGATCAATTACTTGATTTTTCGACTTTTGGCCAGCTTTTTGGGATTTGGCCCCACTGTGCGGCGGTCTGTCAGATATTGGAGAATTATATCGTGGTCCACTTATTTATCAACGTGGAAGAGGTATCGGTAGCTTTTTCAGTGCATTATTTCGACACTTAAAACCTCTAGCTACATCTGGATTAAAAACATTGGCACAACAGGCTGTAAAAACAGGACAAGCTATAATACAAGATAAAAACATCAACAACAAATCAGTTAAAGACATTTTAAAAGAACAAGGTCGAGTTGCTGTTCAAGATTTAGCACAGAAAGGTATAAATAAACTGTTTGACGGTATGAGCGGTGCAGGTATAAAAAGACCCAATCCGTTTACAACTCTACATTTAAAACCAGCTGCTAAACGCAAGAGACGTGGAAAAACATCTAAACGGTCGAGAAATTGTAAAACTAAAAATCAAAGAAAAGGAATAAAAGCAAGAGTTTTGAAAACAAAACGAAAGATACGTAAACGTATACTGGACATATTTGATAAATAATAATAATCATAATGTCGTACAAAGAATGCATGAAATCGGAATTGGATCTTTTTTCAACACCACCAGTTCAGAGCAATATTTTGAAAACAGAGGAAGTAGCATATAAGCCAATAGCCTCACTCGACAACTCCTCCGTTCTAGAGTTTGTAACTTTGGGTCATGGAGATACATACCGTGATTTATCTAGCATCTATCTTCGTTTAAAATTGCAATTAATTAAAATAAAAGATGGAAAAGAAGAACTTTATCCAGATGATGGTGAAGCGCCAGGTTTAATAAACAACATTTTACACTCCATATTTCGCCAGTGCACTGTATATTTGAATGGAAAACCAATTGCTCAAACCGACCACAATTACAATTATCGCGCTTATATTGAAAATTTATTGAATTATGGTAAAGATGCTGCATCCACCCATTTGGAGTCGGTAGGTTGGTATCTTGACAAAGATGACGCGGAAATTGCAGATATCGATAAACCCGTCGTTGAATTACATCAAGGCTATTTAGATCGACAGAAGCTTTTCAATAAAAGTAATGTAGTAGAATTGATGGGGAAAATCCATACTGATTTGCTTAATCAGGATAAATTGCTATTAAACGGTGTCGATTTACGTGTAGTTTTATCGCTTGAAAAACCAGAGTTTTATATTTTATCCAAGGACGGGACCGATTCACCACAATTAAAAATCTTAAATGCAACCATGTACATGAACCACGTAACTGTCAATCCGAATATTTTATTAGCACATGAGACAGTTCTACAGCGTTCGAATGCCATATACCCATACAAGCGAGTTGAAGTTAAAAGCTATACTATTCCCGCAAACACATTCACACTTTCACTGGATAATATCGTCATCGGACAGCTACCGAACTTAATAATTTTTGGAATGGTGGACAATGATGCGTACACTGGCAGAAGAACAAAGAACCCCTTCAACTTTAAACATAACAACATTACCAGATTCAATTTATCAGTGAATGGTGTACAGATACCAAATCAACCTCTCGAATTTGACTACTCAAAGGAAAATCCGATTAGTACACGCGGATACAATACGTTATTCAGAGGAACAGGTATTCATTACTTCGATAAAGGTCATCAAATATCCAAGGCATTATTTGACAAGGGATGTTTTCTTCTCGCTTTCGACTTAACAACAGACAATTCATATAACGCGACTTGCGGCAATTTACTAAATCAAGGGACAGTACGAGTTGAAGGAAAGTTTAGAGATGCGTTAAAAAATAGTGTGACGTGCATTGTATATGCTGAGTACGATGGAAGCATTGAAATTGACAAGGATCGAAATGTTTACACCAACTTTTAAATCTATATAAGGCGGCTACTTGCAACAAACTGTTAGTTGACAAATTGTTTTACTATAGTAAACAATGAGCTGTTTAATTAATGCGGAATACTTTTGCGGAGGTGAATTTACCTTCTTTAAAAAAGTCTCTTTAGCTGGATTCACTGTACAAAATAAAACGTTTACAAAGGAAATAATTTTTAAATATCCAACATCTAGTATGGAATGCAGTGAACAACAATCAAGTAAATTTGGTAATCTTGAACTAAAACGTATGGATGAAGACCTTATAAAAACTCTAGCGAAATTTAAGACAATCTTTGTTCGTGGTACATCAACTAAGGAGTTTATAAATAACTACGTTACATCTCTCACTAAGGTTATTGATCTAGAAGCTACATTTGCCTGTGAACAAGAATGAACACGATCGAACTTGCAACTGCATTGACAAATAATCGCGCAACAAACAAGTTTTTTAGAGGAGTCTTCCCCTGCAACCATCTACCACAAAAAATAAAAAAACCCGCATGCGTCATAGCTAATACGGATCCATCACATAAAGGCGGGACTCATTGGGTTGCATTTTATTTCCCGAAACAAGGTCCTGCAGAGTTTTTTGACTCGTTTGGAAGATATCCCACCAATAAGTTTTTTCAAAAATTCCTACTAGCTAATTCAAGCACGTTTTTAAATAATAAGAAACGAATACAAGGCCTGTTTTCATCAACCTGTGGTCATTATTGCTGTGTGTTTCTATATTCTCGATGTAGAGGAAAGAGCCTCAAGACTTTTTTAAAACAGTTTAGTGATAGTGACTTATGATTAAATGATAATAAAGTAATAAATTTATACCTGAAGAATTTTACACAAAGTGGTGGGGATTTTTGTAACCAATCATGCAAGGCTGAGATCAGCACTATAAAAACCTGAACACACAAAGTTTGAATATTCAGTGTACAAGTTTAGCTGTATTATAATGGAGCCATCACGTAAGAAGCAAAGGACTGTTGGAGCTAAAGGAAAGGATAAGCTGCCTAAACCTGAATCAGTACCACCAGCAGTAAAATCTACTAAGAAGAAGAAGAAGCTGTCCAAATGTGAAGCAGAAGTTGCTGGAGAAAACCTTTTGCTAAACTATACATACCACTTGGACGACTGCCATAACCGGAAAATAGTACTTGGGTTTGATCCATCCACCTTCGAGGCGAAAATAGTATTTCATCGTCACGGCCTGTTTCCAGTATCAGCATCTTTTTCCGAATGGGCGGCCATTTACAAACATCTAAACGATTTGAAAACCCAAATTGGAGAGACGATCCCAGCAAATCAGGCCGAGCTGAACAACGAGCACAAGATCCCCATTAACAACAACTCAAGCATCATACTAAAACAGACGGAACTTTATAAATTGTTCGAATTGCAGACATTTTTCAATATCATCATGTATCACAACAACAACGCTTGCGATAGTGTAAAGGAATATTATAAGAAGTATGCTGAAAAATGTAAAGGAAAAAGTGTATTAACTTTAGCATGTGAGGATTTTTTTATTCCAAGTCGAACTTCCTATGTACACTTAAATTATTCCAGACTTTTTTATGAAATACCTTTCTTTTGTATTAGTAATCTTATTTTTGACACGATCAATTTTTAATAAATAAATAAAACTAATAAATTTTCTTTTATTGAAAACATTTATTCACTAACATGTACAAATAAATATTAACACAATTTTGGACAGCACATCGCACTGATGGTAATTTACCATGGATAGGACAAGAGGTTTCAAAGTGTTCCAGCTGGGATAGTTTTGGTATTTCCAGTTGTTTTATTTCAGCTTCCAGTAGGTATTTTTGAACAAACCTCGCTTTTTCCAGTCCTTTCACATAAATTGTTGAATTTGAATAATTTGCCAGCATGTTGGGTAATTCGTTGTAGTCAATATTGCCATCGTTCCATCTTAGGCCATTTATCTTGTTAAAATTGAATTCATCCTGTCTGCAGGCTTTGGGTGTCAACTCGTTGTATGAATATGGAGGCTTAAAAAAATACAAGCCCGGTATAAGTGATCCATATCGTAAAACTACCAACTCCTTAGCAAACAGTTGTCCGTTAACTCCGCTGACAAACTGTACATCTAAAATGATTCGGTCTGAACTCATGACTTTGACTGCACAAATGGAAATATTAAGTAGGTGCGATTTCATGGCTTTATATAAGAACTCATTTCCACACCACCTTAAGAGGTAGAGTTTTATTTGGCGCATTTTTTTTATCACGTGGTCTCCCCAATAGGTCTAGTCCACGAATTTTATTGGTGCATTTGTTTATTAAAAAATCTCATTAATTGTTTTTTGTCTTTTATAACCATACGGCACTGAAGTGAAATCTTCTAAAAATCTTCGTTTTTCTGCTTTAACTCTGTATTTCTTTACTTCCGGAACGGTTACTACTTCATAATTTTTAGTGCGCTGAATATTTTGCGAAAATATAGGAATACTATCCTTTTCATCAGGATTGAGTATCATTTCTTTAATGGTTTCAAAATTCACTGTTTGTGAAGCTGCGTAATTCAAATTGATACCTTTCACTTTACATACAATCTTCTCGGAATTATCTTTGGTACATAAAACTTTGTAAGCATAATTCTTTGGTCCACCACTCACAAATTCAGTAATATAACTTCCAGAACCGTAACATTCAAGTTCATCTGTCATATCCCCAATAAATTCACCTGTTGGTGGGTCATATTCGCCTTCACGACTTACATATATTACCGAATCTGAATCGTAGTATAAGACTCGTTCGTCTAATTGCTCAAGATAACTGTACAATTTCAAGCGGGCCTGTGCTGTTGTGTATGCAGCAATACAAACATTAACACTTGGTAGAGAATCGGCAGCCTCTTCTTTATATTCCCAGTTTATAATTAAAGTGTCCTCGTTAACTGGTAAAAGATGACACACTTCAACAGCAGGATTAGTTAATAACTCATACAGTTCCGCTGGACTGTTTAATATCTTGGTTTTAGGTTGATTTTCTCTCTGGCCAAATTTTCCCCAGAACGAATTCAATATAAGTTTGGCGAGTGATCTTAAACCTGAGTTGCTCTCTATTTGGGTATATTCTAATTTGACCCCCTCCTTCTTGCTGTGTTTAAGCTTTTATTTTATATTATTAGTTGTGTATAAACTTTACCTTTTTTGTAAGTCATGAAGTTGACGTTTTTTGTGTGACAGTAGCTTTCCTTAGTTTTTCTATATCTATGTTCATGTACAGACTTGTCTATTTAAACGTGTGCCATGTCAGCCATCTTAATTACTGTATCCTGAGATTTAGAGACTAAAGGTTAATAAAATAACATGTAAATAAATGTTGAAACTATCTACAAATTATTGGGTATTATTCCTTCCCTGAAATACCATACATTCGGCGACGAATACACTACATTTTGGCGACGAGGGAAAAGGAAAAAATTTTACGAGAACGACAACAGCAGGAATTTAATTATAGCAGGGATGAATGCTGAACAATTTGCGGAATTTTTACGGGTGCAAAGCACAATGCACGAGAGGCAGTTTCAACAGATGCAACAACAGCAAACGCAGGTAATTGAACTTCTTTCACGTTTAAGTCGCAATGAGAACAATAGAGATAATACAAATAACGCTGCACAAGATTCGAGGGAACGAATACGGGAAAAGATTAAGAATTTCAGGTGTGAAAAATACGAGGTTGACGCTAATGCAGACAATTTTATACATTATTTCGAAGCTCAATGTCGGCTTTGGAATTTGACAGATGATGATGATCAAACATCTCGGGCAAAAAGAGATTTATTGTTATCGTGCTTAAAACCAGAAACATTCCACCGAATTGAGATATCTTTCACTAATGAAAATATACCCTTTGCGGATCAAAACTATGAGGCCATAAAACAGAAATTTTTAAACATATTTCACACAAAGAGAACCAGATTCAGGGCTCTCGTCCAATTTTGGAACTGCACACGTTCAAATGATCAGGGATTTGAATCGTACGCTGACAGTTTAAAAGAACTTGGTGTGGAATGCGGGTACACTGGTCCCGTACTTGATATGCAATTGCGTGATCGGTTTGCAACAGGGCTGAACCATAAGCGCATGGAAATTGAATTAAAACAACGATGGCCTGATCTGAAAACAACGGAAAATGGAGTGGAAAGAGAAGTAACTCTCGCTGAAGTTTTTGCAGTCGCTCAAGCAGGGGAAATGGCAGAAAAGGACATGAAGCACGAACATGTATCTTTAATCAACAAGCTGGACAATAAACAACGTAAAAAGTCATCTTTCAAGAATCGACAAGGTCCTGCAAAACAGCGTGTGCTTGGACCTCACGACTGCAAACGTTGTGGACAACGTCAACATCAAGGTGTATTATGCAAAGCGAACCAACATCGCTGCGAACATTGCGGGAAAAGAGGGCACTTTGGCTCATGCTGTATTAGCAAGGGAAAAGCTCGCATTGAAAATTCGTCAAGAAGTCAATCGAGTCGCGTTCACAAAACAACACATACAAACTGTTCGTCATCATCGAGCTCGTCGGACAGTACGGTTGGTCGAGTTTATCATCTTAACAGAGGGAAAAAGATTGATGTACACATTAACGGAGTTTCAGTAACTATGGAATGGGATCCAGGCGCAGAGTATTCTGTCATCGATGATGAGCTGTGGCAAGGAATTGGCTGTCCAGTATTAACAAGAGGACCTGCTCTCAAGGCCTATGGGGGATTCAAACTAAAAGCAAAAGGGATTACACAAGTGACTGTAACGCTTGGAACGGATACCAAAGTCCTATCTGTGGTGGTTGTTAAAGGGAGAAATTCTCCATTATTTGGTCTTCCATGGTGCATACAATTTGATATGGAATTCCCTAAACAGGTGTACACACTAACTACACATAAGAAACAACATATCGCAATCAACAGTCACGGTGAAGACACAGTCAACATTGATAATGAGACAAGCAAGAACAAACGTAATCATCATGTACCTCAGACTGACGCGTTGAGCCATAAAACACAGAAGAAATTAAACGAAATTCTTTCAAAACATGCTACATTATTCCGGAACGAAACTGGCTACGTAAAGAATTTCGAGGTAAATTTGTTTGTAAAGGAGAACGTTAAGCCGATACACATCCCTGCACGACCAATTCAGTTTGGTATCAGCAAGAACATAGAAGCTGAACTGTCACGTCTGACTGAAAAGGGAATCTTGGTTGAAGTTGATTCCAATCAAGTACCCGTTGAATGGGCGACACCAACGGTTAATGTTCCCAAGAAAAATGGTGAGATTTTCGAACAACATTAAATCCTGCCTTGGTGACGGAGTATTATCCGGTGCCACTTTTCGATCACATACGGCATCAACTGGCACATGGCGAGAAATATTCAAAGTTAGATTTAAAGGATGCTTATTTACAGTTTCCTGTTGCTCCAGCGTCGCAGAAATATCTCGTCATTTCAACGCATAAAGGTTATTTCAAATACACAAGATTGCCGTTTGGCATTTCCAGTGCTCCTGCAATTTGCCAAAAATATCTCCATCAACTCGTGGGTGGTATTCAAGGAGTCGCTGTATATTTTGATGACATCGCTGTAACCGGAAAAAACGACGATGAACATTTAAAAAATTTAAACATGGTTCTTCAACGACTTCATGACGCAGGATTTACGGTCCAACGAAACAAATGTGTATTCTTGACATCTATTATGGAATATTTGGGACATTCGTTTAGTAGATACGGCATCACACCATCGGTTACAAAACTCAGTGCAATACAAAACGCCAGCATACCAAGTAACAAGACCGAACTAAAGTCTTTTTTGGGTCTGATCAATTATTACGAAAAATTTGTGCCACATTTACAGTCGCATGCAGCGGAACTTTACGATTTATTAAAAGCAAAAACTACATGGTCATGGACTAAACGACATCAAAAGTTGTTCGACATCGTCAAGAGCAAGTTGGCTAAACCAAAGTTACTCATAGCTTTCGACAGGGGTAGACAGATTTTTGTATCATGCGATGCATCGGAAAGAGGAATAGGTGCTGTGATTTATCATAAAACAGGAGAAAACGAGGAGCCTATTGCATTCGCGTCTCGGAAGCTGTCAGAGGCAGAACAACGATATGCCATCATTGACAAAGAGGCATTAGCCATCGTATTCGCGTGTAAAAAATTCGATAATTACCTACGTGGAAACTCCTTCACGTTGCTTACAGATCATAAACCTTTGCAATATATCTTTGGAGAAAAACGAAATCTTCCAAAACTGGTCTACAACAGGGTGACTCGCTATGCTTTGTTTGTGGGACAGTATAACTACCGCATTGAATATCGCAAGGGAAATACAAATGTAATTGCTGACTGCTTATCGCGTTTACCGGACGAAAAAGGAACCGCATCGAAGACTGAAGCTGTGATGGAAAGCACCGTCCGACATCTAACTGAACAGGGAGTCTCAGATTTACACATTAATCAGCAAACGCTTCGCGAAGAAAGCAAACGAGACCCCATTTTAAAGAAAATATATTGGTGCATCCGAGCGAGATGGCCAACCCATGTTATCACCGGGGATATGAGACCGTATTACGAAAAGAGAGGGGAACTCTCTGTTGAAAATAACATCATCATGTGGCAAGGTCGAATGGTTATTCCAACAGCGCTACGAAAAGGTATTCTACGATATTTACATAGGGGACATCCAGGAATCGTAGCCATGAAGGCGTTATCAAGATTTTATGTATGGTGGCCGAATATAGATTCAGATACAGAAACATTTGTAAAAGCGTGTCATACTTGTCAGGAGCATAGGAGCAGAGAAATTGCATTGCCGATATATTCATGGTCGATTCCAGAGCAAAACTGGGAAAGAATACATCTCGACTATGCCGGACCATTTGAAGACGCACAGTGGTTGGTCCTGGTTGATGCTTTATCGAAGTGGATCGATATCAGGAAAGTTAAATCTACAACAGCTACAGTATTATGCGACATCCTCGAGGAAATATTTATGGTTTTTGGATATCCTAAGATAATTGTGAGTGATAATGGTTCACAGTTTACAGCCGCCATATTCAAGAAATATTGTGATAGCCATGGAATTAGACATATAACGTCGTCTCCTTATCATCCTAGAACCAACGGATTGGCAGAACGGGTGGTGCGCACTTTCAAATCACGCATGAAGTCGTCGCAACACTCTTCAAAAAGTCAAATGCAGAGATTACGGGAGATTCTGTTCTCTGTTCTCTGTTATTCTGTTCTCTGTTCTTCTGATTTGAGACCAGATGCGAGGAGAACTTTGCAGTATCGACATTTGAAGGAAGAACTTCATCATAACAGGCGAGAAAAGGAATATCAACCGGGTCAAGGAATTTACAGTCGAACAAGTGTGGAAAACTCGTGGAATCCAGTGTTACATACAGAATTTGTAAGGGTCTCTCTCGGTGAAAAACGGAGCCCTTAGACAAATTCCCATATACTTTCATACAGGGAGCCTTTTACATCAAATTCGCAGTTAATGAGTTTGATGCAATATGAGCTCCCTGCGAACAACAAATCCTAAACGGAAAATAATTATCTAATTTCCATTTTCAAATGTACAAAATTCCTTAACGGACAAATCTTCAATGTACAAAAATCCACTTCAACAAATGTAACATTTCCAGACGTAACCTGATCCGCGCGCATTTTGTGAGATTTGCAAGGTGCGCAATTACCTTTGCACCCTTCCCAAGCTTTTCTGGCAAACAGTGATCTTGACTTTGACTTCCTTGAAAGTAATTTGACCCACCCAACAATAATTAAGCGCAACTTGCAATGCGCCGCGTGAGAAACGCGCGGTAAGCAAGTTGCGCAGGTGGGAACAAATTCAAGGGCGAGATTTTCCCAGCCGGTGGACAATTTTCCATGCCACCACCGGCGGGTGAAAATTTAAAGTAATTAAGTGTTGTCTAAACCTTCGACCGCGGCGGGCGCGCGTTTGGTGTAATCCCCGTAAAAACTAAAAATTAACCGAATAAAATTCAATTTATAATAAAGATAAGCTAAAAGTTGATTTTTGTAACAAGGGAATTAAATCTAATATCACTAGTGTCTTTGTTTAGTGAAGTTAAACGAATAAAATTCAATTTATAATAAAGATAAGCTAAAAGTTAACTTTAGAACAAGGGAATTAAATCTAATATCACTAGTGTCTTTGTTTAGTGAAGTTAAACGAATAAAATTCAATTTATAATAAAGATAAGCTAAAAGTTAACTTTAGAACAAGGGAATTAAATCTAATATCACTAGTGTCTTTGTTTAGTGAAGTTAAACGAATAAAATTCAATTTATAATAAAGACTAGTTGGGATCCCCGTTACCGAAATTCGGTCACAAAAACAATAAATATATAAAATTCACGATTTGTTCGAATTTAAATTCAATTTAAATATTTTTATTTCAAAAAAAAATTATACGCAATGGCGAATTTTTAATTACTATGAAACATTTCCATTGTCGCTCCAGAGCATCTAAAATTTCCCAGGATTTTTTTAATCGCATCCATGACGTCTTGCTGGGCTATGTAGTGGAAAATAGCAGCAACATCAGTAACTACAGCATCATTGAAACGATACAATACAACTCAATAATACTATACACAAAAGAGTATAAAAAAAATGCACGCACAAAGTGACCGAGTTTTTTTAAGTCAGTTATGCCGCCAAAAATCCACACAAACGCTTGTTTTTCTCTGTTTCTCATTCGCTTCACTGAAACGGCATTTGTGTCAATCGTAGGCTACTCAGCTCTACGTTGATGCTCACAAAAAATTCAAATTTTCCAACGGCTTTTTAAAATTCGAAAAATTAAAATCGCTATAACTTTTTTATTCGTGAATCGATTTCGTTGAAATTCCTTATTACAAAACTATGCCATAAAAAGAACATTTTCTGAAAATTTAAACGAAATCGGTCCACGAACAAAAAAGCCTTAGCGTGTACAAACTTTTTGTTTGCCTATTAATATATAAGATAAGCCGTGAAATTAAGCGAATAAAATTCAATTTATAATAAAGATAAGCTAAAAGTTAATTTTTGTAACAAGGGAATTAAATCTAGTATCACTAGTGTCTTTGTTTAGTGAAGTTAAACGAATAAAATTCAATTTATAATAAAGATAAGCTAAAAGTTAATTTTTGTAACAAGGGAATTAAATCTAATATCACTAGTGTCTTTGTTTAGTGAAGTTAAACGAATAAAATTCAATTTATAATAAAGATAAGCTAAAAGTTAACTTTAGAACAAGGGAATTAAATCTAATATCACTAGTGTCTTTGTTTAGTGAAGTTAAACGAATAAAATTCAATTTATAATAAAGATAAGCTAAAAGTTAACTTTAGAACAAGGGAATTAAATCTAATATCACTAGTGTCTTTGTTTAGTGAAGTTAAACGAATAAAATTCAATTCATAATAAAGATAAGCTAAAAGTTAATTTTATAACAAGGGAACTAAATCTAATATCACTAGTATCTTTGTTTTGTTAAGCTAAGAGAATGAAACTCAATTTATAATAAAGTTAAGCTTTGATCTGAAAACCAAAAAAGAAGTTATATAACAACCATAACACGAAGAAGAAATACAACAATTAAGAGGTGAGATATTCTCAAACATAACAATTGGCGCAGCCGGTAGGATCTGGGTGCGCGAACAACAAAGGTGTTAGTACTGCTGGTCAAGGCTCCATTGACCTCTAACCCAAGGCTGAGCCTAACTTGGGGGCAGTATTAGCGTCTAACTACAGCGCATAAAAATTCCCAGATCCTCCAACGAATCTTCGCTCGGGGGTGTACAACCACGGTGCCTCTGCTCCAGGCGAGCACGCGCTCACCCCCCTAAAGTTTCTACATCGCGGGACTTTTAGTGGGCTTCATCCCTGCCCAGGAGACGCCCTATGTCAGAGGGCCAACAAGGGGAAAACAACAACACCAAGACTCCCCCTTCGAGGGACCACCAACCATCGAGGGACTTAACCACTCCAGGCCCCTCTACTTCATCAGGAACCACCGACACCCCAGCATCCTGCCAGGTCACTCAGCGAGGGACTTCAACACCACTATCTGCACTCCAATCAACATCCAACCCATCAGAAACACCCCAGACATCCCCCAGACGTCTCCGAAGTGGAACCATCTTAGGAGAAGGAGAGAAACAAGTAGGTTTAACTTCAAGATTAGAATATATACTTAAGCGGGCGCAGGAGACAGGAAAATTTAATATAGTACATTTTGAGGCCGTGGATAAACAAATCCAAAGGGCCAGCATAGAAAGAAAGGCTAAAGTCGAAGCATTCAAAGAGGAGGCCCTAAAATTTAAACAGGACCTCCTCAATTTCAAAAACAGTCTCCCACGCCCCCTTGAGGTAGTAGATACGGTTAGCATAGAGGATAGGGACCATTGTGAAAGTAAAGATAACACTGAACCGCCTGAGCCCGATTACGCGCCCATAGACCTTCTCGCGGATTGGGTCGATCTATCAACCCGATCCTTGTCCCTCCTAGAGGAAGAGGAGGCAACCTTTCAAGACAGTCGTCTTGTTAAATCATTACTACAAAAAGAATTTCCTACAGCCATGGCCGACGAATATATTAAAGTCGCCAAATTAACGGCTCAACTAGTCCCTCTTTTCTCTGGCGGCCAAAACCCGACGATGGCAACTGAACTACAAATGTTCCTAGGCTGTTGCCGTCGGGTACTACAGTGCCTGACAGAACAAGAAAAAGCCGCTTTCATTCAAATTTACCCAACTAGACTTCGGGGAGAGGCCTACCAGTTAATTGCCTCCTCCCAACCTGCCACTTTTGAGGAGGCAGAAAACCTCCTAAACAGGACTTATCTTCCCAGGGAAACGTATCAAGAACTGGTCAACAAACTAATTCAATTACGCCAGTTCCCCTTAGAGCCGCTCACGGCCTATACCACTAGGATCAAACAGCAGTTGTCACTATGCGAAGAGGCGGCCACCACTAAATATGGTGCGATGGCAGCACCGGCCGTAAAGGCCCAACTGCAAGATTTCGCAAAAAATGCCCTGCGGAGTGGGGTTACCAACCCCCACCTCTGCCAGTATCTCCTGACTCTGGGAGAAGACACATTGGATAGCCTAACCCAAAAGGCACTAGATATGGAGAAGCTACAACAAAATTCTGTGTATGCCTCCTACCAAATGACCGTACCTCAACCGGCATACAACCCTTATGGACAAACAGTCCCTACCTATATGCCGGAAAATATCTATCAAACAGCCCCAACACATACGCCCAGTACAAACACTCAGTATACCGCCCAGCCAACACCGACCATGCCGCAAACAACACTTCAAAGCCCGATAAGCCCACAGGTAATGTACACAACATACGCCCCACCCACAAACCAAACAAACACAATACAAACAATACCGCCGGCGCCACTACAAAGCGCCAACCGAGTAACAACTTTAAACCCCGTTCCAAAAAATGAAAATAAACCCTTAAACATCACCTGTAGCTATTGCAGAAACAGAGGGCATACTTATGCAGACTGTTTAAAACGTAAGAACACGCCCTTCTGCATAATCTGCCGGTCCAACTCGCACGACGCGAGGGACTGCCCCCGACCAATAGAACCCACAAGGTCCTCATATAATAACAATCGTTACCAGAACCAGGGGCCGTCATTTAATAATAATAATAATAATCGCTACCAAAACCAGGGGCCTTCATATAATAATAATAATAACAATCGTTACCCCAACCAGCGGTCTCAGTACCAAGGTAACAACCGTTACTCAGACCCGCGGTCACAACCTATGGGTAATTATCGCTATTCCGACCAACAACCCCCTAACCAGAACAATAATAGACAACCAACCAACCGACCCATGAATAATGGATCCAACCAAACCGATGGCCGTCAACAAGTAGCCAATAACACAAGGTCAGTGTTTAATATTAGATATAGATGTGATTTCTGCCACAGACGTGGTCACCAAGTAGACGACTGTCATCAAAGACAGCGCTGGGAATCACAACAAGCGGGAAACTCCCCGCAGTCGGACCAAGAAACCCCGGCCCGACAATAAACCCTCAAAATAGTACTAAAGGGGGGCCTCATGCACCCGAACCAAGTGTTCCACTCGTCACTCTTCCTCTAGATATAAGCCTTAACGGCAAAGCCGACCTGGCAGTGGACACCGGCGCTGAGGTCAGTATACTAAAACATAAAAAACTAAAGGATCCCAACTTACCAGATCCCACTAAAAAATGCACATTACAAACGCCATACGGCCAAGGTCAAACATTAGGGAGCTGTCAGGGGAACATCATTCTAAACACCCCCCTCCCATGCACCTTCCAAATTGTGAAAAACACACAAGAAATCCCTAACGATGGTCTGTTAGGAAACGACTTTCTTTCCAAAAACTGTAACGTCGAAGGTCCAAACCAAACACTGCGATTTCCTCGCACGGAAATCAACCCAGTAGAAATTGCAATTCCATTACGCAATGGATCCGCCAAGTCAAACACTAGAGAGCAGCAGGAGCAAACCCAAACTAGGGAATCTCAACTCGTAGTAGCCGAGATAAACCCCGGTGGTGTCTCCCAGGTAGCCTCAGAGAGGAATACCAGCTGCCTATCTCTAGATGGTTCAAGGTTGGAAAACAACTCCAACGACTATGAGGCCAATTCAGGCAAATATAACGTGGCATTGGAGAAATCCATTCGCCTACCAAGCCGGTCTCAAATGGTGGTCCCCATTCCCCTAAGATTAGAGGAGGAAATGCTCTGTGAATCTTACGAGCCGAGCGAAGGAGTATTCCTCGCCAATTCCCTCTTGCCAGCTGGAACAAAAACAGTGTATGTTGGTCTCATCAACGTTAACACCCAACCAGTAGTCCTGACGAGCCTATCCCTTACGCTCGCCCCAATCAAAGACTACACGACTATTCACCTAGCCTCTAACAACAACCCTAAGTCTCCAACAAATACTAATGACGTATGTGAGTATCTTACAGGCTCTGAACCAGACGGTCTCAGGAACGCCAGTACCCCATCGTCATCTAACACAAGACTCCAAAGTATACCCAATAATGGTGCAATCCCGCAAGGTATACCCCAGGGAAACAGGGCAAAAGTGAAGTTGGGAAAGAATGAAAAGGAAACCGATTCCATCCGTCATCTACGATACATATTCCCGGACCAAGAGGATCCGGACCTTGAGCGTGAAACGCGCTTCAAACAGTTAGACGAGGAACTCAGCCTCGACCACCCTCTAACGGCCGACGAGAAGCGGTCCATACGGGATCTTTGTTATGAATATGCCGACATATTCCATTTAAAAGGGGACAAGCTAACCTACACGGAAGCTCTACGACATGAGATCCCCATGGTCTACGACCAATTTATTAACCAAAAAATGTATAGATTGCCCGAAACGCAAAGACAAGTCATAAATGACCAATTGAAAGAGATGTTGGACAACGATATTGTTCAACCCAGCAAAAGTCCTTGGAACTCACCCCTCCTAGTGGTACCGAAAAAACCGGGCCCCGACGGTGAGAAAAAATGGCGCGTAGTTGTGGATTTCCGCAAAATTAATGAAAAGACAATAGGTGATGCGTATCCCTTACCAAGGATCGAGGACATCCTGGACCAGCTCGGTCACTCGAGATACTTCTCTACCCTCGACTTGGCCAGTGGTTACCACCAGGTCCTAGTGGAACCACAGGATCGCCCCAAGACGGCCTTTAGCACGAACTATGGCCATTATGAGTTCAAACGTATGCCGTTCGGGTTAAAAGGCGCCCCGGCTACGTTTCAGCGACTAATGAATTATGTCCTTACTGGTCTACAAGGCCTCGAATGCTTCGTCTACCTAGATGACATAGTCATCTATGGTAAGAACCTTGAGGACCATAATTCCAAACTGCGACGCATATTCGACCGGTTGAGGGAAAACAACCTCAAATTGCAACCGGAGAAATGTCAATTTTTGAAAAAGGAAGTAGTCTACCTGGGTCATGTATGCTCTGAAAAGGGAGCCCTACCAGACCCCAGAAAAACGGAGTGTGTCCAAAACTTCCCGGCGCCCCGTACCGTCAGGCAAGTCCAGTCCTTCTTGGGCCTTGCCAACTACTATAGAAAATTCATCCCAGAATTTTCTAAGATCGTACGCCCCCTAACCAATTTGCTAAGAAAGGGCGTGAAATTTTCATGGACGCCAAAATGCGAGGAAGCATTTCAAACGGTGAAGCGTTCTTTAGTCTCCCCACCACTGCTGATATACCCTGATTTCGAAAAACCGTTCAATCTAACAACGGACGCCAGCAGTGAGGCACTCGGAGCAGTGCTCTCTCAAGGAATCGTAGGCCAAGACCAACCCATAGCTTATGCAAGTCGCACTCTAAACAAGGCGGAGCGCAATTACTCCACCGTCGAAAAGGAGCTGCTAGCCATAGTATGGGCTGTTAAAAACTTCAGGTGTTATTTGATGGGTCGAAAGTTTACGGTCTATACAGACCATAAACCTCTCAAGGGAGTTTTCAACGTCAAGGACCCCACAACTCGACTCGTTAGGTTTCACCATAAACTGTCCGAATACGATTACCAAATTGAGTATAAACCGGGTAAATACAATACGAATGCTGATGCTCTCAGCCGGATTCCCCAAAGAGCAGAAGAGCCCAATACCTCCACGGTGGAAGCTCTAATTCACCAACCCGATGAACCCCTAATTGTATCGCCCGAGAGACACGGAAATACATTGCCTCCTAGTGAACGACCGAAACAATGCAACGCGGTCACTAGGGCTCAGGCACAAAAAATGCAGGATGAGGAAAAAGACGAACTCGTTCCAACTGCAGAAGCCCCCAATATCGACGAAGGGCCTAAAGAAATAGACTTGGAAACGGAAATTCCCCAACCCGTCGAAGCCTCCAAAGATAGCTCCAGCGAGCTACGAAGGAAAGTTGAAGTGATTACAAGTCCCGAAGAAATCACTACAATACTAAAAGACTACCACGACTCCCCTTTCGGCGGACACCAGGGAGTCGTTAAGACATATAATCGCGTACGTCGTAAATATTGGTGGAGACACATGTTCCGCGATATCACTCGCTACATAAGAAGGTGCAAGAAATGTCAAACCATGAAGGCCTCTAGACAATTCCGAATGCCCATGGTTATTACAGACATAGCAGAAAAGCCCTTCGAAAAAGTCTATTTAGACGTAGTAGGTCCCCTGGAAGAAACCCATTCCGGAAACAAATACATCCTAACCTTCCAGGATAACCTGACAAAATTCGTCGACTGGTATGCCATTCCCAATGGGGAAGCCCAAACGATAGCACAAATTTTCTTCGACGAAATCGTCACGCGCTATCGCATACCCAAACAAATAGTCACCGACCAGGGATCAAATTTCCTGAGTGATCTCTTCAAGGGCGTGTGTAGGCTCTTAAAAGTTAAAAAACTTCAGACCTCAGCCTACCACCCACAATCCAATGGCGCGCTAGAACGAGCTCATAGACCTCTGATCGAGTACCTACGTACCATAGTAGATGAGAGCCCAAACAATTGGGACCAGTTTCTGCGCACGGCAGCGTTCGTGTACAATAATAGCGTACACGAGGGGACCAAACTTACCCCCATGGACTGCCTATATGGTTTCATTGCCGACGTCCCGTCCAACCTTAAACGCAACCCGGAGCCACTTTACAACCACGAGAGTTATTACCATCAACTCCGATATAAGTTGCAAAAGTCCTATGCCCTAGCCCGCAAGAACCTACTTGCCAGCAAGAACCGCTCCAAGGCATATTATGATGGGAACGTACGCCCACTCACACTCCACGTAGGGGACAAAGTCCTCCTACGTAACGAAGCTCGGAAGCATAAATTATCCCAAATCTGGGTCGGGCCCTATACAGTAGTGTCAGTCCCAAGCGCTGTAAACACTACCATCAAAATAAATAGGAGATTGGTCACCGTCCATAATAATCGCTTGAAACCGTTTTACGAAAATAAAACGTAACTCTACGCCACCATTTAAGTCCTACCCTACTTTCCGGTAATAAAAGAAACTAACTTTAGCACCATCAACCTTGGAGTACCATCGATAACCTCCAATAATACCATAGAGTTATTCACAGGTGACGATACGCGGTGCGGCCTCTAAGTAGATCCCACACATTACCAAGGGCCTCTTCCATACAATTAGTACAACCAGGGCCTGGGACCCCAATAACCATAGGGTAAATCGGGCCGCCATACCGCCATTCACCACGCCTCCTTATAATGCGTCACTACGCCTCACTCTACCAACCCACCTTCATACAAAAGGGTTGAAGAGATCGCCAGAAAAATCTCACCTGCGCTACGTCAATCCCATAAACTCCCCCTAGTTCGCGAGACGAGCCCAAAACCTTCACCACAAATTATCCAAACAGAGAATCGCTCTACTTACTACGTTTCGTAGCGATTCTCTTATTCCAGGGGGGAAGGAATGTTACATACAGAATTTGTAAGGGTCTCTCTCGGTGAAAAACGGAGCCCTTAGACAAATTCCCATATACTTTCATACAGGGAGCCTTTTACATCAAATTCGCAGTTAATGAGTTTGATGCAATATGAGCTCCCTGCGAACAACAAATCCTAAACGGAAAATAATTATCTAATTTCCATTTTCAAATGTACAAAATTCCTTAACGGACAAATCTTCAATGTACAAAAATCCACTTCAACAAATGTAACATTTCCAGACGTAACCTGATCCGCGCGCATTTTGTGAGATTTGCAAGGTGCGCAATTACCTTTGCACCCTTCCCAAGCTTTTCTGGCAAACAGTGATCTTGACTTTGACTTCCTTGAAAGTAATTTGACCCACCCAACAATAATTAAGCGCAACTTGCAATGCGCCGCGTGAGAAACGCGCGGTAAGCAAGTTGCGCAGGTGGGAACAAATTCAAGGGCGCGTTTTTCCCAGCCGGTGGACAATTTTCCATGCCACCACCGGCGGGTGAAACTTTAAAGTAATAAAGTGTTGTTTGAACGTTGGACCGCGACGGGCGCGCGTTTGGTGTAATCCCCGTAAAAACTAAAAATTAACCGAATAAAATTCAATTTATAATAAAGATAAGCTAAAAGTTGATTTTTGTAACAAGGGAATTAAATCTAATATCACTAGTGTCTTTGTTTAGTGAAGTTAAACGAATAAAATTCAATTTATAATAAAGATAAGCTAAAAGTTAACTTTAGAACAAGGGAATTAAATCTAATATCACTAGTGTCTTTGTTTAGTGAAGTTAAACGAATAAAATTCAATTTATAATAAAGATAAGCTAAAAGTTAACTTTAGAACAAGGGAATTAAATCTAATATCACTAGTGTCTTTGTTTAGTGAAGTTAAACGAATAAAATTCAATTTATAATAAAGATAAGCCGTGAAATTAAGCGAATAAAATTCAATTTATAATAAAGATAAGCTAAAAGTTAATTTTTGTAACAAGGGAATTAAATCTAGTATCACTAGTGTCTTTGTTTAGTGAAGTTAAACGAATAAAATTCAATTTATAATAAAGATAAGCTAAAAGTTAATTTTTGTAACAAGGGAATTAAATCTAATATCACTAGTGTCTTTGTTTAGTGAAGTTAAACGAATAAAATTCAATTTATAATAAAGATAAGCTAAAAGTTAACTTTAGAACAAGGGAATTAAATCTAATATCACTAGTGTCTTTGTTTAGTGAAGTTAAACGAATAAAATTCAATTTATAATAAAGATAAGCTAAAAGTTAACTTTAGAACAAGGGAATTAAATCTAATATCACTAGTGTCTTTGTTTAGTGAAGTTAAACGAATAAAATTCAATTCATAATAAAGATAAGCTAAAAGTTAATTTTATAACAAGGGAACTAAATCTAATATCACTAGTATCTTTGTTTTGTTAAGCTAAGAGAATGAAACTCAATTTATAATAAAGTTAAGCTTTGATCTGAAAACCAAAAAAGAAGTTATATAACAACCATAACACGAAGAAGAAATACAACAATTAAGAGGTGAGATATTCTCAAACATAACACCAGGAACGATTGTAGAGAGACGGGGACGTTATTCTTACTTGGTGAAGACAGAAGAAGGAGTTATGCGTCGAAGACATGCGGATCACTTACGTGAACGTCAAGATTCAGCGTTACCAACGGAACGTTGTTTACCTATGTCAGTGAGTCATCCACCTCCAGTGGTGAATACCTCACTACCAACGTCTCAGCCAGAATCTTCAGAAGTTTTGCCGTCAACATCAGATCAAGGAATGACAGGACCAGAGATACCGAGCCAACTGGATGCAACGGTACCTACAGCAGAAGCAACTGCTGCGCCCGTTCCAGAACCGAGGGACTCGCAGTCAGAAACACCTAGAAGAGGATCCAGAGTGCGTCGGGCACCTAGGCGATTTTCACCATAAGAAGCTAGAATACTGACGTGAACGTTTTAATGAAACAAGGGGAAAATGCTGTGTTTAAGCTTTTATTTTATATTATTAGTTGTGTATAAACTTTACCTTTTTTGTAAGTCATGAAGTTGACGTTTTTTGTGTGACAGTAGCTTTCCTTAGTTTTTCTATATCTATGTTCATGTACAGACTTGTCTATTTAAACGTGTGCCATGTCAGCCATCTTAATTACTGTATCCTGAGATTTAGAGACTAAAGGTTAATAAATAACATGTAAATAAATGTTGAAACTATCTACAAATTATTGGGTATTATTCCTTCCCTGAAATACCATACATTCGGCGACGAATACACTACACTTCTCAAGAAAATCTTCAATATATTTATCTTTTTCTTCTTCTGTTTGACAATTGCTGGGCCATCCAGATGCTTGCTGTTTCATTTTAATAAATTTGTTCATCATTTTGGTGAATAGTCCTCCAATATTTTTTAATTTATCATACTGCTCCATTTCATAGCTCCATATTTCATATATCTCAAGTATTTTATAACCTTTATCTAGAGCCTTCTTGACTTCGTCGATTACCCAGGTTCCTATTAATACCCTTTCTTCATCTGTATGCGGGCAAAATTCCTGGTTCTGATTTCGATGTTCACTACATTTACAGCATAGTGGAAACATTAGCTTGTTACACTGTTTTATTGGTAAGACTGGATGGTATAAATTTTCAGGTGGTAGGATTTTACATTTAATTAAACCTTCTATTTTTTCAAAATTTTGATTCAAACAGATATCATTTCCCACAAATAATTTTGGATGACCAATGGGAAATTTACCAGTTTTGCAGACCCAGTGGTAAATTGAGCACACATCAATATATTTAATTTTTTCATTCGTGTTGCACTTGTAATATTTAGATACATTACCAGTTCGCCCTCCGTAAAACGCCTCACGTGAGTTTAGCGGTATATTTACTAAAAGCGGGTGGTTTTTCAAAAAATTCATTTCTTGGCTTGATTCCAGTTGTCTACGGAAATTGCATTCCCACATCTTATATATTAATAGGCAAACAAAAAGTTTGTACACGCTAAGGCTTTTTTGTTCGTGGACCGATTTCGTTTAAATTTTCAGAAAATGTTCTTTTTATGGCATAGTTTTGTAATAAGGAATTTCAACGAAATCGATTCACGAATAAAAAAGTTATATCGATTTTAATTTTTCGGATTTTAAAAAGCCGTTGGAAAATTTGAATTTTTTGTGAGCATCAATGTAGAGCTGAGTAGCCTACGATTGACACAAATGCCGTTTCAGTGAAGCGAATGAGAAACAGAGAAAAACAAGCGTTTGTGTGGATTTTTGGCGGCATAACTGACATAACAAAACTCGGTCACTTTGTGCGTGCATTTTTTATACTCTTTTGCGTATAGTATTTGAGTTGTATGGTGTAAGGGGTGGCCGTTCGCTTTTTTGGCGAATGCCTTTAGAAATTTTAATTAATTCATTTAAGTGTGTTTTGAATGTTATTTTGCGTAATTTTTATTCGTTTTCGTATGGTTCTCGGAATCTGAGTTGTATTTTTGTCATTCCAAACAGTTAACTGCGAATTTTGAGTGCAATTTATCGGTGAGTACTTACGTTTTTTACGCGTTTTTTTTTTCAAAATGCCAAGACAACGACGGGGACACTCGAATGTCGATTTTAGATCGCTTCGCGAAAATACTAGAAGTCGCGTTAGAAATTTACGTAGTGTGAATGAAATGAATGTTGCAAATAATGAATTGAATAGTGGTGTGAATGAAATGAATGTTGATGCATTTCATAATGAAATGTTTGTTGATGGTGTTGCACCTTTAGAAATTTTGACTTGATTCGTTTTCGTGTGGTTCTTTTATTATGAGTTGTCATTTTATATTCGTTCGTATAATGCTGATTTGCAATGATTAGCTGTGAGTGTAATTTGTCAAATGACACTGCAAATGGCATATATCATTTTAAAATCCATAACATTTTCTATCACCGAACTGGTGCCTTAATTCTTGGCTATGGCCGACCTCCATGTTATTCACAATTGTATTTCTATGATGTAGATACTGCTGCTAATCATAGAATAAATAGAAATGCGAATATTGAATGTAATATTGATATTATGCGTGAAATAGGTTTGGAGTTAGATCGGCTTAATCCTTTTGTTCACTCATTCAGGTCCATGTATGAATATTGTCAAAGACCTGAGAATATTGCAGCTGAAGTTTCTATGATCATAAAAGTTAATAACCAAGTTGATATTCGTCGTTTCAATGATGCTGTAGTAACTGATGTTGCTGCTATTTTCCACTACATAGCCAAGCAAGACGTCATGGATGCGATTAAAAAAATCCTGGGAAATTTTAGATGCTCTGGAGCGACAATGGAAATGTTTCATAGTAATTAAAAATTCGCCATTGCGTATAATTTTTTTTTGAAATAAAAATATTTAAATTGAATTTAAATTCGAACAAATCGTGAATTTTATATATTTATTGTTTTTGTGACCGAATTTCGGTAACGGGGATCCCAACTAGTTTCGATAATTTCGTATCCATAGGAACGCAACCGCTCAGTTTTTGCTACAGTCGCATCATACCTACGATTAAGGGTATCATTTTTGTCATCATGTAGAGGATAATCACGGTTATGCTTCAAGCAAGTAGGGTGTCCATGGTAATAGCATCCGTGAAACTCAAAAACCTGATTAGTGTCAGGGCAATATCCATCTACTTTTACTCCGTTTAACGTTACCTCTCTTTGATTAGCAGCTTGCTGAATCATAATTTTACGACTGTGCTCTTCCCATATAAGCCACTGTATCGCTATTTTTGATTGGTTATCTGCATTTCTGTAACTGCTTCTGGGTATAACACCAATCGAATCAGGCTCAAGAAAATTGCGACGGTAAACAAGATTACATGTCGAAGCTATTGTGGTAGCTTCAATGAACGGATCTACATAACATTCTATTAACATTAGCTTTCTAAATTTTAAATATGCTTCAGTTAAAATCTGTACATCAGACATACAATAGTCAACAATATCACGTTGCATGTTAAATTCATCGTTTTTATGATCGTCATACCATTTAAGAAAAGTCTCTCGCGCCTCAGTTTTCATAGCATCAGGGTTGTAGTATTCAATGGCTGGCAGTGTCCCGACATATTTCTCGTTTTCAGTCGTATTGAATAAATGGGGGAAATAGCCTTTTTTAAATACCGGCGGTAAATCAAACGCCTTAGGTAATTGAGATAGAGCCATAGGGAAATAATTCAATGAATCTATAAATTTTATATTACCCAGCTGCATCATAATTATTTTTGTTCCTCGCATTATAAGTTGGGGTTTCAAATTACTTTGTAGCAATATATAATTTAGTATAAATTGGTGGTCAAACGCCTGCCCATTATGTGCTAGAACCACTACCTTTTTGAATTTCTTACGGAGCTCCAATAAATTTTTTAGAAAAGTGCTAATTACATTGGATTGGTAAATCTGAAGTCTAAATCCGCATTTTTGATAGAAAACTAATTTGTTCACTTCAATACATAGATCACATCGTTTAGCGAGAACACATAAATTTGGCTCATGCAGTTTAATATCACCAATTTTCTCTTTTTCTCCTATTACCTTTTCCTGACGTGTTTCTAGATCGTAGAATACAAAAATAGTGTCCTTCGTTTGGGGTTTGCACCTATTTGGTTGTATATAACAAAGATGTCCTTGTTGCACATGTTTATCACATATTTTACAAAAATATCCCCCACAGGTGTGGACTTTATCTGCTTGAAATGTTTTTAGACAACCCTTACATTTTTTTACCTGCTCGCAAACACTATTTTTGTTGTTTAAAGATCCCGATGCTTTGTGATTATTAAAACAGCTTTGTCCTCTAAAGCTTCGATTGCAATCTTTGCACAAAATTTCGTTGCGGGCATCTTTAGCACATGCAGGAGCTTGTTGACAACAAAAACACGTTCCACCACATCTATGTTCATTTTTGTGATCGTATGGTACATTACATCGTTCACAAAAATAGTGACAACAAAATGCAGCAGTCAAGGAAGTTATGACGTTATAGTGGTTGTTATAGTACAATAAATTTAATCGTTTTCCATCATTTTGCCCTTCAAAAATTAAATCTCTCCCCTTGGTACCATACTGATAAACAACAATTTTATAATCTTTCAGATAAGTTTGAAATTTCTGAAGTTCCGGGATTCCTGCACCATTCATCGGTATATGTATTTTAGATTCTGTTAGCAGTGCAGCAGCTCGTCGTGTTTGTATTTGACCTATATTTTGTCTTACTTTTTTATAATGTATTAGAAATTGCTACAATTAAAGCTCTGGGCAGACACAGGTTATCTTTATTTTGAATGGTAACAATTCCCCTTTTTTTAGCACATTCTTCATCAAATGTGTTATATTTCCTTCCATGGTCTCTTCCTCTCCCTTGCGGTAGTCGGACTGATGTCACACTCAAACAAAATGTATCAGTATTTACTCCTTCAGAATTGCTCTGAAAAATTTTACCAATCATTTCCCATACATCGCTTACTTTAACCTCAGATGCTAATTTATAATTTAACCACCCTGGGCCTCTCTCCATGAAACTCTCTCCACAAAAAGTAAACCCGACATAATCTTCTGGGTGAAGTCCTATCATGGCATGCTGAACAATATCGTCAACCGCACTCTTGAACCATGATAAAGGCTCTACATTCATAGGCGGTGTGTTTATTTTAAAATTAACTTTTCGACCACGTACATTGAAACGCCTTACATGAGTAATGATGTCGCTCGCAATGATAAATTTAGACATCTTTTATTTTTTAGTTGTAGAGAATACACTGTAACAAAAAGTCAACACAGTGTTTTTAACGTTCAGAAAACAAAATGTAATGATTAAAACTCGTGAAAGAAGATAGGAAATGGACATAAAACGACCTTGGGCGCAAGTATTTCTTAAATTATTTTAAAATTGTAAGCTTACCTAAATTATTTTTTATTTGCACTATACAAATTTATAAAATATCAAGTTCAGCACAATTTTGTCTTATTAAATTAACTTTAAAAACACTTTTTGGTAAAAAAGTTTTTCACACTTTAAAAACTCTACAATTACTAAATTATAAAAAACTTTTGCACTAATTTTTTTATCGCACAACACAAGTTTCCGCTCAATTTTAAACCACTAGCAAAAACTTCAGAAGCAAACTTTTTGCTTTGAAAATTTGCTTTCAATAAACGACAGTTTTTCGTGCACCTTTTATATATGTTTTCTTGTTTACAAAAAAAATAAAATAAAATGAATTTAACCTGTTCTAAGGTTATTATACAACATTTCATTCTATTATTATTATCAACATCTAAGTCCGTACCTTTGATAATAATTCAAGCGAGTGGGTTATTTCCTAGCAAATATGTGGAAACGATCCGATCTTCTAAGAGAACTGCATCCTATCGTTATTTGGGTCATCAACATACAAATCCTCTACACGGTGCTCTAGCGATCTTTCAAGAAACGTTACTCCATTCTATTATTATTTATGGTTATCACCATCTAAGCCTGCTCCTTTGATAATAATTCAAGCGAGTGGAGGTTATTTCCTGGTAAAGCTGTGTAAAAAAAGCAAATGCAAGCATATTCTCTGTATATCAGCTAGAGTACTTTTAGTAGAAATGGAGGGGATTTCTTATATAAGCTAATGCTCTCGAAATCGAAAATCAAACAAACTTGAGCTCTACAGAAGTAAAGTAAAGTAAGAGGCATTAGCCGAATTAAGTTAACAATTCGGTTTGTTTGCTTGTTTTTAAAGGTGGTGTAGTTGCAAGTAAGTTTTGGTGTAGTTGCAAGTAAGCAACACTGCAGAAGAAGAAGATATAATAAAACAGTTTGCAAAGGTAAGAATATTTTTAATTGTTTGTAGAGTTATTTTTTCTAATATGATTTTTTTCTTTTCATAGATTAAAAAAGAATGAGCAGTTTCGAGGTGGAAGATTTGGTGTTGAAGAGGAAACAGTCAACCAACAAGGGGTTGAAACGACATCTTTTTGACGATGAAGGAGGGATAGAGGAAGGTATTAAGCCTTCTATCAACAAAAGAAGAAACATCAGCATGCTCCCCTTCACCGTGAATGATGACACCAGGTACATCATAGATGATGATGAGGAAGAAGCAGACATTCTGGAGGAAATTAACAGCCTGAGATACAAGAAAAGTATCTCTTTAAAGGATATGCAGGTTGACCAGGTGTACTGCATACTTGACGTCCGCAGAGTGGATACCCAGTTTGGGAAAAAGGTGGTGGTTGAGTTGGAGGATGGTAATATATACCTCCCTGTAAGGTATAATAAACTTTCCGATAAGGGGATTAATTTATTTAAAAAGGGGAAATTTGGAGTAGTGAATTTGGGGGAAAAAGGTAATACCTTTGACCTCATTTTCAAAAAAATTTAATATGTTTTCTAGAATTAAATATATTAATGTCATAATCATATTAATAAAAAATAAAAAATGCTTAAGGAAAAATATTATTTTTAATATTAATTGTTATAATAAGTATTAATAATAATTATTTTTTAGAAAGTAAAATAAAAATGTTTAACATGTACTATATTGTTTTTATTTATTATAACCACACATAATTTTCAGGTTTCGTTTTGGACTCCTATAGAAGCTCCACTACTTCCCACTTAAGATATTGTTTACTTTTACACTAATTTTTTATCGCACAACACAAGTTTCCGCTCAATTTTAAACCACTAGTAAAAACTTCATATTAATTGTTGTTGTAATAAGAATTAATAATAATTATTTTTTAGAAAGTAAAAATAAAAAATGTTTAACAAATACCATATTGTTTTTATTTATTATAACCACACATAATTTTCAGGTTTCGTTTTGGATTCCTATAGAAGCTCCACTATTTCCCACTTTCATATTTCTGTTCAACAAGTAAGATATTGTTTTTTACTATAAGTCGTTTTTCAGGTTTCGTTTTGAGCTCCTTGCTTGCATGCTTGCAGAGTGCAAGTTCCATCACAACAGTGCGCGGAGGTAAATGACCACACGTCAGCTTTGCAGTCATGCGCACTTTCCACTCTCGCTTTTTCTTCCGCTCCACATCTGTTGAGTCCCAATGGCAAGCCAACCACCTCGAGCCCTGCCCCGCCAAGACCCCGCCGCACCTGCAAAACAAACTAGAGTCCACCTGTCAATCAAAGTGACATAAGCAAAGCCACCCGCGAGTGAACACCTGCGAACCAAACTTGACCACCTGCTAATCAGAGTGACACAGCCGAGTCCCCAGCCAAGGACCCCGCCGCAGCCACGCCGAGGCCGCCGCTCCCGCCGAGCCCAAGCCTCCGACCCTGACCCAGTTCCCAGGCTCGTCCACGGCCAAGGCCAACAACCTTGACCTACATTCCAGCGTGATGACAGGTGATTGATTAATGACCCTGACCTAGTTCCGTGACCTAGTTCCCACGGTACTGAAAATTTTCACATGCCCAAGTGGCGGAGTACCTACTGTAGTTGACTTTAGGAGACTAAACGAAATTACTATTGGCGATGCATATCCACTGCCTAACATCACGGATATCTTAGATCAATTGGGTAAATCTAAGTATTTCACTACTCTAGATTTGGCCAATGGTTTCCACCAGATACCCATGGATGAGAGAGATAAAGAAAAAACAGCCTTTAACACTCCATATGGACATTACCATTACAATAGAATGCCGTTTGGACTCAAAAGAGCTCCCGCCACTTTCCAGAGGCTAATGAACACGGTATTAGCTGGACTACAAGGTCTGCGCTGCTTCGTGTATTTGGACGACATCGTCGTCTACGGTTATGACCTACACGACCATAATTCCAAACTCATGGAAATATTCAGCAGACTAAAGGAAAATTGCTTAAAGCTCCAACCAGAAAAATGTCATTTTCTAGCAAAGGAGTTAACTTACTTAGGCCATGTTGTCAGTTCAGAAGGAGTACACCCAGATCCATCAAAAACTCAAGTACTCAAAACATATCCCCAACCAAAGAAAACAAAAGACATTAAAGCATTCTTAGGATTCGTGGGATACTATCGCAGGTTCATACCTGATTTCGCTCGACTCGCTAAACCTTTAACAAAATTATTAAAAAAGGATACACCTTTCATATGGGATCCTTTCTGTGATGAATCATTCAGATTATTAAAGCAAAAATTAGTTACCGCACCTATCTTGGCATATCCCGAATTCGATAAAGAATTCCTAGTGACTACTGACGCAAGTGATGTAGCGTTAGGAGCTATTTTGTCCCAAGGAGAAATAGGACAAGACCGACCAATATGTTATGCTAGTCGCACTTTAAACCCTGCAGAGACCAGGTATTCTACCATCGAAAAAGAACTCTTAGCGATTGTCTACGCAGTTACGCAATTTCGACCATATATCTATGGGAGGAAATTCACGATCATTACTGATCATAAACCTTTAGTATGGTTGATGAATCTGAAAGATTGCTCCAGTAGACTTACGAGATGGAGAATTAGGTTAGAAGAGTACGACTATAAAATAGTATACAAGGCAGGGAAACTCAATTCTAACGCGGACGCCCTTAGTAGAATTAATACTAATGGGATATCGGAAAATGAAAAAATCGTTAACGTTATCACTAGAAGCCAAGCAAAAAGGACGGAAAATCAAGATGCTCCATTACGAATTTCTAGAGATATCACAAACTCACCCGAAGAATATGCTCAGAAGATCATATTCCAAAGAAGGAATCAAACACTCCTTCACGAAAAGAAAATCCCTCATAAATTTTATTTGTTGCCATTAGTCACAGGCGAAACCGAACAATTATTAAAGGAAAAGTGCAAAGAATTACCGATAGATTTAGAACTAGGCCAAATATACAAATATAACCTAGATAGTCATTATGTAATATGTAAATGCCCATTACCCACTAGGACCGATAAAGATAGAGAAATAGTTAGGAAAGTAGTAGGTGAAATAGCAGCAACTAGCCAAACAGCGGGTATAAGTAAAATTTGTCTATCAATACCTCCGCTGAATAATGAATACTTGATCCATTTAGAGGCTCTCTGTCGCGAAATATTTACGAACAGAGAAGTCGAAATCATTTTCTATTTAGGAAAAATAATAAAGATAACTGACCCCGAGGAGGTACAAGAAATCCTTCGAGATTATCACGAATTACCCACTGGAGGCCACCAGGGCATCTCAAGGACTCTGAAAAGGCTCCAAAGAAATTTCTTCTGGGAAAGCATGCGACGTGACGTGAAAGCGTACATTAAAGCTTGCCCATCGTGCCAAATCAATAAGTTGGTACCAAACCGAAAACTGCCCATGAAAATAACCACGACTAGTTCCTCACCTTTTCAAAGGGTATTTTTAGATATTGTGGGACCCTTACCCACAAGCTATACAGGGAATAAATACCTGTTAACATTCCAAGATGATCTTACAAAGTATTCAAGTGCGATCGCATTGGAAAACGCGGATGCAAGCACAACCGCGAGGGCCTTTGTAGAAAATATAATCTGCAAACATAGTATTCCAAAATCTCTGCTTACTGACCAGGGCACCAATTTCTTAAGCGATATGTTCAAGGAGACTACCAAATTGCTTAATATCAAACTATTACAAACAACTCCTTACCATCCTCAAACAAACGGAGCTCTCGAAAGAAGTCATAGAACCTTAGCTGAATATCTCCGGCACTATATAACTCGAGATCCACTCACCTGGGACACGTGGATCCCATACGCCATGTTCGTGTATAACACAACTCCCCATTCCAGTACCAACTACACTCCACACGAGTTATTATACGGTTTTCCAGCCGAAATACCCTCAAATTTTAAAAATAATCCCGATGCCTTATATAACTACGAAAGTTATGCGAAGGAACTAAAGGCTCGATTGCAGCACGGTTACAAGATAGCTAAGGAGACTATCTTAACAACCAAGATTAAAAGTAAGGCACATTACGATAAGAATGCAGGCCTAAGACTCTTTCATCTAGGCGATAAGGTCTTAGTAAAAAATAATGCGAGGATGAACAATTTACCCCTTTTATGGGAAGGCCCCTTCCAAGCAGTCCGAGTAGACTCCACAGAAAACACAACTGTTAGAATTCGAAATAGAAATAAGACCCTTCACAATAATAATTTAAAGTTGTTTACCGAAGATAATAATGCATGAAATTCTTCGTAGGTCATTCATTATCCTATGGCTCTCCCTCACACAGAGGACAAAGGAACTATATATATAAAAAAAAACAAATCTAAAAAAAAAAATTAATAATAATATTTCATATTCCAATACTATTATCAACCAAAAAAAATTATCCACCGAAGTAAAATTTAACCAGTCCAGCGAGACACATTTTTACACGCGTTGTAATATAGCATAAAACCGTTTTTAGAATTTAACAAGATACGTAATAAATTAATTGAAAGGATAAAAAAAAAGAAGAAGAAAAAACATGCAAACATAAGGAAATAACAGAAAATTTTTTTAATAATAAAACAAAAAAAAAGGAAGAAGACAAAATTTTTGTAAAAAAAGAGAAATAAAGAAAAAAAAAGGGTAATAAAAGTACACATACGTTGTGAATAGCAATAGCAATTGTAAAAAGAAAAAAAAAGTTTTTTTTTAAAAAAACCCTTAGAATATTAGGAATTTTTAATAAAAATAAATACAAATAAGTAACTATAGCGTTGACCCTAGGTAGAAATATAGAATAATAAATACTAGGTAGAAATATTAAATAATGAAATGATTAAAGAATTAAATAGCTAAACAATTGAATAACTAGATTAAAATGTGTAATAATTAAATAGCCAAATAATTAAAGAACAAAGGAATTAAATAACTGAATAATTAGATTAAATAATCTAATGAATAATAATTAAATGACCAAATAATTAATTAAATTGAACAATTAGACTAAATAATCTAATAGGTAATAATTAAATAATCAAACAATTAAAGAATTAAGGAATTAAATAATTGAATAATTAGACTAAATAATCTAATGAGTAATAATTAAATAATCAAATAATTAAAGAATTAAAGAATTAAAGAATTAAAGAATTAAAGAATTAAAGAATTAAAGAATTAAAGAATTAAAGAATTAAAGAATTAAAGAATTAAAGAATTAAAGAATTAAATAATTAAAGAATTAAATAATTGAATAATTAGATTAAATATCCCAATGTGTAATAATTCAATAATTGAATAATTAAATCAAATATCCTATGTATATATAAAAAAAAACTAAATAAGGCTAACTAAGTATAAGGTAACAAATAAGAACCTAAGGTCAATTGTTAGGGAGTAATAATTAAGAAAGAAAAAAAAAGAATAATCCAAAACAACATTTTTCTCAAGCAAAATTAAAATTAAATTTTCATATCACTCCGGATCACACACAAAAAAAAAAAAAAAAAACCTATGATACCACACCAACCACATGGTTCCGACGAAAGTTCCGCTCCCTTACCAATTCCCATTACCAACTCATTACCCACAACCTTTTTACATATAACCAAGAGCATTAATTATCATTCATGAAATTCTATACCCCATCCATATTTTACCTCAAAATAAGTTTTCACTTATTTTCCTCTCCAATATAAACTATAATCCGACACCTCCGCTCGAGGCCATCCAAACATAAACATTCAAAATAAGTTCCCACTTATTTTCTCTAACAGCTGAAAACCATAAAACAGCATCTCATATCATGAAGGGCCCAAACTCTCGACCCTTTAACAAGGTCTAAATTCTGAGAACCTAAAGATTCTCGGTGCACACATGCCATCATGTGTAGAACGCCCTGAAGTGCACTTTCACCCAAGAGGCAATAAATTAAAACAATGGTCAATGCCATTGTTTACATTTCCATTACTTGGCATAAAACCCAAGTAAATTTCGAAATACGTTTTCCGGCTGCACCGACTGAAATCTTGGGTAATTAACCGGCGCATAGCCATATGCAGAAATGTACAAAAGTCATGTACAGAAAAAACACATGACTTACGACAAGTGACCCATATTCTGATCACGTACGATCACCCCGACTCGAGCGCTAAGAACATGTGCAGAAATTCTCGCTGCACTTGTTCGCCGGGAGAGAGTGTTTGCAGGAATTTCCCCTGCATGAATGCATGAGAGCGTAAAATGTTTCTTGAGCTCCTCCCTAAAATGCATTCAAGAAAATTAAATGCGATGACCAATGAAAAGCCGCGATGAATGTCCAATAAGGAATTTCCGATACCAAGGGAGATTATAAAATGTGAAAGTGATCCGAGAAGTTGATCAGTAATAATAGTCAATCAGTAATGTTCAGTCAAGCAGTCAGTCAGTAATATTCAGAAAGTCAGTAAATTTTTTGAGTTGTTTGAGAAAAGTGATGAAAAGTATTTATAAGGCGAATGCTTAGAGACAATCTCGGAAGGCATCCGATTTACCTACGTGAGCCGGCGTAGGGGGATTGTTCATTCTACAGCTTAGCTCAGTGAGAAAGTAAATTAATTAAAGTATGTAATAGAAAAGTATATTTTAACATAATAAAACAGAAAGTGTAAAGTGTTTGAAGTGTTTCAATTAAATAAAAGATAAACTACAAGGGCTAGTGGTCATCTCTCGTTCTGAGAATGTACTCCACGGTCCTGCCGTAACTAGCATATGGTTCACGGCTTAACAATAATTATAATTCAATCTTAAACTTAATTTTCCTATAATCTTAGATTTGGTTCATTATTTAGCAAATACAACTTCCAATTAATTTTTAATAAGATTTCTACAATATTTCAAATTAGTAAAACATAAATTCATTTTAAATCTTTAATAATTCTAATCTTAATATATTAATATTTCACCAGGTCAAATCCACTCCAATTATCCTTAACTGGCAATGTTGTCTATCCGCAAATCTGATTATTATATGGTTGAATCTCGTGTTGGCTATCACTTGGTTCGAGGTTTCGCTAGAATTCAAAGTTTTGTTAGATAAATAAAATTGGATCCAGGAATCGGAAATTCACATTAATTCATCTCATGTAATGTGATCCCGAATTTACACTTAACTCGGCACGTTGGGTATGTGATAAAGAATTTGCACTTAACTCGGCACGTTAAGTGTAATATAGATTTACATGAACTTCAACGCGTTTCATGTATTCAAATTTGAGATCATTAGCTGTTTGCTGAATTTCTTCTCGCTCGACACGCTGACAAGTATGATCTGAAATTTTGGATGACCATGCTGCGATATTTATTTCGGTGTACACAATAGCTGTTGGTGGGGAACTTGGGCACCTTCCCACCATCGTGCAATATTGATATGTGTTGGTGTATTGCTGTCATTCTGGCAGCTGTTCGATTTTGAGGTAAGCGGAGTGATGTTTTTATTTTTATTGATTTATTTTTATTTTATATCTCATATATTTTAGATTGTTGAATGGGAATCGGCGGTGGGAAGGGCTGGAGCTGCTGTAACCAGTGTTGACAGGTAAGTATGATTTTAGGTCTGATGTTTAATCGTTTCATTTTTAGGCAAATTCGTTTATTTACATCTGCGCAGCTGTTATGTGACCAAACAGACGCTGACAATTTACCAATTTTAATAAGTTCTTATAATGTTCATGTTAATTTTATTTTAGCAGGACGATTTCTTCAAATAGCTTGATAGACGAGAACCAAGATGAGCTGTATACAGAGGAGAGAGCTCCAGCAATTATTCACTTGTAAGTTAATTCTAACTTTTTACATGCAATATTTAATTTTCTCTCCGTTGAATACAGGGAAACACAAAGAAGAAGCCAAAAATTGCGGACAGCGCATCACACCTGGCTGACTCCATTAAGGAGTATATTGCTTTGAAGAAAGCTAGCACCGCTGCACCACAAAACCAGCTAAAACATTTTTCAATGCTCACCAATCTGGACAGGATGTTACAGCGCCTACCAGACGACATTGTGGAAAGTTTAAATGTAACGTTTGTTAATTTTACGTATGAAAAAATTAAAGAATATGAAAATAAAACAAACAATTAAAATTTATCAGTCGTTTTTTAATTGAAAATTATTATGAAGTGTTATTATATTATAAAAAACAAGCACTTTGTTGCCACGGAACAGAACCTTCAGGTGAGTTAACAAAATTCTTCAAATTTTCTCGTACTTGTTTTCCATTTTCATTGGGCCTTCCTTGATTAAAATGCATGCTTTCATGGAAAAGTGAGTTATTTGGAATTTTCCTTCTCCATTCACCTTCAATCAAATTGCCGTCTTGGTCATAAACATCAGCGTATCTTTGAAGACAATATGTTTCCGTATTTTTCTTCATAAGAAAATTATGAAGATAACAGCACGCGGTTATTATTTTTTGTGCTTTATCGGGGCTACAAAACATAGTTCTCGCAAGACAAATCCATCTTGAACATAAAATGCCGAATGCGTTTTCCACACAACGTCTCGCGCGACTGAGCCGATAGTTAAAAATGCGTTCGTTATTTTCTAATCGACTTCGCTTCTTCGGAGTGAAAGGTTTCATGATGCGTTTATTCAACGGAAACGCATCATCTGCAACAAAGAAATATGGCATTTTCGCTCCTCCAACTATTGCATCTTCTGGAAATTCCAATGAGTTATTTGTGAGGGCTTTGCCTAAGCTGCAATGAGCAAATACAGCAGCGTCTCCATCGCTACCTAAAGCTCCAATATCTAGATATGTGAAGCAATACTCTGCATCGGCAACAGCCATTAACACGAGACTGTGGAATCCCTGTAAAATATACTTTGTATATTTATTCTAATGACAAGTTTAATTCAAAACAAACCTTGTAGTTAAAATATAGGCTTCCTGAGTTTCTGGGACATTTGATGCTTACGTGCTTCCCATCAATTGCTCCCACGCAATTTGGAAAATTCCACTTCTGGTAAAAATTATTTCCTGTTTCAAGCAGTTCTTCTTTTGTAACAGGTGGGACTTCGGATTGTAAAGCTTTAGCTATAGCTGTGCAAACTTCATTAATTATTAAGCCAAAATGTTGTGCAGATGCTATGTGTCTTTGCAGTGGCCCACATCCTAAATATCTGGAAAATATTATTTATGTGCATAGTAAAGAAATATAATTATAAAAAAGCTTTAATAAGTACATACTCCAGAACGGCAGCGAGTTTCGCTTTAGGGGAAATTGCGTCTTGTTTTCTTGTATTCCTTTTCGGCAATAGAAAAGGAACAACTAATCCGGCCAGTTCTTCAAATACATCCAAGTCCATACGGAAATTTTCTTTGAATTTTGTCTTACTCTTTGACAAATCGTCAAACTACAAAATAGGTTACATAGATTATATTAACTACAATAGAAATTTTATCAAGAAACAAAAGGTAGAGCTTTGTTTTGTACTTACATCTTTCACAAACCTTCCTTTAGAAGATCTTTCTTTCAAATAATTATCAATTCCGCAACGTCGGTTTTTCTCTTCTTCTTCAAGCAGCATTTGCATACATAATCCTGACCCAATTATAATTATGTCATCTTCATCAAAACTTTCCATTTTATAATAATTTTATTGAAATAACAACAATTTCACTGAACTGACAAAAGTTTCACATAAAATATTGCTTCTGACATCCGTCAAACATGAAGTCTACGAAATCTCCACGGCTACTTGTTCACGACCTTTTATTCAACCACTTTTCAGGCCTGTGAAAAGTTTTCATTTCACTTGAACTCAGTACTAGGCTTTACCTAAAAAGCTCCCGAAACGACGACAGCCAGAAACGACTCCTTAGTCGGCCGCCGTGCAGCTCGGTCGTTAGTTAGTTTTTCATGCTAAAGTTCTTTATCTGAAAGTTTTAGATCGTTTGCTTTAAATCGTTTTTTATAATAAATGTTTTAAATCTAATTTAGTGTTTGATTTGAAGTTTGAAGTTCAGGAAACCCCAGTTACAACAAAATCAAGGAGGGCGATAAATAACATAAGTTCAGTGAGCATGCCCGTGGTAAGCGAAATAAAGGTAAATGGGAAACTATTGAAAATGGAAATTGACTCAGGAGCAACGGAATCAATAATAAGCGAAAGGGAGTATCTGTTAAATTTAAAAAAATTTAAAATAAGAAATTTTGCTCATAGATTAAATACTGTTTTAGGTGACCAAATAAAAGAATTAGGGGAAATGGAAGTGTCAGTGGAGCTGGATGGTGTTGAGCATTCTTTACCTTTGTTGGTGATAAAAGGAGGATTTCCGAAAATGAGTCTAATGGGCCGTTCCTGGTTAGATGAGTTATATCCAGAGTGGAGAAAACAATTTGAAAAGAATGCAAAATTATCTGTATTTCTGTGAGTATACCATCAGCCATTAAAATAGTGCAAGAAATTAAACAAAAATATCCTGAGATTACTAACGAAACTTTGAATAACCCAATTAAAGAATTTAGTGCAGAAATATGTAACGGTCGGCGGTCAGGAAACCGACTCCGCAATTATGTCCCCATCGTATTTCTCAGTCATTCTCGTCTTGACGGCACAATATAAGGACGGCCACAGACATAAATTCTATTCTACCCCTCACTTCCGTACAATATTCCAATTTATTATACGAAAATTTTCCTCACCAAAAACCCTTCGCATCAAACAACACTTTTCGGATAAAATTTTTACCTAAGCTACGCACGCCTATGTCCTAACGTTTATCTCTGTGGCTAATTTCACACCCACACATGGACATGTCGTTCATAAAAACCCAAACGGGTGACAGAACCGCCAATCAAAGCATTGAGCGCGAAAATAATCCGATGACGCCGGGGCACACACAAACCCAACGCTTGTATGTAGCATGTCGAGATAAGAGTCAGAGCGGTAAATTAACCTTTTTGTAGCTATCTCCCCACCCATTAAACATCACGCCACTTCCAAATAAGGAAGAAAAATGGAAGCAATTGCGAAGCAAGCCTGAATGGAGGGGTTGAGCGTCGGTGGTAGCCAGGAATAGCGTCATTCGGATGTAAGCTGCGAAGAAAGTCGGACGGGCATTAATTCAGGAGAGGAATGCCTAAAAAGTCAGTCGGAGATTCGGTGGGAGGTGCATGGTCGCGGTGTTCGGTCCCAAAGTTAACTGTGATTTTCTTTACAAAAATAAGGGAAATAGTAACAAAATTGTTAATAATAATAAAATACTTTTTTTCATCTAAACGTAATTTGTGGTGTAGTTCGACCTGGAATAATAAAAAAATATAGCGTAGACGACGGCGTCGATCAAGTAACATTTAAGTGAATTAAGAACAAGAATACAGGGATTAACCAGCGCTCCCTTTTCCGAGAGGACAGAACGGCGAATTTAATTCCGCAGTTGTAATAGGACAAATCGCGTTTGGTTCTCCGTCCGAGAGTCCACTCTTTAGATTCGTTTGTGCGTAATCATGTCGACTTTTTTTGTTTGTCCCGTACGAAGGATTAGGTTTTTGCCGGTCCCACACTGACTTGGAAAGTCCTCCCAAAAATTCAATACTGGATTAAATAATAATTCAGGGACACGGAACAGAGAAAATATAGTTTCAATGACCGGTTCAGGTATGGGCATGCATTCCATATAAAAGTTGCTGTTCAATTCCCCAAACAAAAAAAAATTGTGTGGAGTATATATATAATACATAAACATAAATGGAAATAGAAGAATTTTTTTTTATCGGGTCTGTAACAGTGTCTTGGTAAGGAATTTTGTATAAGTAAGATAAAGTGCCAACAATCTTTGTAAAAGGGAATGCGTTCCGTCGGAGTAGCATAGAGTTGTTAATAAAGAATCTCAGATTCCGTTTATTTTGTGGATTACGGAAAACTCGGAGCGGTGAATAAATAATCCGGTCTAGTGTAAGCTAAAGTCCCCCCCCCCCAGGAAGAGAAAAAGTGAAGTCGGAAAAGCGGTGCTGCATCCAGTATATAGTTCCATGAATTGTCTTAATTCGCAATAGTTAATTATCGTCAAACGTCGAGAATTTTTGCTTCAGATTTGCTTCATTTTCTTTTGTCTATAAATATCATTGAATCTAAGATATAAGTGTATTTATTTCATTGTAACTTGATTTCTGGAAGTGAATTTCATACATTACCTTCTTTTATTAAATTTTCCTTTTTGCCTGCATTGTTTACCTTAACAATATAAACGAAGAAGACAAAAAAAAACGAGCTATAAGTCTTTGTGAATCTTTATCAAATCAAGAAGAATTGTTGTTTTCTCAGACAAACGTTAAACATAGGTACCTAGTTAAGAATATGTATGTAATCCTTTATTGTTATTAATTTTTTTTTTTGTATCTAATTTAATACTTCTTACGTCTTGTATTATATGAACTCAGAAAACTTATCTTGGTCCTATTATTTCTTCGTTTTAACTTTTCTGTTGGAAAAAGATTTCACCTTTTTTTTCGTGTGATTCGTTTACCCCTGTACATGTAAGGTAAGTGATAAGTGGACCAGGGCATGGCGACCGGTGTAGAGACTGTGTGCGCCTCACACATAATGTAAGTACTTGCATGTTTTAAGTTTTTTTTTTCAGCATTTTACCCTGACCCCATCCGCCCGCATGGCTGCGTCCTCTAGTCCCCTTTGCCTTCTCTCGATGGCCTCGGACGGTTCCCCATATCGCCCCTTTTGATTTTTTATTTGGTTCTTAGCGGCACGTGATTTCCGTTAGTTTATTTAAAACTGTCACCTCCTTTCATTGGCTGCCTACATGACGAACCCCCCCATCCGGCGAGCTAGCTAGAGCATCGCTAGACGTGCCCACACCAAGTGTAGTGGAGGCGATCAATTTTTTTTATGGCGATATCCCTCTCTTTGGACTTCGTCCAGCCACTGTTTTGGTCACTAGTGACCCCTTCCCTTTCTTTATTTTTGTAATATGTTTTACGGCCTTTTTAAGGCAACGTGTTCCATCCAGCTTTTCTTCGAGCGTAAGCTCACGATAAACCCCCGACAGTTACAAATAATATTAAAAGATAACGTCAAACCCATATTCCATGCAGCTTACAGTGTACCGTTTAAATTAAGAAATAAAGTGGAAGTAGAATTAGATAGGTTAAATAGAGAAGGTATTATTAAGCCCGAGAAATATAGTAGGTGGGCAAGTCCAATAGTGATAGTGCCAAAAGCAAATGATGAAATACGTATTTGTGTCGACTATAAAGTCACTATAAATAAGTATATGGTCAATTCCGCCGTAATCCAGTTATTTTAACAAAAAAAAGTTTTGTGTGTAATTTCTTTTCTTTGGCATTTTATGCGGTTTTATATATAGGAATGAATATTTTGAACATGTGTATGCCGGGGTTTTATATCTGCGTGCGGTGTTGTTGAATTCGCGTCTTGGCCTTTTCAATTCACACACTTCACAATCAAAATATAATTTATCACGTCCACGGTAATGACCGCCACGGTAATGACATTAACAATTTAAATTGACCTGAGGTCGTTGAAAATGAGTTCTTAGCTGTTTCCCGCTGGATTCGATCACAGTTTTATCACAGGAATCCGATCGGACACTCGGTTTTCTGATTATTTGTTAATAATCAAAAGGCTGCTTACCGGCGGTGATGACACACAAGATTGTACACTCGTAATTAATTAATGAATGCGTCGGATAAATGACGACAAATAGATTTTTTAGAAAGATTCACCCCTGAACATCGAAGTTGAAGAGTGGAATGACGCAATCCGTAGATGCTTGGGTATGCTATAGGAAATACACTGGTATACTACTAGAAAGCAAAGCAGAATGATGAAAGAAATTAGATTCCTTATATAACGGACCATACAAAGTCAAATCAAATGATACAGTAAATTGTACAATAGAAGATGAAAATGGAAAAATTATAAAAATACACAAAAATAGACTAAGGAAAATAAAAGATTAAGCAAATATATAATAATAATAATTAACGCATTGTAACGGCGGACCTATCTTATCACAAAAAGCTACCTTGTGCTTGTCACTGTAGAAAAAATGCACACTTGATAAAAAATAAAAGTGTGGAAAAATCAAGGAGGCCAGTGGTAGGAGTAAACGATTTAGCGAAACTTTATGTACAAAAAAAATATGTCGACAATACAATGTAATGTGCACTAAACACAACCTTAATGTGTACTCGTTATAGTATATATTCCAAAATTTTTTTTTTGTTACAGCGGCTTGCAAAAAATCCGCCCAAAACTGGTTTTATTGTTTCGAACAAAAGAACAATGAACAATGGCCAGTTATTATGTACCTTTTGAAGTGATCTGTCGTGCTAGTTATTAAATATTTTGTGATTTTTGCAATGGATTTAAGTGAAGTAGGTAAGGACCTTAATATTAATGTCAATTAAACATGGTTTAATGTATCAATTATTGTGACATATATACAGTTAAGTAAATTGTTATTTTATTTCGAAAATATTATGTTTAAAGGAATGTTATGGATTGCCAAATTTTTGATTGGTGTTTATTGGTTAAATTTGCTATGTATACATATTGAGTATTATATTTGGTATAATTTACAAATCATTTCAAGTGCGTCTATCTGCAACTTTTTATATATATTTCTTTGTTTTAGTGCTGGAACGTGGAATTTCGAGAAGTCGATTATTTCAAGTTTGAAAAGAAGGAACTGATGTATGTTCGAAAAATGAACGAGTAATTAAATTTGTTCAAGATAACATCAACATGGATACATCCGATCTGTGTCAAGATGACATTCGAAAAACATTGGCAAATTTTTGTAGTCAACTACGTCAAAAATGGCTGAAGTGTCATAGAAATGAAAAAAAATTTAGAAAGCAGCATGATGCATGGTTACGTGGAAATATTACCTCTGGTAGCTTGCCTGGGTCCACAAAATCAGCTGGAAGACCAAAGAAACGCTTTGAAGACTGCATTGATGCAGTCAAACGAAGAAAAGTCCGACATCTGGTTGAATCTAACAGTTCAGAAGAACTATGTTTGGCTTCTAGAATGAGTGTTCGGTTAAAAGGTCAACGAGATGCTGCGGAAATTATAAAACAGGTGACTTGCTTTTCGCCAAAAAGAGCTACTAAGTTGAAAAAGAGCTTTGTGGAAGTGCGACGCCCGATCCCAATGACTGGTGATGAAGCTTTGGCGTTGTTTGTCGACAACAAAATGACTAAGAGGCAATACACTGCTATAAGAAGAAATGCAAAAATTCGTAACGCGAATATTTATCCATCTTATGATACCATTCTCGCTGCAAAAAAACAGTGTTATCCTAATAATATCAATGTGACAGAGACATCAGCAGAAGTTAATCTTCAGGATCTTGTGAATCACACAATAAAGAGGCTCATTGTGGTACAGCATGAAGTGTTGGCTCAGATTGATGCTACTAATCTTACAATCATTTTCAAATGGGGAGCTGACGGGGCAGCTGGCCACAGCAGATATAAGCAACGATTTGAAAATGAGGATGACGATGATTCCTTCTTATTTTCTGTGTCACTTGTGCCTCTACGGCTAACAGGCGAGACATCTGATTACATTGATAAAATAGTTTGGCAAAACTCAACAACATCATCAACAAAATATTGTCGCCCAATAAAAATTATTTTTAAGAAAGAATCTGAAAATTTTGTTAAAAATGAAATCAATCGATTGCAAAGTCAAATAAATGATCTTGACCCTTACCAAATAGATATCAACGGAAAACTGATGACGTGTAAGTCTGTTTTTAAATTAACAGTGATCGATGGAAAAATATGTAGTTGGTTAGCAGATTCTTCGGGTCAATGTTGTCATATTTGCGGTGCTAAACCAAAACAAATGAATAATATAAATGATGTAATGCAAAGACCTGTAAATGAAAGTAGTTTATCCTTTGGAATATCCAGTCTCCATGCATACATCAAGATTTTGGAATGTATATTACATATTTCCTACCGACTAGATGTCAAAAAATGGCAAATAAGGAAAACGGACAAAGAAATAGTTGAAGCTAGAAAAAAGGAAATACAAGAAAAATTTAGAAAAGAAATGGGTCTTTTAATAGACATACCGAAACCTGGTTTTGGTTCATCTAATGATGGAAATACGGCGAGACGGGTTCTTATGAGTCCATCATTAACGTCTCGAATTACTGGAGTTGATGAACGTCTAATTTATAGATTTAGCGTCATCATGAAAACTATAGTTTCCGGGCATGAAATCAACTCCAACCATTTTGAAAAGTTCTGCATAGAGACAGCACAACTGTATGCTGACACGTATCATTGGTACTATATGCCTCAAAGCATACATAAAATTTTAATACATTCGGGAAAATTAATTAACGAGGCCATTTTACCTATAGGGCAAATGTCGGAGGAGGCACAAGAGGCCAGAAACAAAGATGCCAAACAATTTAGAGAGTTTCATTCTCGGAAGTTCAGTAGAACTGAAACAATGGAAGATATGATGCATATGCTTCTAATAACATCAGACCCGGTCATCACTAGTCACAGACAAAAAACCTGTAAGAATAGCCATCCTTTGCCTATAGAGGTTCTAAATATGCTCAAGAACCCTAATCTTGGCACAACATCTCAGACCAGTGACAGTGACAGTGATACTGAAAATGAGTAGAAGTAGATATCGTCGCCACTTTGTTTCTTTATTTGTTATTTAATTAATAAAAGATTCCACTTTATATATCAACAATTATTTATCATTTTAATTATGCAATATACCTATATTCACAACACAGCTCAATATACTTAGAAGGGGTTAAATGCTTATAAAATTAATGTATCTCGCCACCACCAACAGGATTAATGCCGTGATGGTGTATAATTATTTTATTTGAACATTGTCCATCTAAATTTAATAAATGACGATTGCTATTTATAAAGAAAACATTAAGTTCGTTCAGATTTTGATTTCCGACCACTGTGAGGCGAGGAAAAAAATAAAAGTGAGAAGAAAAAAATTTGGAAAATGGAGTGGGGATCGAGAGTTGAGAAAAGAAGGTGGGCGACGAAAATTAAAACAAAAAATTGGATTTTTTTTTTTGAATTGAAGAATAAAAATTTAGTATGGAAAGATAATTGTGATTTTGGTCGGTAACAACGTAAAATAAAACCCGAAACTGAGATTTCTTTATAAAAAGTTAGAACGATACATCTTTTTGGAATTTTTTTGGATTGTGGCGAAAATCAAGAATTTGAAGACGGATGAGCTCGATAAAGTAAAATTAACACACCGAGAAGACCGAAGAAAGAACAAAGAATTTAGGAAGAGGGTCAGAATAAAGAAGACTCAGGTCCACATGTTGGAACATCATTTTTGCTTTTGCTTCTAGGGAAAAACGGTATGTACAAGACAATTTAAATTTAAGTATACCTATTTGGTGGCAGAACAAGAGATATTGAGCTTGCTAAGCGTGATATTGTGGACGTAAAGTGCACCGTTGGCCGAGACCCACCCGAAGGTTGTACTTATATAAAGCGAGGTCCTTGGTGATTTTGTATTGTGGGACCGCTTGACGATTATCTATTGTACTTCAAGCTACATAACGCTGTGGTGTTATTTACCATTAAGGTTGCAGAGTCACAGTTCCGTATCAAGGCTAGTTTGCAGTCAATGTTCCAATGGCAATCAATAATCTTTGTGTGAGCTCAGTACTTCTGGATCATTGTAAGGATTATACCCCGGGAATAAGTCGATAAGGAGCCATCATCCGCATTTCTTTTTGATTCCGAACCGGTAGTCGTGACATTGTTCACCTAGAGTCATCATCTTTTAAGTTAAGATTATTATATATATATTCAATTATTAATCACCAATTATCATTTATTAACGTAACACTTACACTATGAGCTGTCCTTATTCATTAGTGTTGAATTATACATTGTTAAATAAAAAAGAAGAAAACCCAGCATCTGGCAATCCACAATTTGTCACTCTTGTCAAAAAGCTTTTATGCGCTCGCTGGTGTCCTTTTTTTGTGCGTGGTTCGTTCCGTTTGTGGAGGCCTTAACATTATTAATAACAGTGTAATAAACGTGTGTTTATAAAGGCTTTAGTTTTATTTTCAATAGGTTATGTGCCCAGGAGCTTCAAAATAAAAAAAATTCAAGAAAATAAGCCACGCGTAATTCGTGTATATTTTTTGTTTTGGCCTAGGAGCTTCGAAATAAAAAGTCAAAATTTCAAGAAAACAAGCCACGCGGTTGATTCGTGTAAGTTCCGTGGATGTTCAAGTAAATCGCTGTTTATGTTCAGAACATCATAAAGAAATAGAAGCTATGAATTCAAATGAAAAAAAGGATGAAAACAATTTTTGCGGTCATATTTTGAATGGATCAAATTATCGACTATGGAAATTCCAAATCACTGCCTACATGAAATCACGTGGATTAATAAATAATGTAGAAGGAAATATGCCACAGGCAGAAGCACCTCAAACAAATAAAGATGCATATGAAAGAAATGAAGGAAAAGCCATGAACGCTATAATCCAGTCACTTGATTCTGAACGTGCAAATTTTGTGCTGACGTGTACAACAACAAAAGAAATGATGGATAAGCTAAATAGCATTTATGAGAAGAATTCTGAAATTCGTGTCATGACTTTGTATGAAGAATATTTTTCTATGAAAATGCGAGATGAAGAATCAGTAGCTAGCTATGTGGCTAAAGTAAATCAGCTGGCATCTGAAATTGAACAGCAAGGTGAAAAATTGTCTGACAAATTAAAAATGGTGCGAATTATCAGTGGTCTGCCAGTAAAGTTCAACAATTATAAAACCGTTTGGTATAACACGAAAGCAACTCGCACACTCAACACTCTAATGTCGTCATTACAATTAGAAGAAGACAATTTGAACCGAATGAATAGTCAAGCTATAGCATCGGATGTTGCATTCACAGCAAAGAAAAGACAAAAAGACCCGAAAATCAAGTCGAAAATTGAGGAATTGAAAAAGAAGACAAAATGTAATGCATGTGGTCAAATTGGCCATTGGGCAAAAGACAACAAATGTCCTAAAAAAGGAAGTCCATTTAGTAAAAATAACAGGGATTAAAAAGACAACGAAAATAGTGAGATAGCATGGTGCGTCGATGGATCGTTTACTTCAAAGGGTAACAGTGAGTCAGATGTCTGGTTTGCTGATTCGGGAGCATCGAAGCACATAACATTTCATCGTGAGTGGTTTTCTGAACTACGCAAATACACAGGTAACAATGAAGTTAAAATTGCAAATAACTGCCACCTGGAGATTAAGGGAATAGGCACAATCCTGATTGATGCGAGAATAAACAATCAGTGGGAGCCACGTCGTTTGGAAAATGTGCTTTATGTTCCTGAAATCAAAGAAAACTTACTTTCTACAGCTGTTTTAACGGACAAAGGCATTAAAATTTCAATAAATAAAAGAGGCTGTAAGCTGATCGATAAATCAAATAAAGTTGTTGCAGTAGGAAAGCGTTGCGAAATGAATCAGCTTAAAATGGATTTCCGTTTACGTACAAATGAAAACGCAAACAAAGCTGCCGTTTCACTGGAGCACTGGCATCGACGCTTAGGACATGTCAATGCAGAATGGATCAAAAGGATGAGCAAAGACGGCCTAGTTACTGGCATAAATCTAACCAGTTGTGAAAATTTTTTCTGTGAAGATTGTCAATATGGAAAAATAACTAGATCAACACACAAACAGTCAGTCCAGCGACCATCAACAAGAGGAGAGTACATGCACGTGGATTTATGCGGACCAATGGAAGAAGCCGGAATTGCAGGCGTTCGTTACTACATGTTAATCAAAGATGAAGCAACTTCTTTTCGTTTCGTATATCTGTTGAAATCAAAGGATGAGGTTTACGATTGCTTAAAGTCTTTCATTCCGCTAGTTAACAACATGAATGGTGCACGTATAAAATATTTTCGTTTCGATAATGGAACAGAGTTTGTCAATCAGAAAGTAAACAATTTAATGAAAACTGAAAGTATTCAAGTTGAGAATATAATACCGTATACTCCAGAAGAAAACGGTAGAATTGAGCGGGAAAATCGCACGACACAAGAAAGTGCAAGAACAATGCTCATAGCAAGTGCCTTGCCAAAATCATTATGGTCGGAAGCAGTGCGTACAGCCACATATTTGTTAAATAGGACGACAAATAGCAAATGTTTTGGTAGCACACCTTATGAAAAATGGTTTGGTCGTAAACCATACTTGGGTCACATCAAGATTTTTGGAACGGAATGCTTCGTTCAAATTCCAAAGCAAATGGGTCGCAAGAAGTGGGATCCAAAAGCAAAGAAAGTTCATCTAGTTGGATTCGAGCCCACAATTAAAAATTTCCGTTTGTACGATCCAGAAAATCAGAAAGTATTTCTGAGCTGCAATGTTCGTTTCAACGAGAAGAAACCGACGAATTGCGTTTTTCAAGAGGAAGATAGTGATGACATCGATGATAGCAGTCATAGTGATGTAGACTTGCCAAAAGAGGAAGTGGTTGAGCAAGAAAGTGTCTCTTCGAATCAAAGGGACACAAATGAAGAACAAAGAGACAATTTGCGATATAACCTGCGACCAAAAGTAAAAGCACCAAATCGCCTAATTGAAGCGTGTAATTTAGCAGTTGTGTTTGAGCCGAAAACGTATGAAGAAGCAATCCAATCAGCAGAAGCACAACAGTGGAAGTGTGCAATGGACGACGAATTTAATTCGCTGATAAAAAATCATACTTGGGATTTAGTAGAACCCCCGGAAGAACATAAAGTGATTGACAATCGTTGGGTGTTTAAAGTGAAGCAAAATGCTGATGAAACAATTGAACGTTTCAAAGCGCGTTTAGTAATTCGTGGTTTTTCACAACAGTACGGTGTTGACTATGAAGAAACTTTCAGCCCGGTTGTAAAATTTACGTCAATCCGTACAATCTCATCATTGGCAGCAATGAACAAAATGCATTTAAGACAATTTGACGTGAAGACTGCATTTTTGTATGGTGAACTCAAGGAAGATGTGTATATGAATCAACCAATCGGTTATGAAGACAACAGTGGACGCGTGTGTAAGTTGGTTAAAAGTTTATACGGACTCAAGCAAGCGTCACGATGTTGGAACCAAAAGTTTGCGTCATTTATTCGCAAATTTGATTTCAAAGCAAGTAATTCGGATTCATGTGTATTTTTTCGTAGAAATAAAAATGAAATGACAATAATCGCCATTTACGTCGATGATGGCTTAATAGCGACAGATAATGTAAGTGAGATTGACTCAATAACTTCTTATTTAAAAGAACATTTTGAAGTGAAAGTTTTTGAAGCAAAGTGTTTTCTCGGTCTCGAAATAGAGCAGCTATGCGACAATTCGATTTGTATACATCAAGAAACTTATGCTAAAAGGTTATTGCATCGTTTTGGTATGACAGAAAGCAAAGTCGTGTCAGCTCCAATGGATTGCAATCAAAATCTTGGTGATTTTGCAAACGATGAACACGATAAAACGTATCCATATCGTGAAGCTGTTGGAAGTTTGATGTATCTCTCAATTGGAACAAGACCGGATATCAGCTATGCCCTTGGTGTCGTCAGTCGATACCTTGAACGACCAAGCACAGCACATGTTAATGCGGTAAAACGTATTATGAAGTATATAAAAGGGACAAGCAGTACAGGTATCCTTTATGAAAGTAACAGTAAATTTGATCTTATAGGGTATAGTGATGCCGACTATGCGGGAGATAGTGAAACAAGACGGTCAACAAGCGGTTATGTTTTTCACATTGGTTCTGGTGTTATTAGCTGGGCATCTATGAGACAACAGTCCGTGTCAACGTCATCGACAGAGTCTGAATACGTGGCTGCGTGTCAGGCGATTAAGGAACTAATATGGTTGAAGGGTCTCGTAGCTGAGCTGTCATTGAATGGGAACTGGAAAGCTAAATTCTATATGGACAATCAAAGTGCAATTCGATTAATCAAGAATCCAGTATTTCACAAAAGGACTAAACATATCGACGTACAGTACCACTTCATTAGAGAGAAATTTGAAGAAGGGCATTTCGAGTTGGATTACATTAGCACAGATGAACAGATTGCAGATATACTGACGAAAGCGTTGAACAGGAATCGTCATAAGTATTTATGTCAGCTATTGAATTTAATTTCTAAAAAAAATGAAATGTTAACGTAGTTTGTTTTGGTCCTCACTCATTTTGTTTTGAACTAATCTGTGTTAATTAATTTTTTTTAATTTTTATTTTCAACAATGAGTGGGAGTGTTGAATTATACATTGTTAAATAAAAAAGAAGAAAACCCAGCATCTGGCAATCCACAATTTGTCACTCTTGTCAAAAAGCTTTTATGCGCTCGCTGGTGTCCTTTTTTTGTGCGTGGTTCGTTCCGTTTGTGGAGGCCTTAACATTATTAATAAAAGTGTAATAAACGTGTGTTTATAAAGGCTTTAGTTTTATTTTCAATAATTAGTTTTGTTTTTACACGCATAGATAAAAATACCCTTTTTATATTTTTTAAATAAACATAAAATTATAATACTAGAAACTTTTCATATGCTCCACCTTGGTTTCTGTGTTTGTGATGAAATACTATAACTTTTTTTTTTAATTTAGCACTCCAATGTTTGATGGTTGTTTGTTCTTTTTAATTGATGTGCAACGATACATACCTTGGTACCAGAGCGGGTGTTGTTTGTTTTGTGTTTTTGATTAACTTTGGGAGGCGGAGCACACCTTTCTGTTAACACTTTTGCTAATTTAACGCATAACAGTTATCCAGTTATTAAAACAATGTTTTGTTAGTCTATAAGCTGGTTTAATGTTTTTTTCTTGTAACAGAAGGTTATGTTAGGGTTGTCGATTTTTTTTATAATAAATTAATGTCCTTTGTATAGATGTGTCGTCAGTTCCAGAATAAATAAAGCACGAGGCGCATATGCATGCCTGTTCCGCATATGGAGATCAACGGAGATCTCAACTAACACCAAATTGCGGCTGTTCAACTCCAACGTTAAGGCAGTTCTTTTGTACGGTTGCGAAACATGGAAAGTCACCCAATTCATCACAGGGCGCCTACAAGTCTTCATCAACAGATGCCTGCGTCGTATCCTAAAAATCCGCTGGCCAGATAGAATTTCAAATGAAGAGCTATGGCGCCGTGCCGGCCAAGAAAGGATAGACGACCAAATCAGGCGAAGGAAATGGAATTGGGTTGGCCACACCTTGCGACGCGATAACGGAAACCTAGCCAAACAGGCCCTTGACTGGAACCCGCAAGGATCCCGTCGAGTTGGAAGACCTAGAACAACGTGGAGGAGGACCCTACTAGCAGAGGCCGCAACAACTGGGAGATCCTGGTCAGAGCTGAGAGCTGTCGCGCAAAACAGAGTCCGCTGGAGGGCAACTGTTTCCGCCCTATGTCCCATGAGGGATTAAAGGGGCACAAAGAAGAAAGAAAGAAAGTATAGATGTGTCTGAATCATTGTTATATATACTCGTGCAGCATGGCCGGCTAAGTAAACTCAGGATGGGCTAGCGGCGGAATAAAGTTCTTTCCCACCCGCCTCCTCTTCTCTCCCTCATAGGTACTCCGCTCCCCTCAAGATGGCAGCACGATCACAAGAAGGTAAGTGGTGATGACGTACATCGCTAGGTGGTACCTCAAGGGTCTCAACACCCACGACCCCCCGGCGTGCCAGCCCTACCTTGGAGGCCCCGGGGTACCGCCTTGAAGTTCAGTACTTGTATAATTTGCATTTCAATTTCTTGTTTTTTTGTTGGTGAACCTGAAGTTGGCTCTTCGGGCACCCAATCTAAGGTTCACGCGACAGCATTAAACCCGAATAATATAATGTACCAGATAATAAATAAGACAAAAATACATACATACTTAAATAGCATATTATAATTTTATTGGATGTACGTACACCATATAGGATAGGTAAACAACAGTATAAAATAACTTTAAATAAGTTCATAAGCATAACAAAAAAAAGTATTTTCATGTAAAAAAAAACGTAAACAACGTTCATGTTTTTTTTCCTCTAAGGGGAACAACAAAAAATGTATAAATCAAAAGCATAAACAAGATAAGAAATCATCACCAGGTCATTACCCAACACGGCACATTGCCCAGCTGCAAGGTCAATGTCAATTAATTGCCACCTGGCATTCCGGACGCGGGAGTATTGCAAGGTGACTCGCGCATTCCAAAGGAGCGTCAAGTTACCTTGATACTCGTGCGCCTGATAGTGCCGGCCAGCAGCTGACAATGTTGCTGATTCCTAATTTAAGGAATTTATATTGGAATGTTTGGAATGTGCTTCATTGATGCATATTTGTCGTTTGCTATTTCCCATCAATAAGAATCTATGTAAGTAGAAATAGTAGGTATATAAATAATTCCGTTTTAATTAATAAAAACGGTCTACAGAGAACCACCGAAGTTTTAATTTAAAATATTCCTAAATTTGCGCTTATCTTGAGATAGCTGCTTTCGACCACACTCAAGAGGAGTTAAAGCCATCCCTTGGCTGCTCCAAATAGTAGTGACAAGCAGAACGTGTTGAAGTTGAAATCAAAGTTTAATGTAATCTGTACTTTAATTTTCTTTATTATTATTCATTTCACCTATAGATGTCACTGACTGTATATCTAACCTAAAAAATATTAATAAATAGGAAGTGTGTTCTTCTTCCATAACGTTTTATAATGTACCAAATCGGTGTGTCTTATTTTTTGTTCTTCCGTAAAAGTAATCCAGTAAAATCGTGGTAATAAAAGTGAATTCAAAATATTTCAACAGAACGTAACATTGAGAAGCTAATAATATGTATCACATTCATAAACATTTATAGAGTTTCTGTCAACACAATTCTCGAAGTCATTTTAATCTACTTTAATGCTATCGATATATTAAAAAAATGTGTTTCTTGACATGTATATATGCAAACGAAACTTTATTTTTTCAGACCAAAGAAGCAACAGTGCAAGGCTAATGTAAGGATTGTTTGGATTAATGTCGATAAAAGGAGTGAGGAATACAAAGAACATAAACTTCGACTGCTGAAGATTACACGGTTTATAAGTGATCATAATCATGAATTTTACGACGAGGTAAAACAAATTTTGCTGTAGTTTTGTGACACTTGATTTTCTCCTGAGTAACGCACAGTATTTTTTATGTACATATGGCGAAAAAAATTTGCAGGATTTACCGATGTTTTTTATATATTCTTTCAGAATTTACCAGATGAAAAATCAGATACATCAAAAGATAAGCCGAAGAAAGGAAAGAAGGCCGAAATGCAAGTAAATGACATTGCAGAGGCAATAGATTTCAGCACGCTGAAAAATCATGCCAACTTTGAGAAAAGACAGAAGTCTGTCTTACCCGTTCTTCAAAAGTGCTCAAAGATACTGTATGAGTCCAATGATGAAGATTTTTCAACCAACCTCGCAGCAACGAATGAGTTTTTCGACGGTTTACTGGAAGGGTTTTATTATTTACTTCCAGTACTAACTGAGGATAAAATATCAAAAAATTCATCAAATAATCCTGTTGATGAAGAAAACAACAATTACATGATCAATTCACATGATTTTGATATGGCTGAATTGGACGAATTATTTAATTTTGATAATAACTCCACAATACCAGATACTATTGTCAAAACAGGAGCAAATCTTGTAACATCTTCGGAACCCACACGGTTGAATCTTGAAAATATTATGGATACAAGCGTATCAATATTTTCAAGATCAAAACCAAAAGCAGACTGGAAAAGAAAGAGTACTTTATCTCTTCCTGAAATAGAGAAGGTAAATATGTCAATATATCATTCTCATATTAATAATAATGAGATTATTCCTAAAAATTTATGCATTTGTTGAACTGGCAGGAACATAACGCAAAAAGTGCAGTAAATGTATTCTGTACATTTAAATCACGAAACAAATCTGAACCAATCATGGAAATCTCAGCGACACTTCTCCAAGAACGAATCACACAAAATTACAACCTGTTACTGAAGCAGTGTCACTACTGGATTTATCAATACCAGAAGAACAGAATGTTGCTTGTCCTCTTGTCACGGTAACTTGATGAAAGTTAAAAAAAATTCAAGCAATTTATTCATTTACTAAGGCAATATTTTTTTACAGGACTTACAAAAAGTATACGAAAAAGTCACGTCAAATTTAAAACAAGATGGCCAACAATGTCAGCAGCAAAGCAAAAACGAGTTCCAGAATGCGAAAAAAGGAATGACTGTAAAAAAGCTCGACAATGTATGTTTTTAAAAATACGCATAAAAAAAAGCAGCCTCTAAACATGTGTTTATAAAACATTTCTTTTACAACAGGAGCAAGCAAAGTCAGATCGAGAAATCTCAGCGTTGCATTCACCAAGAAACTTGATGAATCCCGAAGCACATGACCCCGTGGTCATTGCGGTACCGGACATTATTTCACCAGTTGAACCGGTCCTGGTGGCTTGTGTAAGTAAAAAGAAAAAAAAAAACAAACAAAATTTCACGAAAGACTCATTTTGGCTCATTTTGATGGAAAATAAAAATCCAGAACGTGCAATGTATAAGTAAAACCAAAAAATAACAAACACGGTTTTTTTATTTTACTTTAAAAAATAGAGAGAAACAAGCATCTGTTAAATTTTTTATTTTCTGCACAATTGTTGTTACCAGTTTTTTTTTTGTGGATGTCTCTATTGCTTTATGATTAAGAACAAACTTTCACAGGTGGACAACGCTGGTCAGGTAGCCTGCAGTTTAGAGAATGTACAAATGCCCAGTGATGGATTTACGCTTAGGCCCGTGTGGCCCAGGCCTAGGGCGGCATAATTTGAAGGGCGGCAAAATTTTTAAAATGCTAAAATTTTAGGACGAAAAAAAGAAAAGATAATCCAGCAGAATACAATTGGAGTACTCTCTTTTCCGGACATGGGAAAAAGAACAATAAAAAAATAAATGGTTAAAAAAAATTTAAAAAAAAAATTCTTTTCATTAATTAAAAAATGTACTGAAAAGTAAAAAATAAAAAATATTTTAAAGAAAGCGTGAAATTTCAATTTTAATGAAAAAGTTAATTAAAAGAATGGCGCATTTTTCATCAATAATTGAAAATATAACTGTAAATCGCGTGAGATTTACAATAACCCTCAATTTTTTGCTTTGTTAATTTCAAATTCTAACAAAATTTTTTGATGAAAAATGCGCCATTCTTTTAATTAACTTTTTCATTAAAATTGAAATTTCACGCTTTCTTTAAAATATTTTTTATTTTTTACTTTTCAGTACATTTTTTAATTAATGAAAAGAATTTTTTTTTAAAAATTTTTTTAACCATTTACTTTATTTTCTACTTTTAGTTTATTATATGTATTCCGCCATTTTATGATGGCAATTCTATTAGATTTAAAATTACGTCACACAGTTTACTGTATTCATTTGATACCCATGTCGTGGGCTCGGTGGAACATAATTGCAAAAACGGCCGCCATCTCGGAACCGTCTTCTTGATTTTTTTTACAAAAAGGTCAGATTGCATTTAGTACTTATACATGATGAGTTGAACTCAAGTTGAACCCAAGTCTAACTACATGTAAACGGGAGTCGAGTTGGGTTAAGGTTGACTGAACTCGACTCAGCTCTGCTACCTGGGTTTAGTTGAAATTATGCATATGGACATGAGTTCAGTATTTGAGTAGTTGAATTTAGTTGACAGCAGCATCTCTGTGTTTGTTTGTGATTTTTTGTAACGTGTATTGCTTCTTTATTATCAACTCACCCTTAACTCAACTATTCATCTCATCATTCATACACATTAACCACCCGAACTACGAGTGTGTGCAAAATTGGAAGTTGATCGGTTATATTTTCTACTTTTTAGTCTATTATAAGCTTTCCGCAATTTAGTGTTGGCCGCCATTTTGAATTTGGAATGACGCCACATAGCTTATTGTGTTCTACCTGTCATTTGATACCCATGTCAGAGGGCCGCGGAGCACAGTTTCAAAAATCGGGCGCCATTTTGGAACCGCCATCTTGATATTTTTACAAAATGGCCAGATTGCATTGTCATCCAAACTAAACGTGTATGCAAAATTTCAGCTCTATACGAAACCGGGAAGTGGGTCAAATTTAACTTCCAAGATTTGACGACAAACAGTGTAAGTGTTGGCCGCCATTTTGAATTTCGAATGACGCCACATAGCTTATTGTGTTCTACCTGTCATATCCTTTCATTTGATACCCATGTCAGAGGGCCGCGGAGCACAATTTAAAAAATTGGGCGCCATTTTGGAACCGCCATCTTGATATTTTTACAAAATGGCCAGATTGCATTGTCATCCAAACTAAACGTGTATGCAAAATTTCAGCTCTATCCGAAACCGGGAAGTGGGTCAAATTTAACTTCCAAGATTTGACTACAAACAGTGGCACAATTTCAAAAATCGGGCGCCATTTTGGAACCGCCATCTTGATATTTTTACAAAATGGCCAGATTGCATTGTCATCCAAACTAAACGTGTATGCAAAATTTCAGCTCTATCCGAAACCGGGAAGTGGGTCAAATTTAACTTCCAAGATTTGACGACAAACAGTGTAAGTTAAATAAAAGAATTTAAAAATACGTATTTTGTCTACACTATTTTTTCAAATTCCGCATAATTTCGCCGCCAGAGGGCATTCAGCTCTATCCGAAACCGGGAAGTGGGTCAAATTTAACTTCCAAGATTTGACGACAAACAGTGTAAGTGTTGGCCGCCATTTTGAATTTGGAATGACGCCACATAGCTTATTGTGTTCTACCTGTCATATCCTTTCATTTGATACCCATATCAGAGGGCCGCGGAGCACAATTTCAAAAATCGGGCGCCATTTTGGAACCGCCATCTTGATATTTTTACAAAATGGCCAGATTGCATTGTCATCCAAACTAAACGTGTATGCAAAATTTCAGCTCTATCCGAAACCGGGAAGTGGGTCAAATTTAACTTCCAAGATTTGACGACAAACAGTGTAAGTGTTGGCCGCCATTTTGAATTTGGAATGACGCCACATAGCTTATTGTGTTCTACCTGTCATATCCTTTCATTTGATACCCATGTCAGAGGGCCGCGGAGCACAGTTTCAAAAATCGGGCGCCATTTTGGAACCGCCATCTTGATATTTTTACAAAATGGCCAGATTGCATTGTCATCCAAACTAAACGTGTATGCAAAATTTCAGCTCTATACGAAACCGGGAAGTGGGTCAAATTTAACTTCCAAGATTTGACGACAAACAGTGTAAGTGTTGGCCGCCATTTTGAATTTCGAATGACGCCACATAGCTTATTGTGTTCTACCTGTCATATCCTTTCATTTGATACCCATGTCAGAGGGCCGCGGAGCACAATTTAAAAAATTGGGCGCCATTTTGGAACCGCCATCTTGATATTTTTACAAAATGGCCAGATTGCATTGTCATCCAAACTAAACGTGTATGCAAAATTTCAGCTCTATCCGAAACCGGGAAGTGGGTCAAATTTAACTTCCAAGATTTGACTACAAACAGTGGCACAATTTCAAAAATCGGGCGCCATTTTGGAACCGCCATCTTGATATTTTTACAAAATGGCCAGATTGCATTGTCATCCAAACTAAACGTGTATGCAAAATTTCAGCTCTATCCGAAACCGGGAAGTGGGTCAAATTTAACTTCCAAGATTTGACGACAAACAGTGTAAGTTAAATAAAAGAATTTAAAAATACGTATTTTGTCTACACTATTTTTTCAAATTCCGCATAATTTCGCCGCCAGAGGGCATTTTGCACCTTTTGTCAGGCCTTTGAAAAAATGCAACTACTGCTTTGATCACATTTAATTTTTCATACAAATTCATAATTTTAGCTTAAAATCTAAATAAGACGCAAAACGGCCGCTAGAGGCGAAACTATGCGGAATCTGAAAAAATAGTGTAGACAAAATTTGTGGGAAATTTTTTGCTCTACAACTTTGCTCTCTTTATGTTTTAAATATAAAAGAGCTAAACAAAATCAGTTTTTTTAAAACCAAAAATCAGAGCAACCCCAGACGCGTTTGACTTTGTTTTGTTTAATGTATAGAACAAAGCATAGCGCTCTAGAAGTCACAGCAATCACTTTAGTTTTACGAATGCTCTTTATGTGTACAAGTCTCGAATTATTTTATTCGGTTTCTTAAGGGGGTCTTCTAGTTACGCGCCCGGAATTACAGCCTGTTTTTGGTAATTAATAGTGAGAAAGATAATTGAATAATTTTTTTTAAAATTATTTTTATACGTGTTTAAACTTAAGAAATGAAAAATGCTTTATGTGTGTGTTGAACCTTGCGCCCTTGAGAAGTGGTCAATATAAAATAAAATTATTTTCAGTTGTCTGTTGGCTATAAATCTCCGAGTAAGATTTTTTTATTTAACAAATTTTTCAAGGTATACGGTTTTTTCTAAAAGGTTGGATTTTTTACCACCATTTTTGACCTGTTGGAAAGTCTAAAAATGGAACAAAAGAAAATTTCAATATCGTACTCGGAGATTTATACAGAAGGGTTTTATGAAGAAGTGAAAAAAATGGCCAAATCCGATAAAAATTACTGGTAGAAGTCTTGCCACAAAGTTTGAAAAAGGCAATTTCCGAGAAAATGCGTTTGAAGATAAAGGATGGGGTAAAACATAATGGAGGCGGCTATGTTTCGGGCTTCGAATGGCGTATTTCTCATATCCTCTATATTCGGAAAAGGCAAAAAAAATCGATTTTTTCAAACCGCATAACTAGAAGACTCCTTAGCATTAAAAAAATATTATAATTATTTGTTAACTTTAAATTATACATTGATTTTTTTTATAATTTGTGGTAGTGTTGATTTTATTTTTTAATTGAATATGAGTGGCCATCGAAAAAAATTTAGCGGTGCAGAATATCGTAAAAGAAAAGTAGAAGAATCTACGAAAATAGATAGTTTATTTAAAAAAATTCCAAAAATATCTAGTTTTATGACAAGTTCAACTAAGTCTTCTAACAATGACCCACAGACATCTGGTTCATCGGTTGTAAGTATCTTCTTATGATTGCTAATAACTTTTTTTATATATAACATTAGTCATAATAAACATTAAATAAATGCCAATTATTGGAATTGGTTTTTTTCCCAGCTGGAATCAGAAGAGACTTCAGAACAAGATAGCGAAGAAGTACAGTCACACCCCTCTCTATCACAAGATACGAACGAGGTACCGTCAAATTTACCTTCATCACAATATACTCAAGAAATCCAGTCAATAACTGATATTTTAAAATTTAGTACTGATCCCTTTTTATGGAATTTGAATGAAGAAACACGGGATTTCATAACTATAAACGGAATACCAAAAAATGATAATCTAGACTTTAAAAATTCTAGAAATGTTTATAGTGATAAAACTAGGAATTGCTCAAAAAGTTTATTTCAACGTACTTTAAGAAATGGAGAGATTCAACGCCATGAGTGGTTGATTTACTCAGAAACTAAAGGAGCTGTATTTTGTGTTACATGCTTATTATTTGGTAGAAGTGGTGAAATGAATGCATTTACTGGCGAAGGATTTCGTGACTGGAAAAACTCAAAAGCACGCATCGAAGCTCATGAAAATTCTGACTTTCATAAAACTAACGTTAGTCATTTTAAAGCTCCATCAATAGTTCACGGGCGTGTTGATCATCCTCTAATAAAACAACTCGATGAGAAAATAATTTATTGGAAAAAAATTGTATACAGAGTAATTGCAATTATTAAATCACTAGCAATAAGAGGCCTACAATTTCGAGGAAATGCAGAACGAATAGGAGATCCTCATAATGGGAATTTTTTAGGAACAGTAGAGCTTCTTGCTGAATTTGATCCATTTTTATCTGAACATTTAAAATTGTATGCGCACCCTGGTAGTGGAAATACGTCGTATTTGTCAAAAACAATCTATGAAGAAATTATATTGTTGATTCAGAATAAAGTACTACAACAAATTTCTAGTGAAGTGCAATCTGCTAAGTATTTTGGTATAATTGTAGATTCTACGCCTGATATAGGACATGTCGATCAGCTTACTATAATTATAAGATACGTACGTGATAACGGTGAAATTGTTGAAAGGTTTCTAGAATTTCTACCAAATATCGGCCATAAAGCTAAAGATATTGAGGATGCTTTGTAAAAGTCTCTAGAAAATAATGATTTGGATATAATGAACTGTCGCGGTCAATCGTATGATAATGCGAGCAATATGTCAGGTATATATTCAGGCCTTCCGACACGAATCAAAACAATTAATCCTTTAGCAGATTATGTTCTTTGTGCCGCCCATTCTTTAAATTTGGTAGGATCATGTGCAGTTGAATCGGTAACAGAAGCAGGTAACTTCTTTTCTACTTTACAAGAACTATACAATTTCTTTACAATATCTGCACATCGTTGGGAGATCTTGGTGCAGCGTACAAATTTAAGAATTAAGAGTCTCTCAAACTCGTTGGTCAGCTCGACATGATGCATGTTACGCATTAGAAAAAGAGTGGTCTGCAATAATAATTGATGCACTGGAATATATTGCCGAAAGCAGAGATGAGAAACCGACTACGCGATGTGAAGCTACGGGATTACAGCGGAAATTACAACATTTAGAAACAGCAATCCTAGTCATTGTTTGGAATGTAATTTTAGATCGTTTTCATGCTGCTAGTAAAAAGCTTCAAGAATCTCCAGCTGATATATCATCCGTTGTGCAGATCTATAGTTCTCTAGCTTTATTTCTTCAAGACATAAGAGACAGACAATTTTCTGAATATGAAGAAAAAGCCAAAGCACTATCTGGAGTTCATGATTATTATCGTTAGGATACTCGTCGCAAAAAAAACCAGAAAAATTCAGCCAGATGACTCACGGGTAAATAAAAAAACACCTTTTTCTGGACAAGAAAATTTTCGCACAAATGTTCATTACCCTATTCTAGACACTCTGAGTGTACAATTTAGTCCAATCAATCTACGGAAATTCTCCAGACAATTGAAGGCAGGAAAAAAATATGGGCGTGTAGAGCACTTAATTTGAAGAAAGACAGCATGTTTTTTTTACGGAACTGCATTGGCGAACTTAACCTAAAAAATTCGCAAAAGTCAAAAAACCGGTTTTTCGCCAATAAAACAAAAAGTTGAGCTCGGATCCGAAAAATTAAATGAGAAAGTTATAGGTATTAAAATTATTTTTCAATTGATGTGGTACAAAATATTGGTTAGTGTCTTATACATGGAGAAAAATGCTAAAAACCGTTAAAAATCGCTTCTTTTTCATTTATTTTTTTCTTTTTATTGATGCGACCTAGAAACTTTTTACTTTGTAAAAATGTTGCCTTTGGCAATCTGAAAACTCATTATTTTTTTTGGCTCGAAATTTTGCAAAATATGTGTGAAATTTCGATTTATGTAAAAAAAGCGTTTTCGTAAAATCCTTCGTCTACAGCTCCTCGACCTCGTAGGACATTTTTTCGAAGCTCTTTTTCTTCGTTAAGAGTTGGACTATCATGCACTATAAGTTAAAATTGGAGTTTTTTCAATTTTATATACAAAAAACTCCACCGCAAAAAAGACAAGTTTTTTATTTCATTATTTTTCGACTCTAAACTACTATTTAATAAAAGTTTATATTCTTTTTAGAGAATAAATAGGTAATTTGGTCATACCTTATATAAATATATATTGAATCTAATATCTCACACTTTTATAGGAATAATTTGTTTTTGGTTGATCTACATGAAAAGTAGTTGAAGAGTTGCATGTTGTATTTTGAAGAGTTGGGTTTATCTAAATGGTTTAACGTTGGTGGTTTTTAGAGAATAAACAGGTAATTTGGTCATACATTATATAAATGATAATAAAAGTTGGTTTTTTGGCATGGCTTTTTCCAACTATAAAAAATTGTTTCATTTTTCAATTTACTTTTATGGTTCTCGAAAAATTTTGTTATTGCAGACTTCTAGAATTAAATTAAAAAAAGCTATAGAAAATGGCCCTCGAATTTCGAGGCCTGGATGCGGCTATTTGCATTAATTTTAAATATTTTAACGTTCATTGTTTTATTATAATACATAGGCAATTTTGGTCATAGTTCAAATAAATGTATTTTGAATCTAATGACTCCAACTTTTATAGGAATAGTTGGTTTTTCATTATTGGTTGATAAAAGTATATTTAAATGTTAGCTGCAGCAAGGCGCACCGGGTCCCAGCTAGTTTATATAATAAAAATTGATTCGAACAACCAGAAATTACTACAGCGCGAAAAGTTAGAAGTGGCCGCTCACCAAGTAAACATTCTACGTAAAAGATGAAATTGCACATGATCCGTGCTGTTGAGACGTCAATAACAACTTGTATGTATGTAGTACAGTAAATATTGAACAGCAATATGTCTCAAATTCACAGGTATTTGACAAAGGAAAAAGGCTCCGTTATTTAAAAAAATGTCTTCGCTGTTGACGGTCGTACGGTTAATTTATTTTATTTTTAAATTAGTAAAAAGAATATAAACTTTTATTAAATAGTAGTTAAGAGTCGAAAAATAATGAAATAAAAAACTTGCAGTACAAAAACTTGTCTTTTTTGTGGTGGAATTTTTTGTAAATAAAATTGAAAAACTCCAATTTTAACTTATAGTGCATGATAGTCCAACTCTTAACGAAGAAAAAGAGCTTCGAAAAAATGTCCTACGAGGTCGAGGAGCTGTAGACGAAGGATTTTACGAAAACGCTTTTTTTACATAAATCGAAATTTCACCCATATTTTGCAAAATTTCGAGCCAAAAAAAATAATGAGTTTTCAGATTGCCAAAGGCAACATTTTCACTAAGTAAAAAGTTTCTAGGTCGCATCAATAAAAAGAAAAAAATAAATGAAAAAGAAGCGATTTTTAACGGTTTTTAGCATTTTTCTCCATGTATAAGACACTAACCAATATTTTGTACCACATCAATTGAAAGATAATTTTAATACCTATAACTTTATAATTTAACTTTTTCGGATCCGAGCTAAACTTTTTGTTTTATTGGCGAAAAACCGGTTTTTTGACTTTTGCGAATTTTTTAGGTTAAGTTCGCCAATGCAGTTCCGTAAAAAAACATGCTGTCTTTCTTCAAATTAAGTGTTCTACACGCCCATATTTTTTTTCCTGCCTTCAATTGTCTGGAGAATTTCAGTAGATTGATTGGACTAAATTGTACACTCAGAGTACAATGTTTTTGCACGGACCAAAGCCAGGAAAAAGAAATTTTCAAATTGATTAACATTAAAAAAAATGTTTATTACTTATCTTTCTAAGACATTTTGTTTATCTTTCATGTTTATTAGTTATTTTTAAAAATTATATTTCAATAAAATAAAGTTATTTTAAATTAAAAATATTGGATCAAAATTACTGAAAGCCATTTTATCAAAAAGGGCGGCACATCAAACGGGGCCTAGGGCGGCAGCAAGCCTAAATCCGTCACTGCAAATGCCGGTACCTGGAAGAGGGCGAGGGAGGCCGAAGGGTAGTTAGAAGAAGAAGAATGTCATTGGTGCACCAAGTTGGCCGAGCAAAACAAAGGATCTACGTGTGTCATCGAAAAAAACAGAGGACATGACGCCCAGGTTGGTTGCGGAAAACCCCACAACAAAGCAGTGTAATCCCACTCCATTCTCGAAGAAACCCATTGACGAGCAAAGCAGAGATCGAGTTCAACAAGTGTTTACGCAGAAAAGGAAAATCCAGAATAGTGATATCTCTAACTTGATTCCTGGAAATTTGTGTGACGGCTTTTCTAGCAATGACATTGATATCACGTTTTTGAAACCCTTCTTTGCCAAAGATGCTTTCATTTCATTCAAACGTTTGGTCAAAGAAAAACATGACAAAGGTCCGTGGACGTGTAGGTCCTGTCAAAAGAAAATTTCCAAAAATGCCAGTTCGGTGATGGGTGACCAATGTCAACTGTGGTTTCATACAAAATGTGTTGGGGTTGTGCTGAACGATGAGTTTGAGAACAGCGACTGGTATTGTACGACATATTTATTGTAATTAGTTTAGTTACACTAAAGAAAAAACAGGTATAATTTCTTTCTTCGAGGTCAAACACCTTTCGGTATTATTATAATCACAACTATTATGCAACAATAGTAATTAATTATTGTACAATAATTATAATTATAATAACATTGTACAATGTTAGACATCGAAGGGAGAAATTAAACGTTGCGATCAGCCAGATTCATACGGAATCCAACAATCTTTTGTATTAATGCAACAATGTTTATTGGAATTTTTATTTTTCACGTGCTTTTATAATAATAAAAAACATTATTGCAGAAACACATTAAACGCAAAAGATTGTTAAAAATTGTCATCTCGTATTCCGTATAAATCTGGCTGATCAAAAAGTTTCACTTGTCTCTGTGATGTCCAACATTGTGCAATATTATTCTAATTATAATTGTTGTACTAGAATAAATAATCACAAAATTTTTGCAAATTCATTGGCCTTTTATCTTTTTTTTTCACTGTAAATATTTTCTCAGCTTTCATTTGAACTGTCAAGTTTGACAGGTCAGGTTAGGTCACTCTTATTTAGGGTTGCCAGAATATCTCTTTTAAAGTGAACATGTTCTCTTTTTTATTGTGATCTTTCTTTTTCTTTCTTTTTTCAAAATTGTTCACTTTTGTTCTCTTTTTTTTTTGAAGAGTTATGTTATGTTCACTTTTGTTCTCTTTTTTCATGCAAAGCTTTTCACTTTAGTTCTCTTTTTTCGGTTTCTCTTTTTGAAAATTAGAATTTTTAGATGTCATTTAATATTGGACTCGCAGACGATGTTAGACGTTAGTTTAGATTTAAAGGTTAGATCTACATATCAAGTGAAGTGAAGTGTGTGCATGCAATGCAGAAACGTGTAACAGATAATTTCATACGTATATATAACATTATTTACTGTAAAAAACTCATGGCTAGTAAAAGAAAATGCATATTTACCGATGATTTAAAATCACAGTATACATGTTTCCAAAATGCTGGTAATTCAAAGCATGATGCTGTTTGTACAATATGCAACACGAAAGTTTCCGTTGCTAACAAGGGACGATATGATTTGCAACAACATATAGAAACGAAAAAACATAGAACGCTTGTTCAGACTGGGAAAACATCCTGCAAAATAGATTCTTCTGTTATTCCTAAAAACTCGAAGCAAGAGTTACAGCAACCGAAGCCACATTATCCTATCATATATTAAAGCATCATATGAGTTTTAACTCATCAAATTGCACGACGAGTATATTAAAGCAGCTATTTGGCGACTCCGACTTGTCATTGGCCAGAACAAAGACAACATTAATTTCAACGCAGGTTATTGCACCTTATTGTATTGATAAAGTTATTGAACTAGTTGTACCATTTTTGTCTGTGTCGACAGATGCAAGCAATCATGGAGCAGAAAATATTTTTCCAGTTTTAATTCAATTTTTTACTATTAACGAAGGTATTTCTTCAAAAATGATTGATTTACGAACATTACCCAATGAAAGAGCGCAAACTATATGCTCATTATTAGTTGAAACCAGTGGCGTAGCTGAGGGTCCGCAGACCCCGCGGTGCGGGGGGGCCCCACGCATCGGGGGGCCCCCGCCAGTGCTCACTACTGTAATAATTTAAAAAAATCTACTATCCCAATAATCCAATATCAACCGCTTTCCCCCAATAACCCCTTAACTTTACTTGCAGTGAATCAACGCATTATGACTTACAATATAAAAAAAATTGAATTTTTCCTTTTTAAAATAATGTAAGCAACGTTTATAATTGTACTAGTCTTTCTCTCTTTGTAAAGGATTCTGATATATTCAACGCAATCGCATATATTTGCGTAGAAATAGATGTAGATATACATTAAGTGTTTAAATTTTCGCATCTAAATTTTGCCAATGGTGCGCTGGTGTCGTGGCTCATAAATCAGTTGCTATATCTCTTTCACGCGTTACGCCTGCTCCACGTAACCGTACCCTTACTCTTGTAAGCTAGGCCTAACTTGCATGTTTTGATTTATCGATTGTGCAATCTTGTCATGTAGTTGAGATCTATTAAGTGTTTTTTCGCAAAATAAAGTTGTTTTAAGTATATCCTTGCGCTATAATTTGTAACACTAGAAAAAATGAAACGTACTTATCAAAGTGGAGCTGAAAAGCGCAGATTAAAGAAAGTAAAAGAAGTTGATACAAAAAAATCTTCTCAAAAACTGATGTCATGGATTAACAGACCTGATAAAGGTCCAGGTTGGTTTAGTTTAAAGAAAAAATATACTTTGTGTGAACATGTTTCGACATTCTCCAAAACTTATTATTTATGTAATTACGTGCGATTAGGTTAGGCTATGTACTACAGGGGTGCAAATACTGGAACGTTATTTTTCGAAAAAAATTTTGTATTTCACATGTATTCGAAAAAAACTCATGGATACCTCTACTGCGCATCACTGTCATTATTTACTCGTCATTCTCAAACTCTTTGCTCTTTTAATCAGAAATTAGTATAAACTGACACAAAGGCAGAAAATTGAAGATCCCGGCCTGCGTCATATAACGCCCGAGGCGAAGCCGGTGTCTTTAATTTATTGGCCATATGTCACATACGATTTTTCTTCATAGCACGGCCGGAAGTACGTTTATTAAACAATGTTAATTAAGAAAAACATAGTTGCTGGCTGCTTGTCCCCTTGACTATGCATATATCTATTGCTTTTTTTCCGACCTGCGTCAGCGCGCCCTCACGGATTCCTCACGTAGCGTGAAGCGTGGTACAAAACTTAAACTTCTGCTACTGTTATTTCGATAGAGCAGCAGGGGCCTGATCCCGACTCTTCGATATCTCGCCCATTGCTGCAAGGTGGTCGATTAATCCATCACATGACCTGTGTATGGATCTTAATTTCTTTACGTTTGGTTATATATATATATATATATATATATATATATATATATATATATATATATATATATATATATGTGCCCATAATTATGAAAGTGGTCTAAGTCATATATTTCTTGTTTGAAGATATTTAATGAATTGCATTTGACACACTGAATGAATTCCATATAATGTTGAAATTACAACCACTATCTAATGGTTCATTTTTGACAATTTCGTAAAAATTACATTGAATACATTTAGTTTAAACTAATGTGGTATGAAATAACTGATAAACTCATTTTTTTTAAATTTTGACTTAGACCACTTTCATAATTATGGGCACATATATAAAGTTTAATCGACCACCTCGCAGCAGTTTGCGAGATATCGAAGAGTCGGGATCAGACCCCAGGGGCCTGATCACGACACTTCGATATCGTGATTGCGTTCGAGTTTGACCGTCACAAATTTGCTAAAACGTGACAAAAATGTAACAAAGGTCCCCCTGGCCACCCCTGCCCTATCCCCGCGGTTGTGGGATGACGGTCAATCTCAAACCGTATCGCGTCTCTGGAAGGACGTGATTAGACCCCAGGTCAGTTGAGTGAGCTGCACGTGGTCGTGGTGGATGGCCGCCCGACTTTCGCAAGACCGAGGCAAAGCCGAGGTTTTGTTGATCAGGGCGGGCATTAACAACACTTGCAGAAAGTAATAAATAATAATGGTATACTTTCTATTAATACATTTGCTATACACATATGCTAATATAGTTTACGCACGTACAGTTCACTTATCAACACGAACAAACTTTAAAACTCTATTTCAGTATTTGATTTAAAAATAAAAAAGATAAGGTTGATTTCGTTTTTTTTCCTTGTAAAAATAAAAACGGTGTTATGTTTTATAACAGTATAAAACAACTAAAAGATCCAGTTATTTAATTTTAGTCAAGTACTCAAATATTTATTTCTAATTTATTTCAGAAGCTGAGGTATCAGAAACCATTGGCAACGATGTCCATATACCTATTACGGAATTTCACGATAGTGCAAGCTCTGAGATAGATAAAGATAAAGCTGAGCTCGATACAAAATTAATTGACGAACAGACTAACAACATCGTTGACTCAGTTTCTGTTGATCTATCGCGGAGCGACTAGCCTTTTCCTTCGGATCGGGGATACTTTATTAATATTCCAATTGTAAGTGACGCACTAAAAAGACAAATCATGAACTATGGTCCTTGTAAACCGCATGGACCGTTTCCTAAAGACTCACATAATAGAAGTTTTTCTATAGAATACTATACTATAAAAACAAACGATGCAAGTCTTACATTATCAAGGAAATGGTTATGCTATTCAAACCTACTCGATAAAGTTTATTGTGAGCCATGTTGGCTGTTCGGAGACCGAATGAGCCCTTCTTTTCGTTCTAAATGGACAGAAGGAATAAACGACTGGCAAGGACTTTCCAAAAAAATAAAGCATCACGAAAAGGCTCAGTATCATTTAGAAGCTGCATACCATTATGATTTGTGGAAAAATAACAAAACCATTGACAGCTTATTAAACTCAGAATTAAAAGAAAAAATCATTTTTTGGAAAGAAGTTTTGAAGCGAATCGTTGATGTTATTTTGATGTTGGCCAGTTGTAATTTAGCTTTTCGTGGACACCGTGAACAGAAAGAAAAAGAAGTTGACGTACACAACAGAGGTAACTTCTTATCTGTAGTTGATCTCTTGGCAAAATATGATGGCATCTTATATAGCCTAATGAACTCAGAGCATAAGAGAATAAATTACTTAAGTCCCGAGATACAAAATGAACTAATTCTGTTACTATCTCTTCAAGTTAAAAGAGGCATCATTCAGGATATACAAAATAGTACGTTTTATTCCTTAATCTTAGATACAACACAAGATATATCAAAACAAGACCAACTAAGTGTTGTTATTCGATATGTTACTACAATTTACGATAACGATGGTAATCTTTGTGAGTTAATTGTCCAAGAAAGTTTTTTGGGATTTTTTCATGTTATTGACCAAAGTGCCAATGGGCTAGAAACTGAGATTTTGAAAATTTTAAAAGATAATAATATTTTTATTGAAAATTGTCGTGGTCAGGGATATGATGGGGCAAACGTAATGAGTGGAATGTATTCTGGTTTACAAAAACGAATCAAAAATATACAGCAAAAAGCATCTTATGTACACTGCCTAGCTCATAACTTAAATTTAGTTTTGGAAGACTCTGTTAAATCTTTAGCACAGATGAAAACTTTTTATGAAATTCTCCAGAAAGTATATGTGTTTTTTAGTGTCAGTATAAAGCGTTGGGAAACTTTACTTGAAGTAACGGCTGCAGATGCTCTAAAACATCCTGTATTAAAAAAATTGTGTACAACTCGGTGGTCAGCCAGACACGATGCTATTTATGCTTGTCGTACAGGCTTTAAACAAGTTATGAAAGCCTTATTAAAAATAAATCTATTATGCAATGATAGGGAAACGAGAGATGATGCACAAATTCTATATAATAATATGAACAAATTTGAATTCGTAATTTTTCTCGTCTTGGAGTGCAAAGTACTGGAAATTACAAATTTTGTATCAAAACAGTTACAATCAAAACAAACCGACTTGTTATATGCCACAGAGCTATTGCAAACATCACTTGAAAATGTTAAAAGCTTGCGAAATAATTTTGAAAGCATAGTTAAAGAATCGTCTATTTTAGCTGAGAGTTGGGGAATAGATGTTAATTTTCAAGAAAAAAGGCGAAAACGAACGAAAACTTTTTTCGACGAGTCAGCTCATCAAACAATTCTAGATGCAAAGCAGTCTTTTAAAGTTCATATTTTTAACGCCCACCTGGATATTATCATTGGACAATTAAGCACTCGATTCGAAGGAGTAAGAGAAGTAAGCCAACAATTTCGCTGCCTTTTTCCAGTAAATTTGCAAAGAATGGAGGATGAAGAATTATCGAAAGCATCAGAAGATTTAATAAGTTTTTATTCCGAAGAACTGTCTATTGATTTTACTCATCAGCTTTTGTCACTTAGAAATTTAATAAAGAAACATCTGTCAAATAATATGTCAATCGGCGATCTTTGTAAATATTTGATCAAAAATCATTCGTCGTTTGTAAGTAACATCCCCGATGTAATAATAGCGATAAAGTTATACTTGACATTACCTGTTACTGTAGCATCAGCAGAGCGGTCTTTCTCGAAGCTAAAAATAATAAAAAACTATTTGAGAAGCACGATGTCACAAGCAAGATTAACAGGTTTGGCTATGTTGTCAATAGAATGCGAGAGAGCTAAAAAATTAAATATCGATACGATAATAGAAGACTTCGCGAATAAAAATGCCAAGCGCTCAGAAAGATTTCGTTCATAAACTGGAACATTACATGTAATTTGTTTATAATATAACCTAATGAAATAATTTTCATTTTAATTTTTTAACCTGAATTAAAATCCATTTATTAGCCTTATGAATAAATTCTACAATTTTCTGTTTAACTATATAACAGAGCTGAAGTTTATTTTTCCTTAGCTATTGGAATTGAGGAGTTTAAAAATTTTACATTATTGATTTTTATTAAGATATTAAAATTTCAGATTGATGGGTTATTGGGTTATTTAAGGGGGGCCCCTGTTAACATTTTTGCGGGGGGGGCACGCTGACCACAGCTACGCCACTGGTTGAAACATTAGATAATTTTAACTTGTTTGACAAATGTATTGCTTATTCCGCCGACAATTGCAATACAAATTTTGGAGGGGTCAAAAGGGTTGGCACAGAAAATGTTTATAAATTACTTAAGGAAAAGTCCAATAAAAATCTAATAGGTATTGGTTGTCCAATCCACATTATACATAACGCTGCAAAGCACGGCTTGGATGCATTGGCCTATGATGTGCAATCAATTGTTATGAAAATATATAACCACTTCTCCATTTATACCGTGCAAATAGAAAGTCAAAAGGATTTTTGTGATTTTGTCGAGATTGATTACAGGAACTTATTGTACCACTCGCTGACTCGTTGGTTATCATTGTTTCTTTGCCTTGACAGGATTTTACTAATATATCCGGCTTTAAAATCCTATTTCTTATCAACTGATAGCTGTCCCAGACTTTTGCAAGATTCTGCAATTTAGGTGAAGCTTGTTTGTGGTTCGCACATTCAGTTATGTATTGTTTTCAAGAAAAAACCAAAGCTCTAGAAATTGAAACAAATTCAATTCTGGAAACTATACATATTTTGGAATCGCTAATTATAATTTTTGAACAACGGATTGAACATTTGCCTCTTAAAGTTAGCGGTATTATTCAAAATTTAATTAAAAAGGGTTATGAACAAGATTGTATTCATTTTAAGAATAATATTTTTTGTTGCAATCAAAAATCAGTGAAATATATGAAATCATGGACACAACAATTTAAAGAATTAAATGTTTTCAAGTGGATGTCGTTGTCGAAGATTCCTGAATGGAAAGATGTACAGAATTCAATCACTTATGTGAACGTAAATATCAACTCAAAACTTAATCAATAATATTGATGACATAAAATGTTTTGATCAATTTTGTAATTTAAAACAATTTTGCGAAAGAAATTTTAAAAATCCAGAATTTAAAATGATAAACACAAATTTGAAGTGGCAAGAGTATTTTAAAAATTCAGATAATACGGATTTCCATTCAGAATTGTTAAAATTATGCCAATATTTTTTTGCAATTCCGGCTCATAATGCCAATGTTGAAAGAATTTTTTCAATGATAGGGGCACAATGGGCGAAAGAACGGAATAGGTTAAATGCATCCACAGTTGTCAGCGCTACTACTACGACTACTACTGCGACTATAATTAATCTACGACGGAGAGGAGAAGAAGAAGAGAAGGGGGATTTATTAAGAAAAACGAGTGTGGACGGAGATCAACAAAATATCGTGAGGAATTAGTTTGTCATCATCAAGACGAAGGACAATCACATTTATATTAATTGACATTAAATAAAGCATAAGTATCTTGTACATCAGTTTTTTTATAATATTTATCTTTCCAGAGGTCAATCAGGCCTCACAACAGTCAAATCAATTGTAACTGTGACTTATAATTACAAGAAAATTTCTTGTAATAATTTTTATGATAAGATCAAAAATAATAAAGATTTTCTAACAAAAATTTCAAACTCAAAGAAATATGAAACATTTAATGATTAATTAATATATGAAAAGGGGTAGGTAGGTAGGTACTGCAGCCAAAGAAGCAATTTTTTTTTTAGAAATAATGTATGAAAATAATTTGTTTCAGCAATTGTGCAATTTTTTTTTAAAAATAAAAGTGAATTTCAAGTAATTCTATAATGTTCTCTTTTTGTTCTCTATTTTGTATTAAATTGTTCTCTTCATACGTCCGGGATTTCTGGCAACCCTACCTTATTCTTCTTCCTTCTTTAGTGGCTTCAAATTGGGTTACTCTTATTATAAGTATCTTTTTTACGCGATTATTGATTAAGGGCAGGTTCTCCTACTTTGCGATCAAAAAATCGATTTTTTTTACCTTTTTCAAATCTATAACATGTCTAAATTATGTTGCCAAAAGATTACTTAATTTTTTTTGAAGATACAGCGTTTTGAAGAGAAGTGTGCATACGAGGGATATCGCACAAATGATCGACAACGCGCGCATCGAGCAGGGAGAATAAGGTTTGAAAGAGGTGGTAAAGGAGCAAAGAATGGAAAAACGACGACTACTCATTCAACAAAATGCACTTTTTGAAGCAGAGGAAGGAATTTTGTACGGGCCTGGCATAGATGATTAAGGGTGAGTTGAAAACGATCGACAGAAGTAAGCGTTTCAGAGTGAAAATGTGAACCGAAACTTCAAACGCGATTTCCCACGATCGTCGGATTTTAGTGCGCGATACACTCTAGCTCAACATACACTTGTCCGATTCACTTGAAACAAAGTGGCAAATTTAGAGAATTCTATTGCCGAGGCCCTGAATGTTTTTTTTTTAAATTTTATAAATAAACAATTGTTTGAGCTGATTTTTATGAGGAAAAACTTACGAAAAAATTGCACTTTTTTTCAAAGTGGTGTAGTTTCTTCAAAAAACGTTTAATTTGTTTAAAAATACATTCAGGGCCTCGGTACAATGTTTAAGTAACTTAATTTTTTTACATTTCATGTTTCAGATGATTACTCCACCCTTGGGAATGTATCGCGCAAGTGGGTGCACGTCGCGCACTGTCAGGAAAACCTTTGGCTGGAACCGCCATTTTTGATTTTTTTTTGAAAATTTTTTTTTTCTGTTCTACTTGTACTAATAAATAACCACAAAAAAACCGCTAGTTGTTAATTCAGTTCTAAGTTACCAAAAAAAAAATCATGAAAAAGTCAATTTTTTCGCTCAAAGTAGGAGAACCTCCCCTTAAACGAAATTTTTTCCGTGTTTACGGAAAATCCGTATATACGGAACATCTTCCGTATACGGAATTTAAGCGCTGACGAGCCCCTCGAGCCGAACTTTATCGAGTTCCGTAATTCCGTATATACGGAAACCGTACGGAGGTTATACGGAATTACGGAGGTGGTAAATAAGCACTGCCTTTTTTAAAAGCTAATATGCAGCGTAAATGGTCCTGAGATAATTTCGCGTGCCTCTTAATAGCTTTGTGGAGATTGTTTAAATCCGAAAATCCTTGATTTCTCCACACGTTGTTCTCATATGAAAACAACAAATGTAGTAACGGCCGAAGTCCGTACTACTTTCTTTAACCCATTTGGATCTAAACCGATATGTAAAAATCCCATATATCAATCAATATATATATATATACATATACATATATATATATATATATATATATATATATATATATATATATATATATATATATATATATATATATATATATATATATATTCATAAATTCCCACCTAAAAAATTAAAAACCAAAAATATTTTCATCCATGTAAAATTATTTTCAAAAATTCCCCATAGATATTCAGCAAGCAAAATCTTCCCAAGGAATTTTGCTATCAAATTTTCAACCAACAATTCCCAGACAATTTGAGCGCTCCTATTTCATTTTTCCGTCCTAAAATCTACATTCAAGCACGTACGCCAACGAGCGCTCCGAATTCAAATTTTCAACCGACAATTCCCTAACAATTTGAGCGCTCCTATTTCCCTTTTCGCTTCCCGTCCTAAAATTTTACATTCAAGCACGTACGCTCCAATAGTCCAATCAATCTACGCAAATCCATCTAATAATTGCCAACAGGAAACAAAAAATATGGTCATATAGGAAAAAAAATTCTAAAAAAGATAGCGTTTTTTTGTTCGGAATTGGGAATGGCGAACCTAACCTAAAAAATCCCGGAAACTGAAAAAAACGGTTTTTAGCGAATAAAAGGAAAACGTGACCTCGGATCGAAAAAAATCAAATTATAAAGTTTTAGCTATTCAAATTATCTTTCGATTGATGTATATTGAGTTATAGGCTAGGGCACAAAATATAGAGAAAAATGGGAAAAACTGTCGAAAATCACGTTTTTTTAATTTGTTAATAACTTTTGTTTAACGCCACTTACATATTTGTTATTTGGTACAAATATTGCTTATTGCTAGCTGAAAAAACGGTGTAATTTTTGTGGCGAAATATTGAACAGTTTCCTTGAAATTTCACTTTTTGCAAAAAAAGGCGTTCTTGTAAAAACGCTCCTCTTGGTCCATGGATTTCGCTGGATCAACGTTCGAGAGCTTAAACTTTTCTTCAAACCTTGTACTATCATGTACAAGTAAAAAATAGTGGATTTTAAAAGCGTACAATGCTCAAAATGGTCCCCAAAAACGTATTAATAATGAAAAAACAGACTCAGAAAGTCAGTTTTTTTCCACCAAACATATGTTTTTTTCATTATTAATACATTTTGGGGGCCATTTTGAGCATTGTACGCTTTTAAAATCCACTATTTTTTACTTGTACATGATAGTACAAGGTTTGAAGAAAAGTTTAAGCTCTCGAACGTTGATCCAGCGAAATCCATGGACCAAGAGGAGCGTTTTTACAAGAACGCCTTTTTTTGCAAAAAGTGAAATTTCAAGGAAACTGTTCAATATTTCGCCACAAAAATTACACCGTTTTTTCAGCTAGCAATAAGCAATATTTGTACCAAATAACAAATATGTAAGTGGCGTTAAACAAAAGTTATTAACAAATTAAAAAAACGTGATTTTCGACAGTTTTTCCCATTTTTCTCTATATTTTGTGCCCTAACCTATAACTCAATATACATCAATCGAAAGATAATTTGAATAGCTAAAACTTTATAATTTGATTTTTTTCGATCCGAGGTCACGTTTTCCTTTTATTCGCTAAAAACCGTTTTTTTCAGTTTCCGGGATTTTTTAGGTTAGGTTCGCCATTCCCAATTCCGAACAAAAAAACGCTATCTTTTTTAGAATTTTTTTTCCTATATGACCATATTTTTTGTTTCCTGTTGGCAATTAACGCAAAAATTACATGGAGCTATTTTAGATTGATTGGACTACAATTTCAAATTGTCTTTTCAAACACCAAAAATGCTGATAATGGCCTCGATTCCCAGATCCGGCGGCGGGGAAGTGAGTTGCGGATTTGACACTTTGGGATTCTCAAATCTGCAACCCTGAATTTCTTTTTGGCATTTGACAAATGCGCCTAAGATAATCCGACATCGTATATTTCATTATCGCGTGAGTCTTCACTCCGAATTTTCGATTTAAACCGATCCGGGACTGCGGATTTGAGAATCGCAAAGTGTCAAATCCGCACTCACTTCCCTCCCGTCGGATCTGGGAATCGAGGCCAATGAGTTTCATCTTCAATTATGAAAAACACCTTACAAAAATTCCATGAGAAAAAGCTTTGCTGCATCGGCAGCAATAGACAATTTAAATATCAGGCTCAACATAGGTTCGAGGCAGTCCGGGATTTTTAGCTCAAGTGCGCGGATCCAAAGTTTATTTTAAAATGTTCAATTCAAGTTTTGTAATACTAAAGGACAAGATCCGATTTTAGTAAATTAATTAAATCTTATTAAATTAAAGTAAAATAAAAGTGATTCTTATTAAAAAGGTTTTCTGTTTTTGATCCGGTCAACCCGGGAGCTCTACATAGAAAGATACCAGGTGCAAGTGATCTACAGAGGATCTAGCATTCCTTGTCCCTGGTGCAGAACCAAGGATTCTGCAACACAAACACGGCCGACAATAAAGTTTGTTAGTGAATTTGCAACCTGTTAACCATTCAATTTCATCATATATTTTACATGAGAAATGTCTGGTGAAATTATTTTTTGTGGATGGTTGACTTAAAGAAATAAAGGATTTTGGACGGCCGTTATCTATAATTTCCCTTTTCTCTTCGAAAGACCTAGATGCAAAAGATTGCCTCAGGAGTTCCTCAATAATGCATTCACAGCTATTCTTTTCACCCATATTGAAATTCTAATAATTTTTTTTTTAAATAAAAGCAATGCAAATTCAGCAAAAAAAAATACTTACTCAAATTAAACCTTAAAAAACAATTCAATTTAAACAATTCAAACTACACGTAAAAACACACAGAAGATTTCACTTTCCACAAACAAAATGTGATATCACAAAATATCTGCAATGCAATATTCAAAAACCACGCTAACACCGAGATATTTCACTTTTCCCAACAAACAAAATTTGATAGCACAAAATTCCGGCAATGCAATATTAATATCACAACTTAAAAACCGGTCAATTAAATTAAATTATTTAATATTTTAAAGCCGCACTTCTCATATATACTTGCACTTTAAAATGCCATGCAGATCTAATTCTGAAATATCCTGTGCATACCTACCTTACCGCATGCATCGTGAACTCGGCGAGACAAAACCGGATTCTCTCTCGTCGAGAAAACATGTAGAACAGAAAAGAAAAGAGAATTTAATGAGCTGGCAACAAGAAAATAGGCACCAACACATCAATTTATCCCCATATGAAATCATAACCACACCACCGTGTATAGAAATGTTGCGTTCCCACTCTGATTGCTTGATACCGCCATTTGATGGATTTGTGCATATAGCTGTTCGCCTTTTACACAGAATAATAAAAAAACACAATGTAAGCTACAAAGTTATCAGCTTAAGTCATATCCCTAGGGTTGCCAGTTTAGCCAAATAGGTTACCTGTTTTACCGGTGGGCGATTGAACTTTATCCATTAGCTACAGACCGTCAATTAGGCTACTCATGTTTTAAATATTAAAAAAAAAAAAAAATCAATCATATGAAAACGTTCACCGCAGCCCTTGGCATGTAAACATATGAGTGATACACATGCATATGCGATTACGTTCTTATGAATTCTTAACGATGGGTGCCTATGCCTATGCTTTCCATTTAGACACAGATTGTGTCGGACACAGTGAGTGGAATGGAGATGATACACGACCGCCAACGAATTATCATTCTCCCAGTGTCATTCGTTTGAAGGGGAAGAAGTAATGAAGTTTCAATTGAGCGAGTCTAGCTTTCAAAAGGGATGAATTAAATGTAGTAATATTAAACTATTTTTTAAAGCGCACACACGCAACGATTTTGATTTATCTTGAGATTTAGCACAGTTTTCGTTAAACTGTTATACATCTCAAGATAAATCGGTGCGTGGGTGGCGAAATCGTCAACTTTTTTGGTGTGCTTTAATATCCTAGAATTTCTGTTGACGTTTGAAGTTTTGAAGTACATAGTTGGTTGAGTTTTTAGCTTTCGCAGGTATCGTAAATTTTTGCAGGCGTCATAAGTTATTACCAATAATAGTGTAATAATCGTACATATGGCGGAAAAGAATTTATCTCGTGAATTTATTACTGATTTTATCAAAATTTATGAAAGTGAACCATGCTTATGGAAAATAAAAAGTGCGGAGTATTCTGATAGAGACAAAAAAAAATACTGCGTATGAAAAACTTATAAATAAACTAAAAGAAGTGGACAAACAAGTAAACAAAGATAGTGCGGTGAAGAAAATAACCAATTTGAGAAGTTGCTTCCGTAAGCAAAGAAAAAAAGTAATGGAATCAACAAAATCTGGTGCCTCTGCGGATGATGTGTACCATCCTACTCTGTGGTACTATAATGTTCTATTGTTTTTGGGTGATCAAGACACCCCAAGGACCAGTGTATCGAATATGGAGAAAGTGGATATGTTTGAAGAATCGAGCATACAGGTAAAATTGTAATGCTAGGTGAACTAATAATATTATTGACATTTATTAACTTCACTCTCAGATGTTAGATTTGTTAGATTCCATTACTTATCATGCTAGTCTCATAATGTTTACTGTGTTTGTAACTTTAATTTTAGTATACTTTGTGACTTCTTGTTCTTTATAAATTACTCTTTTACATTTACATATATACTTCTTCTACTTTTCATATTTAAATATATTTTGTCTACTTGTGAACTGTGACGAGTGTGTTTCTTTAAATTCTCTGCTCAACAGGTTATGGACCCAGATAAATTGTACAGCTCAGTAGCTCGTGAATTGTAAGGCCCGGTGTGCCGCGAATTGGTTTCCAGTGTAATATAAAAAGGGAAAGTATTTTTTTGTTATATTTATTCAATAATGGCTATGTTGGAAACGCTATTGAGCTACCAACTTAAGCAAATTGACACTTGGTAGATAGACGTCACTTTGACAACCTTCACTTCCTTCTTGTAGTTTGAAAGTGTGACAAGCAATTAGAAGTCTTTTATTTTAAATCACTTTCATCATTACCATCAACCGCACCTAAACAATTAGGGAATTGCCATTTATTTTCAAAGTCCCAAGCTATTTTCTTCCAATCTTCTTCGCATTGAGGGAACTAGATATTATAAACAAAAGTATTAAAGTCAAGCAGCTACAAAGATTTTACTTTCATATACTCTTCCATCAAGACTATTTTAATAGCGTTACAAGTTTCAGGTACAAGTTTCCCAAGTGCTTGCTGTTATAAATAAATCTGCTACACTCACTCTCTACATATATATTTATATTATCGCAGTTCATTTTTCTCTTGTTCTTCTTACTTCTGTCATTCTTAAGTTTGTGTAAAATTCCTCGTAGAGTAGACATTCTGAGTCTGTTCAAGATTTCTGCTATAGCAGCTTTAGTGGCAGAATTTTTAAACTGTCAAATTACGGCTGTTCGGTGCAGACCGATGACCACCAAAACTAGGTCATCCACCAAAACTAGGTCATGACCCAGTCACGAATGGCTACACACCAAAACGAGATGAACTTTACCTAAAAACCAGAAACATAATCATCATAAGTATGTACTAGTAAAATTGAATTTTGTTACAATAAATTTAACTCACCAAGTAATAAATAATCTTAATTGCCGCACTTTACCGCACTTGTCAAAACAAAGTAAATACCCACTGCAGGGTGACAACTTACTAACAATACATCCCACAAAATAGAATCCACATTTTCGAACTTACAAAAACACGCCTATTAGAGTGGGGAACCCGATCGGTTCTTGTCGGAGGTACTTCAGCCGACTTAATCAACTTCTAGAAAGAAAAGAAAGTATTCTAAAAACCGGGAAAATTCTAGAAGGGATAACTAAGGGTACTGAATAGTCAGTGAAGCCGTTAATTTTCACTTTTTCACTGACTGCGGAAGAGAACACAGGAAAACTTGGTGAGTTAGATTTATTGGGTGAGACATTTTGTATATTTTATATTGAAATCGAAATTGAAGTGTATTTCATATTCAATAGACTAAATTTTATAAGTCATTGGACTAAATTATATTGATAAATTTTTTGGACTCAATTATATTCATTAACTTCTTATTGGACTCAATTACATTTATTAAAGTCAAATTTGCGATTCGTTAATATTATACCGGGTTCATTTTAATTCATTTGATTTTAAAATTGTGAATAAACTGTTTTTTATGAGAGTGCTCGTTTTTATTTAACAATTGGCGAATTCTTCGACGTAATCCTGTGGTTCGAATGGTTGAGGCGTCATCTCCTCTGAAATAGTGTCGTGGGTTCGAATCGTGGTGAAATTCTTAATTTTATTTTTTATTTTTTTCATGTTTTCTGGAGAGAATTTTAAGTGGTTTAAAGAAGCTGAATATCAATCCTGCATTTCAAATTAGCGTAATTTAGTAGGAAACTCCAATCAAAAACAACGGCAAAGCAAGAAAAAGCTGCTATGATATCTTGAACGCAAAAAAGCTGCTAGTATAGCTTTGTGTTAATGTATGTGTATGAGTATTTCTTGCAGTCAACTATTCCTCTCCCTACAATTAGAAAAAAGCTTGGCCGTGCAGTTGCAATCCCTAAATTTATTATTTAATATGTATTAATGTCAACAAAACCTCACTCGAGTCAGTCATTTTGGCAAAACGACCAATGACATTTACACACACATGTATGATTTACGTAGCTGCTTTCTTGCTTGCAGTCGAAACTGCGAGCAACAAAAAGCAGTTACATTAGCAGCTTTTCTCGAATCTTGAACACAAAAATAGCAGCTTCGTTAGCAGCTTTTTTGCTGTTTTAAACAGTAAAAGCATGACAATAGCGGCTAAAAGCTGCTATAGCAGAAATCTTGAGCAGACCCTGTAAAATAATAAAAGTGTTGTTCGTATTAAATATTTATACAAATAAATATAATCTTTTGTATTATAAATAAAAGAGTAATGTTTGCGTTAAATTATCTAACAGGTTATGGGCCCAGGGCACCTACGACGAGAATAAAAGTTTAGACAAAAAGAGAATCAAAAATGGCGGCAAACAAAATCGAGCCACTGAAAAATGATAACTACGACACGTGGAAACTGCAGGCCCAAGCAATCCTCATTAAAAATGGTTTCTGGGATTCTGGGTCTGACTGGGAAAAAAACGATCTAATTGCAAGATCTGACTTAATTATATTAATCTCACCTGCAGAATTAAAACAAATCAAAAACTGCTTTACATCAAAAGAAGTCTGGGACACGCTACAAAACATATACCAAAGTAAAGGTCCTGCGCGAAAAGCAACCTTACTAAAACAATTAATATTACATAAATTAAATGAAAATGAAGATGTAAGATCCCATCTAAACAAGTTCATGGATACAGTCGACAAGTTAAAAGAAATGGACGTAGACATTCATAAAGATTTACTTAGCATAATGATGCTATACAGTCTTTCCACCTCATACGAGAACTTCAGAGTTGCTATCGAATCCAGAGACAACCCACCAACTGTAGAAGAATTAAAAATAAAAATTATAGAAGAAAGTGAAGCCAGAAAGAAGGTTGTCACCACAAGTGAGGATGCATTCTTTGGAAAAAATGTCAGACACAAAAATTTTAAAAACTATAATAAAAACAAATATAGCTATAATCAAAGCGATAATCATCAAAAGGTAAACTTAAAATGCTTCAAATGCAACAAGGCAGGACATACTGCAACAAATTGTCGAAGTCGAACACATCCACAACATAACAAATATCTACCTTCTACTTTCAAGATAGAGAAAAAATGCTTTTTGTTGAATGTCACCGAAGAATTAAAAAACAAATGGTGTTTAGACAGTGGATTTACATCACACTAGTTGGGATGCCGGTTACCGAAATTCGGTCACAAAAACAATAAATATATAAAATTCACAATTTGTTCGTATTTAAATTCAATTTAAATATTGTTATTTAAAGAAAAAAAATTATTCGCAATGGCGAATTTTTAATTACTATGAAACATTTCCATTGTCGCTCCAGAGCATCTGAAATTTCCCAGGATTTTTTTTAATCGCATTCATGACGTCTTGCTTGGCTATGTGGTAAAATGATAAATGCCATTTACAGTGTCATTTAACAAATTACACTCAGAGCTAATCATTGCAAAGGCTGCATTATACGAACGAATATTTGCAAAAATATTTTTAGAACGATTTTTATTAGCACTTTCATTTGAAGTTAAGCCTTCAAAAAAATTATTGAAAAAGTAATTTTGAGAAAGTGGAGGTAGATTAACTTTGCCTTTATGACAACACAAAGAAAATGCCTCAGTATTACGTAAAGTTACTTCAGTCAGAAAATGTTTGGCACGACAAAAATGACAACTCATATTAAAAGAACCACAACATCAACATTCATTTCATTCACACCACTATTCAATTAATTATTTTCAACATTCATTTCATTAGCACTACGTAAATTTCTAACGCGACTTCTAGTATTTTCGCGAAGGGATCTAAAATCGACATTCGAGCGTCCCCGTCGTTGTCTTGGCATTTCGAAAAGAAAACGCGGAAAAAAACGTAAGTACTCACCGATAAATTGCACTCAAAATTCGCAGTTAACTGTTTGGAATGACAAAAATACAACTCATATTCCGAGAACCATACGAAAACGAATAAAAATTACGCAGAATAACATTCAATACACACTTAAATGAATCAATTACAATTTCTAAAGGCATTCGCCAAAAAACGAACGGCAGCGCCTTACACAATACAACTCAATAATACTATACACAAAAGAGTATAAATAATGCACGCACAAAGTGACCGAGTTTTTTTATGTCAGTAATGCCGCCAAAAATCCACACAAACGCTTGTTTTTCTCTGTTTCTCATTCGCTTCACTGAAACGGCATTTGTGTTAATCGTAGGCTACTCAGCTCTACGTTGATGCTCACAAAAAATTCAAATTTTCCAACGGCTTTTTAAAATCCGAAAAATTTAAATCGCTATAACTTTTTTATTCGTGAATCGATTTCGTTGAAATTCCTTATTACAAAACTATGCCATAAAAAGAACATTTTCTGAAAATTTAAACGAAATCGGTCCACGAACAAAAAAGCCTTAGTGTGTACAAACTTTTTGTTTGCCTATTAATATATAAGATATGTGTGCAGATCTAAAAAGTTTTCAAGAAATCAGTACAAACACACATTGTAGTGAACTAAAGCTGGCCTCAGAAAGCCAAACTGCCGAAGTAAAAGGTAAAGGACTCGTTCAGGAGCGCGTTCAAAAACCTTACTATGGTTAACCATGGTTAACTATGGTAAACTTTTGTCGTTCAAAAACTCTGTGGTTAACTACAACATAACCACGAGCATAACTTTTTGGCGCTCAAAAACTCCCGTGGTTAACCATGGTGTAGTTAAATTTTAACCATGCTCGGGAGCATGGTTAGCGATAGTTAAGAAAAAGAAGAATAAAAACAATTTTTTGACATTTGTTTTAATGTTAATAATGAACAAATCAAAGTGGGATTTGTGAGATTGTTTTAAATAAATAATTATTGGAAATAATTGCGGCAAATAGCCGACACTATTTGATGGAAAAAAATTTTAAATTTTCTTTACCACGTAGTTAACCACGGTGCGTTCAAAAACCTCCATGGTTAAACATAAACTTTCGTGGTTAAGTGAAGTGATGTAGCATAACCACAGCTTACCTCGTGGTTTACTATAGTAAGGTTTTTGAACGCGCTCCAGGTAAATTTAAAAGATGAAAGGCAGATATATTTAAAAAATACATTGCATATACCGAGCCTTAGTACAAATCTTATCAGTTGCAAAATTTACAGACAAAGGCTTAAACGTAGAATTTAACAAAACCAATGCCGTAGTTCGATATCCAAAAGGAAAAGTGGTGTTCAGAGCAAAAATAATAAACAATCTATATTACGTTGATACAAAACAAAATGAAGAACAAATCGCGAATTTTTGTAATAAAAGTGAAGAAAATAATTTAAGATGGCACAAAAAATTAGGGCACATAAATGAAAAAGACTTGAGTTTAATACAAAAGAATCGTTTATTATCTGGAATATACTATGATTTAAAAAATAAAATAAGTGAATGTGAGACATGTGTTAAAAATAATAATGAATTAGCAAAATAATTATAGTATTTTAGAACTTCCTTCCTTCTTTTATGTTTTATCATGTTGATGTTACATCTTCTTCTTTATTAATTTTGTCATGTCATGTTTTCTTACTCTTTTGGTACACGCGCTTTTTGTCTATAATACACAATAAAGTAGTCGTCATCTAATGAAAATCAGCACTTATTTTATTATTTATATCAACCCTTTTAACAAGGGTAAAAGATTTAAAACAAAAGAATATTTCATTAAAGTCAGTTAAAAGTCATTCTTTCAATTTATATTCCTTAAGTTTTATTGTTATATTAATAGTTTTGATTGTATTAATTTATATTGTCGCAAAAAAGCTACTAAAACTTAAAATGATTACGAAAAGACCCGAAGTTAATGAAAACATGAAAGAGATAGAAATTCCTAAAGATAAAGGAGATGACCTAAATGGAGAAAGTTCGGCCACTCATGAAAATTACACCAATCCCAGGTATAATTTTCAACCTTAAGAGAGGGTGTGTTGTAAAGCACCCATGTCAGCATATTAGTACCCTCCCACCATACTTTTATTTTTCCAACAATTGCTACTTGCTAAATTCCTCAATTCTACAATTTCATTAACCTTCCTTTAAAGTCACGTATGCATTCTATATTTCCTGCAATTATGCTGACTTATCAACACGATCTCTTGTTTTTCTTAATAAGTCACGTTAATATCAGGTTACATCCTGTTTTCCACCGGTTGAACTCTATTTTCTTTAAATCCCAACAGACACTCCAGTTTGATTTTCCAACGTGCTCGGGTCTTCGCGGAATCATTTTTTGATTAATTAAAAAAGGTTTAATAAAGTTAATTAATTGTTTTAAAGAAAATAAACGATTTCATTTAACATCCCGATCAACCTGAACAGTATGCTGATTTCTTACGTTTTATTACGGTATGATGGTCGGTGTTGGGGGGGGGGGGGAGGGGTAAACGTTATAAATTACGTAATCAATTGAAATTAAATTTTTTTAAAACATGCATTTCTATATTTTTATCTCCTTACGTTGGCACTGCAGAAATTGAAATCGCAAAAGTAGGATTCTGAATTATCGACAAATGTAGTCAATTTTACTCGTCTCGTAGTCAAGGAGAATGTTTGATCGCACCAATGTCGAAGAAGATTTATTCAAACTTTTCTTCGAAGCTCACGTTTGAGCTGACCCTGTGGATAGTAAAGAGATTACACAAAAGCAGAGTTCAGAAACGCACACTCGCGTGCGCCCAGAATTGACTCAAACTGTTTAATAAAGGGACATGAATGAATCGCACACAAAATTCCTCGATGCATTTGTTGTATAGAACGCGTGAAGTGCGTATGAAGTGAAGATATTATATAGAATAGTTTCAGTGTGTTTATTTTATTTTTTTTATATATTGTTATTTTCGTTATAACATAAAATATGAGAAAACGAAAACTTTTTTATATAATTAAATATAATAAAGAGACGAATAAATCTACGTGTTTAGTAGAAGATTGTGGAAAAAAGTTAATTGGTGATAGACCTGCAAATATCAATAGACATTATAAATTAGTGCATAAAAAATTATAGGAAGTGATGATGAAAGTAAAAACAGTGCTAATGAATGTGCTTCTACTTCTAGAGCAAGGAAAACTAAAACAAAAGTTAGTGTTAAAATAAACATGGACAAAATATAATTTTTAAAATGTTGTGTGGTGACAGTTAAAAATATTCCTTTTCGTATATTTAGAGATGATGATGAATTTTTCAAAAAAATCATTGCACCGTACGAGAAAAAATTCAATGTAATTCGAAAAATATAGGATTAATTGTGGAAAAAACAACCCGAAGAATTAAGGCAATAATAACTAAACGGGAAGAGAAAAAAATGAATTCACTTAAGGTGGATATTGCAACAGGGCTGGAGAAAAGTGTATTAGGAATAAATATTCAATACATTAAGGATTACAAAATATGTGTGAATACAATAGGTAAGAGACGTTATAATGTACTATTATAAATATTACAAGTTTGAATAGATAGCTATTTCTTGAATTATTCTCATGTTTAACCCGTTCGCGTTCAACGAGTATTCGCGGTTGGTAGGATGTTATGATAGATTGCCAGCACAGATATACTAGTTGTATATGAAATGCGTTCGTGTTTTGAATTTCCAAATGTTATGTGGCCGCATACGTAAATATACATATGTTATTTTTGATTTGTTTTTCTAGTTAAAAGTGCGCAAATATTAAAAAAATTTGAGTCCTGAGCATTCTCACTGCCAACTACGAGTATTTGATTTTATGCTTGCAAACAACAACAGACCCTGGCCAAAAAATTACAAACACTAGTAATATTTTCTCAACTCTGTATTGAAATTATATTATAGAATAGGAAATCTTACTTTATTATCAAATATTTATTTATAAGCCTAAAGTGGATTAATTAGAAAATAGACAAAATTTTAAAATAAATACTTAATATTTATTCTTTTTGGCATGGTCTCTACGCAAAATTGAATTTTTTAACTTCACACGCCATATTTTTTAATAATTTCTATTAAAATTGTTCTATTATCTTTATAAATTACTCTTTTTCGTGCCACATATTTTTAATTGAGCTTAAATCAGGTGAATTTCCTGGCCATGGAAAAAAAGGAATGTTTTTCATGGAAAAAGGGGAATGTGTGGAATTATTTAAAGGGGAATTATTTAAAGTAATTAGGAAAATCCAACCAATAAACATAACTACCCTCAAGATTTTTCCAGGAAGAAAAGGTGCAGGTAATAATGAAATTAACAAGTGTTTGTAATATTTTAGTCAGGAGCTGCATATACGTAATACTAGCAAAGAAAAAATAGATCTTAGATAGCCGCAAACACTCAAAACAGTTTTGCCAATGTGAATTAGCTCACATATAACGCGGCAGCGAATGGCTTAAACAATTTTGTTACTGCATCATTGTATAATTGTTATTGTTTACTTCGACATACATCTTAACCTAAAATGTTATTTATTAGGTTTGATTAATACATAGGTACATGTTGTAAAAATGTATTTCATATCTTGCAGGTATGATTGAAATAAGTAGGAGACATACTGCACACTTTCTAAAGGAAGAAATCCTTAGATGTCTTCAGGAATTTAAAATTGATATAAAGCAAATTTGTTCCAACACAACGGATACCGGCGAATATGTGATAAAAGCCTCAAAAATACTTCAAGAGATTCAGGAAGAAAATAATAATATTTATGAGGAAAACGATCGCGAGGAAGAGGAGATACAGCCACAAATCGCTTCCGTATTATCGGTAGTGCGGTGTGCTGCGCACACAATGCAGTTAGCAGCACATGACGTAATCAAAGGACTAGAGACAGAGTTAAACCAATGTTGAAAACTCGTTAAAAAAATACGAACATCTATTAGAGGAGGTGATATTAATAGTACTATGCCAACTCTTGATAATGCGACAAGATGGAATTCCACCTTCAACATGGTCAATTCCATATTGTCACAAAAAGAATACATTGAGAATCTGGAGGACATCATCAACACAGATTTTAACTGGACTTTCGTAATCAATTTTGTGGATGCATTTCATCATTTAGCTGACTGTCGTTGAAATTCCAAAGCGAGCAATATAGGTACTATATATTAGGAGATTTTTATCGGGACTGGTGTTCATGTGAATTAGAATTGGCAGATACAGCACACCAAAATAGTTATGCAGCCTCACTACATCAAGCAATGGTGAGCAGAAAACTGAAATTATTTGAGCACCATGCGTTTAGTTCAGCCCTTTAATTGGACCCCCGCTTTAATTTTACTGGTTCTGCAATGCTAGCTGAAGAACAGAAAACAATTGCATGGGTAAATTGTTCATTTTTATTACAGGGTCCGCCATGTAACGTTTTTTTTTTTCAACTAGTGCTTATTTCGTGTATGGCAACACTTAGCTCATGTCTGATTTGACAGATAATTAGTTTTATCCTTCCGCTGAACGAATATGGTTGTGTATACGCTTGAACAATGCTAGGAAATATTGCGGCATTACTTTGAAAATCATGGTAATGTTGCAGAATGTGTGCGAAAATTGCGTACGGATTTTGGAAGAAGAGAAGCACCGTCAGCTCCGTATGTTCGTTGCCTTGTGAAAAAAGTGAAAGAAACTGGCATCCTCATCGATAAACCAACGCGTGAAAAGCCAAAAACAGTGCGTACACCCGAGAATATTGCTGCTGTGGCCGAAAGTGTACGTAAATCGCCATCAACATCAGTTCACCGTCGTTCTCAACAATTGGACATTTCGCAGATATCAAAGACGCAGACAAAATTGACCCGATCGTGTAGGCTACTGCATGGCCAGCCGAGGCAGCCATTTGAATGAAATTATTTTCCATCATTAACCGGAGGGATTGTACTTTCAAATAAAAAAAGAAATTTGAAAAAAATATTCAGTAGTTTTTTTTATAGCATTTTAAAAAAAAAGTTATTTGGCGGACCCTTTATAAAACAACTTTTTCAATCTTATTATCATTTTAATTTTTTTGCAGAATCATCTGTTGCAAACCTATGATGTGATCGCCAATATAGAAGAAACTACGGCAGCGGAATCTTTAAATGACAGTAAAAATTTGTTCATTGAAAATACTACGGACCCAGTCGATGTTGATGATACACCAGACACATAAATACTCCAAATTAACGCTTCTCATCAACGAAACAACAACAAACTCCCAATCACAGACATCAGCGCAAACATCACTAAAGCAGAAGCTAGCAATGTTATGTGATCAGACCAGGGAGCCACTAGAGACAAATGTCTTGGAATATTATAAAAAATTTCATCGCAATGACGCACAATTAGCAAAACTTATAGAAGTTGCACTTGCTGTTCCTGCTTCGTAAGTGCATTCAGTGCTTTGTCAACAGTACTTACTAAATTAAGAACGAAATTATCAAAAAAAAAAATCTTTCAAATATTCTTTTAACTAAATTAAATTTTAATCTTCTTCGCTTAACTAGTTTAGATTTTATTGAAAATGTAACTGACACTGATGTAAACTAAAATAATTAATATGTAAATAAATAAGAAAACATATATTTTTTTGTTTTAGTAGAACTGTACTGTACAATTTCGCGAATATTGTGTAAAAGCAATTTTAGTAAATGCTAGCTCGCCGGAAGGGGTTGTGGAGTATGTGGCCGGGACGATACGTTCATGGTTCACCACTTGCCTAAATGTCGGTGCGAAATCTTTCTTTCGTCACACCATGTTAACTTTCGTTTCGTCTGAAGCGCCATCATTGATTCGCGGACCTGCAAAAATTCAAACCAACAACGAAAAAGAGAGAGCTCCGGAGCAAAAACCCCTATCAACCAATGAAAATATGTATTATTAGTTTCAAATTATTTTTATTTACATATATTCCCAAAAAAATTGAACAACCACAGAAAATTGTGTAACAAAATGAAAATAAGTAACAATAGAGTTCGGCCAAAAGTTAAATATGTATATCAATTACATAGGGATGTTAAAAAAATAACATCTCAACCAAATCAAAAAAATTGCAAAAAAAACTTGCTCTGGCGCCAGTCGTTGATTTTTTACATTAAATTAATATATACAATATGTTCAATATGGATACTATAGGTAATAAAAAACAGATTAATAAACAACAAACAAAAAGTTATAGTTTAAAAAAAAAACAAAAACAAAACAAAAACACAACTAATCCAGCCACTAATCTCGACGACTAGTGTTATCTTCAATGTGGAAAGAAACATGTCTTCCCTCTTAGAGCTTCCTAGGGTATTTCTTCTTACAGTTGGCAGTCTCAAATAGTCCAATTCCGGTCCAAATCTCTCTCAATTTTAAGAAAAGAGAAGCGACTCTCGGTCCAGCTTCTAAATAAACTGCTCGGTTTTCAAATAGTACAACTCCGGAGAAGAACTATGTTTTCCACTAGCCTTTTTCGCCAAAGAAGAAATTAAAAAAAAACCGATCTTGGATCTAAATTCACAACTCAAAAAATTCTCTGACTGACTGATACAAAATTTTCATTTTTTTGTCCTTCCCATTTTTTTTATTTTTCCACACCTATTTTTTCTTATTATTTTTTTTATATTTTAGTCGAAAAGTAGGTAAATCGCTGACGCATTTTCGTTTTCGTATTTTTGTAATTGTTCGGGAGAGGTTTGTTTCTGGGTTTTTTTAGTTCGGGTTTTTCCTTTTGGGTGTTCTGTTCAGTTTACCCGGTAAACTTTACCCCCTTTGAAATTTTTGTTATTTTAACATTTCGGGGAAGTGATCGTTAAGGGTTTTTAGTTTAGGTATCCGATTTTGCAATTGTTTTTGCTACTTTTCGACGTTTCAAAAATTTCCGTTTACTGTTGACCATTTTTATTTTCAACACGTGAAGAAAGATTTAAAAAAAAAACGAAAAGTGAAAGTAAAAGTACAAAATTTAGAAAAATAATATTAATAAATTATTTTAAAGTTGTTTAAGTTAAATTGAGTACTATACAAAAATTCGTATTCGTAAAATTAGTAGTGAACAAAAATCAAAAATTGAAAAGGTGAAAAGTGAAAAGTTTAAGTGTTAAACATATTGGATATGTTAAAATTGAATTGAATTGAGCTTGTATGGCAACACCCAGATGTCATTCCAACTTGTGTATTATATTGAATAAAACTTTCTTCTTGTTCCGAATCTAATAGTGAAGAGTTGTATTTCTTTTTACCTCGCCAGTTCGTCATATTTTATCAGGTTATGGGCCCAGGCGACGCCCTTTTTGAAGTTTTACATATAAATTAAAGGAAGCAGAAAGTGTTTTTGGTAAGGTTAAGTATAATTAACTTCTCAAAATATTAAAAATGGCTTTGAATAACAATTTTCTGGCGAGCGTACCCAAGCTCAAGGGTAGAGAGAATTATCAGCAATGCATGTTAGCAATGGAAAATGTATTAATTCTGGATGACTTGGATAAATGCATAAAAGGCACTGAAGAGGACGTAAAAAAGGTTATTCAGGCGAAATCATGATTAATTCTATCAATTGATCCTTCACTATTCGTTCACATAAAGGAAGCAACTACTGCTCAAGAGTTATGGAGAAAAACTAAAAAACCTGTCTGCTGCACAAGAAAAATCAAATTATTGCGATCATTGATAACGGCTTGATTGGAAAATTATGTGACACATATAATGGAAACATCTCAAAAATAAAGAGGCATTGGGTTTGATATCACAGAAGAATGGATAGGTTCATTGTTATTAGCTGGTTTATCAGAAAGATTTACTCCTATGATTATGGCGATTGAGCATTCTGGAATAGCAATCACATCAGACGTCATTAAAAACAAATTGCTCGATTACGAACCTAACCTAAATGAGGGTGATGAAATTGCTTTTAATGGGAAAACATTAAGAAAAGGCAGCAAAACTAATCTAAAGTGTTTTGAAGTGGTGCATATAGCCATAAAGGTTAGGTTAGGTTAGTGTTGATAGCTCAGAGTAAACGATTGATTAGATCTGTTGACGACCGCACAACTTCAACAATTTGGAGCGGTTTGACTAGATAAAAATAAAATAAACTGAATGTATGGTTACTGACGTGTTTATTGTAACTGAGCGCTAATGCTCGTATCTTTTACATATTTATACAATTCTTTATTGCTTAATTAGCAATAATAAAGTTATTGCACCTGAATGCGTGAGTCAAGAGTTCATTCACCAATTTTTAATTTTCGTTTGTTATTGCTGACATTGCAATTCGATTGCGGGTCGATTCCGTTCAGGTGAATGAGCTTTTGATTCAGCATTTTAATTTATTAATTGTTTTTCATATAATAACAGAAGTTAGGAATTGGCCTAAATCTTAATATTATGTGATGTTTTATATGTGCTGCGCACATTCTCCTCCGTCTAAATTGAGAGACGATATATCGCAAGAGAAGTCGTCGTCCTTGATTTTCTGCGACCTTCTAGGAGCTGGCTGCGGACGCTTGTCCCTCGGTGTTCTTCTCTGAATCCTTAGAACCCCCTGCTTCTTATACTTGCAGTATACCAGTATGAGGATGACAATGGTAACCAGCGTATACATGCTGAAGTAATGGTGTAGGTGGTGGTGGTTTAAGGTTGGCAGATCGTTGATATGTTGCTGCTGTTTCTTGAGTGCACCGCGTAACTCGTCTAGATCCAGGTTGTCCACCTCCTTGACGATCTGTGGTGCGAAGGATACATTTCCTTCCCTCATCTTGTAGGTTAGATTAAGATGAGCAGAAATTACTTGTGTTTCAGGTATGAATGATGTTCTGAGCCTTCCCGTGACCTTGTTGTCGGCTTGTATAGACAGCGTCGGGTGATTGATCATGCACGTTGGTTGAAGTTGGATAATACCAGACTCACTAAGGGTTAGCGGGTGCACAGCTTCACGACAAATTATATCGAAGTGAGTTTCTTCATCCATGATGAATATCCATGTACTTGGTGCACTTAGTTTGATGAACATCTTCTTCGGATTCGTACTTCTGAGACGGCAGTAAGGTGACAGTTGTTTCTGGTTACTAAGTAGACTGATCTCACAGCGGCTTTGATTCGAGCTTGTGGTGAAATTGGCTGTTTCAGATGGCAGGTTAACTGATGGATCGCATTTAGTTGACATGCACTTAGCTCCTGCTCATTTATTGGACTGAAGCGGTCTCTGTGATGATTTACAGCTAAATAAGTAGTTGACAACTGGATAGAGATAAATTTGTCCGAGCGATGTACGGGGATCGGTATTAATTTATATAAACGATACGATTCCGATTTTAACAATGGAATTCGAATGTCAAACAAAACCCTTGTTTCCGTTATTCTCATTCGCACATGCATAATGTTGTATATTTCTAATAGCGAGGATGATCCGCCTTCTCCAGGCAGTCTTACGTCCTGCGGTAGGTGCTCTCGGATGAATTTGATCTGTTCGGTGAGCTGCGATGGTGTTAACAGTAATGTGTTGAGACGTCCGTGTTTGGTATCTGTTACAATCGATAGGATGTTTCTTTGTATCTGCTGGAAGCTTATTATGTTTAGCGTAATCAGAATGGCAGCAGAAGTGAATGTTTGAGATACCATAAGCGTTTGTTGGGAATCATTCATAGCGTTGGTAATTGCTTCGAAATGACGTTCGACTGTGTGGAACTGATTCTGTATAATGTCGTGATTCTTCTTGAAGACATTTAGAGAACTCTCTATAATTGTAGTTTGATTTCTCAAGAGTTCGCGAAGAAGTGTTTCGTTTTCGTTTATACCACTGATTTGTTCTTCAAGGTTTCTAGCGTATTCCTGGTCAAGAATTCCGAATAATTTATTTGCTATAGTTCCAACTATTTCTAATGGAGCTCTCTTACTTCGAGTCGTTGTCTTCTCATTTTGCTGATAGAGAACTTCGTTTATATGTTCTGATTCCAGAATGTGGTGGTGTAGTTGTCTAATTGTGGCACTACATAACTGTTGAGATGTATCTTGCTTTATCGTCCCATTGCATAGTTCTGAGAGTCTTCTTACGGATTTTTTAAGGCCGCTGAATTCCTTCCAATAGGTGGAGAGGTCATAATAGACCAGTAGGTTCCATTCGCTTGTGTATAAATTCAGCTGTCCTACGTCATCGAAGTAGATCCCTTCTTGGTTCTTGAATCTTGTTATGTTGTACGGCGACCGTGCATCCTCCCCACCGACTATGAGGAAGAATAACGCCAAAATCATCAAGTAAGCGATGCTGTTTGTGTTGAAAGTTCTTGTGGGAGTTGATGTAGACGTTCTTTCGTTGCGTTTGGGCTGCTTCTTGTAGTCTTGTGTTAAGGGCTCTTGGCTTGATCGTTTTCGTGTATCTTGCTTCCCTGTTCGTTTGGTTATCATATCATTGTTATGTGGTTCGTTGGTCTCGTTGTCATCTTGCTCGATAGGCGATGTTGCGACTTCCACATCAACATTTGCTTCCTTCTTGTTATCGCTTACTGGAAGCAATGAGAGCTTGGTTATCGGCCTGCGCATTTTGCCATTTTTAGTCTGTAACGTCACGATTCGCGTTAATCCATCTGCACCTGGATGTATCTCTATCACTCGACCCAACGCCCAGCGGGATGGTGGGAGCTGTTCGTCTTTAATGAGAACGAGATTCCCTTCTGTTATAGAGGGATTTTCCTTGGTCCATTTGGGTCGGAACTGAAGACGTCCAATGTATTCAATGGACCATTTCCTCCAAAATTCTTGGTGCATTCGTTGGACACGATCCCACCTTGTCAGCAAGCTTGGCCTGTCATCCAATTGATTTCGATCCGGAACAGTGAGTAATGGTGAACCAGTGAGAAAGTGACCTGGCGTGAGGGCATCTAAGCTTTCTGGATCCTCAGTTAGTGGGCATAGCGGACGTGAGTTTAAGCATGCTTCAATTTGCGTCATCAACGTACACATTTCCTCATATGTCAGTCTCGCTTCTCCTACTACTCTTCGCATATGATGCTTGATTGATTTAACACCAGCCTCCCATAAGCCTCCAAAATGTGGAGATGATGGTGGAATGAAGTGCCATTGAGTTCCGGTTTCTTGTAAGGCTTGGTTGACATCGGATTTGTAGGACTGTTGTTTATGAAGGTCAGTGATTACCTTACTCGCCCCAACGAAGTTTGTGGCGTTATCACTGTAAAGGTGAGCTATTGGTCCTCTTCTGCCTGTGAAACGTCTGAAGGCGGCAATGAATTCAGCAGAAGTTAGTTCGGTGACTATCTCTATGTGTATCGCCTTTGTAGCGAGACAGATGAAGATTGCGATGTAGCCCTTGCGTGTTTTCTGACCTCTAGCCCTGTCCAATAATAAATCAAAGGGTCCAGCATAATGAACTCCAGAATGTGTGAATGGTGGACTGGTAATGACCCTGGCTTTTGGTAGCATGCCCATCATTTGTTGTGACATTTGTGCTTTATAACGATGACAAATGACACATTTATGAATGTGGCCCTTTACTGCCTTGGGTCCATTGAGAATCCAAAATCTTTGTCTTATCACCTGGTGGGTTAATGAATTTCCTCCGTGAAGCGTATCCTTGTGTGCTTTGTTGATTATGAGAGCAGTCAGCTCGCTCTTGTATGGTAATATTATTGGGTGTTTTCCATCGTATGATAACTGTGCGTTTTCTAGACGACCTCCAACCCTGAGGATTCCATCTTTATCGATGAATGGAGTAAGACTTAGTATTCGACTTTGCTTAGGAAGTTCTTTCTTCTTTAACAGTTTCGTTATATCATCCTTAAAATGTGATTCTTGAGTAACCTTTATCAGCAATAGTAGAGCAGCATCAATTTCTTTGATTGTTAATGGAGCGATAATTCTTAATGCTCTTTGAGTTTTTAAATTTGTGACGAAGCGAGTACAGTATGCTATTATACGTTGAAGTTTACTTAGAGATGAGTGATTCTTCATTAGTGTCTCTAAGATATTTTCGTTGTCTGTAGTTATCGTGGCTACCGTTATATGTTTTTCTTCTAAGTCCGTTTGTGGTAGTTTCGTTGACGGGAATTCAATTTTCTGTTCCTTTAGCCAATGTGGTCCCTCCCACCAGATCTTGTAGTCGTTCAGGAGGGCAGGATAAATCCCTCGTGATGCCACATCTGCAGGATTTTCTTGTGACTTCACATGAAACCATTTGCTGCTATCGGTCTGTGCTTGAATTTCAGCTACTCTGTTTCCTACAAATGTTTTGAATTTATGTGGGTCTTCCCGTATCCAAGCAAGAACAATTGTGGAGTCTGTCCATGCGAAGTATGGAATATTTTCGATTTCTAGGCTATCTCAAACCTCCTTCAGTAGATTCGCTAGCAGTGTTGCACCGCATAGTTCCAGTCGTGGCAGTAAAAGCTTGGATTCTAGTGGGGCAACCTTCGTTTTGGCAGTGAGTAGATTTGATGAGACCGTTCCACCTTGTATGATTCGAATGTAGACGGCTGCACTATATGCTCTCTCAGATACATCTGAGAATCCATGTAGCTCACATACGCCAATTCTTCCTAAGTATCCGACCCACCTAGGAATTTCGATTCGTTGCAGAGCTGGTAATTCATTCAGTATTCTGCTCCAAATCTGCTCTATATTCTGTGGTAGAGCTTCGTCCCAGGAGGATTTCTGGATCCAAATATCTTGTAGCAAAAGTTTAATTTTGATGGTTACTGGAGAGATAAGTCCGATTGGATCAAAGATTTTTGCAGCCTCGGATAGTATATTGCGCTTTGTTGCTGCACGCTCTGGGTGTATGGTGATTTGAATCCGGAATTTGTCTGTGGTTGGGTTGTAGTATAATCCCAACGCCTTAATTGTCTTTTCTTGATCGAAGTCACGATCAGTTGCGGCTTCTCGTAAATCCCATGGTATGTGCTTCATCAAGTTTCTGTTATTACTTGACCACTTTCTTAACTTAAAACCACCACCGTCAAGCAGTTTGATCAATTGATTGCTTGCAATAGCTGCTTCTTCTAGTGAGCTTCCTCCAGATACCACATCATCAACGTATGTATCATGTAGTATTATATGAGATGCTCTAGGATATTTGCTTTCGTCATCCTTGGCCAGCTGCTGAAGAGTTCGGATTGCTAGATATGGCGCTGATGCGGTTCCGTAAGTGACGGTTGTTAACTTGTATTCACGAATTGGGTCTTTGGGCGATTCTCTCCACAGTATTCGTTGGTAGCCTTGATCTCGAACATCGATTCTGATCTGGCGGTACATCTTTTCGATATCTGCGGTAAATAGGATCTTGTGTTTCCTCCATCTAAGCAAGATTGATAGTAATTTCTGTTGTATTTGTGGGCCGACCATCATGAGTTCGTTTAAGCTTTTCGTATTAGTCCGTTTGGCTGAGGCATCAAATACAACTCTTAGTTTTGTCGTAGTGCTGTCTTGCTTTAGTACGGCGTGGTGTGGCAAGTAATATGTCCCCTGCAGAGTATCCTCAGTTGGTACCATGTGTCCTAGACGTAGGTATTCGTTCATGAAGTCCTTATACATGACCTCAAATGTGTGGTTATTTTTAAATTTCCGTTCCATTTGGAATAGTCGTACGAGGGCTAGTTCTCTTGTACGGTGCAGGTTTTCAGATTCGTCAGGATTTTCTCGAAATGGAATTCTGACTATATATCGACCGTCAGAGTTTCGCTTATGTGTCGTTCTGAAGTGTGTTTCACAGGCAATCTCCTCGCTTGTCATGATTGGCTCGCGATGAAGTTCCTCCACCTCCCAAAATTTGCGAAGGTCCTTGTTGATATCTATTTCTGATATCATGCAGTGTAATCCTGTATTGCTTTTACTATTTGTTTTAATTTCACCAGATAGAATCCAACCCAGTTTCGTCTTTTGTGCAATTGGAGACCCTTCGGATCCGAGTAGAACTTTCTTCATCATGATCTTTCCTAGAACTCCAACTCCAAGGATTACATCGATTCGTCCTGGTGTGTCGAAATGAGGATCTGCTAGTCTTAAGTTCCGTGTATGTTCCCATACCGTTGGTGTTACTTTCTCTGATGGTAAAACTCTAGTTAACTTCTTGAGTATAAGTGCCGTGGTTACAAGCTCGAACTTTGAAGCGAATCTTGGTTTTATTGTTAATTCTACACAAGTGCGGATGGTTCCCAATTTTACTTGTCCAACTACAGTCAAGACTCTATTAGTTTCTAATTTTGGTAATTCCAGTCTCTGTACTGCGTCTTCAGTTATGAAAGAGCCTTGAGAGCCTTGATCTATCAGTGCTCTTAATGCGATGACCTGACCACTTTTTGTGGATGCATGGATGACTGCTGTAGGAAGCATCTCAGTGCATGGTCCGTTGGTTGCTGCTGTGTAAGTACCAACTTCAGTAGAGTTCGATGATTGGCCTTTATTATTAGCTGGTTTATCGGCTTCAGTCGTGGCGTTTGTTGAGGTTGGATGAAGAAGTGTATGGTGTTTCTTCTTACACACTTTGCATAGTCTCCAGCTTTTGTATTTGTCATATGCCCCTTGACCAAGCAATTGGTACAAAGACTTGATTTTCGTACTGCATCATTTCTTTGTTGGACAGACATTTTCGCTAGTTTCTCACAGGAGTATATTTTATGATTTCCCTTGCAGATTGGACAAAGAGTTTGCATTGAGATGGAGCCATGATGTATTTTTAACTCTTTGCCCTTCCAGGGCGTAACCTTTTGTTTGAGCGGGCTTGCTTTAAGTCCTCGATAGGGTCGATCACTTCTAAGGTGTAGAACCGCCTTTCCAAGAACTCGATTAATTGGCTAACGTTCTCTACTTCTCTTGGATCTTTTAAAGACTGTTCATATAGATTGCGGCTTTCCCTGTCCAGCTTCTGTGTAAGTAGGAATACTATGAGTGGATCCCAATTCGATGTGTCAATCCCAAGGTTTCTGAGTGCTTGCAGACACTCTGTTGTAGTGTCGTGGGGTCTTTTGAGGCCCTGCTGGGATTCTTTATTGAGAGCAGGTTGATTCAGAAGGAAGCGTAGTTGAGCGTTTACTAGGGCTCTTTCGTTTTGATATCGCTTGTTGAGGATCTTCCAGGCGGTATCAAAGTTTTCCTGCGTAATTTGTAGATGGTCCACTAGTTCACTTGGTTCACCCGTCAGATTTGCTTTCAAGTAGAATAGTTTCTCAGTGTTGCTCAGATTCGTGTCATTTCGAATTAACTCGGTGAATATATTTTTAAATGTTGGCCATTTTAAATAGTCACCATCAAATGTTGGGACATCTATCGGCTTTATTTTCATCTTGTTTCTTCCACCGTTGTTAATGAGTACTTGTGTTGGTGGACCGTCTGCTTGTTGATTCAGTTTTTCTTGAATTTTAATCTGGATGTCCTGGTATAATGCCTCCGTTGCGGCGAATGTATCCCTCTCAAAGTATTCGTCTTTAAATGTTCCCAGGCTCATTATTTCTCCATGTAAGTCAACCACACGTTCCCAATAATCACTTATTATTTTGGCTTTCTGCGAATAGTATGCGGTTGACCTCGGCGATGTATTTTCGCTTTCTGTTTTCTCAATCGTCCGTTTTAAAGAATTTATCATGGCGTTCTGCCTTTTAATTCTCCTAAGTTGATCTTCAACGCGTTCTGATGTTTGTTGCTTCTCAACGGCTGCACGAAGAGCATCTTCCATCAAATCTCTAGTTTGCTCGAATAAACTTTCCACCTTTTCGAAGTAGTTCTCTTTGAAGTACTTATGTTCTGGATTCTCGCCTTTAAGCTGCTCCAGTTCACTGTGTTGATTCTCGAACTCAGCCCATGCCGATTGCAGTGAATGTAATCGAATTTCGACATAGTCCTTTGTCTTCCTACTTTTGGAATCCTTCCGAAAGTTGGTGTTCAGCCTTTGGATGGTCTTTGATGTAATATTTTGCAGGGTTAATATCTTTTCCATGGTTGCGCAGCAAAGGTTTGTAGATCGATGTAGCTGAAATTAACGAGGATTTTCCTCAATTTAATTAGTTTGCAGAGCCTCAAGACACGATGTTCTAGAGGATGTGTTTTTTGTTGTTTTTGTATTGCCTCAAGACACGATGTTCTAGAGAAATTTTTGTATATTCTAAAGACACTTGGTTCTTTAGAACACTTTTTCGCTCGAAGGACCAATGTTGATAGCTCAGAGTAAACGATTGATTAGATCTGTTGACGACCGCACAACTTCAACAATTTGGAGCGGTTTGACTAGATAAAAATAAAATAAACTGAATGTATGGTTACTGACGTGTATATTGTAACTGAGCGCTAATGCTCGTATCTTTTACATATTTATACAATTCTTTATTGCTTAATTAGCAATAATAAAGTTATTGCACCTGAATGCGGGGGGTCAAGAGTTCATTCACCAATTTTTAATTTTCGTTTGTTATTGCTGACATTGCAATTCGATTGCGGGTCGATTCCGTTCAGGTGAATGAGCTTTTGATTCAGCATTTTAATTTATTAATTATTTTTCATATACAGTAGACGCTCGGAAATTAGAACTCTCGAAAATTCGAATCCTTCGGAAATTAGAACCAGCGTTTTTAATACATTGCATGCTCTGAAATTAGAACCGTCAATTCTAATTTCCGAGCGTTTTTAATTTTTGTTTGTTTTTAACACTGAAAAATTGTCTTTATAGCTCCGATTGGCATTGCACTCAATGTGGGACTTGGGATTTCATGGAGAATACTAGAAGTGTAGCTTTTATTTGGCTTCCAGGGGAATCCCATGTTACTTATGTAAAGGGGAATCCCGTGTTACTTATGTAATTTTTATTGCCCGTACATTTTGTTTATTAGTATGTGAAATTTGAAAAGCGAAGTCATATTTCGGCAGTGTTTAAGTGAAATTTGAAACGTGTGTAAAGTGTGTTTTTTTTTTGTTTTTTTTTTATAAAATGCCAAATAAACGTAAAAAAAATACTCTGTCTTTAGAAACCAAGATAAAGATATTGGAAAAGATCGACAAAGGCGTTCAAGGAAAACGTTTAGCTCTTGATTTTAACGTAACAAAATCTGCCATTAGCTATATCAAATCAAATAGAGCAGCTATATTAAATGCAGTTTCCAACACCTATCAGGAAGCAAAAAACAGATCTTTACATAGTTGTGAATATCCAAAAATGGAAAGTCGGCTATATGAGTGGTTTTTGAATCAACGTGAAAGGAAATCTACAATGACTGGAGCAATAATAAAAGGAAAAGCTAAACAAATTTTTCAACAAGAATATCCCAATAATGATGACGATACATTTCGAGCAAGTGATGGATGGTTTTCCAACTTTAAAAAGCGACATGGCATTCGATTTTTAAAAATTGGTGGTGAGATTCTTTCTAGTGATGTTGACTCACTCAATCAATTCATTCACAAATTTCGTGCTAAAGTCGCTGAGATGGGTCTAATAGACTCACAAATATATAATGTCGATGAAACGGGATTATTCTTTCGTTGTCTTCCATATAGAACATATGTGTCTGCCTGTGAAAAAAGGGCCCCCGGATTTAAAATCCAAAAAGAACGTGTTTCAATCTTACTCGGCGCAAACTCCGATGGGTCACATAAATTGGTGCCATTGGTTATTGGAAAAGCAAAAAAACCAAGGAGCATGAAAGGGTTTAATAATCCCCTTCACTACGATTTTTCAAAAAATGCATGGATGACGTCCCGAATCTTTAATGATTGGTTCCATAAGATATTCATTAAGGAAATAAGGAAAAATTAATCTTAAAGTTAGGTTTAGTATGTAATTAAAAATTTTGACTAACATTTTTTTGTTTTTATTTACCAGGTCATTCGTTTTTCAAGAGAAAATAATTTACCTCCAAAGGCACTTTTACTTATTGATAACTGCTCTGCTCATGCACCTATTGAACATCTTTGATCCGACGATGGGAATATAGTTGCATACTTTTTTCCACCAAATGTTACAGCAGCTGTGCAACCAATGGATCAAAATCCCATAAAATTAACAAAACTTACTTACAGAAGTAAGTTACTTGCTCAATTAATAGCTGAAGGTGGTGAACTGAATAATGTTTTAAAATCCCACTCAATACGAGATGCAATAATATTAATCAAACAAGCTTGGGATGAGTTGCCTCAACGAGTGTTAAAGAATTCTTGGTCTAAATTGATAAACTGGGATTCTGACCAATACGACAGTGACGACGACATTCCAATAGCCCACTTAATGCAAAAAAAGGATGACTGCGATGAAGTTATCCAAATTAATCAAACGCTTTTACAAGAAATTGGCCCGAACAATTCCATCAGCGCAGATGAAATCGAAAAATGGAATGAGGACATGTTTGAATACTTATCGGGGCATGAAGATAGTAGCGATGACGAAAATTCAGACTGTAGCAGCAATAGAGATATTATTGAAGTCACACGACTTACTTCTAATGTTTTAGCCACTGAGAGCGTAATTAATTTAATAAACTGCTGTAGAACTAGTGAACTGTTTTCCACAAAGTACATGGCCAATCTTTTGGCGCTCCGCAACGATATTGTTATGACAAATTTAATAAAGCCAAAAAAACAAACAAAAATTACTGATTACATACATGATTAACAATGAGTAGTTATGAAATTTGACTCACTGAGTGACTAAACTTTTTAAATACATAGTTTAAAAACTTTTATTTTATACCAGTTTTTATATGTACATATGTACATATGTACATACATATATATGTATATTTTTAAAATATTTTTTTTTCTTTAAACTATGATGAATTTTAATGAATTGGTATGTTTTGCGTTCGTTTTATATAAATAAAATTAAAAAATCTATGCAGAAGTGTTTTTTTGTGTATTTTCTAAACGAAAATGCACTTTCATGTTGCTTTTTATTTAAAAAAAATAAACCTTTGGAAATTAGAACTTCTCGAAAATTAGAACTACCCCAGGAACAAAGTGGTTCTAATTTTCGAGCGTCTACTGTAATAACAGAAATTAGGAATTGCCCTAAATCTTAATATTATGTGATGTTTTATATGTGCTGCGCACAGTTAGGTTGAAATGGCTGCCACGTGGGTGTAGTGTAGTCTAGGTTGTTCGCAGCGATGGCGAACTTCCTAAGAATGGATGAGTGGCCATATGAGTATGGAGTCCATCCAAGAGAAGCCTTTGTCCTGACAGCCGCCCAGGTTGCCATTTGCTCGGCGTGTATGTCCAAAGGAGTAAGATGCAATAAGACATCCAGCGCAGCTGTAGCGGTGCTTCTCATTGCACCACTGATACACAGCTCAGCTGTTCTTTGGACTCTTTCCAGTATCTTACGTTACGTAATCTTCTGTAGTGCAGTCTACCATACCAATATGCCATGCATAAGTATAGGTCTGATTACAGCTGTATAGAGCCAGTGGACGATGCGGGGTTTAAGGCCCCAGTTGACTTCGATCGTTCTTTGAGCTGTTTTGGCTTTATTTGCTCTTTCTAAAAGATTCGGCCTCCACGTTAGTTTCCTATCGAGTACGAGACCTAGAAATTTCGCATCGTCCTTTAGATGCAGTGTTTCATTGCAAAGTTTTAAAGAAGGAAAATTGGGAAGTCTATGCTTCTTTGTAAAGAGCACTTCTTCAGACTTGGCTGGGTTGACGCCTAGACCCTTGTAAAAAATTTTGAATAGATATGGTGAGTTGTAAGTTGTAAAATTTTGAATAGATATGGTGAGTTAATAGCAACCGCTGTAAAAGAAGGCAACATGTATAAATTAAATTTAAAAAGGAAAAATCATTGTGTACTTATGTCAAATGATGTTTCATCGAGTAAATTATGGCCAGACGATTAGGGCATATAAATGATATCGATCTAAATAAAATAAAAAACGGTGCAGTATATGGAATTAAATTTACCGATAAAATTGAAAATAAAAATAATTGTGCGTCATGTTGCGAAGGAAAGCAAATTCGACTCCCTTTTAAACCAAAAGGCAAACGAGCATCAACAGTATTGGAAGTTATTCGCACTGATTTGTATGGACCCATGGAAAGCCAGTCTATTGGTGGGGCAAGGTATTTTTTATTATTTGTTGATAACTTTAGTAGAAAGGTATGCGTCTACTTTCTCAAAAATAAAAACGAATCTTTTAAACATTTTAAGAACTTTGAGGTTATGGCTGAAAATCAACTGAATTTTGCTCAAAAGAATTCTCAGAATTTTTAAAAACTCGTGGTATAATTCATCAGAAGTCAACACCATATACACCAGAGCAGAACGGGTTAGTTGAAAGAATGTACTGAACAGTTGTCGAAAAGGCCAAATGTATGTTATTTGAAGGAAAGTTGGATGTAAAATATGGAGCAGAAGCAGTTAATATTGCAGTTTATTTAATAAATAGAAGTATCTCATCTGGATTAAATTTTAAGTCACCAGAAGAAATTTGGTCAGGTAAGAAGCCAAATTTATCTCATATAAGAATATTTGGATGTAATACCATGGTACATAAGCCGAAAGTCCAAAGAAAGATATGGGATAAAAAGTCGAGACAAATGATATTTGTAAGTAATTTTCAACAACATTACCAACACCTGGACCGCAACCACTGACAATAGCGGAATACAGAAGAAGAACAGAAGCGAAAAAGATCCAGCAACCCACGAAACAAGTACCAAAACTATTAAGTGATCCAACGAAGACGAAACGAGGAGGAAAGGCGTTCCAGAAAAGAAAAGAGCTGGCAATTCTATTCAAGGAACTAAACCTATCAAGGTCAACAGACAAAATTAAAGACATAAAACAAAAAATCCGCCAAATCCGGCAAAATGGGATTCGCAGACACGAAGATAGAGGAAAAGATCTTCCTTAACTCGGGATCAGCGAGCAACGCGTTCAGCGCCACATACTCCGCAACACACATCGTTGTTGGAGCCATCTCAGGAACCGTGGGCATAGTAGTAATGTTTTTAGTAGCTTATTATTTAACTAGCTGGGACCCGGTGCGCCTACGCTGCACCCATAAGTCAATAGTAAACAATAAAAACCATCCATTGACTTAATATTTTTCGAGATATGAATTTTACACAGATGAAATGCCTCAAAGAACATGGGTCTTGCGTCGGCCGCCATGAATCGGTATATTGAGTCTACTACATTGCTTATTGTATTCTACTTATCATACTCTTTAATTTGATACCCATGTTAAGGGGGTTGTGAAGAAAGTGGTAATCCGGCCTCTTTAGACGGCCGCCATGGATCTAAAGATATTTTTTGTATACTACATTGTTTATTGTATTCTACTTATCATACCCTTTCATTTGATACCCATGTTGAGGTGGTTGTGAAGAAAGTGGTAATCCGGCCTCTTGAGACGGCCGCCATGGATCTAAAGATATATTTTGTATACTACATTGCTTATTGTATTCTACTTATCATACCCTTTCATTTGATACCCATGTCGAGGTGGTTGTGAAGAAAGTGGTAATTAGGCCACTTGAGACGGCCGCCATGGATCTAAAGGTATATTTTGCTTATTGTATTCTACTTATCATACCCTTTCATTTGATACCCATGTCGAGGTGGTTGTGAAGAAAGTGGTACCCCGCCCTCTTGAGACGGCCGCCATGGATCTAAAGATATCTTTTGTATACTACATTGCTTATTGTATTCTACTTAACATACCCTTTTATTTGATACCCATGTTGAGGTGGTTGTGAAGAAAGTGGTAATCCGGCCCCTTGAGACGGCCGCCTTGGATCTAAAGATATATTTTGTATACTACATTGCTTATTGTATTCTACTTATCACACCCTTTCATTTGATACCCATGTCGAGGTGGTTGTGAAGAAAGTGGTACCCCGCCCTCTTGAGACGGCCGCCATGGATCTAAAGATATATTTTGTATACTACATTGCTTATTGTATTCTACTTAACATACCCTTTCATTTGATACCCATGTTGAGGTGGTTGTGAAGAAAGTGGTAATCCGGCCTCTTGAGATGGCCGCCATGGATCTAAAGATATATTTTGTATACTACATTGCTTATTGTATTCTACTTATCATACCCTTTCATTTGATACCCATGTCGAGGTGGTTGTGAAGAAAGTGGTACCCCGCCCTCTTGAGACGGCCGCCATGGATCTAAAGATATATTTTGTGTACTGCATTGCTCATTGTATTGTACTTAACATACCCTTTCATTTGATACCCATGTTGAGGTGGTTGTGAAGAAAGTGGTAATCCGGCCTCTTGAGACGGCCGCCATGGATCTAAAGATATATTTTGTATACTACATTGCTTATTGTATTCTACTTATCATACCCTTTCATTTGATACCCATGTCGAGGTGGTTGTGAAGAAAGTGGTACCCCGCCCTCTTGAGACGGCCGCCATGGATCTAAAGATATATTTTGTATACTACATTACTTATTGTATTCTACTTATCATACCCTTTCATTTGATACCCATGTCGAGGTGGTTGTGAAGAAAGTGGTACACCGCCCTCTTGAGACGGCCGCCATGGATCATTTTAATTTCAATATCGTCATGGCCTACCTATTGTTTGACAGCTGCGTAAATTTGAAATTTTCATTAAATGTAATTATTCAATTTAATGACAATTTTACATTTGTCGAACAATAGGTAGGCCATGAAGCTATTGAAACTACAATGAAGTGAAAATTCCTAAAATTACCATTTTTTTTTGGATTTTGCAGCTGTTTTTTTGGTTAAAGGTATAAAAAATAGCGTACGACCTATTCTCAGACCTACCAAATATACACAAAAAATTTCATGCAAATTGGTCAACCCGTTTCGGAGGAGTACGGTAACAAACACTGTGACACGAGATTTTTATAGATATAGATAAAAAAATACATAAAAAAAAACAGTAGTAAGGACTGTGAATAAAAATAATTCAGTTTAAACAACAAAAAAAAATATAAATATATAAATTTACCATCACAACAATGTGTAGAGATTAAAATTATAAATTAAATTTCAAAAAAAAAAAAAAATGATTATTCTTTACAAAGGAAAGATAGTAGGTTATGATATATTTAGAGGAATTGACGAAGATACTAAAGAATCTAAAAAAGGCACCTAAGAGAGAGTATACGGAAAAATACCTTGCCAAATTACTTCTTAAGGTAAATGAAATTAGGGAAAAATTCAAAGAAGAAATATCTGAAGCAAAATTAACGGATGAAGAAGAGCTACGAGTAAAAAATACATTTAAGGAAACATTAAAAAGAATAGAGGCTTTCGTGAGAATAGAAATCAACGAAACAATAAACATGACGTCCACAAACATATTCTCCAACCTCAAAATAATACCAGAATTCTCAGGAAAACCTCCAGACTTACAGAAATTTATAAGTATAGTCAAAGTTCTAGAGAAAAATATCCCGGAAGACCAACAAACGCAGTTCTTAACACTGGTAATAGGTACCAAGTTAAACACAACAGCAAGAAGAAAATTGAGCTCATTACCAAAACCAGAAAAAAACGCGGAACTCATTAGGAATCTAGAGGCAACATACAAACCGATACAATCAACAAACACGGTGATAACAAAGCTAGCAAAAGTCCAGCAAGAAAACACGGTCACAGAATACGTCGAAAAGATAGACACGATCATCGCGGAACTAACCGAACTACAATTGACGGAAATAGGAGAAAGCGGACGGGAAACTATAACAAAAATAAATGAATCACTGGCATTAAATGCTTTCGAGAAAGGCTTGAAAGACAGGAGCATAATACAAACAATAGAAGCCAGTGGGATAAAATCCTACAGTGAAGCAGTCACTTTAGCAGAAGATGCCTAGGCCACAATAAAAGAAAACAGAGTATTCCACATAAACAACAGATACCAATACAGAAAACCATGGCAAAACAACAAGTATTCCCATCAAAACCGATACCAAAATAATTACCAAAGAAATCATTACCAACAAAATAGATACCAGAATAGTCAAACAACGAATTTGAAACACAATGGCTACAACCAGAGTAAAAATCGGCAGCAATATCAAAGGAACCAGAAACGCAATGGCAACAATATACATCACCGAAACAGGAGAGTATATGTAACACAACAGGAAGAAAACGGGAATTACATCCAGGGAAACGAAGACACCCCCAAAACTTACGAAGGAAATTTATAAAGGGTAACTCGGGGCTAAAAACAACCAATAGGAGACATAAAATAGTAAAAGAATATCATTTGAAGATAGCAGAAACAGACCATGAAATCGCTAATTATATAAGAATTAAAACAAACAGGAATAAAATATTAAACCTATTAGTTGACACAGGAGCAGATATCTCCATATGCAAAATAGGAGAGATGAGATCAATACTGAAGAGTATTGTAGACTTACGGGAATTATAGAACAAAAAATAGAAACATTGGGTACAACTACAATTAAATTTAAACTAGAGGACGAAGAAGTACAACACAGGTACAAGTGGTAGATGACGATTTTCCAGTAACAACTGACGAGATACTCGGGCACGACTTTTTTCGGAAATTCAGCACGAACATAGGTTACGGCACCTTTACGTTTTCAATAAATACAAACCGCACAGAATATGTATTGCCTATGCAATCCAAAATCTTCTACATCAAAATACCGCCTAGATCCGAGCTTATACATCCAATAAACGTAAATATTGAAGAAGACAGCCTAGTGTGTGGAAAGCAAATAACAAATAACATTTTAATTGCCAACACGATAATACCAGCAAAAGGCATAAAACATATACATACGTCTATTGAACACATCCGATACTGAAGCTAAAATTCCAGTAAAAGATCTTGATCTGGAACTAAAACCAATCAGGAAATTTTATAAACTAAAAGCAGTAAGTAAAAAGTCTCAACAAAGATGGGAAAAATTACAGAAATTGATAGAAATCAAAACAAATGACAAAAAAAGCAAGGACACAATAGAGAGTATATGCAGAGAGTTCCAGGATATATTTTACTTAGAAGAAGATATACTTACACCAAACAACTTCTATGTACAAAATCTAATACAAACAACAGATAAAAACCCAGTATACATAAAGAATTACAGACATACTCAGTTCGAAGAGATAAACAAACAAGTGCAAGACCTGATAAATAAAGACGTCATCGAAAATTCCACAAGCCCATATAATTCACCACTCCTAATAGTACCAAAACACAATAACGACGATACAAAAAGTGCAGATTAGTGGTCGACTACAGACAGCTTAACAAAAAATTGTATTACGTTCGTAATTCCCGGCGGTGCTCAGCGTTGGGGTGGGTGGTATGTATATGACTTTTCTTATTTGGGCGCCACGTAGTTTTAACGGTCTACGAACCGATTATTATATTATATAAAAAACTTGAAGGACAGTTAGTTTTGTAATTTTATTTACACTTGAATTTTGAATTCTTAAACAATCAATTTAATTTAATAATACTCAATAATCAATTTAATCAATAATAAAGGCTACTAATTCCTACCTGTGCCTAGCCTTATCCCGATCCTAATCTCCTTTTCTTCAAACAAATTCGATTTACGGTTTTCTTTTTCGCTTCCCGTTAATACCAACTATACCTACTATAATTAAACTACTCGATTTCGGTTTTCTTCTCTTTCCCGTTAATAATATGAACTATACTATAACTTCACTCTATCACATTCCGGACTCTATCGTATCAAAAAAGCAAAAAGCCCCCTACCACACAAGGGCCCATGTTTATATAGGGAAATGGCCCCTATTTCTAAAGGTTCCCGCTGTTTACAATACTGTTTCCGACCGTTCCAATGATGTTGGTTGAAATTGGTACGTCGGTTATAATCGGTAAACATTTGAAATATTATCAATAATATTTTTCATAAATCTTGGACCTTGGATTTTTGGCGGCCGGGTGCTACTCCTGGGAAAATTCTACGTGAAAGCATAATCTCGCGAACGGCGAAGAAGCCAGAAGTATGGTCTGGATATGCTTGCCGGATTTTCCAGGGCTAACCCATTTCTCCCGTTTATCATCCCCTAGAGCACTCCTTGGTGGTTAATATGCCTCATGTAGTCTTGTGCTGTGAAATGTAGTATATTTATTTATTTATTTTATTTTATTTATATTATATTTTAGAGATTAAAATCGGTACGGGCTCAATTCACAGGTGAGTTCTATGTATTTAATTAATACTATTTACTATTTTTTTATTTATTTAATTAAGACTATTTATTTAATTATATCAATTTTTTTTTTTTTTTTCATTTTGGTGATCTCCTATGGGCTGCTCCGCTTCTGGTGGTTGGTCCTGGATTTCAAAAAAAGAGACCTGAAGAGACCTGAAAAAAGAGATCCAGCAGCAGTAAGGTTCTTTAAGGGACGACACACATAGGTAAGTATCTATAGCATACTGTTATATATTAAATTTTAACGCCTCTCTATTTTTAGGTCGTAACAATTGGTAAAGGCTGATTTAAGGCTGATTTACAATGCTGCGAGAGTGCGATGCGACGACGAGACGAGTCTCGCACGCGCTGTCAAAACATTTTCCATAGCATGCTTTGAAATGCCACAGTGTACAATGCAACGTGGTGCGATACTGCGAGACGGCAGGAATTCGAAAAATTGAAATTTCAACGCAGCGAGATGCGTTGACAGATCTTCTTCTTTTTAGAAAGTCTGACAGAAGTTATTATTGTTCTTATTTTCCAACAACATGCAGCGAATTAGCGAGAAAAAAATCGAAAAATTAATCGATTTAATAAAAATAAAACCTGCGCTGTACGACAAAAGGCATGTCAATTATAAAAAAGTACACAGCAAAGAGCAGTATTGGTTGGAAATTGCAGAAATTTTACAGATAAGTGGTAAGGAATGATTTAGTTTACATGCAATAAAATTGATAAAAAAAAATATATTGTTTATACATTTCAGTCAATGAGTGCAAAGTTGCATGGCGGTCTTTAAGGGACCAATTTATGAAAAATTGGAAACAAATGAAGGGATCATCAGGAGACGAGGCTGTTTTTAAAAAAAAATATAAATATTTTGATAATTTAATGTTTTTAAAAGATTCTATTGAACCGAGAAAGTACGTATTAATAAAATTATCTATTTACATATATATTCATAATTAAACTAGTGTCTTTTTTAGGACAGCCAGTAATTTTGAAGAACTTAACTATAACGATGCTGCATTTGAGTGGGATGAGCTAGATAACTTACCTTCGGTTTTTAACAATAACGTTAGTAATGTTAGCTCTCCACCTGTCACATCTGATATTTCAACTCCTGTTACACCAGATATTACAAGTGTGAGGGCTACGAAACGTAGAAAAGCATCAGAAAATGAGGAATCTTTTCAAGATTTTCTGAAGGAGTTGCTGTCGCAAAACAAAGACGACATCGATGAAACGGACAAATTTTTTTTAGTGTTATCATCTATGGTGAAAAAATATAACCTAGATATATCAGACATGACCGATTTACAATGTAAATTAATGTTGTTTACAAAAGAAGAATTGGAAGGTTATAGAACCTGATTTTTTTTAATAATTATTGGAATACCAAAAAATGTGATATACATGTAGATAGGAATACCAGACTGAACTTTTTCATTTATAGTTAGAATAAGTAATGAAATGCTGTTTTTTATTTTTTTGGAATTCGAATTTGACTTGAAGTTTTGTGATATTTATGTAGATAGGAATACCAGACTGAACTTTTTCATTTATAATTAGAGTAAGTAATGAAATGTTGTTTTTTATTTTTTGTAATTCAAATTCGACTTGAAGTTTTGTGATATTTATGTAAATAGCAATACCAAACTGAACTTTTTTATTTATAGTTAGAGTAAGTAATAAAATGTTTTTTTTTAATATCTACATTGTTATAATAATTTATCGGAATTCGAACAATTAATGAAACCAAATAAAAATTATTTCAAGGTCATATTATTTTTTTTAATTTCTTCTATTTATTATATATCATTACACAAATAAAGACATAATTCTTCGCGTAAGTTATAAGCTTCTCGAGTGGCATTGTGGCTTGTGGAAGCACGAATTCCATGCATATGTGGGTATTGTTGCCTCCAATCTCCTTCAACAAGGTTTTCATCCATTGGCCTGTCAACATAATTCTGTGGACAGTATGCTGCACATTTATTTCTCATTAAAAAGTTGTGTAAAACAACAGTTGCTTTTATTATCTTATCAACGTTTTGTGGTAATGCATGAATATCATTGCGTAACACTCTCCATCTTGCTGACAATACACCGAACGTATTTTCGATAGTAACACGGGCATGGGAAATACGTTTATTAAAATTATGTTGTTCTGGTGATAAATTACCCGGGAAAGGTCGCATCAAATTTTTTCGTAATGGAAAGGCATTGTCTCCTACGAAAAAATAGGGGAATGATATATTCGAATTTTCCAACATGGAGGATTGTGGTATATCTAGCTTATTTTGTAGTAATTGCTTTCCAAAAACGCTTTCAGCTAAAATTCCTCCATCACTTTGGCTGCCGTAAGCGCCAATGTCAACCATAGTGAAACAGTAGTTAGCATCGCAAGTTGCGAGGAGGACAATGCTGTGTCGTCCCTTATAATTAAAAAACTGCGAGCCTGCATTAGGAGGGCAAACGATATTCACGTGCTTCCCATCCAAAGCTCCAATACAGTTTGGCAGCCGCCACCGACTTCTGTATCCCTCAGCAATACGTAGCCATTCTTGGTAGTCTGGGGCAGCTAAATAAATGCAGCTTAGTTCGGACCACAGAGCATCGCAGGTTTCGTATACTATCTTTCCAAATATTGATGTACTCATCCTAAATTTTAAACAATAAATTCTTCGAGGTCCTCCATGCGCTAAATACCTGAAACGCAAAGATGAAATAAAATAAATACACTGCATATAAATATACTCGTAATATTTACACTAATGTTATAAATAAACGGCACTCTGGTGAAATTGGTTTCCGTAGAGATGACTTTTCTAATTTGAAGCGAACAAAGGCCAAAATAACATCAAATTGTTCGCTGCTCATCCTGGTAACTTTGATAAACATCTCAGGGTCCTTTTCCTTTAATATATAAAACGTACTTTCAAAGTACCCTAGTGTATCTCGGTCTTCGTAAGCCGGCCTAACCCACCATCTTCTTTTTTTCTTTAATTTTTGTTTATGCAAGTTTTTATACGCTAAGAAGGCTACTGTAGCGTAAAAAAGGGTTTTTCTTTTTCTTGAAAAAGTCATTTTCATTATCTATAGAAATAATTAACATTTGTATTAATATGAAATACTAAATATAGAAAAATATGGTGTTACTTTTATATAATGTTTGTTTTTATAGATCTTTTGTTGTATTTGACTTCAAATGTTAAATTTATCAGCACAACTGTCATAATTGGAAATTTGACATAATGAAGTCGGCTCACAATCGCATTGTTGTAAATTGAACGCGTTTTTGCAGCGAGAGCAAGTCTCGCCCGTCAACTCGTCTCGTCGTCGCATCGCACTCTCGCAACATTGTAAATCAGCCTTAAATGATAAATTCCCCCTCACACGCTTAGAAGACGTATTAATAGGCAAAGCGAAATACTTCTCCAGTCGGGACATGACCAGTTCATTTCATCAAATAGAATTAGATGAAGAATCAAAACCACTAAGAGCATTCTCAACCAACAACGGGCACTATCAGTTCAAACAATTACCATTTGGACTTGAAATTCTATCCAACAGCTTCTAACGCATGTTAACCATCACACTAACTGGATTAGACAGCAATGCATTTCTATACGTAGACGACATCATCGTTTTTGGATGCTCACTAGAACAACACAATAGAAATCTTGCAAAGATATTCGAACGCATGCGAAGGTACAACCTGAAATTAAACCCAAAGAAATGCAAACTGATGAGAACAGAACTAGTGTATCTAGTGACACTTAATAACACCAAACGGAGTAACGGCAGACCCTGAGAAATGCAAAACGGTACATAACTATCCAGTACCAACAAATGCAGATAAAGTCAGACGGTTCGTAGCATTCTGCAACTATTATAGACGTTTCGTCAAGAACTTCGCAGAAATAGCGAAATCATTAAATGAACTACTGAAGAAAGATAGAGTCTTCGAGTGGACAACGAAGTGCAACGAATCATTCGAAAAACTCAAAGACCAAATAACAAAACCACCTATTCTACAGTATCCAGATTTTGAAATAGAATTCATACTAACAACCAACGCTTCGAACTACGCTTTAGGAGCTATCCTATCACAAGGAGACATAGGAAAGGACTTACCAATCTCCTACGCAAGCAGATCACTTAACAAACACGAGCTAAATAAACCTATTATTGAAAAAGAGTTATGAGCAATACCCTGGGGAATAAACCATTTCAGACCGTATCTATTTGGCAAAAAATTCACAGTAGTAACGGACCATAGACCACTCATATCACTTTTTACCCACAAGAACCCATCGTCAAAACTGACTAGAATACGTGTAGACCTCATGGATTACGACTTCGAAATAATTTTTAAACAAGGAAAGATAAATACTAATGCAGACGCATTATCAAGAATAAAGATAGATTCACAAGCTTAAAAAAATGATACCAAAGACGAATAATATTGTAACAAGAAGTATGGTAAGAAAAGACAACTTGCAGGAAATAAATAAAAAGGAGGAGACGAAAGGAGGGAAGCACATCGATATCCGACATAAGAAACTTACAGATACTAAAATTCTACGTAGAGGAAAAACAAGAAATAAAGAATAATAAAGAGGCCCGCGGAAGAAATAGTTTGCGAGATAAAAACAGATAAGAAACAAACAATAGTGAGATGTAGCGATAAGCCTGGCCACGACCTAGGCCTGGTTCTAGAGAAGCTCATTTGAAAGTTAAACAATAGAAATATGAGAAAAGTAGCCTTATCAAAAGAAGATGAAGTATTTAAATACATACCGATAAATGAAATGATAAAATTATATAATGAAGTGCACAAGAGATTACATTAAGAAGATAGGCAAACAGAAGTTAAAATAATATTATAGAAACTACCCCAATGAGTGAACGAAGTAACAGATCAACTAAGGTTAATCAGTGAATTTCACGAGTCAACACACGGCGGACACTCAGGTATTAGAAGAACCATACAAATACTCAAACAAAGATACGTATGGAAAAATATGAATAAAATGGTAAAAAAACATGTACAAAGTTGTGAATCCCTGTGAATTTCAAAAAGAATAAGATAATAGGACATACGAAAGAAAAATTGGTGATTACAGGCACACTCTCAAAATGTTTCGAGATAGTGGTGATAGATACAGTTGGACCACTAAGAATTTCAAACGGATATAGATATATAGTAACGGCACAGTGCGAATTATCGAAGTATATATGTAGAAGCAATCCCAACGCGCACAAAAGAAGCAGAAGAAGTAGCCAAAGCCATCGTGGAGAAAATTATACTAAAATACGGACTCCCAAATACAATAAAAACGGACCAGGGTACAGAGTATAAAAATGAAATATTCAAGGAAATATGCAAACTACTAAAGGTTAACCATATAACGTCAACACTTACCACCCACTTACTTAGTGATAACACTTACCAGAAAATTACTTAGCGTCTGGTCGCAAATGTAATAGGCAGAAATGCCAAAATAGTTTCCCTAGTTGATTAGACTCAGCAGCTAGGCACTGCAGATTTGAAGGCAATGATTGCCAAATTGTGAAGTATTACTAAAAGAACTCAATAAAATTTAAGGCTGAAAGCCAAGTTTATTCTACGATAGTCTTAAAGCAATTCTTCCATGATCGATAATTGCTTTGCCCTTTTATACAGTCTTATTCTACTACAAAGTTCTTAAAATTTAAGAGGGGTATTCCAATACATAAGGGATGGACTTTGGATTTCCAATTTTCAATATCCATCGCTTATGTTTACAATTTCTCCTCCTCGGCAAAAACATAAGAAGGTCAAAAAAATATGCTTCAAATAATTTCGACTGCAATAAATTACGCAAGTCGCTTAGTCACCATAATAGCAACAGAATACATATGTGCTTATGCCCTCGTGCAATGACATGGGTCAAGTTATATTTCACACATGGTCCATGTCTTGAAATTGCATTTCTCATGCGCATGGGATTCCCGTTGTGTTTTAATTACTTTAACCGGACGAAATCCTTGACGTAATTATCTGTTCATGGTGGTTTCGGATTCTCATGTTTTTGTTTACATTGGATGGATGTTTAGGAGGTTTTGTGTTTATTATATAATATCACAACAATTTGGGCATCGCTCAAGACTGTATTGGTCTGCATATAAGGAGAAGTGAATCTGGCATATACCTGGATCAAAAGAAGTACATCAATGAAATTCTCGTTCTGTTTGGCATGCAAGATAGTAAACCAACAAGAAGTCCTGCTACAGTAGGCGAAAGATTATCTCAGGAAATGTCACCTAAAAGCGAAAACGAAAAGGAAGAAATGAAATAAATTCCTTATCAAGAAGCAGTCGGCAGTCTCCTGTACTTAGCCCAAGGAACACGACCGGATATTGCGTATGCAGTTGGTAAAGTTAGCCGTTTCAACAATAATCCTGGTAAAAGACACTGGCTAGCAGTTAAACGTATCTTTAGATATTTGCAGGGTACTATGGATGTCAAACTCTATTTCTCCCGTAATCATAATTCCAAAGTGATTGGTTTTTGTGATGCTGATTGGGCATCAGATAATACTGAAAGGAGATCCTGCACAGGATACGTCTTCACGAAAAATGGCGCCGCTATCTCTTGGAACAGTCGCAGACAACAAACAATTGTGCTGTCATCTTCCGGAGCCGAATACATGAGTCTGTCAGCAGCGACGCAGGAAGCCATGTGGCTACTGCAACTGGAGGAAGAGCTACAACCGGTACGAAAGGGAGCCATAACAATTTTTTGTGATAACAGAAGTGCAATTTGTTTGGCCGAAACAAATGCTTATAAACCTAGACGAGTTTATATAGATGTGCGTCATCACTTCCTGCGTGAAAAAGTAGCTGATGGAAACATCAATATTGAACACATTACAACTGAAAATATGACTGCTGATTTCCTTACGAAGCCAGTAACATTCACGAAACATGAATTTTGTTCTATGGATTGTGGCTTAAGTAAAAGATAATAATAATGTAAATATCATTGTAAGTTGCACTACAAGCTAGTGGAGGTGTTAAAATTGAATTGAATTGAGCTTGTACAGCAACACCAAGATGTCATTCCAACTTGTGTATTATATTGAATAAAACTTTCTTCTTGTTCCGAATCTAATAGTGAAGAGTTGTATTTCTTTTTACCTCGCCAGCTCGTCTTATTTTATCAGGATATCAGAAAGGAAAACCAAAATATAAATCAAGGAGAATTGTACAGGGATGGTAACATAACGGGTTTAAGCTCTTTACAATTAATTCCTCTTTACGTTTTGAGAATAAATCCAATTCTCGATGTCCTTGCCCATCTAAAACATTCAAGAGTCTGTGGACCTCTGTTTACTAAGTAAACTTAAACGTCGAAAATGTTCACGTAAACGGCATTTATCCCGTTTGATCAAAAAAGAACGGGAAAAATTGCGTGCAAGTTTGGCGCAGTGTTCCGGTAGTGTTATTAATGCCGAAGAAAATTCAGATGTTGATAACAATGAACCTCACAATGAGAGCATGGAAAATATTGATAGCAGCAACGATATCGAAGGAATTACAACAAATAGACCAGAAATTGCTGAAACTACAGCACATAGGCCCGGAGTTGCTGAAAAAGTGAGACTTTGCACAAAAGCATAGCCGACTTGCATCAAGTAATAAAAAAAAATTAATTAATTAATTAATTGTCAGTGCCAGTTAGAAAATAAAAACAAACCAGAGAAAATCAGTCACAAATGGTCACAAATGTTGACCCCGTAGAGCAAGTGCTACCAAATATATAATAAGAAAGAAAATACAAGAGGTATTCAAGAATAGCGGAGGAAGGTTCGATGTTTGAAAGTTCCATGGTGAAAAGAAAGATAAGTGCAGAATTTAAACGTTAAATATAATACAATTGTATATCGCTGGTATATGCCAGATTTCCGATTACTGTCGTAGATTGTACTTGTGAACCCATCCTTGAGTTTACGATATTCAGTCGTGTGTCATTCTAGCAATCCAGCTCGCGTCCGCTTTCTAGTTTCTTCCTCTGCAGCCGGTCGGGCAACTTAGTCGTAAGCATTCACTTATACATAACCTTAGAATTGGTACGGAACGGATTTCAATAAAGAATAAGTTATAACATTGGCGACGAGGTAAAGTTACGGTGCGTGGCTTTTTTCTGATAAAGTGTCAAAACACGGAAAACTCGAAAAAGTGGTTCTTCAAAGTCGTTTGTCAAAAGCACGCGTGTATAACCAAGAAGTGCATAGTGCGTGTCAACCTACAACAATAGAAAAATTTTATGTCTAACGCTAAAAGTCCAGAAGATAGGACAATACCACCCAGCCCCCGGGAACTTGCTACAAGGCACGAGTGCCCCAGTTCTTTAATTACAAAAAAAAAAAAATTAAATAAATTTTTCGAGTGGAGCTTGAGCGATTCATAAAAAATTATAAAAAAACGTCGAAAGACAGATTGAAGGAAGGGCACATCACTGAGCGTAAACTTTGACTAAATGTTCAGTGGCAAAACATAGAAAAAACCCATCGCATGTTGTTAAAGCTGTAATAAGATTGAACACACATAAAAAAAGTATATTGAACGCACTCATCAATGACCTAAGAAAGAGCTCCCCATCGAAGCCGACTTCACTTGCAACATAGACGCGGAGATAACGTGCAGTAGAGAATTACGAAATAAGGAGATCATTGTTAAACAACCATAAGTGTTTTTTTTTATTATTTAAATTGTAGAACAGTACAGAAGTGGGATTATGTCGAGCGACTGGTTACCAAGCGAATTGGATTGCACAAATCTGGCACAAAAATGGCCAACGTGGAAACGTACATTTCTAATGTACATGATGGCTACCGACAAAATGGAGGGATCCGAGAACAAGAAAATAGCAACGTTTATATGACTGATCAGGTCTCGGGCTATGAATATTTACAACACATTATTTCCGAACGACGGAACAACTAATGGAATTTTAGCGGTAGGAGATATAAAATGCAGATATAAAAATTTTAGGTGTAAGAAATATAAACAGAAAGGGCATTTAAAAAAATGTGTAAGGTAATTTATAATAATACTAACCCAAATTTGAATTATATTCATAAAGAGGATGTAGGTATTTTTCATATCAGTAAACTAAAAACAAATTCTAAATATCCTGTTGTTGTAGATGTGCTAGTGAGCGAAATTCCTATGAAAATGGAGATCGACAGTGGATCGCCAGTTTCAGCCATTTCATATGAATTATACAAAGAAAAATTCTCAGAGGAGAATTTAATGGAAACAAATGCATGCGTAAGAGGGTATGATAAGATGGCGATGACTATTAAGGGTACTTGTAATTTAAAGAATAAATTTAAAAATTAGGTACATAATGCGAATTTATATGTAATTGACGACGGCGGTCCTCCAATCTTAGGTCGTGATTTAATGGATATTTTTGGAATAAGAATTGCGGGTATTAATACTATTAAATTAGAAAATAAGGAAATTGAGAAAATATTAAAAAAATACGAAGAAGTTTTTGATGAAAAATTAGGTACACATAGAAAAGCGCGTGTTACACTTAGATTGAAATCGGATGCAGTACCGAAGTTTTGTAAACCCAAGAAAATTCCCTTCGCCATAAAAGAGAAAGTAGATGTAGCTTTAAAGAAATTAGTAAAAAACGGTGTATTAGAACCTGTCACATGGAGCGAATGGGCAACCCCGATAGTTCCGGTGTTAAAAAAGAACGGTGATATTAGGATTTGTGGTGATTACAAAACAACTTTGAATCCTGTTGAGTATTCTTCCTCCAAAATTATATCATTTTCGTTCAGGTTGGGACTACACACCGAACGCTAACAAAAATTTATCCACTTTAATTGAAAAATTACAACTAGAAGAAGACAGAATAAACCAGAATGAACAACCAAGTCATGTAAACAATCAAAATGATCTATTGTCAAAACATACCCAAAGAAATCAAAATAGCAAATTTTCAAATGACAAATTTAAAAAGAATTTAGAATGTTTTGATTGTGGTCATATCAGGAAGAACTGTACAAACAAACCTTGCGCAAAATATTTAGAATACTGCAAGAACAAATACCCCTGCAACAATTGTAATGAAATATGACACTTTTTTAAAGACTGCCCAAAGCATAAAAATCAAAATTGTCAAGTCAACAAGCAAGCTAACTCCAATAAAGGCGCATATGGCTGCGTTTCAATTGGATCATCAACATCAAGCACAGGACTCTTTTGGCCAGATGAACATTGCAATAAACAAGAATGTTCAAAATTAAATAAGAAAAGTCACGCATACATTACAGATATTGCACATATCAAATCATTAAGTCACTACAATAGAATCTGGTACCAGGATTGTGCTGCCACACAGCATATGACATCTCATAGAGATTTATTTACAAATTTATACTAAGCTTGATCATCCTATACATATCATTATTGGTGATGCTACGGAAATGGAAGGAATTGGTGTAGGTGATGTATACTTAGAGGGTCACAACGGAAAGAGATGGAGAAAAATAGTTTTGAAAAATGTTCTGCATGTACCTGACATGCCATTTAATCTATTCTCTGTTATAAGGATTTGTCTAGCATCCTCAAATTGCAAATTCTCAAAAATCTGAATTCTACAACAGGAACAATGAAATAGTAGTGATGGCTGAACGTGATGGGGATCTTTTCAGAATGATATTTCGAGAAATGGAAGGTAATCTTGTAAATTTCAAAAATCAGCCAAAAACAGAAAAATCTTTGATCAACACCTCAATCAAAATATGGCACGAACGGCTGGCTCACCAGAATTTAAGACACGTTAAAGAAACACTGAAACTAAACAACATAAACTACATTGATGATTGGGATGATTATGTGTGTGAAGCATGTGTTTATGGCAAACACCACAAAGTTACTCATCCAGCTAATCTGAAAGTAGCTGAAAACCCTTTAGATCTCATACACGTGGACTTGGGCGAAATGAACATTAGATCTTTAGGAGTATCCTAGTATTTTCTTTTACTGAAAGATGACTATTCGCGGTTTAGAACTGTATATTTCCTGAAAACAAAAGATGAAGCAGTGAAGAAGTTAGACAATTTCATCAAATTAGTGGAAAATCAATTTGATAAAAGAGTAAAATGTTTCAAATCAGACAATGGGACAGAAATCAAGAACTCGAACTCAAAGAAAATTTTAGAAGAACTTAGAATATTTCACAGCAAAACATCTTTTTATACACCACAGCAGAACGGTCGTATAGAATGATAAATGCGTACAGTAATGGAGGCAGCTAGATCTGTAATACATTCTCCAGTTTTTGAACTAAACACAAATCTATGGGCTGAAGCTGTGAACTATGCAGTATTTACTCTCAACCAGTCTGGAACAAGTTCTATTAAAAATAAAACACCAGCTCAGCTATGGTTTGGTCGTCAGATTGATATAAAGAAACTGAAAGTATTTGGAAGCAAATGTTATGTTATGATTCATAAACAAAATAGAGGAAAAATAGACAAAAAGTCAAAACCAGGTATATTTGTAGGATACAATGTAGAACCGCCAGACTATAAAATGAACAAGAACAAGGCATGGACTATTTCAATACTTTTAGTCCTGTGGCTAGATATGAGTCAATACGATTGCTGTTCAGTATTGCAGCCTCATGTAACATGAAATTTGGCATTTTTGATGTTAAAACCGCCTTTTTAAACAGCACACTGAAGAAGGATATTTATATATATCAACCCGAGGGATTCAATGATGGAAGTGGTCGAGTCGGGAAACTTTTGAAGATCATTTACGGTCTGAAACAAGCATCAAAAGATTGGAACAATGAATTCACGACATTTTTGGAAAAGGAGACTGGTCAAATGTGCCCCAGGCCCGGCGCAAGCGAAAAGTATCTCAGATTATCGATTATAATGTGTGTTGAAATTCTGTATAGTTTTTATATCCCTTAACTATGGCAAAGGTGTTAATATTGCTATTTTTGTTTATTCAGGCGAAATTCCAAATATCACCCTATATTTTTGTAATGCTATAACCTATTTTCATGAATAAGGTATCAGTGTACGCAGAATACTGCCACCTATCTAAAATTGTAAAAGAGATGGTTCCACCCTACCAACTTCCAGAGTTATGAGTCATCAAAGTCAAAATTTTGGTTTTTTTAACAAAAAATTCACCTTCAACCACCATTTTCTCCATAAAATACATACTTAATGTATACATTTTTTTTTTCAAAATTAAAAAGCTTAGAGGATTTGCAACCAATAATGTTAGCACAATTTTTATGGTACGGCGTTTACTTTTGAAGTTATAAGCAATTTTTATGTTAAAATTGACCTTATTTTAGTACCTCTCGACAAAAGCTTATGTGAAAGAGTAGCAAGTTGCACAGGGGCGGCAAAAAACCGGCAACGGTGCACTACTTCCTGAAGGGTAGGTCCATTCATATAATAAAACATGCTCAAAACAGTAGAATCCGATAAAAATTAAGTAATGTGCGTCTTCTTTCTTACAAATACTTTTAAAACATTAACTGCTGCCAAAAAGATTTTCTTTGCCAGGGGCTAAAAAAAACCCACGAATGTAATGTTATGTACATACATATATTTTTAGTAACAGAGCATGAAAGAAGAAGTCGGGTGGTGAATCTCATCATCCCCACTTCACCTTTCATCAACAAAATTCATGAGGAACCTTCCTGGAAGCGAAGCGTCGAAACCAGTGGTCTCCAAAGTGGGGTAATTTTATGGGGCACTTCACATTTCTCTCGGTATTGAATTAGTAGTAAAAAGGGTTAGTAATACAATAAGTATGCTTACTGCAACGATAATAACTTTATCAAGTACCAAAAAGTTATATGTTACGTATGTATATAGGAGCAAAAAACGACAAACAATGTTTTAAGTTAATTAGGGGGTACAATTTATGATTATTTTCGTCATAAGGGTACGCGGTCAAAAAAGTTTGGAGATCACTGGCATGTATATAATGCGTAGAACGTTTTTTGTTTTACCCACGACACCTACGACCAAACTCGTAGTATTTTCATGTTCTTTGAAGGTATTTGGCTTTGGGGATTAGGAAAAAACTTGCCCATAATTTCCCATAAATATGTACATGCTTTGTATTTTCATTTTATATAACTATAACAAAGTATTCTGCGCGACGCAATGATTCACTTACTCATGTTTCCTTTGCTCGTTGAGTGCGACCTGCGCGTGTTGTCTTTATTTGCTAATTAATCTAAGGACGATTTAACTTACTTTTCTTCCTCGGTTTATGATTGGTTTTGTTGATATGGGAGACAGAGACAGTAATTGTGTTTTATGTGAGCGGTCACTTCGCCATCGTCGTAGACATGTTCTTCATGGACAGTTATCGGAAACCCGACGAAACTTTATAGTACATATGCTACGTGCTATACCACCATCACGAGAGGTACATACCTACTTCTATCTTTCTTGTAATTGTTCAAATAAAGTAATAAAGTAGTAATAAAACATAGGTTTAATTGCAATGGTATTTACGCTTAGTACAATAAAATAGTAAGGCATTTTTATATAAGAATATTGGTACTGACAATATATGGCACAGCCCGAAATAAATGAATATTATTTTATATTATTTTTGGCTTATGCTTAACCTTGGCTTATCTATCCAGTCCACTCAGCCAGCGAGTCGTATTTTTTAGGTTTTATATTCTACCTTTCTCCAACAGGTTCCATTGAATGGCACGAGGGCAATGTGCCATGCTTGTTGGCATACGATTGAATCCGACACAAATCGACACAGACCAGGCCCACAGCCTGCGCCCGTTTCTGAATCCGTAGATATGGTTAATCGCACTGAGTTGATGAGAGCTGCTAATACGTCTCGAAGACGTATGTTCGACGGCTGCAATAGAACACAACTTCGACAGGTACCTATCAGTATAAAGGTGCAATTGCTTAGTTACTACCATTTTTATATACCGAATCGCGCCCGTATTTGCCATCAACATCTGTTACATACGAATATAGAAGACATTACTAGCAACGTAAGAAATCACCAATGTGAATTTAATAGAGAAAATACTAATGACATTATAAATGTATATACGACGGCTTTGGTACAAAAAACTTTTTTAGACTTCGAAAATATTGATGAAATATCGGAATATGAGTTCCGTTTCTGGACTGGTCTTAGCCGAGAAAATTTCATGGCGTTGCTCAGTCAAGTCCCAACTCTCCATCAACAGTCTGATATACCGCGGCGAGATTTGGCTATATATTTAAGCAAAATAAGAACTGCCGAGCCAAATGATAGACTTGCCATTGCATTTAATATATCAAGAAGAACCATAGATAGAAAAATTCACAGTGTTAGAGCCTGTATCTTGGAGGATTTCGTTCCACTACACATGGGATTGGATCACATTACTCGAGAGCAAGTCATTGAACATAACCGACTTCTACCAAACTATTTCTTCGGTAATGAAGTTACACCTAAAGCTATAGTCATCTTAGATGGTACTTATTTATTCATAGAAAAATCCACCAATTTTTTATTTCAACGCGCAACCTACAGTACGCATAAGTACCGGAATTTAATAAAGCCGTTCATGATCGTATGTGCCGATGGCTACATCCTGGATGTGACGGGTCCATATGCTGCGAGAACGTCGGATGCCAAGATAATGGAAATGATTCTGCAAAATCATAATGAACCCATGGAGGAAGGTGTTCCGGCGACACTAAAATAAAAGCGCACCTGAAAAAAGCCAAAACAAACTCCTGAAAGGAAAACTAAAAAAAAAACCAAGAAAAAAGGAAATTAATAAATAAAAACACCAAAATCACTATTTCTTGCATTTATTAAACAAATAAACAAACTACATAAATCTACAAAAAAATATATACAAACAAAAACACACAAGTTCAAGGACGTCACTACACAACAAAAAACACAACCAGAAGTTTGTACCTGCAAATAAAGAATTAATTCAATATAAAAGTTAAATATGTACGTTCTTACCTTATTCCAAACCAACGAAAATAAAAAGATCGACAATCCAAGGCGCTGAAAAATCAACAGGAAAATCCATCCATGAAGATGCCGAAATGCCGTCGGCAAATCGACATTCTGTAAATAAAAAAAGATTACAAAAAAATCCAAAACAGGTTCCACAAATTACTCACCTGACAACCCCAATGGAGTGATCGCCGGCTCCTCCTCATTTCATCCCCCACTAGAATCCTGAAAATATAAACTAAAATTAATATATAAATTAAATACAAGATAAAAATATACTTACCAAAATAAAAGCCCATTTGACGTCTATGGGCAGAAAAGGAACAGCTGATCAGACATCTAGTACATAACCCGAAATTATGTACTTCGAGAACGAAGCCCCCTACTACAGGATAGCCGCAGCTATTATTTGAATAGAAATAAATACCGACGCACAGACGGCGTTAAATCAGATTGCTTTTAATCTTTCTAGAGTCTTGAACTAGAAGATAAAATCTGTATTGAGGTTTTAGCAATAAAGCAATTTCAAAGCATAAGTATCGAACTTAGCATTCTGGAAAGACAGAATTGAGGTCTTTTCCCAGTAAAGCCCGAATTAAAGACAGTTTTGAAGTCTTTAATACAGCAGTAACTTAATCACCAAAATTGATTTCAGCAGTTACTCTAACCAACCACAGAGGGACGAATTTGCGAAGAAACAAGGCAAAGCAGTCCAGCAAGCCACAACCAGGGCAGCAAGCAGCAACCAGGCAGCAAACAGCAAGCAAATCCCAAGCGATTCCCAAGAAACGAAACCAGAGTGCAGCAACACAAAGGTTATTCCTGGCTGTTCTAATTGCAGAACACATCAGTCGAAACATCAATCATCACGCTGACAGATAGGTGGCGTTATTCATTTAAGTTACCAGAGCAAGCAATATTTTGGTAATTTTTATTTACAAAACAAATACGAAATTTCAAGTAATAAATAACGAATTAAAGATTGAATTGAATTATTTTGGCAATTTGTTGAATTTTTATTGAATTTATATTTGAAAAAATCTAATAATTAATTGCGAATAAATAGTAATTTGGTTATTGGAAAAAGTTATCTTTTTATTGAATCGCACCCTTCCGGCACCTTTTTATTGAGTCAGAAATTAAATTGCTAATTCTGAACATTGGTCCTTCGAGCCGGATAGTGATTCAATAAGATAACTTAAGCCGCAATACAAGCATGGATGCTTTAATAATTCAACAGAGCGAAGTACGAGAGAGACTCGAAAGGTCTTTCAGAAACTATCTCAAGGAAGGCCCATCTAGGAAGACAGCGCAGTATTTTCAAAAAAGGCTCAAGATGCTCGACGATTACTGGACGGAATTCAAGAACAATCATCGACAGATCACATCAATCAAGACGAAGAAGGACGAGAAAGAGCAGCTATACTTCAAAGAGGATTGGTATGCCGACACAGAAAACACCTATATCGATATGTACTGCAAAATCGATGAAGACTATCACAGAACGCTGTCAGTCACAGAACCAGTCGCACGAACGGAGCAGTCATCAGCCGAACTAAACAACAGCTGCATTACGCAGCCCAACAACAATGTGAAACTACCAAGGATCTCGATACCCACATTTGCAGGGGATTACGAGTCATGGCCATCATTCCTGGATTTATTTTCCAGCCTTGTGCATAACAAAATATCTTTAACAGGAGCACAAAAACTCCAATATCTAAAGGCTCATCTTTCTGGAGAAGCTGCACGACTACTCAGCAACACGCTCATTAGTGACGCCAATTATGAACCAGCATGGCAACTTCTCGTCGATAACTACGACAACAAGAGAGCATTGTTGAAAACCCAGCTCGACATTCTGCTCAATCAACCTAAACTAACCCGAGAAACAGCTCAAGGCATCAAGGAGCTAAAAACGAGGACACATGAATGCCTCACTGCCATTGAGAATCTGGAGGTCTCAACAAAAAATTGGGATCCCATTCTCATCCACTTGCTGGTCCAAAAACTACCAAGCGAAACTCACGAACATTGGGAACAGTCGCAGAGCACCAAATCAAGGCAATCGATTCCAACATGGGTGGAACTACGCGAATTCTTGGAAACCAGGTTCAGAACCTTGGAAGCTGTCAGCAAACCAACAAGCCACAAGAATGAACCTCACGAAAGCAAGTCCAGAGAGCACCCAAGAAGAATAACACAAGCCTTCCACGTCGCAAATCAAAGCGTATGCATCCTGTGCAAAGGCGCACATACCATAGGGAAATGCCCCAAATATGTGCAGTTCAGCATCGATGAGAAATACAAAACAGTTAAATCAAAGAACTTATGCATCAATTGCCTGAGAGCAGGCCATCGCTCATCACAGTGTCCCAGTAAAGGTAGATGTTTCCAATGCGGAAAGACTCACCATACAACCTTACACAGAATCCAGTCAGCAAGTCAAACCAACAGCAGCGTGTCACCGCCCTCAAGTTCAAACGATGAATTACCATCCAACCAAACACAAACATACTTCGCTCAGGCAGCACCCTACGACTGCCGACAAGTACTATTAGCCACAGCCCTGGTCACCGTAGTATCTCCAACTGGACGAGAGCAGGTCTGCAGAGCACTCATTGATCCCGGATCTCAATCCTCATTCGTACGTGAGGCAGTGGTTCAAAATCTACAACTCAAAAAGGAGCCAATACAAACAGCATTAAGCGTAATCGGTAACATGCCAGCCGGGAAAATCACAAAATGGGCCTCGCTGCAACTAAAGACACGAAACCAACAGGCGAAGAACATCCAGGTCCAGGCAATGGTAATTAACAAAATAACTAATCCATTACCAAATAGTGAATGTTCTAGCAAGGATTGGGCGCACTTAAAGGGTCTCGAATTAGCGGATCCAACATTCCACAAGCCGGGTCACATCGACATCCTTTTGGGAGCAGATGTATTCCCCATGATCATCTTGGCCGGCCTAAGGAAAGGCAACGAGGAAGCCCCAGTGGGACAAAACACGGTGTTTGGGTGGATCATCTCTGGGAAGACCACTTCAGCTGCACGAGCAAACACACATATGAAAACATTCTTCACTCAGGCGACTCCTAACGATGAGCTAAAGAGATTCTGGGAACTAGAAGAACTTCCATCAAGATCCAAATGGACAACAGAAGAAACCCGTTGCGAAAACCACTTCAAACACAACGTCACTAGATGCAGCAACGGACGTTACCAGGTACGGCTTCCATTTGTAGCTGATAAAATACAACTTGGCGCATCAAGACACATCGCCATTCGAACATTGATGCAAATGGAGAAACGATTCCAACAAGATCCCGATTTGAAAGCGGACTACGTCAAATGCATACAAGAATATTTGACGTTAGGTCACATGGTGCCTGCCACCACCCCCGAATCAGCACTTCAAAACCAACTGCCTAACGGCACGACAACATATCGATGTTGTTACCTGCCTCACCATGCTGTCATCAAACCGAGTAGCACGACCACCAAACTGAGAGTAGTTTTCGACGCATCCCGTCCGACTGCCAACGGAAACTCACTCAATAGCGTATTATTGAATGGTCCAGTGATACAAGACTCTTTGATGTCCACACTCATGCGATGGAGAAAATACCGCATTGCTTACATGGCCGATATAGAAAAGATGTATCGCCAAATACGAGTTCATCCAGACGATGCCGATTATCAACGAATTGTTTGGAGGGAATCACCAGATCAGCCTATACGAGACTACAAACTCTTAACCGTGACGTTCGGAACAAAGAGCGCTCCTTTCCTTGCCATCCGAACCATGCACCAATTGGCGAAAGATGAAGCAGTATCATTCCAAATCGGCTCTAACGCCGTACTCAACGATTTTTACGTTGACGATTTGATGACTGGCGCAGATAATATAGAAGAAGCAAGACAAAAACAAAGGCAACTAATTCAGCTTCTCCGAGCTGGAGGGCTAGAGCTCCGAAAATGGGCCGCGAATCACAACACCATCTTGGAAGAAGTTCCGGCAACCGATCGAGAGGTCTCATTTCCACTCGCAGTGAATGCAGAAGAAATCAAAGCTCTTGGCTTATTATGGAATCCTGCCAGCGATACACTGTCGTACAAGGTCAGCATGGAGTCAGCACCAGAAATATATACAAAACGGAAAATATTGTCCGAGATTGCGAAGCTGTTCGACCCCATCGGCTGGCTTACACCAGTAACTATTAACGCCAAAATTTTAATACAAAGTCTTTGGCTAACAAAGCTCGACTGGGATGAAACAGTCCCGATCAACATCGATCAACAATGGCGAAAGTTCCGAGCAGACCTCCAAGTCATCCAAACTATTCAAATCCCGCGATGGATTGAAGCTCACAACAAAATCCAGAACATCGAAATCCATGGATTTTGCGACGCATCCATCAAAGCATATGCAGCAGCCGTATATATCCGGACACAGGACGAAGACGGCAACTGCCATTGTCACTTAATCGCTGCCAAAAGCAAAGTGGCACCCATCAAGACCATCTCACTGCCAAAGCTAGAGTTATGCGGAGCACACTTGTTGGCCAAATTGCTGGCGCAAGTAAAGGACGACATGAAGTTCGAGCAGGTAACTACACATGCTTGGACTGATTCCACAATTGTACTCGCATGGTTGAGAAAACACCCATCATCATGGGAAACATTTGTGGCGAACAGAGTCTCACAAATTCATCAACTGCTAGACCAAAGTAGCTGGAATCATATTGGAACAGAAGACAACCCGGCCGACTGCGCCACAAGAGGACTATCACCAAGCGAATTGAAACTACACAAGTTATGGTGGTCCGGGCCTCATTGGCTCCAACAGACAAAGGAGCACTGGCCCAAAAGGAAGGAAATCCAAGACACTACGATGGGATTACGAAAAGCCATCACCAATATGCATGTCGAAGTGGATTCCTCTAATAACGACCAGATCAACAGATACTCTTCATTGACGAAATTGCAACGAGTAACAACATATTGTCGACACTGGCTAAAGGCATCGAAATCAACATCCTGCCACATCCAAACCAGCTACGTAGAGTACTTAGAAATACAAGCAGCCCTACAGTGGTGGAAATTAATAAACACACGAAACACAGTAAGACGTAACCACAAAGGTATGCAGTGTTTTCACCAACCACTCAACCAGCAACGAATCCTAAAGAAAAAATACCACTATGGCATTTCCGCCGGAAAACAAAAACATCTTAATCGGCTTCCTCGAAACACTTCTTTGAAGCTTAACGCTTCAAGGCGGGGAGAATGTTCCGGCGACACTAAAATAAAAGCGCACCTGAAAAAAGCCAAAACAAACTCCTGAAAGGAAAACTAAAAAAAAACCAAGAAAAAAGGAAATTAATAAATAAAAACACCAAAATCACTATTTCTTGCATTTATTAAACAAATAAACAAACTACATAAATCTACAAAAAAATATATACAAACAAAAACACACAAGTTCAAGGACGTCACTACACAACAAAAAACACAACCAGAAGTTTGTACCTGCAAATAAAGAATTAATTCAATATAAAAGTTAAATATGTACGTTCTTACCTTATTCCAAACCAACGAAAATAAAAAGATCGACAATCCAAGGCGCTGAAAAATCAACAGGAAAATCCATCCATGAAGATGCCGAAATGCCGTCGGCAAATCGACATTCTGTAAATAAAAAAAGATTACAAAAAAATCCAAAACAGGTTCCACAAATTACTCACCTGACAACCCCAATGGAGTGATCGCCGGCTCCTCCTCATTTCATCCCCCACTAGAATCCTGAAAATATAAACTAAAATTAATATATAAATTAAATACAAGATAAAAATATACTTACCAAAATAAAAGCCCATTTGACGTCTATGGGCAGAAAAGGAACAGCTGATCAGACATCTAGTACATAACCCGAAATTATGTACTTCGAGAACGAAGCCCCCTACTACAGGATAGCCGCAGCTATTATTTGAATAGAAATAAATACCGACGCACAGACGGCGTTAAATCAGATTGCTTTTAATCTTTCTAGAGTCTTGAACTAGAAGATAAAATCTGTATTGAGGTTTTAGCAATAAAGCAATTTCAAAGCATAAGTATCGAACTTAGCATTCTGGAAAGACAGAATTGAGGTCTTTTCCCAGTAAAGCCCGAATTAAAGACAGTTTTGAAGTCTTTAATACAGCAGTAACTTAATCACCAAAATTGATTTCAGCAGTTACTCTAACCAACCACAGAGGGACGAATTTGCGAAGAAACAAGGCAAAGCAGTCCAGCAAGCCACAACCAGGGCAGCAAGCAGCAACCAGGCAGCAAACAGCAAGCAAATCCCAAGCGATTCCCAAGAAACGAAACCAGAGTGCAGCAACACAAAGGTTATTCCTGGCTGTTCTAATTGCAGAACACATCAGTCGAAACATCAATCATCACGCTGACAGATAGGTGGCGTTATTCATTTAAGTTACCAGAGCAAGCAATATTTTGGTAATTTTTATTTACAAAACAAATACGAAATTTCAAGTAATAAATAACGAATTAAAGATTGAATTGAATTATTTTGGCAATTTGTTGAATTTTTATTGAATTTATATTTGAAAAAATCTAAAAATTAATTGCGAATAAATAGTAATTTGGTTATTGGAAAAAGTTATCTTTTTATTGAATCGCACCCTTCCGGCACCTTTTTATTGAGTCAGAAATTAAATTGCTAATTCTGAACAGAAGGAGCGTTCCATTACTTCTTTGAGGAAGGCGATGTATTTATTTTAGATAGGGGTTTCCGGGACTCAATACCATTATTAGAATCGCATGGCTACATACCACATATGCCTCCATCGAAAGGCCGGAATGAAAATCAATTAAGCACAGAAGATGCCAATAAATCTAGGCTCATAACAATGGTCAGGTGGGTTGTAGAAACCATAAATGGACGCTTCAAACGCGATTTTAAATTATTTAGAAGCAGAATTTTCAATCTCCATGTACCTCATGTGTTTGAAGATTTTAAAATTGCTGCCGCGATAATTAACTGCTTCCAACAGCCGTACACAGAAAGTCCGTATACTAATGCTTTTATAGACATTATAAATACAAACATGAACAGACCAAATCTTTTGGCTGAGTATGTGGACCATTATAATATCAATAGACAAAGAGCAACATTCTCAAGAATGGTGGCTGACCGTCCAGAAGTAGCAGATTTCCCACAGCTTACTATTGAAGAATTAATTTTATTTTCGATTGGTACATACCATGTGAAAATAGCGCGTTCCTACTGTAGCGAACATCTGAAACGCAGTGGCGTATATGAAATGGAACTATACAGACATTCGGAAGCTATAAATGATGACAACGATACGTTATTAAGGTGCAGGATAACCTCAAGGCACACTAGTTCTAAAATCTATTATACATATATTTTGTACAACCCTGTTTCTGAAGGCAGAAATGCTATTACCGGTTACTATTGTACCTGTATTCAGGGTAGAAGGACCTTAGGAAGTTGCGCCCATGTCGTCAGTATTGTATATTATTTGGGGTGGGCCAGACATCAAGATGTGTTCAATCACCCTGCCTTAGGCATGGATGACGTGTTAATAATTGAGGACTGATATTATAATATAAAATAAATATGTGTTTTCTACACTTAGTTTTTTAAATTTTTTCACATTCTTAATTATTATATTTTCTACATTCTGTGGGCCCTGGGTAGGTTTCGTGACAAGTTTCGTGTTTTTAGACAAAAAACCTACCCTTCAGGAAGTATCGCACCTTTGCTACCCCTGTGCAACTTGCTACTCTTTCACATAACCTTTTGTCGAGAGGTACTAAAATAAGGTCAATTTTAACATAAAAATTGCTTATAACTTCAAAAGTAAACGCCGTACCATAAAAATTGTGCTAACATTATTGGTTGCAAATCCTCTAAGCTTTTTAATTTTGAAAAAAAAAATGTATACATTAAGTATGTATTTTATGGAGAAAATGGTGGTTGAAGGTGAATTTTTTGTTAAAAAAACCAAAATTTTGACTTTGATGACTCATAACTCTGGAAGTTGGTAGGGTGGAACCATCTCTTTTACAATTTTAGATAGGCGGCAGTATTCTGCGTACACTGATACCTTATTCATGAAAATAGGTTATAGCATTACAAAAATATAGGGTGATATTTGGAATTTCGCCTGAATAAACAAAAATAGCAATATTAACACCTTTGCCATAGTTAAGGGATATAAAAACTATACAGAATTTCAACACACATTATAATCGATAATCTGAGATACTTTTCGTTTGCGCCGGGCCTGTGGTAATTTTGTATGGGCCATGACCAGTCTCCTTTAGATTTTAAAAATTTATAATGAAGATAAAAGTATTTAGATCATAATATTTGTTGACGATGGATGCATAACTGGTAAAAATGAAAGGAAAATGTTGGAAAACCTTGATAAATTGAATAAAAGATTTGACATAACTTACAATGCAGAAATCAATGGTAAATTTACATATCTTGGAATGGAAGTGACATTGCGTGAAAATGAAATCTTCATAGGCCAACCAAATTATATCAAGAAGAGTTTGAATTATTTCAAATTTGATCGAATAAATTCTGCTGCAACACCCATGGAGCCAGGTATGTTAACAAATGAAAATAATTTTTGTAATGATGAGCCGTTAGATGGGCCAGTACCTTATCGACAAGCCATTGGAAGCTTGCTGTACTTATCTACTATATCTCGGCCTGACATAAGTTTTGCTGTTAGCTATTTAAGTAGATATTGTGTCAATCCAAAGAAAAGTCACTGGCTAATGGTAAAGCGAATATTTCAATATTTAAAGAGTACGATTAATTATGGAATTTCTTTCAATGGCGATGAAAAACTTTTGGGATATACAGATTCCGATTATGGAGGAGACTTGGTTACACGTCGATCAACGTCAGGAGTTTTGGTCCTTAGAGGAGGTCCCATTATATGGCATACCAAAAGACAAAACGTAGTAGCAAAGTCATCGGCAGAAGCAGAATACAGAGCAGCTGTGTCTTCAATTGATGAATTGTGCTGTGCTTGGATTAAATAATGTGACTAAGCCAACTGAGTTAAATGTGGACAATGAGTCAGCGATCATCATGTTGGAGAACGCTTCTGATGGAAAACTCTCCAGAGGCAAGAAACACGTTGAAATATCAAGAAAATACATACAAGAGCATATTGGAAAGACCATAAGACCAAGTCATGTCAATAGTTGCGATCAGCTAGCGGATATCTTCACAAAGTCACTGAGTCGTACTATTTTTGAGAAGATAAGAAATAAAATAGTTAAGGAGGAGTGTTGAGATTAACTATTTATTCAAGTCGGATTAAATGTAAGCATAGCAAATGCGCTGTTTTGTATCCCACTGTTTACTTCTGTCAGTCATCTTTACAACGATTTCATCATTGTGAAGGGAATTGCAGTTTTTAACTCAATTAAATTAAGTAGTGTGTTTATTGTATTAATTAATTTGTTCATTATATTGATTTATATCACATAATATTTGCAAGAATAGAATCAACTAGAAACACGCTTTATAATTTCCGATGCATGCTACAACAAAGATATAAATTTATTAAATTCGAGCTTAACTCGATTAATTCTACAGTTAAGAAAATTAAGCTCATTGCGGAAGGGAACAAATGCAAACAAGACAACAAATCAATGTCTAATCTAGTCGCGGGAGTCTCCGATTGTCTTCAAAAGCTATCCACCTTCTTTGACGGTATTTCGGACTTGAAAAATGACATGAGATCCCAGTTTAATCATCTGGAAGCTGAACTGGCATGTTCAAAGTTAAATACCAGCGACGAAGCAATGAGTCATTGTAATATATTGTATCGTGTAATACCGGTATTGTGAATTTATTTGATTGAATTGAATTGGAATAAACTTCATTCTGGTGATATTGTTTGAACAAGAAACACGTCTTTTAATTCCAAGACACAACATACTGGCGACGAAGAAAAAAAAAATGGACCCGGAACAATTTGAAGAAATTTTAAGAATTCATCAGCAGCAGCAACTACAGCAGCAAAGATTAATAGATCTATTGGCGCAGGCTCACATAAATAACACGCCACAACTAGGAGCAAACAATACCGCTAGAAGTCAACAAGATCAAATTAAATAAAAAATAAAAAATTTCAAGTGTGATAAGTACGAATCTGACATTATAGCAGAAAAGTTTATTGAATATTTTGAAGCTCGCTGTAGATTATGGGAATTAGACACTGAGGAATGTAACAAAGTTAAAAAAGACTTATTTTTATCGTGTCTGCGTCCGGAAACATTCCACAAATTATGTATAGCTTTCACCGACGCAGGGAAGCCTTTTGAACATCAAGATTATAAAATAATTAAAACAAAGTTTCTAGATCTTTTCCAGGTCAGGAAAACCAGATTTAAAGCCCTTGTTCAATTTTGGAATTGTGTCCGAAAAAAAGACCAAAATTTTGAGTCATACGCTAATACTTTAAAAGAACTGTCGATGGATTGCGGATATGAAGGTGATATAGGTACTAGACAGGCAGTTGCGTGACAGATTTGCAACAGGAATTAACCATAAAAGGTTAGAAATTGAGTTAAAACAACGCTGGCCGGATTTGAAAGAAAAAGAAGGCAACGTCGAAAGAGAGGTTACATTTTCAGAACTATTTAGAGTTGCACAAGCAGGAGAAACAGCTGAAAGAGACATTGAGGCCGATAGTGTAAACTATAATGGCATCAATAGGATACATCAAAAGCAAAATGTCAAACAAAGGCATCATAATAATACGAGACATAATATTAAAATACGCACACTCAGTGCTAACCAGTGTAAAAGTTGCGGATTTATGACATATCAAAATCAAAATTTATGTAAAGCCATCAACCACAAGTGTGAATATTGTCACAGAACAGGACATTTGGGATCATGCTGCCTAAAGAAGGGTCGCGCTAAGATTCGTGACAGAAAAGTGAATAAATTTGTTAATCGTACGAAAGTATCGTCAGAGTCTTCTTCAGAGAGCTCTAATAACAGTCGACACAGTATTGGGTTGGTACACCACATACATCGAGATAGAAAAATTGACATAAAAATAAATGGTGAAAATTCGTGCATGGATTGAGATCCTGGATCAGCGTATTCCATTATAAATAAACGCATATGGGAAAGTATTTTTAAGCCTACACTTAAAAAAAGTCCAATTTTAAAAGCATACGGTGATCTTTTGAATGATCATATTAAGAGTATTTCGGAGTCAATGACCCTGGCTAAGCTTAATATATTCTAAATAAGCTAAGCTTAATAAATATCTAAACACATATTACATCCTGAAGAATTAAGTTATGTTCGTAAAATCTTAAAATCACAGAACATTAGAATTATTTCAGACGAGAATATATATGAGATGCTCGAGCTACAGGCATTTTATAATGGTTCTAACGTAATATTTTCCATAAAAATTCCCGACTTGTATCCAGAACAATACCTTCTATATCGTATTAAAGAGATACCTCTTAACAATTTCACTTATTCAATCAAAATAAATGCACCTTTCCTACTCCTAAATAAAAAACATTTCAATACACGGACGAACCTATAGAACCGATAGAAGGAATCAGATACTGCAAAGAAAAAACCATCTGCAAGTTGGAAGCCGACCAATGTGTACCAAATATAATTAACAACATTAAAGCCCATTGTAATGTTTCCGAAATCCAATCTGAAGAAACAGTAGGTTTAATAGAAGAAAACTGCTTACTACTTAGCAGCAAATCAGGAATAACCATGGAAACATCATGCGATTCCAGCACCCAGAAAAGAATTTAAAGAGGAATATTCCTAATACACTTCGAGTCCTGTACTATAAATGTCAACGACCTAACATAAGAAGTAAATCAACGATGTTCTGGAACCACATTGAAGTTATCCCAACATTTTATAATGAAGTCAACACCTCCGTTACCATGGAACATCTCAGCTTATCGAAACTAGGCAATTGGACCTTTAATAACAGTAAAACAATAAAATTACTTGAAGCGCAAGGCCGTACCCAGGGGGGGAGGGATCAGAGGGGTTGAACCCCTCCCGAAATTTTCCAGAAATAAGTATTTTAAAACACAAGTTTTCCTGAATTAAAGAGAATGATATTTTCTTGATATTTTGCTATCTGTAAGTAAAGTATTTCATAATTTAATTAATTAATGGTGTTTATGAATTGAACTGGCAACTGCCCTTGCTGATGCATCACGAGAAGCATGTGTGAAAACAGGCAAAACAGCATGTCTATAATAGTCTACTCGCAGCCACCCGCGTAGCACCTGTTCTGCTCACAACCAATGCAGTCAGTAGTAGATGTGTTATGTAAGAGGTGTATCGCTAACGTGTCTCTTTCTCCCTTTATCTCTCTCTCTAACTACCATCCCGCCCACCAGCACTAGCCTAGCGCTAGTGTAACTTTCCTGTTACTGGCCGTCAATGTTACCGTAAGATGAATTATGAAAGTAGTAAAATCTACTACCTTTTTGAAAAAAGGGGTAGCAAATTTTTTTGATTTTAAATCAATTTTAAAATACCCCATTGTCACTACGAAAATTTACGCATATGTATAGCTTAAATAGCTATAGCTGACCCGGCGAACTTCATACCGCCTCAGAATCGATAAATGTTCTGTTAACTATTTAGCTGGGCTGCAATCGAGTCGATTCCAATTCATTGAAGCACATATGCGACATTTTTTGTTTTGTTGTCAGGTGTGAGAATTGGTCATTAGGCCCAATTTGTCCATTGTCCTTTAATAAACGATTTGAAGATCTTCATACGCAAAAAGACAATGAAGACGACCTGTTTTTGAAATCCATCAAATTCCAGATGGAAAAAATGACGGAAGACCAGAAAACGAATTATAAAGTGCAAATGCTGTTAAAAGCAAATGACCCAGTAAAAATAAGTGTTTTAAACAAAAGGCAGTAAGTCAAGGCCTTTTTCGGAAGTGAGTGCTGATTTGAAACTTTGTCGATTCGCAAATCCGCGGTCTCGGATTGAATGCCAATTTGATTGCTGAAAAAATTGTGAGGGAATCCAGGCCATCATTTTTTCGGTAATCAAATCCGCATTCAATCCGCAACTGCCAATTTGAGAATCAAATCCGCACTCACTTCGTTCATAAAATATTCTTTTAGTTGATCACGAAGGTTGAATGCAGTTCTTGACGCATTATTTGTGATGTCATAGTAGGTGTTTCTTCGCGCCATTGTCCCTGGTGTAATTCATGATTACTATCTTCCCAGTCAATGAAACCTCCAGGAATGTAGTTATTATTGGAATCACTTAATTTTATAAAATTATGCAACGCTATGGTAGCTAGTACAATCTTTTCGGCATTTTCAGGTAGCAAACACATTGTAGTTTTCAATATTCTCCATCTGGATACTAAAATACCGAAGCAGTTCTCTATTATGCGTCTTGCTCGGGATAACCGATAATTAAAAACATCCTTATCTTCAGTTAATTGTTTTCCTGGGTAAGGTCTCATCAAATTATTCCGCAAGGGAAAAGCAGCATCAGCAACATAATAATAAGGGAATAACCTGGCACTATTTGGTAAGTTAGATTCCTTCGGCAGAGTCAATTTCTCTTCTGTTAGGTCTTTCCCAAATGTACTTTCCCTTAGGATACCTATAAATAATAGGAGTAACTACCTATTAATATCCATACATATAACATAGGAAAGCAATAAATTAAGAAAGATGTATTAACCTCCATCGCTCTGGCTGCCATATGCTCCAACGGAAATATCCGTGAATGTATAGTTAGCATCACAAGTAGCCAGCAATACTATACTGACGGATTTCTTGTAATTAAAAAATTCGCTTCCGCTATTTGGTGGGGCTTGAATTTCGATGTGTTTGCCATCTATTGCCCCTACACAATGAGCCATGTTCCATTTTGTCTCAAAACCTTCAGCAATCAATCGGTATTCACTTTCGTTCGGTCTTTTCACATAAAGCGGAGATAGAACACTCCAAAGAACTTCGCAAGTATCTAAAATGATATTGCGAACAGTAGATTTGCCGATTTTATAGCTCCATTCCAAGAATGTTACACTTACTCCTTGTGATAAGTAGCCTACGAAATTGTTTCTGCATAAGGAATAATTCATAAACAAAGAATTGTTGTAAGTACTTACGATAAAGTAATGGCTAGCCTACATTCAAAATTTATTGGAGTCCTAATACTCCGCTTCGTCAAATCTGAACTTAACAAATTACGTTTTTCTTTTCATCCTTGTATGATTAAAAAATTCTTCAGCATCCATGATTTTCATTTTTAAAAAGGATACTCCAAAAAATCCATTTACATTTCTATCCAGATTAATGGGCCGAACCCACCAACGTCGCTTATTTTTTCTTCTTTTTTGTAATAAATAAGTTAAAATAATTTGATTTAACCCAATAAATAACTCTCGGTTTTCCATTGCTGAAGTGTCAAATAACGTAAACAAACGAAATCATTGTGTTCAGGTACTCCGTTCGTTCCGATTGAGCTTTACGGAACGGCGCGGAACGGAATCATTGTAATTGGCCCTTTACGTCCCCAACTCCACAAATCACTTTCATTTCAATCATGCACTTTATAAAGAAGTAATTGAATACTTTTGTTTTGTCTATCTTAAATCCATCATTCAAAATTCTAAGAAAGATAATAATGTAATTTAAATACTTCAAATGACTTAGGGTAAGATGGACTAGCAGCCAGGAATCCAGAGTCAGTCTGGTACGAAGAGTCGAGATTAAAACATTGGATAGTATAAAAATAAATTTCTAAATTCGAATTCATATTCTTTTATTTAAAAGTAAATTGTTTTTTCTTTTGGTTGAATATTCTCATAAATACATAATTCCCGCAACGCCAGCCATAGAAAATCAGGCGATTTTTGCGAAAAAAAGGGAACGGGAAGCGATGTGCATTGTTTTATGTCGATCCCAAAAAATTTGATAAAAGTTTTTTTTGAAGTGGGAAACGAAACAGTCGATATCGGAATTTTGGGGCGCGTGAGTTACGTACCCTACACCAATTCACGTGCCGCCAACAAATCCTTTTATAAGAAGAGCTGACACTTTTATGCGAGACTCTATTCCTGCAGAGGCACGTGTCATGTATGTACATTGGTACCTTTAAGTTTAGAGTTGTCATGTAGGTACATTGGTACCTTTAAATTTAGTACTGCAGTTTTGTTGATTCTTGGCCAGAGGCGGTTAACTTCCGCCCTTCTTCTTTTGACAGCGACGGCGAACGGGTGTGCTACAAAAAAGTTAAAAAGAGAATAAAGAGTTACTTGAATTGAAAATACAGGAGTTTTATTTAAAAGTAAAAAACAAAACAATTTTGGCGACGAGGAAAAAGAAAAAAAAATAATTAGAAGGAACTAATTTAAGTGGAAAGGGTAGAATTAACGTGATTTATTAAGATATTTTGGGGTTAAGCAAAAGCAGGCATGGTTCCATTGATAGGGAGTCTCGAGCCGTTCACCCCAGGAAATAACTTTAATTCGTATGAAGATCGGTTGAAACAATTTTTCATTATTAATGATGTGCAGGAAGAAGCCAAGACGCCATTATTTATTACAATAATGGGTCCAGATACGTATGAAATACTTAAGTCACTAACAATGCCGGACTTGCCGAGTAATAAAAAATGTGAGGATTTAATTAGCTTACTAAGAAGTCATTTCTCACCAAAGGAAAATAAAAGAGCGGAAAGATACAAATTTTATAAAGCTTTCCAAGAAGAAGGTGAGCCGATCGCAGAATACATTATAAAATTAAAATCACTCGCACAGACTTGCCATTTTGGCGATTTCATGGAGATATTAATAACAACTCAAATAGATACATCCACAAATGAAGAGGAATCACGAAGAATCAATAGCGTAAGTCTTTATAAAGCGAAATTCCTAGATGAAATTCTGGCAGACAGGTTTATCATAGGATTAAAAAACGACAAAATACAACAAGTGCTATTAAATGAAGATAAATTGGATTTCGAAGGGTATTGCCAAAAGGCATTAAACTTAGAGGCGTCACAAAAAGCGTCAAGAAATATTCAACCCTGGTCTGCACACGCCGTCGCTGTCCAAAAAGTCGCACGTCATAGTCAAAGTAAACCAAGTCAAGTCAATCTAATTCATTCAGTCAGCCTTATTGTCAAAACAAAAGTTTAAACCGTAAACCAAACAGTCTTAACGCCAAAACAAGGCATAATTTAGTCAGTCAGTCATATTGTCAAAGTAAGAGTTTAAATCGTCAATCAAACAGCTTTAATGTAAACATGGAAAAGCGTTGTGCACGGTGTGATAGTGATCATGAAAGAGGAAATTGTCCTGCAAGGAATTGGAAATGTTTTAATTGTGAACAAGGCCATACGTCATCTGTGTGCCGAAATAAAAACGCAATGAGGGGCATACATAAAATAGGTGGTTCGAACATGCCGGTATTAAAGGAAGAAGTGGTGAAGAAATGAATATGGAAATCGATACAGGATCAGCGGAATCCATAATAAGTGAAAGGGAGTATTTTTCAAAATTTAAACAAAATAAATTAAGAAATCTGAATACAGTTGTAGGTAGCCATATAAAAGTGTTGGGAAATATAGAAGTGTCAGTGGAGCTGGATGGGGCTGAGAATTCCTTATCGTTGGTTGTATTAAAAGGAGATTTTCCAAAAATAAGTTTAATGGGTCGTTCTTGGCTAGATCAGTTATATCCGGGATGGAGGAAACATTTTCAAGGTAAAGAAAACGTATCGGTATTGTCTGTAAGTACATTAACAATTACTAAAATAATTTCGGAAATTAAACAAAAATATCCTAACATTACAAACGAGAAATTAAATAACCCAATAAAAGAGTTCACGGCAGAAATCATTTTAAAAGATAATGTTAAACCAATATTCCATGCAGCGTACAGTATTCCATTTAAATTACGTAGTAAGGTAGAAGAGGAATTAGACAGATTAAAGTTAGAAGGCATTATTAAGCCAGTAAAATATAGTAAGTGGGCGAGTCCAATAGTGATAGTACCCAAAGCCAAGGGCTCGATACGTATTTGTGTGGACTGTAAGGTCACTGTAAATAAATATATACAAACGGAACATTATCCCTTACCCAAAATAGAGGACATTTTCGCGCAAATTTCGGGGTGCAAAGTATTTTGTGTAATTGATTTAAAGGGAACGTATCAACAATTATCCGTTACCGAAGCGTCTCAAGAATTATTAGTAATAAATACGCACAAAGGTCTCTTTGCGTACACTAGGTTAGTATTTGGTATCAGTAGTGCTCCTGCCATTTTCCAATCCATTATGGATCAAATATTATCGGGACTACACAATGTTTTTTGTTATCTCGACGATATTATAGTAGGTGGGGTCAATGAAAAAGAGTGTAGACAGAATTTAGTGGAAGTGTTAGGAAGGTTAAATAAATATAACGTAAAAATCAATCTGGATAAAAGTAAATTTTTAGAAGAAACAGTAAATCATTTAGGTCATACGGTATCGGGAAAAGGAATAAGCCCAAACCAAGAGAAAGTAAAGGCAATCATTAATGCGCCAGTTCCCTCCAAAGTAACTGAGCTACAATCATATTTAGGTCTCTTAAATTATTATGGTCGCTTTTTGCCTAATTTAGCTAGTGTCATTCACCCCCTATATAGGTTATTAAAAAAAGATGTGCAGTTTGTATGGACAAAAGAGTGTGAGAGGTCTTCCCAAAAAAGTAAACAACTATTATTATCAAATAATTTATTAGAGTTATATGATCCAAGGAAACCAATAATTATAGCCGTAGATGCTAGTCCATACGGTTTGGGAGCCGTGATGTCGCACATAGTAGATGGAATTGAAAAACCAGTGTTATTTGCTTCGAGCACTTTAAGTCCATCTGAAAAAAATTACTCGCAGTTACATAGGGAAGCTTTAGCAATAATTTTTGCAACAAAAAAATTTCATAACTACATATATGGGCAAGAGTTTACACTCTATACGGATCATCAAGCTTTAAAAGAGTTATTTAATCCAAAAAGAGGAACATCGGCGGTAGCTACGGCACGGTTACAGCGTTGGTCCATACTATTGTCAGCCTAAAAGTATAAAATATAGTATAGGAAAAGTGCATTAATGCGTCACGCAGATGTCTTATCCAGGTTACCATTGTCAGTCGGTACAGAAGTCGAAGAAATGTCAATAAATTATTTTAGTGCGAATGAGTCTCTTATAGACATTAATGTTGTAAAACAACATACGAATCATGATACAGAATTAAATAAAGTCATAGGTTATTTGAATCGTCATGGCCGCAGGGAATAGGAGACGAGTTCCATCCTTATTTTATTAAAAGAAACAGCCTTTCACTAGAAAATGATTGCATTTTCTATAATCATAGAGTAGTCATTCCAAATTGTCTTCAACATACTATTTGGGAACTTTTACATGAAAATTATTTAGGGATAGTTAATATGAAAAAACTGGCTAGATCGTATGTCTGGTGGCCTGCTATTGATAAGGATATAGAGAGGAAAGTGAAAATATGTGAAGTATGTGAGCAAACACAAAATTATAAAAAAGAAGTAGTAATGTCAAAATGGCCAAAAAGTAATTATCCATTCGAACGAATTCATCTTGATTTTTTCTTTTTCACATTTTTGATTTTAGTTGATTCATACAGTAAGTTTAAAGAAATTAAATTAATGAACTCAACTAATGCCGTAGCGTTAAAAAAAGTATTGAAAGAAATTTTTTCCATATTCGGGTTTCCACAGGAAATAGTGTCAGATAATGGTCCACATTTTAGTTCATTTGAATTTCAGAAATATTGTAAGTTGCACGGAATAAAATTAACCCATTCTCCTCCATATCACCCGCAGTCTAACGGATTGGCAGAACGAGCCGTCCAAAGTATTAAACGAGTGTTAAGACGTTATATAATAGAACAAAAAAACGATACTAATATTCAAGATAAAATAATAACTTATTTAATGCAGAATAGGAACTTGGAATGCTCGACCACATCTAAAACTCCAGCACAGTTAATTTTGGCATATAAACCTAGAGTAAAATTAGATTTTTTAAAAATTGCAAATAAATTCAATGATAATAAAGAAAATTCTTGTAAAGTAAAAATTAGAGAAAATCAGTTTAAAGAAAATGTTAATGTAAAAATAAAGAATAATGAAGAGGAAAACTTTAAAGAAGGGGAAGTAGTTATGTATAAAAATCATTTCAAAACATATGTTAAATGGTTGCAGGGTAAAATAATGAAGAAGATTAGCCCAGTAACATACTTAATTAAGATAAACAATAGCATAAGACTTGTACACAAAAATCAGATTAGGAAGAAAAATTATCAAGAGAAATTTTATATTGCGGATACAAATTTTAAAAAGAGGTTACGTTCATTTTTAGAAAATAATAAGAAAAAGATTGTAGAGAATGTAACAGGGAAACAAATAATGAAAGAATAAATTAAATCTAGAAATAAGCAAGAAATAGTCAGAAGATCAGTTACGAAAAGAAAAGCACCCAAGAGATTGCTTCATGAATTGTAAGTCAAAAGTAAAAGGGGGAAAGAGTTGTCATGTATGTACATTGGTACCTTTAAATTTAGTATTGCAGTTTTGTTGATTCTTGGCCAGAGGCTGGTTAACTTCCGCCCTTCTTCTTTTGACAGCGACGGCGAACGGGTGTGCTACAAAAAAGTTAAAAAGAGAATAAAGAGTTACTTGAATTGAAAATACAGGAGTTTTATTTAAAAGTAAAAAACAAAAAACAGACTTTAATATTTCCGTAGAGAATCTAAAGAAAAAAATAAGAAGTCTTAGGACTAGTTACATATATGTCAGAGAAGAAAAAAATTGAAAATTCAAAAAAATCGGGTTCCAGTGGAGATGATGTATACGCATCAAATTTGTTCTATTACAATGAAATGGATTTCTTAAATTTTACAACATCAATTAGGAATGTAATTGAAAACATTCCAAATAATAGTTCATTTGTAAGTAGTGAAATTTCTTTAAGCTTTAAGCATTCTGAAATAATGTTTATTTTCTATATTTTATATAGGTTGATTTGGAAGAGGAAATATACACAGAGCCGATAATTCATGAAAATAAAAAACGGCAGAGAAACAGCAGAGTTATTGAAAGGCAAGAAAGATGTGCAGCGGCTATTGCAGAAATGCATTAAAAATTTGAAAAGGAAGATGGTGTCTTCGATACATTCGCGACAACTATTGCGAGTCAATTGAAGAAAATTCCATTTGTAGAAGCTACAGAAACAATGACAAAAATACAAATGCTCGTCTCCAATACCATCAGAGAGGTGCTAGGTGCAGGAAGCTCCGTTAATAGCTGTAGCACCTCTTCCAATATTTTGGATGAGGCGCTAATAAATTCTGAAATTATATTTTAGTCCTAGTTATTCTTTTTTAATTATAAGAAATGTATTTATTTTTGTTATCCTGTCTTATTTTTGTTTTTTTAACTTATTGAATTTTTAAGTTTCTTTTTTTTTTGTTATTGAAGTAATTTTATTGAATTATTTCTTTTTTATATTATTGAATTTTAAAGTTTTAGTTATTATTTAAGTATGTATGTAATGTAAGGAGTAATTAAGTTGCATTTGTTGGCTGTATTAATTTTTAGAGAAAAATAATAAATTAATTCTTTGAACTTGAAAATTTGTTCCGACTTTTTTATATGTTTGATACCACCACTTGTCATGTTTTCCACTAGTGCATTTGTAACATTCTGTGGTATTGTATATCGACGGTGAAGTACTAATACCTCGTAACCTGTTAGAGAACAATGTCCATGACTCTGTACTGTACCTGTACCTTATATACCTTATGCTTACTTTGTTTTCCTGTAAAAAACATTCATGTAAAACCTGTGTTCGATAAAATAGTTAGTCATGAAATAAACTTCGTTTCGATAAGTTTGCAGGGTTTTTGTTTTTTCTCTAAAAGCTAGCTAACATAGATTATGGGCCCAGGCCGCGATTATTGAAGAAGGAAAAGAAAGATTCTTAGTAAATAGTGAGCAATAGGTAGCTCACTATATCAAATAGAAAAACTAGATGAGAAGAACTACGATGGATGGCGTATCCAGATGAAGAGTGTCCTAGTGCATGCGGAGCTTTGGGAGTATGTGAACGAAAGCATGAAGCCGGAAAATGTGGATCCGGAAAATATGGCCGCATGGAAGTCCAAGGACGAAAAGGCCTTAGCGTTGTTATCGTTGAGCGTTAAAACATCGCAGCTAAACTATATAAAGAATTGTACAACCTCATCCGAGGCCTGGGAAACGCTCAAGTCTGTGTATCAATCTGCAGGACCTGCACGAAAGGTTAGATACACTATATAAAAATTTATTGAGGCTGAAGATGACGGAAGGGCAACATATAGATTCGCACGTGAATGAGTACTCCAAAGTAGTCGAAAAATTGAAAGAAATTGGAGTAAATTTAGAAGATGAACTTCTGGTAATTATTCTATTATCCAGTCTACCAAAATCATTTGATAATTTCGTGGTGGCAATTGAGTCTAGGGATGAATTGCCTAGATATCAACCATTGGGGAAGTTCACACACAACATCATGCCCTGGTAGCCAAATTAAAACCGAAACCAAAACAATTTCAAACAACTAGTAACAGTAAGCACTATATCCAAGAAAATAGACGGTGTTACTCATGCGGGTGAAAAGGGCATTTAGCAGTTAACTGCAAAGAAAATATGAAATTAAATGCTACTACAAATACAAGGGCAATAGCCGGTAAATCTTTTTTATTGTTAGCGAGGGGGAATGCGTTTAAACATGATAAGCATCAATGGTGTCTGGACAGTGGAGCGACTGCACACATGTGTTGTGAACCTGCAAGTTTTATCTCTCTCCGCCGCTTAAACCAATATGTTGAGTTAGCGGGAGATAATTAAGTCCTTGCCACTGGAGTAGGAAAGGTGCAATTGAACACAACTTGCGGTAAGATTACATTGTTAGATGTGCTATACGTGCCCGAACTTGATAGTAATTTTATATCGGTTGCTAAAGCAGCACAATCGAATAAAGTTACATTTGAGGATAATGATGCCATAATAACCGATAAAGCAGGAAACGTGATTTTATCTGCATATAAGAAAGGCGATTTGTACTTAGTGAGGAATTGTCATGAGGTAAGACAAAATAAATTGTACTATGGACAGAATTGCAATGACGAAGTTCAAAAGTGGCATGAGAGGTACGGTCATCTAAATCTGATGGATATACGTCGATTGTCTTCAAAGAATATGGTGGTAGGGTTACAATTATCATCAACCCCCGAAAAACTTCGATGAATCACCTGTATGAGAGCAAAAATACACGTGCAAGCGTTTAAAAGTTCAGAAGTTCGGTCAAAACATTTATTGGACTTGATTCACACAGACGTTTGTGGATCTATGAGGACTGCGTCCATTGGAGGATCCAGATATTTTGTGACCTTCATTGACGATTTTTCTCGAAAAATATATGTTTATTTTATCAAAACAAAAGGAGAAGTCTTTGACGTATTCAAGTTGTTTAAAAACCGTGTGGAAGCTGAGAAAGGTAGAAAAATCCGATTTCTGCGGAGCGATAATGGAGGAGAATATTTGAGTAAAGATTTTTCAAAATACCTGAATGAGTGCGGTATCCAAAGGCAGTTGACAGTACCGTACACACCACAGCAGAACGGGGTAGCGGAAAGAGCTAACCGAACAATTGTGGAAGCAGCTAGGTGCCTGTTAATAAATTCAGGAGTTAGTGAGAACCTCTGGGCGGAGGCGGTGAACACGGCAGTGTATCTTCGAAACCGGTCACCAACTAAGGCGTTAGAAGATGTGACGCATTATGAAGTTTGGCATGGAAGAAAGCCGAAAATTTCCCACTTAAGGATTTTTGGGTGTAGAGCAGTGGCAATGGATAAAAGGCTAGGCAGGTCAAAGTTTGTCCCGAAAGGTAAAGAATACATAATGGTGGGCTATTCAAGCACTTCGAAAGGTTACCGGCTGTTGGACCTTAACGACAATAAAGTGTGTATCAGCAGAGATGTGATGTTCATAGAGGAAGACGGTAAGTCTAAAGAAACAAATGTAGTAAAAGATTTTGTCGTTGTAGATCCAATTGAACTATATGATAAGAAAGATGATAACTGTGCAGAAGAGAGCGAAAATGCTATCGAAAATAATAACTGCGCAGAAGAGAGCCGAAAAGCTTATGAAGATGATAGCTGCACGGAAGAATGCAATAAAGAACAAAAGAAGGAACGGATTGGACCAGGACGCCCTAGAAAAATAAGAACAGGCAAACCAGGAAGGCCAGCCAAACAATATAACGTATTGAACATCGCCAGTTTAGGGCAAGACTTAACTAATCCGTTTAATGTCAAAGAAGCACTCTCGCGACCAGATGCACAAAATTGGATCAGTGCAATGAAAAATGAATACAAATCCCCAATCAACAAAGGTACGTGGGAGCTAGTGAGCTTACCGGACGGCCATCGACCTGTTGGTAGCAAGTGGGTCTTCAACATCAAACGGAATAAGATTGGGGAAATTGAAAGATATAAAGCCCGGCTAGTAGCCAAAGGGTGCACGCAAAGGTATGGTATTAATTATAATGAAAAATTCTCCCCAGTTGCCAAATACTCAACAATAAGGCTGGTCTTGGCTTTAGCAGTGGAATATGGGTGGCATATTCATCAGATTGATGTCACATCAGCGTACATGAATGGGGACCTACAGGAAGATGCGTATATGTATCAACCCGAGCAGTTTATAGATCCGCAGTTCCCGCAGAAAGTCCTTAAGTTAAAAAAGGCCTTATATGGCCTAAAACAGTCAGGAAAAGAGTGGAATACAAAACTTGATGAAATTTTAAAGAAGAACGGTTTCAAACAATGCGAAGGTGACCCTTGATTATATGTAAATAACGCGGACGAGGGCATCACCATAATTACGGTATACGTAGATGATTTAATGTTGGTGGCACCAAATAAAGAATTGATAGAAAAATTTAAAAGAAAAATCCAAGAAGAATTCGACATAGTAGATAACGGTGAGTTGACGTATTATCTAGGGATGGAGATTGAAAGAGAGGGCTCAACTGGTGCCATTCAAGTAAGCCACAAGCAATATATATCAAACTTATTAAAAAATTATAACATGACATCTTGTAAGAAACGTTGTACTCCTTTAGAAATAAATAAAGGAAACTCCCAACCATCTGAAAGGATTGATGTTAAAGAATACCAATCTATTATAGGTTCATTAATGTATTTGGCCATAAGTACAAGACCAGATATTGCTTATTCCATCAGCAAACTTTCGCAGTTTAATTCGGAACTTTGTCAGGAGCACATGGTCGCCGCAAAACAGGTATTAAAGTATCTAGCAAATACAATTGACATGGGACTGCATTATAAACAAACTGGTAAACCACTTCATGCGTTTGTAGATGCGGACTGGGCAAATGATATAAAGGACAGAAAGTCCTATACTGGATACGTTTTCATGATGGCAGGATCAGCCGTGTCTTGGCAGGCAAAGAAGCAGAGTTCGACGGCATTGAGTAGCACAGAAGCGGAGTACATTGCAATGTCAACAGCGGCGAGGGAATCTATCCATCTCAGGCGTATTATAGGTGAACTGTCGTGTGCGAAATTTGTGCAAGGTGCTACCGTGTTGAATGGAGACAATTTAAGTGCACTGCAACTAGGGCGGGACAAAAACCAGAGAGGTATCCACTTTATTTGTTGTTGGATTCGAGGTATTACTTTTATGTTTGATTTATACATGCCTTTTTAATACAAGGTATTAAAGAATTATTCACAGAACAGGATATAAATTTTGCGGCTTAAAGGCTATCTCTAGAATGAAGCAGAGTAGGCTACGCGATACGTTAATGTAAAAATCAGGGGCCGTATTTGGTTTCTCGAGTCGATGGATCGACTCGACAAAAAAAGCTTCTCGACTTTGTCTAAGTTGTATATTTGGTATCACGACTGTAACGGTCGTTGGTATCCCCCTCGCGGAAATTTAGAAAATTTAAATGAAATCACCTTGCCTCAGACGGATAAAATTTAAAAAAAAACGAACTATGTAGGCGTAGGAAAGAAAAACAAAAAATGAGGAGAGAAAAAGTTTTTTTGAGTCGGTTACAGTATTCGGTTGCAGGAGTTCAGGCAGAAAATTCAGGCAGTCAGTTCAGAAAATTTGGAAGGAATTTTGAATTGCGATAGTTTGGTTTTTAAATATTTCTTTTGGCGAAAAAGGACCAAGGAAGAGTTTTGTCCGGAGGCGTGTTAATTTGAGACCTGAGCAGATTTGTGTATAACTGGACCGAAAGTCAATTTTTGCTGCTGTTTCGGCTAGAACTGAAAATTTTTTTGAAGTTGTACTGGAATTGGACTGTACGAGCTGTGCAACTGTATGAAGCCATTTATAAAGAAACCTTAAGAAGGAAGATAGGTTCCTGATTTACTCTCTTTGTGTGACGAAAGCTTCGGATCCCTCTTATGGTATTCTGGGGAGTGTCTTCATGCTGGCTGTACCGACAGCAGGACCTACTGTGAGTTATATAGGATTTGTTTTATGATTAGTATTGTAAGGCAGCGGACAAGCAGTGCGGCGAAGAAGGTTCATTTACCTTCCAGTTTGGAGAAGTTATAAATCTATCAAAACAATTTTAATCTGAGGATTGTTGGCACGCTTGAAGCTAACATTAACATTCTTTTCATCATTGGAGACCAACTTTAGTTGTCGAGATTAGCGGCTCGATCATGGAGGAGTTTCGTGGTTAATTTTTGTTTAAAATATAACGTTTGGTTGTTTTTTTTTAATAATCTATTATTTATTAATTACTCTATTATAAGAATTTTATTATCCGAATATTTACCTTATATTAACTTACATTTAACATTTAAATATTTACCTTATATTAACTTACACTACACCTTTCATTCATTCACGTTAATTCTTTGAGGTTGTGAAAAAATTTAACATGCGTTTAATATCTTAAGTAGTTTTACTTGTGATTAATTATTATTGATGTGCAAAGGCTTCGAACTGGCCAGATCGACGTTCTTCTCTCTTTTTTAAGTGTTAGTTGGTTCAACCAGTTTTTTTATTGTTTTTACAATACCTTGTCAGTAATAGTGATAATTTAATAACACTTTTCAACTTTTTGTTGTACTGGATGTATAGTATCTCACTTTCTAAACAACTTTTTCTTTTGTTATTTTTTGTTGGTGTGAGTAAATATAATTGAATGTATAGCAATATTATCGCCATTTTTTTAATGGACCTTATGGCCTAAAAGGAAAAAGTTTTACTTCCAGGATGGTTGGGCTGGTTTCACTCTCGTGGCACTTCTCGGGGTTGCATCCTTTCTTTTGTTGTGTTTTGTTTACAGGTCCAATAACTGCTTGAGTATTCACGATGGCGCTCGTTAAGGAGCGATACTAGGCAAATGAGGTCATGAAGGGGAGCTCGACCTCGACATTTAGGTAAGTGGTGAACCAGGGTTGCCGGCCCGGCCACACACCCCACGACTCCTTCCGGCGAGCTAGCGTATACCGTGTGGACGGCATAACACCCACCTAACAGTGATTTTCGGCGGATTAGGCAGGGTGAGTTTTTTTGGCTTCTTCAGGGCTACTGACTTATGGGGCATGACCAAGCACAATGGCGTCCTCAAATGTTATTACAGCATAACGCCATTGTGCCGGTACACGACCAAATCGACAGCTTAGTGCAGCCATACAAAACCATTAAATTGAGTGGTATTACTTCAAGGCTGCAAATCACAATAGAAATTGTTAAAAGTTTATTGCATGCATAAATTGAGCTTTTTAATAATTGTCAAACGTCTTTATCGGCACGTAAAGAGACGATATTGTATAATGCAATACCTGAAATATGATAAGTAGGTACGTTTTGAAATAAAAACGCTGACGTGGCAGTTAACATTCAGATTTTATTTAGTTATGCCTTTAAATTATTACACACTTCACGAACTTAACTAATATTTATTATTAAAAATAATTTTCACAATTACACTTAATATATTAACTTTAAAAATGATGTGTCCCTCGTCGAATACCCGAAAGGATGCAAGCATATAGTGTCAACAATTACCAGGATATGGCATGTATCAACACTTATTACTTGCGAAAAAAATTTAATTAAATTGAATTTCCAACACCAAGCATATAATTACCCTATTACCAGTTTTTGGCATATATACGGATACTATTACTCGGCTTACCCTTTGAGACTTTCTGGAGAACAGAGAGGTTGACTGCTTCTGAGCTCGGGTTTATATAGGCCGAAGTCAACGGTTTTTCTTATTTGGACTGCATTTTCGTCCTTTGCGATAATTGGGAAATTTTTAGGGAAATTATTTTTTATTTGTAAATTCCTTAATAACTCCATGTTATTGCCTTGTTTGGCTTTCTATATTTTTCTAATATTTTATTCATTAAATTTTCATTATTTCTCACTATTTTCTATCATTTCTTTTTATATTTTATCAATATTTTATTTTGTACTAAAAATTTCCCTTTGGGACATTTAATTAAATTGCTGCACTATCAACGGATAAATTTTAAATTCATACTATTATCTCTTTCCTTTTTTTATCCTGTTTAATATGCTTTTCCCTCTCATTGTCCTTATGAAAAATTATATTTTTTAAATATATCTTTTTTCCTATAATAAATTTTTATTTTCGGGCACTCCCATTAAATTCCTCATCGAATTTTACATCGATTTGATGTATCATATGTTTTGGTGCGATGTAGTTTGACGTTTCTCCGCTTTGTAAAGTTTCGCGAGTTCGCGCAATAGTTTTCGCGTTTTTTACCTGTTTTGTGTTGGTTTGAGGTAAATGCGGTGGTTGTGTTTTGTGTATTTATTCCTGTTTTATGTTTTTTGTGCTGTTTTGGTGGCTGGTGTAATGAAATTCGCGTGAATTTGGCTATTTCAGGTTTCGTGTTTACACCTGTCAGCGGGTGTTTTTGAAGTCCCTTTTTCACCTGGGGCTTCAATTTAAATTAATTATTTGGTGAAAAAAGTGGTCTTTACCACTTATTTAATAAATCTATTAAGTTACTTATGTTCCATTTGTGTTATTTTGCCTTATTTTTATGTTGACTTTTTTGTAGTGTTGTTGTTGTTGCTTTTTCATATACGTCATGTTTTTTGTTTATGCACTTGATTTCTATGTTTTTGCATGCAAATTTTTGTAAATTATTCATTTTAAATGTGTTTATTATTATTTTATTTAATTTATTTCTTTGTTTTTTAATTCATTTTGTTTATTTCAGATTTAATTTAGCGATAAAAACACTGCATAGACTCGCAAATGATGAGGCAATCAATTTCCCAACGGCTTCTCAAACGTTGAAGTCGGACTTTTATGTGGATGATTTGCTGACGGGAGCCGATACCATTATTGAAGCATTGAACCTACAAACAGAATTACTGAAATTATTAAAATCTGGAGGCTTCAATTTGCGAAAGTGGACAACTAACGACATAAAATTATTGGAAAACATCCCAAGTGAGGATCAAGAAATCAGCAAGATTTACAACATAGAATTGGAGGAAGGTATCAAGACACTAGGTGTTCTATGGTGCCCTATTACAAATAGTACAAAATAAATATGGAAAGCTCCTGTAAAACAAATTTCCTTAGCCCGACTTGAATTATGTGGAGCCGTTTTGTTAACTCGCTTATTTACTATGATAAAGAAGGCACTGAAATTTAACCGAATTAATCTAACCTTATGGTGTGATTCAACTATTGTCCTATCATGGATACAGGCTCACCCTTCAAGATGGAAAACTTTCATCGCTAACCGTGTGTCAGAGATCCAATGCATGGTAGATTGTGCCACTTGAAGGTTTGTAGCATCAGAAGACAGTCCAGCAGATTGCGCATCTAGGGGCTTATCACCAAGGGAGTTAGACGAGCATCCGTTGTGGTGGAACGGACCGAACTGGCTAAGGAAACCAGAGAGTCATCGGCCCACATCAAAGGCGATCGAAAAAACACAATTAGAAGAAAGAAAGAATGTTAAGGTCTATCTCTCCATATCAACCAAATCAGATACGACAAAATTAGTTAATAAATACTCAAGCCTTACCACATTATTAGGAGTTTCTTGTTTTTGTTTTCGTTTCATTGCAAGGTGTCAGAGAATTCATAGTTGCTCGTCGCCCTGGTTAACCACTTCCGAGTTACACAAGGCCCTGATACATTGGGTGAAGGACGCCCAGGTAGAAGACTTTTTAGAAGAATTAAAGGCGCTACACTTGGAGAAAATCGTAAAGGGAAAATTAAACGGTTTGATGCCCTTCGTCGACAAGGATGGAATTTTGAGAGTTGGAGGGCGGTCAGAAGCTTCGAATCTGCCTTGGCCTGAGAAGCACCCGATGATTTTAAGTCCGAAACATTCGCTCACTACACTTATCATCAGAGACATGCACGCTAGAACCTTGCACGGTGGAGCACAGTTGATGATCGGACTACTTAGGAAAACATTTTGGATTTTAAATGCCAGGAACGCAATCAAGCGAGAAATTTACCGATGTATAACCTGCGTAAAACAACGGGCAGCACCACTAACACAACTGATGGGAAATTTGCCAGCACCAAGAACTAGAATGTCTCGACCAACCCATGTTGGTGTGGACTTTTGTGGACCGTTTAATATAGAGGCATCCAAGGGTAGAGGTCAAAAAACCTACAAGGGCTATCTAGCGATTTTTGTATGTCTAGCTGTCCGAGCCATACATATCGAGGTTGTATCCGAATTAACTTCTGACGCATTCTATGCAGCCCTAAAAAGATTTGTTAGTAGAAGAGGAATGTGCTCTGACATTTACTCGGACAATGGTACTAACTTCATTGGAACCAATAAAACGCTTGATAAAGATTACAATCAACATATAAGACAATTAACCTTAGATATTCCACAATTAAGTGCTCCATTACGAATAAATTGGCATTTCATACCTCCATCGGCACCTCATTTTGGAGGATTATGGGAGGCCGGAGTCAAGGCCACAAAGCATCACCTACGTAGAGTTCTGACCAGTACTACCTTAACTTACGAAGAGTTTACAACAGTGACCACGCAAATTGAGGCGTGCCTCAATTCTAGACCAATTACGCCAGTAACAGATGATCCGAGTGATTTGACAACACTAACGCCGGGTCATTTTTTAATCCAAGAGGCTCCATTGGCATTGCCGGAGCCATCAATGTTAGACTACAAGTTGAATTCACTTTCACGATGGCAATACCTCACTCAGCTAACACAATCCTTTTGGAAGAGGTGGCATTCAGAATATTTATCCCAGCTACAGCAGCGACACAAATGGTCGGAAAGGGTTAAAAATTTAGACGTAGGACAAATGGTAATCATCAAGGACGAAAAATTACCCCCAACTAAATGGCTCACTGGCAGGATCGTGGAAACCTATCCAGGTGCAGACAATTTAGTACGAGTAGTGGCAGTAAAAACTAAGGATGCCATATTTAAAAGGCCAATTGCAAAATTGTGTCTGCTGCCAGTAGAAACGGAATTTATCAACCTAAGCCCTACACCTTCTTAAACTAGTACACATAATTATACCTTGTCTCCTGTCCTTATGTCAAATCCAAAAAAATCCAAATCCCGTCCTTATAGCAAGACACAACTCTCAATCTGTTTGTCTTTACAGATTTTAGTTCGAATCCACAGGATTCAAGGACCGGGAGTATGTTCAGGACCAACCTAAAAGGCAAAGAACAGGAAACATTAATAACATTTCAAAACAATAAGTACACTCACCTGTTTGGCAGTGGTCACAATCCTGAGGACCTCAATCCACATCACCGTCCATAGGAGCACTCTGATTCAACCTAAAATTTAATAATTCACATTAGAAATTAATAATAGTTAAGGACAAATTAGACAAATAAATAATAAACATTACCAAAATTGTAAACAAAAACATAACCTACATAACGTAAACAAACATTGAACATAAACATTAAAGTAAATAAACAATCACATAACAATTAAATTAACGCATTTAGTAGAGAACTTCACTTGTTTTTAGTACATTAACAACATTCAATATTTATTAGATTAAAGTAATATAATTACTTACCCTTATAATACACTTATTTACTCCATCCACTACACCACATCACAATAAATTTTAAGCTGATTTTGACAGCTCTCGATCGTGAGCTTTACCAAAAGCTCTCGGTCGTAAAGTCTCTTAAAAGCTGCAAGAAAGAGCAAATGGTGGATGGAGTGAATGGGAATATTATAAGGGGAATTTTTCGATGTAACGGAGAGCTTGAAAAAATCACGTAGGCATTTTGTATATATTCGAGAAAATACTTGGAAAAAGCTCACTGTTCTTTTTGATAGCAATACGCGTGCGAGTTTTGATTTTTTTTTGAGTTTTTCCTTTGAATATTTTGAATTTTGAAATTTTGAGTTTGTGCCTTGAATTTATAAAATACCATTATTATTTGTAATCAATAAATAGTGTTTGTTTTTAAATAAATCGAGTTTGTGATTTTTTCCAGAAATCGCCGTAGTTCCGGGTCGTGGAAAAACGGTTTTTCAGAAATAACATTTTCGCATGAACACTTACAGGTAAGTATACATGTATCGTGTGTTAAAAATTCAAACATTTATATTAATTCTTTTTCTTTTAGGTTTATAAATAACGTATAAATATAAAATGTGGATACTATAGATGTAAATATAGGTATATATATGTATAAGTTGATTTTTTATATGGTACAAATAAATATCAACTAAACTTATGGTGAGTTTTTATTTGGTCTTTTTTTTTTGTTATTTGTCCTCATTTAGCGCCTTGGGGCTAAACAGATATCGTGTCGCCAAATGCCAATTTTTGTTTATCGATCGACAACAATGTCGACTCGAGAAACCAATTACGGTCGCAGGTTTCACCAAAAATTGTGGGCTACAAAATATTAGCACTTCGCCGTCGATATTTTTAAGGCGATGATGTGATGTATTATCATTTTTCTGAAATAAGTACAATACATTGTTAATAAAACATTTTTTTTAATTCGGAGTCCTATTTATTTTACTCCAATGAAATGGGACATCTCCTTCATTAATACAATATACAGATAATTTTTCCCTTATTATATTACCTAACTTAGGATTATTACTACTTTGTTGGGGTGCTATTGGTGTGATATGTTCACCAAGAACATGTTCTGTCAACAACTCATCCGATGCTATGGGTGCTGTTCTTTTTTTTTTTTTTTGTTAAATGATTGTGTAAGACGCAGCAGGCTTGAACAATTAAATCGGTAGTTGCAGGAGCTACTTGTATTGGCCGATTGAAAATTTTGAATCTGCCCACTAATCTGCCAAATGCCATTTCTACAGTCATTCGTGCTCGTCATAATCTGTAATTGAAAATTTCTTGCGGCACGCTTAATGCCAAGTTCCTATTAAATGGCTTCATTAAGTTTGCACCCAAAGGAAAGGCGTCATCCCCTATGAAAAAATACGGGATATCGCCAGTTTGAGATGATAAAGCTGTTGGTCTAGGAATATTCAAAGTTTTTTGCTGAAGGCTTTGATAAAGAACGCTATTACGGTAAATAGTGCTATCAGAAGTTTTACCGTTAGCACCAACATTTATATAGTACGTAAATCGGCGGTGAGCATCAACCATAGCAAACAAGACAATGCTGAAAAAACCCTTAAAATTGTAGAACAATGATCCGCTGTCTGCAGGTGCTATTATAAGGATATGTTTCCCGTCCAAAGCACCTAACACGTGTGGGAACTGCCAGATCCTTTCAAAATCGTCGGCAATTTCTAGCCATTCCTGTTCGTTTTCTGGCAACTAAGATATAAAAAATATTACAAACAATGTACCATTAAAATTAACCAGAGCATACCTTCATATATAGTGGTTGCAAAGCATTGTATATAGCATTCAACCCTTCTGTCACAAACTTTCGTATTGTATTTTTGGAAATCCTGGATAAGAATTCCATCGATTTGAAAGAATCTCCCGTAGCAATAAATCGAAGTGTCAATGCCAAGTCAAGTAAAAGGAATAAAGGAAATGTATAATATAAATTAAATAAATATTATATTATATTTACTAACTAGATTTAACAGTTCTTCAAATTTATCGGGTGGTAACCTTCCAAAATTCTGAAACTCTTCGTCACTATATAATAAGTCTTTTAAAATTGTGTCCACATGCACCAATCCATTCCTTTTCTCCAAGAAAGGATTCACCCAAAACTTTTTCTGAATTTCTTCTTTTTCTTCTTCTCACTCTATTTCCTCTAATTCTTCTAATTTCTCCAATTCTTCAAGAAATTTGAGGAGCTCCACAGCTTTATTTCTGGTTAACATTTTTCCTTGTTATCAACTGTCTCTTCCGTGTTTCTCGTAAAGGCCCAGTTATATAGCAGAAACGAAAACGAACCGAAACGAAAAGAACGAAATAAATTGTATGAAAATGTATTAACCCGGTTATATAAACGAATAGAACCGAAACGGAACGAACGATATAAATTTATTTCATTTCGGTATTCGATTCAGCCCGTTACTTTGACAGTTCGGCAAGCATTTATTTCAAAATTAAAACTAGTGAAGTAGTGAAATAGCGAAAATGTCCATACAAGGGGAAAACATTGAAGTGTTGATTTCTCTTGTGAGAAATTATCCCCCCCAACTGTATGATAAGAAAAATGTAAAATACGGGGACTCAAGAAGTAAGGAGCTTCTTTGGAAACAGATTTCTGAAGATCTGGAGTGTTCTGGTAAATAATGATAATTTTCAGTTATTTTTTAGTTAATACGAAAAATTCTGATTCTTTTTCTAGTATTAGTTGCTAAAAAAAAGTGGACATACCTACGAGATAAGTTCCAGAGGGAACTAAATCGAAGAAATATCCCCTCAGGTAGTGGTGCTTCGAAGTCACCGGAATGGGCACACATGTCTGATTTGATGTTTTTGAAAGACAGCATTAAAGCCCCAAAGTAAGTAAATAATTTTGTAGTAAGAATAGATTACTAAATATCATTTAGTCTAAATATTACAGGACCCAGGGTAACTATGAAAACAATAATTTTGATAGCTCATTAGATAATTCCACCTTCTTCGAAAAGTTGGAGGAGGAATATTTAGAAGAAGCAATGGGCAGCACAGAGGAAACTCATAGCAGGGGTAGCACCAAGAAACGACAAAAAAATGGAGATGATGACACCACAGCGATTTTAAAAATGTTGCGGAAGAAATACGAGGAAAAGGATGATGCAGTGGATCATTTTTGTTGTTTTTTAAAATCGTATCTCAAAAACTTCTCTCAAATCCTCAAGGACGAAAGTATTTGCTATATAACAAACTACATTATACAGCAAAATGCAAAAAATAATGAACAATTAAATTTATAATATATTCTAATTTATTTATGTTATGTTTGAATCATTTTATTTTTTATGGTATATGTGAATTGAATTATTTTATTTATTTATGTTATTCTTGAATTATTTTATTTTTTATGTTATATGTGAATTGAATTTATTTTTGTTTATTTATTTTATTTTAATTTATACTGAGATATTAAGAAAAGAAAATCTAATAGAATTTATAAAAGTGTTAATTTTTGAACTGTTTACTTTTATTTTAATCTTCAATAATGCAATATATTTTTATGTTCTGAAAATATTGTTTTGCCAAGGTACCGACCCAACACCACTCACATATCCTTTCAATGCATTTCTTAAATCATATGCGATTGTGTTTGATCTGTTAGAACCGGTTCTGCTTACAGATGTTAAGGCAGTAATTTCTTGCCTCCACTGCCCTGGTATAATTTCTCCGTCACTTAAATATGCATCAGCATAATTTGAAGGACAGTAGACATAGGACGCATTTCCATTCATTAAAAAGTTATGCAAGCATATTGTAGCAAGTACAATTAAAGTTGCATTGTGTGGGTGAAGATTCATAGTATGTAGTTAATAAAATTCTCCACCGGGAAGCTAAAATGCCAAAAGAATTTTCAATCGTCCTTCGTGCTCGCGAAAGCCTATAATTAAAAATCAGCGTTCTCATCTTCTATAATAATTACACAGTTATTATTGATTCTGTCACAAGTTACGTAATCAATTCTCTTTCAATTCTGTGGCAAGGGCCACAATCAAATCTGGAACATCCTTTATACGATTATAAATTTCTTCCGCAATATCATCGGAACGATTACTTAACAAATTCAAAGCCGTTTTTTGAAACTCGAGTTTGATACCATGGATAAATGTTGTTTTTTTTTTTTAGGCAAATTTATAAAATTTGTACAAATAAAACAACCCTTTTCAAAATTAAAATTGGGTAACGGCAAAGATGACGCTGTAGCTATTGGCATATCCCTAGTACTCCGAGACCGAGTGACACCGTCATTTCCAGCATCAGAATAATATTTATAACAGTATAAATGGATTTTTAATTCACGTACCTTTCGCAAATATTCCTCATGCTAATTTTGTCCTTTTGCAATACTCCTAATAAGCAGCGACTCCACTCCTTTCGTCTTCACTTTAATAGAGGTTCCCTCACTAAGGGATTTTCTACAAATGAAACACTCACTCATTCTCACAATAACAAAAACTAGTAGTAATAAAAAAAAGAAAACCAAACAAAAACAAGGAAAGAAAACAAAATAAAAATAAAGTAACAAATATTTACATTCACAAAAACTAGTAGCAATCTACTTTTTCTGAAACAAAATATAACATAAAAATCAAAACACCAAAACAACGGGAAAACCCAAAACAAAATTTTCACAATCGCAAAACTCCTTGAAGTTGTAATCTCTTCGAAAGACTTCGAAAAACTGAATAAAATAATGAATGGGCGACCTACGATACCGGTTTTTTTTTTTTTCAAAATTAGTCATTTATTACTTACAACTAAAATGACCAATTCATTCAATTTTCATATTTAAAAATGAGTAAAACTTTTTACTCCAACACGGTATGCAGAAAAATGCCATAAAATACCGTCAAAAAAATTGTATAAAAAAATACATTTACCTTGGACGTACCTTCGTTTGGCACTGCATTAAAATCAATAAGAACAACCCAAATTCAATAAATGACCACATCAAATTATCCTTACTAATATTATAAATGCGAAAGTAACTCTGTCTGTCTGTCGCTGGAGCTAAAGGGCTGAAATTTTGACAGTGCATCCCTATAATGGCGTGGACATCCACTATAATGCGATTTTTCGAAATTCATCCCTTAAGGGGGTGAAATGGGGTTTATCCAAACCGCTGGAGCTATAGGGTTGAAATTTTAACAGTGGATCCCTATAATGACGTGGACATCCACTAAAGAGCGATTTTTCGAAATTCATCGCCTAAGGGTGTGGAATGGGGTTTTTACAAACCGCTAAAGCTATAGGGCTGAAATTTTGACAGTGTATCCCTATAATGACGTTTCCAACCACTAATCCACTAAAGAGCGATTTTTCGAAATTCATCCCCTAAGGGTGTGAAATAGGGTTTTTACAAACCGGTAAAGCTATAGGGCTGAAATTTGGACAGTGCATCCCTATAATGGAGTGGACATCCACCATAAAGCGATTTTTCGAAATTCATCCCCTAAGCGGGTGAAATAGGGTTTATCCAAACCGCTGGAGCTATAGGGTTGAAATTTTAACAGTGCATCCCTATAATGACATGGACATCCACTAAAGAGAGATTTTTCGAAATTCATCCCCTAAGGGTGTGAAATGGGGTTTTTACAATCCGCTAAAGCTATAGGGCTGAAATTTGGACAGTGCATCCCTATAATGGAGTGGACATCCACCATAAAGCGATTTTTCGAAATTCATCCCCTAAGCGGGTGAAATAGGGTTTATCCAAACCGCTGGAGCTATAGGGTTGAAATTTTAACAGTGCATCCCTATAATGACGTGGACATCCACTAAAGAGCGATTTTTCGAAATTCATCCCCTAAGGGTGTGAAATGGGGTTTTTACAAACCGCTAAAGCTATAGGGCTTAAATTTTGACAGTGCATCCATATAATGGCGTGAACATCCACTAAGAAGCGATTTTTCAAAATTCATCCCCTAAGGAGGTGAAACGGGGTTTATCCAAACCGCTAAAGTTATAGGGCTGAAATTTTAACAGTGCATCCCTATAATGGCGTGGACATCCACTATAAGGCGATTTTTCGAAATTTATCCCCTAAGTGGGTGAAATGGGGTTTACCCAAACCGCTGGAGCTATAGGGCTGAAATTTTGACAGTGCATCCCTATAATGGCGTGAACATCCACTAAGAAGCGATTTTTTAAAATTCATCCCCTAAGGGGGTGAAACGGGGTTTATCCAAACCGCTAAAGTTATAGGGCTGGAATTTTAACAGTGCATCCCTATAATGGAGTGGACATCCACTATAAGGCGATTTTTCGAAATTTATCCCCTAAGAGGGTGACATGGGGTTTACCCAAACCGCTGGAGCTATAGGGCTGAAATTTTGAAAAGTGCATCCCCTTAATGACGTGGATATCCACTAAGAAGCGATTTTTCGAAATTCATCCCCTAAGGGGGTTAAATGGGGTTAAGCCAAACCGCTGGAGCTAAACGGCTGAAATTTTGACAGTGCATATCTATAATGAAGTGGACATTTTCTAAGAAGCGATTTTTCGAAATTCATCCCCTAAAGGGGTGAAATGGGGTTACCAAACTACTGGAGCTACAGGGTTTAAATTTGGACAGTGCATCCCTATAATAACGTGGACATCCACTAAGAGGCGATTACTCGAAATGCATCCCCTAAGGGGATGAAATGGGGTTAACCCAAACCTCTGAAGCTGAAGGGCTGAAATTTTGACAGTGCATCCCTATAATCACGTAGAAATGAATGACTCGAAATTCACTTTATTTAATATTCATTTGTGATTGCTTCATAATTTCTTACATCCACGTAAATAGGCGAACAAACTTAACGAACGTTCGTCAAACCCTAAAATGTCACTTTTCTTGATGACATATACATGCCAATCTCTGCTTCAAAACTTGCAGAATTGTTGATCAGAGGTGATATTCGCAGCAATTTGTTTACCATATTTATTAAAAAAATGCACTATAATAAACCCTTTTTAGGGATAATAACAGCTGACTTTTTTGTTGGGTTTTTTTAAGGAAAACATTGCACATAATAAACAGTTTTTAAAGGCGTTGCACAGTGGTCCAAAAGCCCGAAAACCCGGAAAAAAATCCCTAAAATGAAGTTACGATTTAGGGACTTTTAATGCCCTAAATAGTTAGGGTGGTACGTCTACTGCATGACGTGGAGGCTCATAGGGCCCGCGTGGCCGACCACGACGCCCTAACGCCATTTTAAACGCGGCCGTTGTGGGCATCAGTTCAGAGAGTGACGCCACGCAAAAAGTTTGAGTTGCACAAATGCGCACTGTGCATCGTGCAGTTATTGAATTTTAATTTTTCGAAGTGGATTCTACTAATCGAAGTAAGTATTAATGATTTCTGCAGTTGAATGTGTCTAAATGTATTTATCGAGTATTGCATGTGACATTTTATACAAACACTTTTTTCTCGCTTTTCATTCCAAAAATTCTATTAAAAAGTTGAAAAGTTAAGTTTCTTGCGGTTTCATGCTTGGAAACAAATTTTCCGAGGTGCTTTACATCATCTTCTTCGAAACTAAAAAAAAAGCTGCGCCCACTTGCGCCGTTTTTTATTATGAAATTTTTTGTGAAAAAAGAACGCATGCGCGTGGTAAAAATCTCGTCAAACATGGATTTAAATGTATTTCACACGTAAATTTATTTCGATTGTGCTGATAATTCGTATACAGAGGTTTCCGAGGTCGCTGATTACGAATTTGATAATAGTTTTTTAGAAAACAAAATGGCGGACCCAATATGGCGTCTCTTTCGAATAAAATTTTTTTTATTTTAACTCATTCAATGTGCAGGGGTTTTTTAATACTTTATATGTTATTTGTTGCAGACAGCATGACTGTGCCGACAGAAATTAAATTCTGTAGAAGGGAAATTTTTGACCTCATCAGAAGCAATCTTTCCGACGACAACACTGTTATTTATAACATTATACAAGCTGAAATATAAAAAAAAATTCTGAAGCAAAATTGTCGGCTTCTGACAAATCGAATTTGTCCAAATTGCTTTACCAAATGCGGATTAAATATAAGGAGTCTACTAGAAAATATGAACGATTCATTGCTACTAACGAATCTTGGCTGAGCGTGGACGTGATTCTATGCAAAGAAGTGGAAGAAATCATGGAAGAATATGAAATCGCCATATTGCATCCGCCATTTTGTTTTCGAAAAAACTATTATCTAATTCGTAATCAGCGACCACGAAAACCCCCAAATACCAAATTTTATTCAAATCGCGTAATTTTTCTGCATTGTTGGTCGCCATATTGGATCCGCCATTTTGTTTTCTAAAAAACTATTATCTAATTCGTAATCAGCGACCACGAAAACCTCCAAATACCAAATTTCATTCAAATCGCATAATTTTTCTGTGAAGTTGGTCGCCATATTGGATCCGCCATTTTGTTTTTTGAAAAAATGATAACGGATTCGTAATCAGCGACCCCAAAAACCATTAAACACCGAATTTCATTAAAAAATTATTATTCGTTCAGTAGTAAACCATTTATTACCGCGTTTTCGGGCTTTTGGACCACTGTGCGTTGCAAGGCACGCGGGTTTTATGCTAGTTCGTAATAAAATGCTCTACAAAAAAGCTCTAAGGCAATTTTTATGTAAAATCAATAATAAAAGGGTTATAGCGCTTTAAAGTTCGTCACCCCCAAAATTTTTGCCATTTTTCATCCATATCTTTTTTATTATTAATATTACGAAAATAATTTGATTATCTAAAAAAATGTATTTACAAAAATTCTGTAGGTCTCACGGTTTCCGAGATATAAGACAAACCATTTTTTACACTAAAAACAAGATGGCGGCCGAACGTCACGTGTCCGGATCCCGAAACTCGGTTTTATACTCCCAACCAACCCCCCTACACAATGGAAAAAAAATTGCTGTTTTCAGAAAATGCAGAGTTGGGCCTTTTTTCTGCACCATTTTACTGGACTATTTGGACTTGGTAAATTTAACGTCTTATTCAAAATTTGCTTTCCAAAACTGGAATTACGAAAGACACCGCCATCGCTCTGACTGCCATGTGCGCCAACATCAACCATAGTGAATTTGTATTGTGAATCACACACTGCCATTAATATAATACTATGGTATTTTTTATAATTAAAATAAGTTGAGCCTGAATTTACTGGGCATACTATGGCTATATGCTTTCCGTCCATAGCTCCGAGACAGTTGGGCATATTCCAATGACGTGCGAAACCTGATTCTATATTCTTCCAATCATCTTAAGCAACTTGAGGCATACATAATAGTACAGCTCCTAGAGATTTCTTCTGCAAAAAAAATTGTAGTTTAATGAAATTTGGAATGGTGGGAGTTTAGCAATTGAAGAAAAGGTAACCGTTGAGTTCCGGGCCGTACTTCGTGAAAATCACGAGAAAATGCGATTGAAAGAATTTTCCGACGCTTTCCCGACCGTAGCTCGGAAAAACGTCAAAATTGGAAAAATGTTAAGAAGAAAAAATTAAAGCTATGAAAATTCTCGACAAAAACGGTTATATAAGCTATTCCCGGGAAACCTCACGTTTGGTCGGAAAATGGAGGGTAAAGAAAAAAAATATGAAAAATTATTTTGTTTTCTTTATGCAGGGTGTCCCACCTCAAGTTACAAAGTGGCGGGCTGTAGATAGGCTTTGGATAGACGAACAAAAAATCATATGGGACGTAACAGTTTGGTCACTAGGGCGCTTTGAAATTTTTTTGATAGAGGTTTACATATCACCCTGTATTTTGGTAACCCGATGACCTACTTCCATGAATTAGGTAGCAGAATACGCAGAATACTCCCACCTATCTAAACTGTAAAATCGAAGGTTCTACACCATCAACTTCCAGAGTTATACAAAAATTTCATTATAACAAAGCGGAATATTTGGGAGTATGAGGAAACCAAAGCGTTATTAGACGTAATGCAAGAGCAGAACTCATTATCACTTTTTGATGAGAAACTATTTAGAAATGTTGAGGTCTATAAAAAATACAACAAGAACTTATCAAACGTGGGTTTGATACAAAAAATACTAAGCAGATATCTATGTTACAAATCTTTCGAAATACCAATTAAAATACGAATAGGAAATGGGTCATATATAGAAGCAGTGGGAAGGGAGCTGGAAATATTAACATAATGTGTTACATAAACGAGAACACAGTTGAAAATCACTTATCAAATGTTTTATATGTTCCACAGTTGTGTAACGGCGGGCTTATAAATATACCCGATAGGCACTTCCTAATTGTAAATTTTATAGTAAAATTAAAAAAGTACTGAGTTTTTATAGGAAATTTTTTTTTTGGAAAAAGGGAAGCATATGAAAAAGGGAGCGACTGGGGAATGAAAAAGGGGAGGCCGTTTTTTTATTGGGAATCAGTTCAGTTGGGAGTATTAAGCCTGTGAAGCAGGCAGAAATAATAAAAACAAAATATTTCTTGAAAAAAATAATTGATTTTTTTTTTTGTTCGTCGGTCGGAAAATCTTTGAATTTTATTAAATGTGATATCCGTCCGGAATAATTTTTGTAAAGTTTTGTCGATTTGAATAAGCATATCCACCGGGCGGTATAAAGCCGGGGATTGCCAAGGAATAATTCTGGAATTATAAAAACACAAAAAAAAAACTGAAATTTTTTTGGAAAATCGCCGGGACCTTCCCTGAATGAATTCACCACCAGGGGGACAGGAGACTGCTGGAAGGCGAATTTGGAAAATTTAGCTGTAATCAGGGCCAACCCCGGAAACGAGAGAACGGACTAGATGAAGAAAGAATAAATGTGCTGTTTCGCGGACTGGGCCAAGAGGGGGTCAGGCCTTCAGCCCCAGAACTGTAAGGGGGAAATAAACTGTAAGTAATTTGTTAATTTATTGGTGAGCGACGGAGCCTTCGCGAGATAGACTCCCGAAGTGTATGCCCAACTGAAGAGGGCCTTTGAAAACCTATCATTTTGTTCTGGTGACCGGCGAGGCGATTGTTGGAGTGAGGCTGGGTTACAGAAGAAAACTCTGAAGACGGACCAGTAAATTTACGGAGCAGTAAATTTTTGTTGTGTGGTGTCTTAACGGGGGACCAGGATTTTTTTTTCTTTTTTTAATTATATTAATTTTGAGTTCTTTTTAAATATATTGCAACGAATTATTCATGTAGAATTAAGATGTGAATTTTGATGTTATTCCCTTCCTTGTTATATTCCCTTAAGCTCATTTTTGGTTACGAGCCACCAGAGATAATTTGAGTTTTTCTTGTGTGTTTTAGTCATTTTTTTTCGTTCACGGGTGAGGAATCTCCACAACCATTGGTGTATGAATATATGTTGAATAACGGTTAGAGTACCATAGTTTGTGCGAGTCCTCATATGTACAAACCCGCGGTGAGGTATCCTAGTGGCCTGTAAATTGTATTGTAAAAAGGCAAGCTGATCAGCCTACCTTCTCAGAGTTGTTCGTTTTCGATGTGAAGTAATGTATTCAATTAAAAGTACGTTGTCATTTTTTTGCGTTCCCCGGAGTGTTTGTATATATGTTGTTATTAATTAAACTATTCTTTGTACCTAACAAATTTTTTTCTTTTGATTTTACATATTGATCGTATTTTGATTCACCATTGGTTTCAGCGTTGGGTTCAGGTTTTTTTAGGATTATTTCTAGTTCATCATAATGGAATAGGTGCAACAGTGGCATAGCAGCGGGCGATACTCCTCGCCTTGAATTCCCGATGGCAGGCACCTTGATCCCCCCGAACAGTGGACTGTGCTAATCTGATGACGGTAGGCGTACAGTAAGTGGTGATGCATCAACGCATGTGGTATCCCCGGGGTCTCCCCACCACGACCCGCCGACGAGCAGCTTTTTTCACGGGAGACCCAGGATGCTGCATTTAGGGGGGAATTATTTTGTCGCCCCGATGAAATTTCTAGTTTTTGGGTGATAGTCGGAAGTTGGTCACGTCTGGGCCCCCAACCGAAGCTTTCATCACACAGTTAAATACAAATTTCTCCTCATCAGGAACAGCACTAGATAAGAGTCTCACAATGCGAAGTGACAAACGAAGATATGAATTTTTCAAACATGGGAAACTCGTTTTAGTGGGATAGCGCTTAGATCAAAATCGTCTTTATAAGCTTAAAATTGAAGTAACATCTACAGAGGTCGAACATACTGCTATGTTTAATACAGCTGAAAAATTATGTCTAAAAATCTGCTATGAACGACTGGGTCATCAAAATGTGCAGCACGTAAAAGAATTTTTAAAGAGAATAAATATTCAAGTTCGAGGTGACAAACGGGATTTTTTCTGTGATGGTTGTGCCCAAGGAAAGACACATAGATCACCCTTCTATGAAAGTGTTCATAAGGCTAGCTATCCTGGAGAAATTATTTGTTCAGACTTGTGTGGATCTACGCAGATACCATCCATTGGTGATTCTTTGTATTTCGTCATTTTAAAGATGTTTATTCCCGTTGTTGGAAATCAAATCAAAACGCTACTAATCCCCACACCGACAGTTGACCAGAGAGATCGTGAATCAACCCGACGGCTGTTAACAGACAGGAGTGCAGTTGTTATCAGCCAACAAAACACAACACATCTCCACAGTTACGATAACAAATTTTTTGCATATACAATAGATCAGTGAAGTTTAGTCTAGAATTCATTGCGTGTACCCTGAGTTACAATTAAATTATACTTTTATTTTTTGGAATTTGTGTACCCTGAGTTATAATTAAATTATACTTATATTTTTTTGAATTTGAAAAATACGGTGTTTTTTTTTATTATTTTTTTGCAATTTTCATATGTAACTACATAAATTTTGTGCATCGTGATCCAATATTCAACATGGTCCTTCGAGCCGGATTTCTTCGGAATAACAATTAGCGGCTACATATAAGACAAAGAAGAAACACGCGGTACTTCTTAATACAAAGGATAACCAACATATGGAGCTGAGCACGGGACGGAATACGGTTGTGTATATATATATATAATACAAATAAATATACAGGTACAGTTCTCTTATATTAAATAACTATAAACTTGCGGTTCATTTTAACTGAAGTAAAAGTGGTGCTAAAACTCATAATATATTATTTTTTTTACATTAAATAAATAAAAAATTGGTTCGTTTCTATTAAATAATTATAAAGTGTTTTAAGAACTGGATAGGCATATAAAGTTTTTGTTGCATTGAAGACACATGGCATATATCATTTATATATTGATTTTTTTTTGATACCTAATAGAATAAAAGTGCATTGCAAAAATTATCAGTTAGATAAATAACGTTTTGGTTTTCTTTTTATATTGAAGAATTAAACACATGCGCTTCAATAAAATCCATCCTGTTATTTATTACGTGATTATCAAAGAATTTCTAGACAGAAACAGTTTCTCATTACATTGAGGAGATATTTTATTTACGGTTTCTTTTTGTGTAACAAAATGTTTTGAAATGCGGTACAGTTTTTTATTTGTATATAAAAGAAAATATATAACTGAGACTTTTTAATAAATGAAAAGTGTTGTATTAAAATTATAATTTAAATTGGATAACACTTAAGAAATTAAAATCCAACCCATCCACGCATTTCTTTATATATATTAATACGACATATACAATTCCAAGCGGTAATATAACTTCGTTTTAAATTTAAAAACCATTAAAAAGGCGTTTCATTAAAACGGGATAGGAAGTAAAGAAATTTAAAGTCGAAACAAAACATGACTACTCCAATTCCGCTTACCTCTAGTGGTAAAGCAATAAACTTAGAAGAGATTTTCGATGAACAACAATCCATATTTGAACAACTAAAAGTCCTTGAGAAAAACTATAAAAAATGCTCTCAGACAAATAGAACCAAAGGGTACATTCTAGGTCGTATAAAAACATTAGAAGAACTATGGGGAAAATTTAGTGGTAGTCATTCCAGAATTTTATCGTATGCTACGCATAGAGATCGTGAAAAGGCATATTTTAGTGAGGATATTTATGATCAATTTGATGAATCTTACTCCGCGTTCCTTGGTGAGTTATATGATACGATGGAAAAGTACATGCCATCAGCCGCAACGGCGCAACAAAAAGTTCCGTTACCTACAAAGGTAGATGAAGTTGTGCCCCAAACTGCAACCATGGTGAAATTGCCCCGAGTAGAATTACCGAAATTTAGTGGGTCTTATTCTGAGTGGCCCTCATTTCATGACCTTTATACGTCACTAATACATAATAACTCCCAACTCTCAAATGTGCAAAAGTTATATTTTTTAAAGACCTCTATAAATGGTGAAGCGGAAAGATTAATACGGCATCTTGAAGTTGTTGACGCTAATTACGAATCCGCGTGGGAACTTCTTAAAAAACGATACAACAATAAACGAATTATCGTCAATAAAATATTGCAAAACCTTACATCTCAAGTAACCATAAAAACTGAATCAGCCGAAGCCATTAAAAAATTATTAGATCACACGAATGAATGTTTGCATTCGTTAAGAAATCTTCATCTAGATGTAGATTCCTGGGACGCTATTATTATTTTTTTAATTGTTCAGAAATTGCCAGTAGAGACGCAAGGATTTTGGGAAGAGTCATTGAGTCAACAGGAAACCCTACCCAAATTAAGTGAATTAACAAAATTTCTTGAATCCCGCTTTAGAACATTGGAAATGTTGAAACCAATGAAGAGCCAGAATATCGTAAACGAAAATAAAGAACGGTTCAGGAAAGAGACACGAACATTTCATTTGAGGAATTCACACCCATCATGCATTCTGTGTAAACAAGATCATTCCATTCGAAAATGTCCACAATTTCAGGGGATGAAGGTCATTGATCGTAAGAGACTTGTACAAGGAAAGTCATTATGTTACAACTGTTTAGCAATGAGCCACACTTCACGAAATTGCAACAGCCCCAACTCATGCTATTATTGCTCTCAACGCCACCACACATTGCTACACGACTTAACGTCACCCAGCACATCCAAACACGAAAACGTCCACACTAAAGCCAGCTTTGCACTCAGAACTCAATTCTCTGGCACACCAACTCAACAAACCGAAACCCAATCTTTTGCACCACAACACGATCCAACATTACCCACCCAACACAAGCATTACAATGATCAATCTCAAGCCGACTTTGCATTTACAACTCAATCATCCCAATCTTCTGTCCCATTATCTCAGCAATCAGGTTTAACATCACTATTTTTAAAGGGTACGGAAACTAGCACCCGATCTCTATTAGCCACTGCCTTGGTAAAAATCAACACGAAATCAGGAACTCATGTTTTACGTGCTCTAGTTGACCCCGGATCCGAAGGAACACTCATTACAGAAAATGTTGTGCAAATGTTGCAGTTATCAAAAGAAAGAAAATCCGTGACCATTACTGGACTCAAAACATTCAGCCCCGATTTCGCAAAACATCAAGTATATATAACAATTCAGTCACTACATGACAGAAACTTCGCTTGCTCTGAAACAGCCTTTGTACTAAAATCATTGACAAATCTTTTGCCTTCAAAGAACATCACAAACACCGAGAGGTGGCGACATTTAAATAATTTGCCACTTGCCGACCCTCTATACCACACTCCTGGCACAATAGATATGCTATTTGGCGTTGATGTTTATCAACAAATCATTACCGATGGTCTGATAAAGAGTCCCGGAGGCCCAATAGCTCAAAACACCCATTTAGGTTGGATTTTGCTCGGCAAAGTGCAAGATATTCCCAACGATAATGTCAAAAGTTTTTCTCTATGCGTTTCCTCCAACCAAATATTTAATTCTTATACTGGCGAAGATGAACATCTACTAAAAAGATTTTGGGAATTAGAAGAGGTACCAACTACAAAGGGAATCACCGAAGCTGAGAAACAGTGCGAGGAACATTTCATCAAAACACACCGACGTTTGGACGATGGTCGCTATGAGGTACATCTACCCTTCATAAATTTCAACCCGCCTCATTTAGGAAGATCCTACGACACAACGATCCGCCGATTTCATCAGCTAGAACACAAACTCATGAAGTTTCCGGAACTTCGGAAACAATATTCGGAATGTGTCAACGAATATCTGGCACTTCGGCATATGACCCAAGTGAAAGATTCCGAAAGACATTATGAAGTAACGGTTGAAGGTGGACAAAAACATTACAAGCTGAATTATCTGCCACACCATTGTGTGATTAAAGAAAGTACCACAACACGCTTACGGGTGGTTTTCGACGCCTCCAGTCGGACTTCGAATGGTTTATCATTAAACGAATGCCTATTGGTTGGACCAAAGCTTCAAGAAGATATCTTCTCCATTGTGCTGCGTTGGCGAAGACACAAAATAGTGTTCACTGCCGATATAACCAAAATGTATAGGCAAATATCAGTAACAAAAGAATGTCGCCCTTATCAACGCATACTATGGAGAGATGACCCAAACGAACCCATATCCGAATTCGAATTGAACACCGTCACATTCGGGACAGCAAGCGCCCCTTATCTGGCAATTAGGGTTCTTCACCAGCTCGCAGAGGATGAAAAGAACAATTACCCTTTAGCCTATCCAGTAGTTAAAAACGATCTTTATGTGGATGATGTTATGTCAGGAGCCGAGTCCACACAAACCGCAAAAATCCTTCAACATCAAGTAGATCAAATGTTGAACTCCGGAGGTTTCGAATTAAGAAAATATGCAAGCAATTGTTCAGAATTACTTCGGACTATTACTGCTGAAAAAAGAGAGATTGATATTCCATTGAATGTAGATAAAGACGATGTATTAAAAACCCTCGGTTTATTTTGGCATCCAGCAAAGGACATTTTCAACTTTAAGGTTTCGCTCAACGAAACTCAATGCACTCCCACTAAACGAGCCCTATTATCCCAAATAGCAAGGTTATTTGATCCCATCGGTTGGATATCGCCTACTACTATTATACTCGATTCGTAGATTTTTTGTAGATTCTCATACAAAAACTATGGATCAAAGGTCTCCAATGGGATGATCCAGTGCCAGAACACATCGCGAAGGAATGGACAGTATTGCGAAATGAACTTCATTTGTTACAGGAGATTCAGATTCCAAGATGGATGCATATAACTCAGGAATCCACCATGCAAATTCATGGTTTTGCAGATGCATCCACTGTTGCTTATTGTGCAGTAGTATACTCACGAGTGGTTACCGCAACTGGGGCCGTAAAAATTACATTGCTCACCGCCAAGTCCAAGGTTGCTCCAGTAAAACCAGTAACGCTCCCCAGATTGGAACTATGCGCTGCTGTACTTCTAGCAAAACTCGTCCACACCACTATCTCGTCACTTCAGATCAACAACCCACCCATTTTTGCTTGGACGGATTCTATGATCGCCTTATCATGGATTCATGGAAAACCGAATCAGTGGAAAACATTCGTTTGCAATCGAGTCGCAGAGATCCACGAACACATAGAACCAAACTGTTGGAGACATGTCAGCTCCGCGGACAACCCGGCAGATTGTGGATCAAGAGGTCTCTTGCCTTCAATGTTAAGGTCCAAACAACTCTGGTGGCAGGGGCCCCAGTGGCTCCCATATGAGAACCGTTTATGGCCACCAAAAGTACTTTCTTCAGCAAACCCACCAGAAGCAAAGGTTGTGAAAGTTTACGCCACCACATTGTCGTCATCGTTTGCACAAGACATGTCAACCAAATATTCATCATGGCTAAAGATATTACGAGTGACGGCCTTTTGTTTCAGGTTTGCACATAATTGTAGTAAAGAACGAAATGAACGACATATTCAATTTCTTACCACGAAGGAGCTGCAGCATGCAGAAATGTTTTTGATTAAGACATATCAAGCTGACGATTTCGGTGACGAGATTCACAACCTACAACAAAACAAATCGTTACACAGTAAAAGCAAAATTTTATGCCTAAATCCTTTCCTAGATCACATTGGTGTATTGAGAGTAGGAGGTCGTCTAGCAAATTCAGTCAGCCTAAGATATAGTGAAAAACATCCCATCATTCTCTCAAACAAAAATCGTGCAACATATCTTCTTTGCAAGCAGTATCACTTCAGCACACTACATGAGGTCCTTCACTGATGGCTGCAGTATTAAGGAGAAAATTTTGGATCATTCATGCCAGAAATCTATTACGGCGAGTAACTCATGAATGTATGACCTGCTTTAGGCAGAAGGGTCAACCTCTAACACAACTCATGGGCAATTTACCTGAGCCGCTAATAGAAATATCAAGGCCTTTTACACACACCGGCGTGGATTATGCAGGACCACTTTCGATTCGAATGTCGCGACACACACGGAATCGAAATTATAAGGGTTATGTGGCCATTTTCATCTGCCTTTGCACTAAAGCAGTGCATCTGGAAGCGGTAAGTGATTTGACCGCAGAGACATTTTTAGCAGCGTTAAGGCGATTCATCGCAAGAAGGGGTTTATGCTCTCATATATATTCAGATTGTGGAAGAAATTTCATCGGAGCTGATTCAAGGCTACGCCAAATGTTCGAACAAACGCTGAGGGACAACGCCAATGTAGCAGCATCACATCTCGCCCACCAAAACATCACCTGGCATTTTATACCTCCAGCCTCACCCCACTTTGGAGGTTTGTGGGAAGCAGGCGTTAAATCGATGAAGCATCACTTGAAACGTGCGGTTGGTGATACGGTGCTTACCTTTGAAGAATTAGCTACGCTTTTAGCTCAAATCGAAGCCTGTCTGAATTCGAGACCATTACCCCTATGTCCAATGATTGCAGCGATGGGATGGTGTTAACCCCAGGACATTTTCTGACAGGCGACTCACTGTTGGCACCACCTGACAATAACATACTGCAAGAAAAAATTAACTTTGGAGCAAGATGGGAGTTAGTCAAAAGAATGCATCAACAGTTTTGGAAAGCTTGGTCCACCGAGTTCTTAACTCGACTTCAGTCCCGACCAAAGTGGATACATCCACAGAAGAACATCGAAGAAGGTGCACTAGTTTTAATTAAGGATGATGGGCTACCACCCTTAAAATGGTCGCTAGGCAGAGTGACGAAAACTTTCCCTGGCAACGACGGTTTAATTCGAGTGGCCTCAGTTAAGACCCAGACAGGGGAATGCAAAAGGCCTATTTCGAAACTGTGCCTACTTCCTATCCCAGATGAGTCTTACACCCAATATTTTTTTTTTTTTTTTTTTTTTTTTTTTATTATTATTAAACCAAAAGATATACATGAATTATATAATAATAACATGAAAATCTCCACAGAGGTAATCGTTGTTACCTGTTAGTGGGATTGGTTATAAATATAGGAACTTAAAACTAATATTTAAAGAAAATTTTTATTTAAGGAGAATGTGTATAAGACTTATAATAAGAAAAATCATTTATATGTTTGATTTTTTGAGTAACAAATTAATATAATATATGCAAACAACAATACATTTTATTAGTAGTTTAAAGCTATCCATTTTTTTAATTTATGTTTCCTAGTATTTACATTAGTTAAGCCTTTGAGTTCATTAGGAAGTACGTTAAAAGTATAGATTGATCTTATAAAGCTATTTTTATAACTAACCGTTTTAAATCTTTGCGGTATAGAAATACTCTTGTTTCTTGTAATACTGATTGAGCTATCAAATTTTTCTTTCAGAGAGTTGTAATGATATTTTAGAGATTCTAGGGCGAATAGCTGTTCCAGATTCAAAGGATTGTTATAAATATTAAATTTATTCCTATTTACTATCTTTAGTATTTTTTTCTGTTGGCTTTGCAGAAGATTTAAGCAATTTGAATACGCTCCACCCCAAGCAATAATCCCATAATTAATTATACTCTGGAAGAATGCATAGTACAACTTCATCAGTGTATCAGTATTCATGATCTTGGAGAGTTTATAGAATATGAATATTAAAAATTTCGTTTTGTTCAATATGTATTCAATATGTTTATCCCATTTCATTCTACAGTCAAAAATAACTCCAAGGTATTTACAAGATTCAACTCGTTGCAAGGTTTCTCCATTAACAGAAATATTTATGTTAACGGGAACACTTCTGCAGTAGTTTCCAAAAGGCATGTATACAGTTTTGTCTAGGTTTAATGATAGCTTATTCAAGGCTAGCCAATTACTTACTTCCCTAAGATAATTATTCATTTTGTCTTGCACCTCAGTCCACGTTTTACCAATAGATATGACTGCTGTGTCATCAGCAAATGATATAATTGTCTCATCAGGCATACCACATAATAGGTCATTTACATATAAGATAAATAGTAGGGGTCCCATGACTGTTCCTTGTGGAACACCCGTTCGTACAACGCAGAGTTCACTTATAGCAGCATTAACTTTAACGCGTTGAGTTCTATCATGCAAGTAAGAAGTAATAAGCTGATGGGCATTACCTCTTATTCCATAATTGTACAATTTTTCTAACAAAATTTTATGATTTACTGTATCAAACGCTTTTGCTAAATCTAAAAATGTGACTGCTATTGGGATGCTTTTATCAAGTTTGTCATATATTATATTCGTTAAATAACTTAGAGCATCATTAGTACCCAATTTCTTCATAAAGCCATACTGCCTTTTTGAAATTATGTTATGTATATTAACAAAATTTAAAATTCTCTTGTAAATTACTTTTTCGAAGATTTTAGCTATGTTTGAAATTAAAGATATTGGTCTGTAATTAGACATATTATGCTTATCTTTAGCTTTATATATCGGTTTTACATCAGCTTGTTTTAGAGCATCAGGCCAAGTAGATCTTTCAATGCATAAATTGATTATGTGTACCAGAGGTCTCACAATGAATCTAGCTAGTACGATAATACTTCTTGAGTTGAGCTCGTCAACACCATTGCTCTTAATTTTCATATTTTTAATAATATTGTATACTTCAGATGTATTTGTTGGTGTTAAAAATATCGTATTAGGGTTGACTGGTGGAAGATTTAGTGTAAGGTTATCTGGTTGGGGAATTTTGTTACTAAGCTCAGTACCAACATTACTGAAGAATGTATTCAAACAGTCCGCGATTTTTCTGGGGTCATGTATCTTTGATTTATTATCATCGTAAATGTAATTAATTTTATCATTCTTTTTTAATTTTCTGCCAAGTTTATTGTTAATAAACGACCATAAATTTTTGGAATTATTAATATTCTTCTCAATTTGTTGTTTGTCATACTTGAATTTGGCTTCTTTTATTACCTTATTAAGAATTTTAACATATTTTTTATATTCAGTCTTAATTTGTAGGTTATCTGGCTCCATTTTCCAAATCAAATAAAGAAATTCTTTTTTCTCACAAGATGTCAAGATACCTTTCGTTATCCAACGACTACGAGGAGTGGATTTAGATTGCTTTTTATTTTTTAACTTAGACAGTTTAATCCACTTAGTAATTAGACTAATAAGCGATTCTGTAGCTGTATTTGGGTCATGTATTGTCAATATCGTATTTAAATGTTCTTTTCCAGCTAAGGTTATTAGTTTTTTATAATTTATAGGATTATAATGCTTATTATCATCAATGTTTTTAATTTTATTTATTGTTATAAAAAGTGGATAATGATCGTTAAACAAATTAGCTAGCTTAACGGGTTTGGTGTCTATGGAGTTCGTTTTGATGAAAATATTGTCAATACAAGTACCATTTATACTACTATGATCTGAAGGTCTGGTAATTGTTTGAAAACCAGGAATAAAACCCTGCTCTAGGCAATTGTTTAAATGCTCTTGACTAAGATTATCAAATTTAATTAAATCTATATTGAAATCACCAATTATAAAATGATTTTTGACGTTTTTTTTCATACTCATGTAAGTCTTTAATTGAGCTATGAATTCAACTTTTGGGATGTCATGCGATCTATAAAGAGCTGATATTTCTATTTTACTATTATCTCCTAAAATTATGCAAGCATTAATTATACTAAGTCTACCTAATTTAATAATTTCTGTATTTTCCATTATGTAATCTAATAACATAACCAATATATAAACAAAAAAAGAAAGACTTTATAATAACAGTGACAATAATAACAATGACACAAAAAAATGTTCAGTGCTCGTTTCCCCGATCGATGTACAACTCAATGCTCAGCTCCACCAGCGCGATCATCAACAGCACCAGATTTTGTTGAAACATTAGATGTTTCAAGGCGACCCAGTATGTTGGAAATCAAATCAAAACGCTACTAATCCCCACACCGACAGTTGACCAGAGAGATCGAGAATCAACCCGACGGCTGTTAACAGACAGGAGTGCAGTTGTTATCAGCCAACAAAACACAACACATCTCCACAGTTACGATAACAAATTTTTTGCATATACAATAGATCAGTGAAGTTTAGTCTAGAATTCATTGCGTGTACCCTGAGTTACAATTAAATTATACTTTTATTTTTTGGAATTTGTGTACCCTGAGTTACAATTAAATTATACTTATATTTTTTTGAATTTGAAAAATACGGTGTTTTTTTTTATTATTTTTTTGCAATTTTCATATGTAACTACATAAATTTTGTGCATCGTGATCCAATATTCAACACCCGTTCTAGGAAAATATTTTTCTTAAAACACAAAAATGAGGTAAAGAACCTGCTTGAATCAGTATTAAGTGCTATGGAGAAAGAGACTGGAAGAAAAATTAAAAATTTTCTATCGGATAATGGACTGGAATACGATAATTCATTTGTTAAAAAAATTCTAGATCGGCAGGTCATCAGGCATCAAAAAACTGTCCCATATACACCTGAACAAAATGGGATCGCTGAACGGGAGATGCGCACTATAGTGGAATCAGCTCGCTCAATGATATACACTAAGAGAATGGAATTGAAGTTTTTGGCAGAGGCATGTCACATCGCTGTTTTTATTCTTAATCGGACAGGGACATCTAGCGTACCGAACAAAACACCGTATGAATTGGGGTTTAACACATCACCAGCTAATGTCGATTTTCTACAAATATTCGGAACTGAAGTTTACACGCATATACCTAAGGTGAAACGAAAAAATAGGATGTGTTGAGGAATCAATCATCATTATACTAACATTTAAATTAATTCATAATTCATATTTGCTTAATCTCTAAAATAAATCCGAAAAAACAAAACCTAATCAAATATCATAAATTCATGCTTTCTCATAGAAGAATTTTATTATCATCCAAAACGTAATCTGATATTTGATTTTTAATGTATCTGGCGCAAATTGCCAGACGTAATAAGACTCCAATTTTAAATGCAACTGGCGTAAATTGCTGCGAGAGCAATTTACGATACCTATGAGAAAGAATGAATTTATGATTCTATGGGAAAATTCCTCCCTCGGAAAATTTCCGATTTAGGAATAAGTAATTATTGTATAAAAGTCAGTTTTTTAAATAAAGTTAGTCAGTTGTTTTTCAGCATTAAAACAGCGAGTTATAATCTTTTTTCTTAATATTCAAGTGTACTGGTTTATGAGCCTTTGCACTAAACTACAAGGGTCTAGGTTTATGTGCCTTAGACCAATTTAATTTCAATTACAAAGCGAAATAAAAGAATTTCGTACAATTAATATAAGTTAATAGATTTCAGGAATTAATTAAAGTTTTTGGAATGTGTCAATCTTTTTACTTTTTGGTGATTAATATAATGACACGTACATATGTACATAAAATCTTATATACTATTACGAGTATGTTAATAACTATAGGATTTCAGGAATACTTATATTATATTTAATAAAATAATAATTAGATATCATGAATTATTTCTTTGCCACACTCTTGTAGACCTATGTTAGTGTTCGCCTCTTTTTTCACTGGGTGTCTTTGGTTTTTTCCACCTTGAGGCTGAACGAATCGATACCTGTTAGGCACTCGTGATGGTGTTCTCCTTGTGCCTAAGAGTGGATGGTTTTCTCCTCATGTGAGGCTAAGGCTGGTCGTCCACTGGAAGCGTATTCGATCGGCTTCGCGCTACGGCCATACATAAGAGCGGCTACAAGCGGCTCATTTGTATAGGCTGTATCAGATCCAAAGCAGAAAAGCAGAACCGTCGGCAGAGAATTGTTCCCATTAGCTTACGCGGGTCACGTGACAAGAAAAGCAGCAGAGAGTTCTGCCGCTGCTTTCTCATCTCAAATCCTAATTTTGCTGCTCTGTAAAGCAGAAATTTTTGACGTTTCTGACTGCAAGTGAATTTATAAGCGAGTTGCCGTGGAAAATTATTGTTTAGATTTTTGTTGGAGAAAAATTAATATAATTGGTAAGGTGCACGTGCAAGTGATTTTATAAAAAACGAGTTATGCGGAAAAAATTTTTAGTTTGGAATTGCGAAAATTATTAATTGGTAAAGTGCAAGTGATTTTATAAAAAACGAGTTGTGCGGAAATTTTTTTTTAGTTTTGAATTTTTTGAAATTTCAACAAACCCGAAACAGATGGAGGAGAAATTAATAGAATTGGTAAGGCAAGACCAACTATTATATGACAAATCCAAACGGGGGTATCGAAATGAAGACCTGAAAGCAAAGGCTTGGTCTAACATTGCAAAAGAATTGAAACAAAATGGTATGTAGTAACGTAAATTTTGTTTAGAAAACGAAAACATTTTTTTGTATTTATAGTAGAAGATATACGAAAGCGGTGGAAAACACTGCGGGATAAATTCACTCGAGAAAGAAAGGGGAAAATCTCAACAACAGGTTCAGCAGCGGATTCACCCAAACGACAGTGGAAGTTCTATAGTAATATGGAATTTTTGATGGATGTTCCTTGCATTAACAATACGTATTTATACAACAACAATCTATGAATAGTTTTTGATTTGTTGTTTACTTTTAGAACAAAAAGCAACTTCACAGAAGATGGTAAGGAGTCTGCTGGCCAATATTATGAGAATTGCTCATCCGAACTGAATATTGACGAAGATAGCTCATTGTTATATGATGAACCCCAAGATTCCACTTCATCCACATGTACTTCGGATACAACCCAAGAAGGAAACGTCCCTTACCGACGAAAAAAACGAACTCTGCAATCTGAGGTGTTACTACAAAACACCCACAAAGAGATGTCAGCCCTTATAAAGGACGCAAGACAGTCTTTAGGGGGTGCTTCGATGTCGACACCACTGCAATTATGCTTCTTAGGGCTGGCAAAGGAAATTGAAGCAAGTGGGATGAGTTTTACACATCGTACAGACCTTCAAATGAAGGTAATGGCACTAGTGTACGATGAAATAAATAATCTGAACACTAAGGTAAATTGACTTTAAATTTGTTATTAATGTTAACTAATTTTACTAATAATTTCAGGATTGATTAGATTGACATAATTTATGGAAATGTTATTTTTATTTTTATGTAAATATTTTATGAAATGTTGTTGTTTCTGCAATTTTTTTATGAAGTTTGTTTGTTATGTTTCTGTAAATTTATTATATTTTTGTTATGTATTTGCAATTTTTTAATGAACTTTTGTGTTATGGTTCTGTATTATTTTTTACATTATTTACAAAATGGTTGTGTTATTTTTATTTATTTATGTTTTGAGAATAAAAGTACTGAAATATTAGTTGCGTTTTTCTGTTAATTTAGTTAATTTTAACTCTGATATTCATAATGATCAATCCTTACAATCTTTAATTTTCTTTTCCAAGGATTTCACTAGAAACAAAATAAAGTGTAGATAGGTTGACTTGTCTACAATTACAATACAATGACAATAAACTTGGCCTGAAAGAATTTAGAAATGAATACAAAACTGCAATGATTGATGCTTTTATTGGAAATTGAAAATCATTTCTCTGCCAAATAATCGCTTAACATATCTCTTTGCAAAAATGCTGTCTGAGTTGCATTGAAACTTTTAAAAATTCTGCTTGTTGAAAGGGGTGGGACTGTTTTCCTCCAAAGTCCTTCGATATTATCGTGAGAATTGTCCGTGTAGTTTGGCGGGCAATATTGGCCGTCATTTATTTTCAAAAAATTATGCAGAACTACAACCGCTTTTCAATTTTTTCCATATTATCGGGGGATAGGTTTATAGAATTTAGGAGAACTCGCCACCTAGACGACATTACTCCGAAAATGTTTTCAATCAACACTCTTGCCGCCGACAGAGTTTTATTAAAATTCTCTTTTTTCTTTATAATGTTGCGCCCAGGATATGGTCGCATTAAACAATTTTTTAATGGAAAAGCGGAATCCCCGATAAAGTAAAATGGGAAAGCCACATTTGAATTCGGCATTATTTTTTCTTTGGGTAAATTTAATGTACCGTTTATTAACTTGGATCCAAAAACGCTTTTAGATAGCACTCCACCGTCGCTTTGGCTGCCGTACGCACCTATGTATATCGATAGCTGTAAAGCAGTAATTGCGATATTTTTTCCCACTCATTTTCATTTGGCGAAGCTAGGTAGATACTATGTAATTCATCCCAGATATCTTGGCAAAGATTATCTCGCGCACAGTGGTATACCCCATACGAAATTCCCAGGAAAGGCTGGAAAGGCTGTAATATTAAAGAGGTTAATTATTACAAATATTTTGCCTACACTAAAGTCAGAACCTATCAGCATTCCGCTTCGATTGGCCTCCTGTGACTATTCCAAATGAGGCGTTGTTTCAATAAATTATATAATAGTTCAAATTGGGGAACACCCATCCGTGTAGCCTTTCGAAACTGTTCGTTGTCACTATTTTTTATTATTTCAAAAATTTTGTTATAGAAACTGTGTAAGTCTCTTTCGTTTTGCGAAAGCATTTCTCTGGTCCACAACCTACTTCTTGCACTAAACAATTTTACATAATTGCAATAGTGTAGATAATTATCATGAGTTTATTGAAATAATCGAACTCCATTAACATCATCATGAGGAAAAATTTATACAAAAACCTAAATGTTTATAAACTATTATTCTTGCAGTGATTTAAAAAACAATTGCACACTGATTTGAAAATGAAAATTGAGACAAAAAATAAATTTGGTTTACTGTTGTTGTTGATTTACTTATTCAAATAACGATTATACATTAACCACTGTTTTTAATAATAAATCCAAACTGAGAGGTTGTGAAAAATTTTGAGGTTAACTGTCAAATAAAAATTCTGCTTCTGCTTTCAATTGCATCTAATTGAGCAGGCAGAATTCTGCTTCTGCCTCTGCTTCTGCCTTCTGCTTCTGCTTTGGATCTGATACAGCCTTATGGCCGAAGCGCGAAGCCGCTAGAATACGCTTCCAGTGGACGACCAGCCTAAAGCTGGTGACAGAATTTCGCGCAACCGCGGTGCCATAGCCTTCTATATATACAAGCCATGCACAACTTTTGAGCTGCTTGAGTGTGTAGTATTACTCTGACCGGGTCTGTTTAAACGTCAAAGTTTGTTCGGTGGTAGATAAAAATTTCGTGTCGTCGCGGATAAAAATTTATTAAAATAAAGTAAGTTAAAAAGCATTATATATAAATTAAAGTTAATAAAATCGCGCGTGAATTAGGGCTCCAGTGTTTTAATAAAAAAAATTAAAAAAAGTGAATGATTAGGTGCATTTTAAGAGTGATAAATGATAAGGTGGCCATTTTTGTTCACATTCGTGGTGGTTTTTTGAGTTAATTTAGCGAAAAAATGTTGAATTTGTGTCGTAATGATTTAAAAATGAATTTAAAGTGATTAAAGAGTGTCATAGAGTAATTTATATATAGAAGGCTATGGGGGTGCGGACATTGGCTTCGCGGTGTGTGCGTATTTTTCCCTGTCATAATGTTGCTGTGTCGGCGGCGCGTTCCGAGTTTGAAAACCAAACTGACAAGTGGAAATGTTTTTGAAAGTGACTCCAGTGATTTTCACAGGAAATAAGCGATAATTCTGGGTTTTGAACAATATTAATTTTGTGATTTAAACAATAGTTTAACAATCTTTAAAAAGCATAATTTAACAATCTTTAAAAAGCATAAAAATGGAAAACGAAGAACTCAAGAAATATATTTTTGCAATATATTTCATGATGCAGATGTATATATTAGCAAAAAAAATTAAAAAAATGAGGTATCGGTCGCAGCGGAGAATTTGGATTCGAGAAGTCCACTTAAACCGCTCATTGATGGGTTTTTTCGATTCCAACTTTGAGAAAATAATAATGAAAGACGCCGAACAGTTCTGGGGATGCACAAGGATGAGCAGTTCCGTTTTTGATGCGCTATTTACTTTGTTAAAGCTATCACTAATGAGGACATCATGGAGGGCCCCTGTTTCCCCAAAGTGCAGGCTGTTCCTTACGTTAATGTGAGTAAGACACCTTCAAAATTTCAAGTAAATGACCCTTTGTTTTAATTGCAGTTATTTATCAGAAGGAGTGTCACGGCAATATTTGTCGATGACATTTAAACTAGGCGTATCAACTATTCGGGAAATTGCTCTGGAAACGTGCGATGCGATTTGGTCAGAATTATCTGGAGTCTATCTAGCACCACCAAAGGAGGAGGAGTGGAAAAAATCGCTAACGATTTTTACCTTATGTGGGATCTTCCCAATTGCATAGGAGCAATCGACGGGAAACACATAAATTTAACGTGTCCGGCGAATTCAGGTACGCCTTTATTTCCATTTTAAAAACAGTAATATATTTACACTTATTTACAGGTTCCCAGTTCTACAATTATAAATGGACTTACAGCATAGTATTGTTGGCAATATGTGACGCCAATTACACATTTACAGCCATAGATATTGGTGCTTATGGCAGCCAGAGTAATGGGGGCGTCCTGGCAGCGTCTCCTTTTGGCAAAGCCATATTAAATGGGAACCTTGAAGTATTAGATTTGCCCGCAGGTTCTGAGCTCATTAAAAGCACCTTGCTCTTCCCACATTACTTTGTGGGAGATGCTGCTTTTCCTCTAAGAAAAAATATAATGCGACTTTTTCCAGGTCATAACTTGCAAGAGGAAAAGGAATATTTCAATAAAAGATTATCAAGAGCACGAAATACAATAGAAAATTCTTTCGGAATATTAACGGCTCGGTGGAGAATTCTGAGGCAGACCATGAACATGTCTCCTGACTCGGCAACGAAAATTGTTCAGGCAGCCGTGGTTCTGCACAATTTTGTAAAGTTACATGATAATAATCATACATATATTACGAGTGATGTTATCGATCATGAAGTAGATGGAGTGCTCCTGGAGGGGTTATGGTGGCAAAAAGTTGTGCCCCTTCCTCGAGCACGCCAAAAATTTGGATCGAACAATGCTAGCAGAACAGCATTAGAATTAAGAGACCAACTGTGCCATTATTTGCAATCCAATAAAATATAAAATGAAAAGAGCATATCAATTGTGTATTAAAATTCCTCAGGACTTGTCTCATTTTCAGGTTTTACTTTTTAGCTTAATGCTGGTTCACGAAATGCATCAAATGGCTTCTTTAATGTTTATGACATACAATAACCTGGAATTGATAATTGCATTTATTTATGGTCATTTAACAATAAAAAATATTATAAAAATATTCAAATAAATGGTACTCAATCAAAAGCCTATATTGATTTCGGTAGTTCATGCACTATTATTATGAAGACTGAAGCTCTCAAAGTATAGGTTTAAGGATAGACGAAACGGATTTCGTCATAATAAGAGGTTATGGAAATGGCAGAACCAATGGCATAGGATCAGTAATTTGTGGCATGAGGCAGCAGGTTGTGAGAGCCGCGCATGATGACTTAGGACATTTCTCTGTCGAGAAAACCTTATACCGTCTTTGTGAGAATCACTGGTTCCCTAGAATACGTTAGTATGTAGAGAAGTATATTTCATGCTGCATACGATGCACAGGAAAGAAAGAGGGTTTCTTCATCCTATTCCAAAAGAGCCAGAACCTATGAAGACAATTCACATCGATCATTTGGGACCGTTTCCCAAAAGTAAAAGAGGAAACCATCACCTGATTGTTATCATAGATGCAATTACGAAGTTTGAGTTCCTGAAAGCAGTGAAAACGACAAAAACGAAGTACGTCATTGTTCGGTTATTAGTCATTATGTATTTCTTTGCTTTAAAATATGTAAATGCATTCTTGGGGGTAGGGGTAGCGCAATAATGCTGGAAGTAGTTAGAAATGGTCATTCGTAAAAGTCCGTTTGAATGAAAAGGTATTTTATTTTATTGGGATTTATCGAAATAGTGTTTTTATTTTAATTATAGTGAGTCAATTTAATTACAGTGAGGGTAGGATAGAGGTGAGTTATCTCACAGAGTTTAATTTTTTCCTGTGTGAATGTGTGTAGTTATGGTAGTTTTTCGGAATTAAGTTAGAATTGATTTCCCCGGTAGTTTTGTGTTGTTCGACAAGTGTCCATAAGGAATAATGCCTGTGCCACACTCCTGGGAGACCTATGTTACTGTTCGCCTCTTTTTTCACTGTGTGTCGATGGTTTTCTCCACCTTGAGGCTGAACGAATCGATACCTGTTAGGCACTCGTGATGGTGTTCTCCTTGTGCCTAAGAGTGGATGGTTTTCTCCACATGTGAGGCTAAAGGTATCGTGGCACTTGTGATGGTGTTCTCCTCGTGCTTGTGCGTGGATGGTTTTCTCCACATGAAAGGTCAAAGGAGCATTGGCATAGGATTAAAGGTGATACCTTTGTCGAACGTGGTTGAGCATGGGCGTTGATTTTCGTGAAGACCCTTCTTAGTTGTATTTTCGAGTATTTTACAAAATACCAGGAAGGAAAAGGGCTCACGTGTTGTTTTCTTTTATAGAGAACTTGACGGTTGCCAGTGCGATCATCAGCCCATCATACGCCTGTAACGGTCGCCCTGAAGCACTATAAGGTGTTAGAAAGAAAACCCGAAGCCGCATCTTACTAAAGCTTAAACTACGAGGGGGCGACACTCAAATTTCGAATCAGTTCTGACAAATTCAAAAATTAATCTATTAGTCTTCAAGACTCACCTGAAGACCCAAGAAAAACGACCAACTTATTCATCCGATGTCGCCCCAACCGTCTTTTCCACCAAACAAGCAATTTCAATCTGGCATAAACGCATTTAGGCCCAAATTACTTCAGCCCTGTTGTACTGTCGCCGATAACTTAGCACCGTCCGTGGCATGGCATCTCCCAGCCCTAAAATTGCGTCAATAATCATAAAATTTTCCGATATTCCTTTCTTTAACAAACAATAATCAGAAATTCTTTTCTTGCTTCAATACCTGTGTCCCATATCAATACCTACTTATAAAATTCGTTTTCGGCATTCATTTGCAAAGCTTTTGTTAATATTGAGTTGTGTTGCATTTTTGCTAAAGCTCAAAAGCAGTTAAGGAATGGCTGTTTATGCCGTGACTAATATGCCTAACTTAGCTAAAGGGACTTGGGCATGAACGCAGCCAAAATACCCGTAGCTCTGCGATCAGCGCTGTTACCCAAACACATTTAACCACCATATGTACAAAATCAATTAAACAAGAGTAGGTTCTACAAGTATGCGTGTCCAGTGAGGGAATGGGTTAAATTAAATCGCCGAATTAAATCGGAAAGGAATATGTACTAAAAACAAATAAAATGGGATAAAAGTTCTAATAGGTGAAACTAGGCGGAAATGGAACAAGTGTGGGAGAGTGGCAACGCTGCCCGCAAGCACGACGAAAAATGCAAATCAAGAAACGGGGGAAGAGTAACGTTGGCCCGAACGGCTGAAGAGAGTCAGTTTTGGAAAGCGGAATGAGCAAGATTTGTACGGAAAAGTGAAGCAGATCGGCGATAAAATAGCACATGTTGAGTGCTGGCGGGAAAAAAAAATTTTTTAATAGTAAAAAATTAAGTGCTGAGGTGATTTTTCTAAGATTCTAATAAGGAGGCAGATGGAAGACAGGATTTCGAGCCCTGAGTTCGGGGAAATGATGTATTTAAGGTGTTAAAGCCGCATGGAGTCCGGGAACATGGACACAAAAGAAAACGGGAAAGGAAACCGTAAGTCAACTTACCAGGTAACCAATGAGAGTATTGTAGTTTTTGTTAAGGATTTGAAGTAAATATATAGGCTTAAGCATAATTTTTTTTAAAGAAAGCGAAAGAAGAAAATTGGGGCGTTTAATGAATAGTGATTAGCAATATACTCCTAATAAAAACCGAAATTTTCTTCCTGATGAAAACGGGTCATAGAATGTACCGTTGGCGAAACGGTAAAATAAATTGAATAGAATAAACTTTTGCTCCGCTAATAACAGTGTATAGAAAAAAAAAATAGTATGATTAAATTTTGGGTTAAGTAAAACAACTTGAATTATGAAGTTTTTCCGAGTAGCGAAACGGCTGAGAAAAATTCGCTCGAATTTTTTTTCTCTCTCCATGAGAATTGATATTTAAAGTTTAACGTGTACAAAAATTTTTTTTCGGGAGCATAAAGAAGTGTTGATGCCGTTGGCAAATCGGTTAAGTAAATTTTCTTATGAAATTCTTTTTTTTAGCAGTTAAAAATATAAGTCTTAAAGAATGAATTTGGAATTTGATATTATTAATAAAGTGAATTATTGAATATTCCGTTACCAAGACGGATAAGTAATATTAATTAATTTTTTTTCAGCAATTAAATATACACTACACTCAAAAGTATTAGGCCACCCTGATATTTTTTCATTTTCCATATTTATCGACAATTTTTTGTTGTAAAATGATTTTATTATTTTGATTATTTATTTTGATTTTTTATATTCTTAATTTAAATTTAAATAAAAAACAACTATTGCTCTTCAAAAAAAAATTTATTTAACTCCCTGACCCCGAAAAAACTCATTTTTTAGGGTGGCCTAATACTTTTGAGCGGTAGTGTATATATAAAATTTACTGGTTTCATTGAATTTTAGGCATTTATAATATATTTATGGATTATTAAATACCGTTGGCGAAACGGCCAGGGAATATTATACTAACTTTAATTTTCAGCAAATATGGTTGATAATATGGTGCGTTATTAGTAGGGGAGACTGGGTACGGTTGAAACACAGGACGGTTGAAACAGAGTTAATATCTTTCGAATCGTGTGCAGTAAGGGGAGGGGTATAAAGAACGAACAAAGCGGACGACAAGTTCGAACACGAATCTTAGTGGCGCGACGATCACTACAGGTTGTGGTTGTTTCCAGGGGACCCCATTGTAATTTCACAAGCAAAAGTAAGAATTCTTGTAGTACAATTTTTTCAATTTACTATACTTTTCATTAACTGACAGTTTTGAGTGGTTTTGTTTTGTAACGGCAGCCTGTGAAAATATATGCCAATAAAAATAAAAAAAAAAATAAAAATTAAACAGCGGCAACCCCGACAGCGACAAAGCAGCAAAATTCGGCACCAATACCACGCCAAATTCACGAAGCCAACTCCGACGGCACACAAACGACGAAGGAGAACAAAAGAAGATTCCAGGAATGTAGAATAACGGTGCGGTTTTTACCCCGGCATGGGAGATAGCGCCTGATCGGGCGTTTTTTGGGTTTTTTTTGAGGGAGAGAGAAACGAGCAGGATCGTAAACACACGCAGAGGTTTTTTTTTTTGGGAGGAAAAAAAATCTCGCGGTGGATGGAGAGAAAATTTACTTGTGCAGTGTGCTTGACTTAAGTTTGTTTCAGTAAAAAGTAAAAATTGAAAGTGAAATTAAGGTTTAAAAACGTGGGAAAACCGCGTAGACATCTTTATTCACGGGAATAATGAGCATAAGGTATTTATGGAAGCTCGAAAAATTGAACAGGTGCCGGACCATTGTAGTTCCGCCGGAGTTACATCTTAATTATAGATAAAAAAATTATCAATCTTCAGCCAAATGCACGGCATTTGAGAAACAACAGGTATTCCTTTTTAATTCAAATTTTTTTATGCTGTGAATCTTTTTAGCCACGGTTATAAGAATAGAAACGTGGATATATATTACCTTTTCGGGCACGGATATGTCTGAGAAAACGAATCACAGGAAATATCCTCACTTATCGGAGTGAATTTTTTTTTCAATAGGCCTTTATCGTATGTTCGCGTACCGTTACGGGGTACACAAAAAAAATATCTATTTACATCGTGCAGTATACTTGATTCAACTCTTCTAAAGTAAAAGTGAAACAAATATTACAAAACCTCCGCGTTAGAATTTTTATCGACAAGAGATCATCCCGAAACCAGGATTATAGCATACAGGTGGAAAAACTGCGTGGACTTCGTCGTTCATTGTATGTACGGTACTTTTGAAGTACCAATATAGGTAATTTCTTGCCTGGAGTAAGGAGCTTTTGTGTAAATCATATCCGAATGAGATAAAAAGGTAATTTCTTGCCTTCAGTCAAATGCAGGGCACTTGAGGACCAAGTTACGACAGGTATTTGTTTTTTTTTTACTTTTTTATGATGTGAATATTTAGGCGCGGTTATAAAAACATGAAAATATATTATGTTTTTGTGTGAGCATCCCAGTGTATAGCCTCATTTATCTGAGTGAAAATTTTTTTTTATTCAAACAAAAGGGTTTTGTCGTATCTCGCATATTCGCGTACCGATAAGGCGTACAATCTTTACCTAACGAGGATACGCATGAAATAAGTATTTTATTTTTGGGAAACACCTTTCGGAAACAACATACAGTTACAGATAAGTGAAGGAATAAATTATTAAATATCATTTATAAAATAAAGATTTAAACCCTGTTTTTTTTTTGGCTATAAAGCACCACCGCCCATGCGTACGACATATGAGGGTAGGTGACAACTTTGATTGATTGAGGTGCTTCCTTTTGTGGAAAAAAAAAGAAAAGTTAAAAATTGTTTTCTTATCGGAAAATTAGTTTTGTGAAGTTGGATTCCGGTTGTTTCTGTAGGAATTTACGCGTAATTCCCACCTTGAAGCAGAATAGGTTATAAGGATCGTTGTTGGCAAGTTTTTTTTTGTTGATTGCAAGGAGCCGCCCGTGGTTTGATCCTGAATTTACTCTTTGTATAAGAAAATCATTTTTAGTCATAGGAAACTTAAAAACGGGTTTTCTTCCCTTTTGTTGTAAAAAGAAAAAAAGTACGGAATTTAAAAACGGTTTTTCCTTTTTGTTAGTGAAAAGAAAAATAAAATACGGGAATTCAAAACGGGTTTTCTTCCGTTTTGTTGTAAAAAGAAAAAAAAAAACGGTTTGGTTGTGCAAAGAAAGAGTACGGAATTTTGTTTTCTTCAACGCCTAGAAGGCGATTTTTCGGTTTTTTTTAGATTTAGATGAGTGATAAAAGAGTGTGCATAGACAGGAAATAAAGTCGGGGAGCGAGAATGGTGGGTCATAAATCGGAGCGAAGACCGAGGTAGATCCCCAGAAAAAATAGGAATGATCAATTGTAAGATGGAGTAAAGGACTCCTTCAACGTCGCTTGTAATTTTGCGTATTTTTATTAACGAAAGTTTCCTTCCGACATCCTTCAGTATATAATGACTATCATGTTGCGGGCATGTGACCATATCCTCACAAAAGCTCATGGTCACAGAAAGGGACGCGAACGCACCCACGCAAAATACGCAAGGTCGAACGGAAAAAGCTACCACACTTCCCTTCTTCTCATGGGACATCAACGAGAGCAGACGTGTGACTAGCTGAGCCGACTGTGACTAAGCACAAGTAAGGTATCGCGAATAAAGGAAATCTAAATTGAGAAGCCGAGTTTCCATTTAATCAATCCTTCTCCCTTCACTTAAATATTAACTCCAATTATTAAGTGGACTGGCCCGTGAAAAGATGTCCAACGGGGGCGGACGATAAACCACGAGGCCGGCTACAATAAGTTTCACCAAATTAATAGTTATCCTTGATATTTAGACTCTTAGAATTGAAATATATTTATATATTTGTAACGCAAATTAAAGTACTACAAAATAATATACATGAATTAAAACAGGAAATATAAACAATAGCAATAATATATGAATTGATACATAAAATATAAACAATAGTAATAATATATGAATTGATACATAAAATATAAACAATAGTAATAATATATGAATTGATTCAGGGAATATAAACAATAGCAATAGTATATGAATTAAAACATGAAAAATAAATCATAGTAATAATTGAACTAATATATATGAATATGTTTTCCCATATGATGATTAGGTACGCCAAAGTACATTTCTGAGGGTAAAACAAATAATCTAATAAATTAATAAATTAAACAAAGATAAAAGAATTATAAACATTTAAGACAAAATAATCTAATAAATTAACAAATTAAACAAAGATAAAAGAATTATAAACATTTAAGACAAAATAATCAAATACATTAATAAAATAAACCAAGATAAAAGAGTTATAAACATTTAAGACAAAATAATCTAATAAATTAATAAAATAAACCAAGATAAAAGAATTTTGAACATTTAAGACAAATAATCAAATAACTTAATAAAATAAACCAAGATAAAAGAATTATAAACATTTAAGACAAAATAATCAAATACATTAATAAAATAAACCAAGATAAAAGAATTATAAACATTTAAGACAAATAATCAAATAACTTAATAAAATAAACCAAAATATAAGAATTATACACATTAAAAAAAAAAAAAAAAAAAAATATTAAGATCTAATTCATTGATAAGATGATCGAATAAAAACCCTCACGTGAGGCCCTCGGGAATAATGATACCTCCGCGAAGGGCGAGTTCCTTTCCGCTGGATACCACCGGGCACCTAGCCTCCTAGAGTATGACCGCTTCTAGCTGACCAAACCACCCCTTACGACCCTTACGATCGGCCCCCTCTCGTTGACCTCGGTAAGCTCGTTTCTCTCCGCCGCCGCCTCTTTTCTCTATTTCGTATTAGGCACGAGTTCTTATAGTTATAAACTGTCACATTTCTGCATCCCTGCACCGCGAACCCCACCCCATCCGGCGAGTTAGTTTGTGCACCGCACGTGGTGCCGACGATCGGTGCAGAGGATGCATCCATTTTCGGCGATAATCCTTGGCGGTCGAGCCTCTCCAGCCACCTTCTGGTCTGTTCCCCCCCTTTTTTTTGAACTTCTCTAGTTTTGTGACGATGTCGTTTATCTAACTTGTTTAGATTTGCTTTCTTTCATTTCGTGCTATGGCACACATATTCCCGACAGTTACAAATGGCGCCCAACGTTTGGCAAACCCAGTTGCCATGATATTTCCGGCGCCCATTTTTACAAATGGCGCCCAACGGTTGGGCTAAGGAGCTTAATATCCTTTGAGCTTCTTAGTCTAACGGTCTGATGTCATGGACATGACTGATTGTCACCTGTTGACATTTTTAAATTTTCCCTTCGGCACTTCATATTCTTCTAGTTTGTTTTCCCTCCCATGTCATCGGTTTTAAATACCTTTTTTTTTGAAAATTTCAGCCGAGATTTCTTGTGAAACTTTTCTTTGTGGCTCAGGCCAGCGAGAGGAGCCAGGAGTGGACTTCCTTCATACGTACAAGTTCCAATTCTCAGTCCAAGTCCCCCCGGCTATTGGGTATTGGGCGAAGGTACTTACCGCGGTACCCTAGCCCTCAAAACTTCTTCTGCTTCCTCTTTCCTATCTTTCTTCTTCTTCACCCACTTCAACTTTCACTATCTTTCTGCGGTAGCCTCTCCATTTTAATTAGTTCCTGTCAGACAGACTCGGAGTCTGGCTAACAGGCGCCTATCGCCTGGCACTGCGCGAGTTAGAGCTGACTACGGAACCTACACCATTTTTTTTCTACTGCTTCGTTATTTAGAATGGTCGGATGGACACCTTGATACCGGATCTGTTCTCGTCTGGGTTGACAGGCGTGATACCGCCTGACCTTGCGACGGTTCCGATATCAAGGTTCAATTGTAGTGTGTTTTTCGGAGGGATCTGGCTGCAAGTGACTGATGTTCGCTTGGCCAGATCGATTGGTTTCGCCTGGTGGCAATAGTGTATGTCCCCATTAAGAGCCATCCGATCCCGTATAAATGGAGTCTTTCTGTCTTCTCGCCTTCCTGGGACTCAGCAGAGTTGCTGACCAGTCGTGGTGGGTTGGCAGAACGCTCTACTATATCTCTACAGTGAGGCTTCTATCACTTCTTCTACCTCTTCCTCAATTGGTCATCGGGATCCGGTCACCGTAGAGGTCGCTGATGTCCGCTGGTAGGGACGTCGATATTGGGAGTGTTGCTAGGCAGTGGTCTAGCGGCACCTTGTATTGGTCCCACCAGTGGAAGCACTGTGGTTGCTGACGACGAGAATGCCACTCAGCGCCGAAGGCAATCTGACTGACATTGCCGCCGCCAGTCGCCGCCGCCTTGTTGGGGGTGTTCTTTTCCGGAGGGCCCCTTTATAAGCATTACTAGCACTTTTTGTTCATAGAAATTTTCACGTATATTTGCTTGATGCTCATATTTTGTATGACAATATTTTTGGTGTTCAAAAACATTTTTTTCAGGATATCACATCTTTATACATCCGTATAAGTTTTGACATATTTCACATATTCTTTTAGGATAACATACGTATTACACATTGAATTTTTTTTGATATATTTCATATATTCTTTTAGGATAACATACGTATTATACATTGAATTTTTTTTTTATATTTCATATATTCTTTTAGGATAACATACGTATTACACATTGAATTTTTGTGATATATTTCATATATTCTTTTAGGATAACATACGTATTATACATTGAATTTTTTTTGATATATTCCCTATCTGTACTAAGATAACCTATTCGCTTTTCTCATAAAAGCGTAGATCTTTCACATATTTTTTTTTGGGTCCTGATAACATATCCTTGCTCATGAGTCTTTGATATTTAGGTTTTCTATGATATCACTCTCCACATATTACTCGTTCCCTCACACCCATCTCGAAAGCAGAAGAAATTTCGGTCGTTAGTCTTATTCCCTAATTATTCACATTGGTTTTCGCAAAGTAGTCTCTCCAACTTGGTGCCTACTACGGGTAGTGTATATCTGTGAGCGAATAGTGATCTAACGCGAACTGCCAATTTTTTTTTGTCCCAGGGCAGTCCCTACGCTCCATCATGACTGGCCGGACTAAGCCTAAGAGGAAAGGGGCAGTTGCCGCACAAGGGGCCGAAGATCCTACGGGCGCATCAGACCAACTAGAACCCTCTGACCACTCTGGTGTTGAAGATGAGACAGCTGGCCAAGACCCGCCGGAAGCCGCCGGAGAAGGTACCTCCAAAATCTCTAAATCCGACCTGAAGAGCGCCTTGGACAAGGCTTTACCATATTGCTCCTCGGAGCCTGAACGTGTTTTCCCAGATGCGCCCCCCAGACCTGCCAGCCTTCAGGTCCCACTGGCCTTAGATTTTCGCCAGCGGACTACTAGTGTTAGCGCCCCTCCCTCTCCCAGAGCGTACGCATCGTACACTACAGCGTGTCATCCGGGACCCAGTGACGTATGGGCAACCAGACCTACTATGGGGCCCCCATTACCCTCAGCTGAAGTCCGTTCCTCAGCAGCCCCGGCCAAGTACAAGTCCCCGGTAGTGCACTGGAAGATCCGATTCTCGGGTCGCGAAAATGCACTCCCCGCAGAAGAATTTTTGTTCCGTGTGCGGACGAGAGCTGAAGACGAGGGAGTCCAGCCACCCGAACTGCTACGTAACATTTCCGCGCTACTAACCGAAAGAGCTGAAGAGTGGTATTGGACACAGTTTCGGAGAGGTTATCCTACTCCCACCTGGCAAGATTTCCGCATGAGGTTCGTGGAGCAGTTCGGCGGTCAAACCTCCGAGTACCAGGTCATCAAAGAAATACTAGAGACCAAGCAGGGGAACTTGGCCTTTGATGACTATGCAGCCAAGATTTTCACCCTCCATAATCGGCTATCGAGGCCGATGCCCCCGACGGAGCTGGTTCGCATCTTGATGCAAAACTTGAACGTCTCCCTAGGGTCCGCCATCATGGGATCCTCGTGTCAAGACGTGCGCCAACTTCGCGAGGCTTGTTTGAGGGTGGAAAGCTGGCAGCGGGAAAGGAGAGGCGAGCACCGACACACGCCCAGGATCCACGAGCTCGAGACACCTCAACCCCAGCCTTATTCAAACCATTACCAGCCCTACGCCCCGGAGCCTGGCTGCCGCGCGGAATCTCACACTAATCAGCCGCCTGCCCTTGAGGAAGTCCGTAAGGCTCAGCCCAGCCGACCACCTCCCAAGTGCTGGAACTGCCGACAAGAGGGACACGGGTTTATGATATGCACCTCCCCCACCCGCAGCATTTTCTGTTATCGATGTGGGCGACCAGACGCGTATGCACCAACTTGTCCCAGCTGCTCGGGAAACTAGAGTCGGGGTGCGAGACTCCCTGCGAGGCCGCACCCTGCTCAGGATTCCCTACTAATAATGTCTACCCGGCCATGTCACCTATTTCCATAGATAGTTCGGATCTGCCGACAATAGATCCCTAACCGGTCTTCTCATCTCCTCAGGTCAGAGCCTCCTTCATGCAGCGATGGGCTAACTATCACAAAATCCGTAAACGAATTTTCGAAGTACCCGATAAGACCATACCAGCCTGCAGAGTCCCACACATTCGGCAGCGTGCAATTGAAAAGCGGACTCACGTCCGAAAGATCATCGCCACCCTGTTCCAGGATGACGGCGATGACCGACCCTTCGCCAATGTGCAGATTCACAACACTAGTATGTCAGGATTATTGGACTCAGGCGCCAACATCAGCTGTTTGGGAAGAGGGGCAGAGTCGTTCCTCCTGCATAACCCTGAAATTAAGCTGCACCGGCCGCACTCCTCGGTCCAGGTAGCTGACGGCAAGTCAAAAGAAGTGCTGGGTTACATTGTCGTCCCTATCACCTACGGGTCTCGTACCATCGTAATGACTCTGTATATAGTACCTGGATTGTCCCAAAATCTGTATCTTGGCGTCGATTTTTGGAGGGCCTTTAAATTGGCCCCACATATTATAGGGGAAATACACCACACCCCATCCCCTGACCCCAACAGTCATCACCTTGACGAGTCCCAACAGGAGCGATTGAACCAGGCTCGAGCGCGGTTCCCGTCATTCGACACCTGTGGACTTGGTAGAACGCACCTGGAACAGCACGTGATCGACACTGACGAGGCGGTACCCATTAAGCAGAGGCACTACCCTGTCTCTCCCGCCATTCAGGCCCTCATGTATGAGGAGGTCGATCGCATGCTGAGTCTAGGTGTAATCGAAGAGTCCAACAGTCCCTGGAACTCGCCCGTAGTCTTGGTTCGCAAGCCCGGAAAGGTTCGCCTCTGTTTAGACTCGCGCAAGGTAAACACAGTGACAGTGAAGGATGCCTACCCGCTGCCTCACATAGATGGCCTTTTAGGACGGTTGCAGGATACCCGCTTTATCTCGGCGATTGACCTCAAGGATGCCTTCTGGCAAATCCCCTTAGAGGAAAAGTCTCGAGAGAAGACGGCCTTCACCGTGCCTGGAAGACCGCTCTATCAATTTAAAGTGATGCCGTTCGGGCTCTGTAACGCCCCGCAACGCATGTGTCGCCTCATGGACAAGGTGATCCCAGGCTCTCTTCGAGAACGCGTTTTCGTCTATTTAGACGATCTACTGGTGGTGTCTCCAGACTTCGAGACCCACGTTCAGATGCTGGAACAGGTCGCAGACTGTCTGCGAGGTTCTGGTTTAACAGTGAACTTGAACAAAAGCAGGTTCTGCGTCCGGGAAGTGAAATATTTGGGCTTCATCATCGGCGATGGGTCTCTCAAAACCGACCCCGACAAGGTTGCAGCCATCAAGGACTTCCCAGTTCCAAAGTCTGCCAAACAGGTGCGACGGTTTTTAGGCATGACGGGATGGTACAGGCGCTTCATAAGTAATTATGCCAGCATTGCCTCACCCATCACCGACTGTCTAAAGAACGGCAAATTTGTTTGGACAGACGACGCCCTCAGGGCATTTGAGGAACTGAAGGAGTCCATGATGTCTGCTCCTTTATTGGTAACCCCAGATTTCGCCAGCCCCTTCCTTATCCAATGCGACGCCAGTAAAACCGGAGTAGGGAGCGTCCTGTTCCAACGACGCGGCGATGAAGAACACCCCATCGCCTATTTCTCGAAGAAACTGAATAGTGCCCAGCGCAATTATTCGATCACCGAGTTAGAGTGTTACGCTGCGATGCTGAGCGTTAAGAAGTTCCGGGCGTATGTGGAAGGGCATCCCTTCACCATCATTACCGACCATGCCAGCTTGAGGTGGCTCATGAGCCAGACTGACCTAAATGGCCGCCTAGCACGGTGGAGCCTAAAGTTACAGGGCTTCCAATTTTCAATTGAGCACCGCAAGGGTAGTCAGAACGTGGTGCCGGACGCGCTGTCACGAGTCGACTGCATTGATGAAATGCAGCTCTGCCGTGACGTGGACCTTACGTCTCCCGCCTTCAGGACAGAGGACTATCAACATCTCGCTGATAAAATCAGCAAAGATGCTGAACGGTTGCCTGACCTCCAGGTTTCGGACGGATATGTGTTCCACCGCTCGGCCCCCCGTACTGGCGACCCTGAGACGGATGACCTAATATGGAAATTGTGGATCCCTGCAGAACTAACCACTTCTTTGGTCGAGTCCGCTCATGCACCCCCTCAAGCTTCACATGGCGGTATCCGTAAGACACTCGCAAGATTGCGCGAAAAATATTATTGGCCAGGCATGGCAAGCCAAGTTAGATCTTATATCGCAGCCTGTGACACATGTAAAACTACTAAGGCCCCCAACAATATCCTAAGGCCTCCTATGGGTGAAGCCATGGATGTACAACGTCCTTTCCAGGTCTTATACGTAGATTATATGGGACCATACCCCAGATCAAAAAAAGGCTATACCGCCATCTTTGTGGTCTTAGACGCGTTTTCCAAATATACGTTCCTCCATCCCGTACCCGCTGAAACCTCTAGTGCAGCAACCAGCTTTCTCGAACACTCGGAGAAAATCTTTTCCGACAACGGGAGACACTTCACCTCTAAGGAGTTCGAGAAGCTATTAACGGACTACGACATACAACACTTACGCACTGCAGTCTATGCTCCGCACCCCAACGCGTCTGAGCGGGTAAAGCGTTCAGTGCTGGCTGCCATCCGCGCTTACATCGGTACCGATCACCGTAACTGGGACAAACACCTGTCGGCTATAGAGTGCGCCTTCCGTAGCGCTCGTCATGAGTCCATCGGCACCTCTCCCTATCAGGCTCTTTTCGGATACCCCATGGTTCTTCACGGATCAGCGTACCCACTGCTGAAAACCCTGGGAGCTTTGAAAGAAGGAGAGATTGCCGTACTACCGGCTGTGGACCGCGGACAAGCCCTACGTGAGCAAGTAGAGCACCAGCTCGCTGCAGCACACGCTAGGCACCAGAAAAATTACAACCTACGTTGTAAGGCCGTACGTTTCTCGCCAGGTCAGACCGTGTATTATAGGACCTTCCCAGTTGTGGCGACATTTCATTAATTTATCAAATCCCTAAATCATCCAATCCATAAATTATCCAATTCCATGGAAACATGCAAATGCATCGAAACCCGTTACCTTATCAGTTCCTTCTACTCACTTTCCAACTGATAAGTCAGTCGATAGCCACCATCGCTTTTGATCAGTGATCACTCCTTCTTTCCCGTCACGGTTAAATAGAGATTTTTATAGTACGGAATATATTACCGACATAAGAAGTTTTTATAATGAATTTAAATATAAAATAAATATTAAATGTGCGTTGAATTCTAAGTTCGCGTTTTATTATAACATAAATAATTAGTTGACTAATAATGTTAAGTACGCTAGGCGTACAAATGGTGACCCCGTTAGTGCAAAATTAACAGTTTAAAAAAAGCGTGAACAAAAGGCATCGCACATACGTGACAAAAGGTATCAAAATCAAGTGGAATGATCATGAAAATGTTGGAGTAAAACGAAACAAAACCATCATACAATGCCGAAAGGTGATCAAAAATATTAAAAAAATAACAAGGGAGCAGGATTTGCACGGATTTAGATTTCCACGTGCGGTAATCAGCGTAGCAGGACAAAGGCATCCAATCAAACCGGAACCCGAGGAAACGTGGACAACACATCTTCTTTTTCATACGGCTCAACAATCAATAAGTTAAGTTTTAAATCCAATTAAAAAATTTAGATTAATATTATATTATATTTACATGAGGATTATATTTTTTTTAGCAAAAGTGACGGGAAAAGTAAAATTTATACAAATAAATTCAACAAAAAAATGTGATGGCAGACCATTTTGGGATTATAAAAGAGGAAAGTAAATTTAAATACAATAAGCAACAAACCATGCAGTGAAATCGTGAGTAAGGATTTTGGAAACATACAAAACCGCGAGTATTACTATTTTTTTTTTCTTTCTTTTTCAATTCTTTTCTTTTATTATACTAAAAAATATTTAATACAAGTTAATCAAGTGATAATTAATTCAAAATATATTAATACTTTTTAAGTAATAAAAATTAAAAAGCAATAAATGTCACATGGTGTATAAAAAAATATTTTTTGTAGTAATTTTCTAAAGAATTTTCAAAAAAATATAATTCATAAAAATTAGTGAAAACACATGGTGAGGCAACAGTGAACGGTTTTTTCACTCACAAATACGTAGCGTGCAATACATAATTTCGTTTTTCGTTAAATAACAGCATTTTTGTACCGCTTCCCAAAGTTACAAAATTAACGGTTTTAATAAATGCAAACGTTTTGTGATCCTCTAGTTCCTCGATAGCAACAAATAATATATAGCAATTACTCCAATGGTATATTACATACATATTAATAAATAAATTTGTTTTCTTTTTTTCTTCGACCGTCACTATCATTTTAAAACTATCATTGCTATTTTTAGAACTAAACTTTTCAAACCCCTACCTACTAAGCATATTAAAGTAAAGTACACGATCTATTTTGAATTCACTAGCACTTACACTTATACAATACCCTAATTCTAAAACCCTGCAAACATGTCTAAACCAGACGACAATAATTTGCTATTACCAATCAAAGAAGATGATAAACCATCGTCAATCGATCATAACACGTCTAACAATGCTTTACCTTCTTACGTAGCCACTCTAAAGATACCACCTTTCTGGCACAACCGACCTGACTTATGGTTTCTCCAAGTCGAAACCCAATTTAGGGTTAAAAATATTAAATCCCAGGAGACCAAATATGACTACCTAGTTGCATCTCTTCCCGCAGATACAATGGAAATTGTCGCGGACACACTTTTAAACCCACCTCAAACCGAGAAATACGATCGTTTAAAAGCATTGCTACTGTCAAGAAGCCAAGACTCGGAAGAACGTAGACTCGATTCCTTACTAAACAAAATAGAAATGGGTGATTCCAAACCTTCAGAATTATACCGCAGAATGGAATCACTTGCCGGCGGGAATAGTCTTATTAATAAACATCTTTTAATAAAGCTCTGGATGAGCAAACTGCCTGGTCCAATGCAGGCATGTCTAATCGCTGTAGAAAACAAACATTCCCAAGAGGAAATTTTCATTATCGCAGACAAAATATTCGACTCAACGTCAACCTTTAGGATCTCCTCTATTAATCACAACACAAACTCAGCTGACCAAAACAATGAAAGCCTGGCTGAACTTATTAAGAACTTGATCGAAAGGATTAAAAGCCTTGAATTCAGACAATCACGTTCACTCAGGAGAGATTTCTCAAAAAAACGTCGATCATCAAGAACCCGGTCGGAACGTCAAAGCGACGGTGAAATATGCTGGTACCATAAAAAGTTCGCACAGAATGCTAAAAGATGCATTCAGCCTTGCAATTTTAAACCAAATAAAGAAAAAAAAAACGAGATTTAACTGCATCGTCAGCGGCAACGACGCAGAACAACAAACATCGCCGCTTGTTCGTTTATGATCCACTAACCAAAACCCAGTTCCTAATAGATACGGGAGCAGAAGTATCCATATTGCCAAAGCGCAAATTTTCCATGCTGTCACAAAAGTCAGACTTCAAACTAATTTCCGCAAATGGGACAGACATTTCAACGTATGGCACCAAAAAGTTAACTCTTAGTTTTAACCTTCGGCGTAGCTTCCCTCATACCTTTATCATTGCAGCCATAGATTATGCAATTATTGGGGCAGATTTCCTTTACAAATTTAACCTTCTAGTAGATATCAGGAAAAGAAAACTCATCGATAACACAACTCAATTATCAGTCGATGGCATCACTCGTAGTGTCACAACATGCTCGCCGAAACTTCATGCCATACAGGGCGAATACGGCTCCATTTTGAATGAATTTTTTTCACTTCGAACCCCACCAAACTTCAATACTGAAGTACATCATAATGTACTCCATCACATTCACACGCAAGGACCACTCCCGTCTGCTCGTCCCAGAAGGTTGAGCACCGAAAAGTATAAAATAGCGAAAGCGGCTTTTCAAGAAATGGTAAAATTAGGTATCTGTCGTCCGTCTTCATCGCCTGTCGCATCCCCTTTACACATGGTTCAAAGAAACAATGCAATGATTGGAGACCATGCGGAGACTACAGACAATTAAACGCCGCAACAATATTCGACAAATACCCGTTACCCAACATTCACGACTTTACAATTAACTTAAGTGGCTCCCAAATATTTTCAAAAGTCGATCTCGTGCGGGCATACCACCAAATCCCTGTCGCTCCCGAAGATATCCACAAAACGGCCATAACAACCCCTTTCGGCTTGTACGAATTCCTGCGCATGCCTTTCGGTGTTAGGAACGGAGCGCAAACCTTCCAACGTTTCATCAATCGAATCCTAGATGGTTTAGACTTCATTTTCGTATATGTAGATGACATACTAATTTTCAGCAAATCAGCGCGAGAACACAAAGAACACTTACGGCAATTATTTAGCATATTGCAGAAATACGATATTAAAATCAACACTGACAAATGCATTTTCGGAGTGACAGAAGTTAATTTTCTCGGACACGAAATATCTCCTCAAGGCATTAGGCCATCTAAGGAACGAGTGGAAGCAATCACGAACTTCCCTTCCCCAACATCCGCCAAGAGCCTACAGCGTTTCTTAGGCATGGTCAATTTTTACCACAAATTCCTTCCCAAAATTGCCCAGGACGCCGCCCCCCTATACGATCTGATTAAAAATACTAAAGGTACCAAGCCATCAAAACCAGATTGGAATTGGTCCGAAGACCATCAATTTCATTTCGAAAACATTAAAAATAGTCTCCAACAAAGTGTCCAACTCGTACACCCCGAGGTTAACGCACCAGTTGCAATATGGGTAGACGCATCAAATGATGCAATAGGCGCCGTACTTCAACAACTTTCCAACCACACCTGGCAACCACTACATTTCTTTTCAAAAAGGTTGCAACCACAGGAAAAGAAATATTCAACATTTGACAGGGAATTGTTAGCCGCTTATCACGCCGTAAAGAAATTCCGATACTACGTCGAAAGTAAGAATTTCACCATCTTTACAGATCATAAACCACTAACAAGAGCTTTACTGGCAAAAACCGAGAAAACACCTAGGCAAATGAACCAACTCAATTACATATCCCAATTCACCAACGATATAAGGCACATCCCAGGTTCACAAAACGTTGTCTCAGATACATTATCAAGAGCACACGTTAACGCAGTCGAACACTCGACTAAACTCGACCTCAATCTCTTAGCCCAAGAACAGAACACTGACGAACAACTTAAAAGTCTACTTCATAAAGACACCAACTCCCATTCTAGCTCCCTAGTTCTTAAAAAAGTGTTCATCCCAATAGAAGAGCAAGAAATCTGGTGTGAGGTCACTACGGGTGTAAACAGGCCGTATATACCAGAAACCCTACGCCGTGTCATTTTTGATCTACTACACAATTTATCACACCCTGGCATACGAACATCAAGGAAGTTAATAACTTCCAAGTATTTCTGGCCCAGAATGAATGCAGACATTAACCTCTGGGCGAAGTCCTGCATTCCCTGCCAAAAATCGAAAGTGACTAGGCACATACGCACCCCATACGGAAATATAGAAGTACCTTCCGGCCGATTTGAACATGTCCACATGGACATTGTAGGCCCTCTTACACCTTCTGAGGGGCACCTTTACATACTAACGATAAAAGACCGTTTTTCCCACTGGCCTGAAGCCATTCCAATGAAAGATATGACCGCTCAGACGGTAGCCAAAACTTTTCTTCAACACTGGATCTCTAGATACGGCGTACCCAGAACAATAACTACCGATCAAGGATCCCAGTTTGAGTCCTCACTATTCAGAGAATTATCGCAAATCCTAGGAAGCCAACGTATCCGAACAACTGCCTACCATCCACAAGCGAACGGTTCTATTGAGCGCTTCCACAGGCAACTTAAAGTAGCAATACGTGCCACAGGAGACGCAAGAAATTGGTATCATAATCTACCGCTCATCCTTCTAGGTCTCCGTGCCTCCTTAATAGAACACTTGCAAATTTCTCCAGCACAACTTTTGTTCGGACAAGCTTTACGTCTACCAGGAGAACTGGTAGCAAATGATGCCAACATAGACCTCCAACTCACAAGTACTTCAGCCAACCAATTACATCAAGCTATATCCAAAATCAAACCCGCTGAGCCTAAAAAACGGAAACAGACCTCAAGACCTACACAAATGTACGCACGTATTTCTGAGGGATGAAACCCACAGAGGAAGCCTAAACCCTCCATATACTGGACCTCACCCAGTCGTTTCCAAAAACCAGAAAAATTTCAAAATCCTAATTAACGATAAAGAACGTATCATATCCTTAGACAGACTTAAACCGGCTTTCATACTTAATCCCGAAATGGTCAGCACAAATCTTAGGAATTATGTAAAGAAAAAAACCATGTTTCAAACACAATAAACATAATATAAGCTAATCATAAATGAATTAATACACAATTAAGCAAATAAATAACAATAATATAAATGCATATTAAACATTGAAATTGTATAAGTTAAACATATTATATTTAATTAAGCAATAAGCAATAATATTGAATAAACTTTAAAATTAAAATAGATACTTAAGTTATTAGATACACATATATGTATATTGTACATAAGTAGTCACAAATAATACGAAGGCAAATAAGTAATGTTATATCTAGATTATTTTTTTTTGATAAAGGGGGAGTGATGTGGCGACATTTCATTAATTTATCAAATCCCTAAATCATCCAATCCATAAATTATCCAATTCCATGGAAACATGCAAATGCATCGAATCCCGTTACCTTATCAGTTCCTTCTACTCACTTTCCAACTGATAAGTCAGTCGATAGCCACCATCGCTTTTGATCAGTGATCACTCCTTCTTTCCCGTCACGGTTAAATAGAGATTTTTATAGTACGGAATATATTACCGACATAAGAAGTTTTTATAATGAATTTAAATATAAAATAAATATTAAATGTGCGTTGAATTCTAAGTTCGCGTTTTATTATAACATAAATAATTAGTTGACTAATAATGTTAAGTACGCTAGGCGTACACAGTCAGTAAGAAAGCTGAACGCTTCTGCGCCAAACTAGCTGACAAATTCTCAAAGGCACGGGTAAAGAGACCGATAGGCACCAGCCGATATGAGTTGGAGGACCTGACAGGGCGTAGCCTTGGTATCTACCACGCCAAAGACATTAGGTCCTGATGAGCTAACTATTGGAAAGTAGCCCCCCCGACCGTGAGTTCAGGACGACGACAATATCGCATTGCCGGAGGATCGAATCCATGGGCGAAGGCACTTTCCGAAGGAATGACTTAGCGCTTCCGTAGGGATTTTTCGGGACAAAGTGGATTTGCCTCGAATCTCCCTTCGGGAACACTCATTCACTCTGAGGCGATTAGGTTACCAACAGTTTCACCATGTCGCGACCCAGCCTGTTTCGAAGCAAGTCCAACCCCGAGTAGCCCTAATAAGGCATCTCGCCGGCTTCACCGGTTAATGATAGGGTACCCGGCGAGGTCCGCTTAGGTAGCTTCCCTAGCGGATGGTACACCTCGTTGTTACGCTTGGTCGTCTGGGACCAAGTTTTAATGTCAACATTTATCCTAAGGCTGCCAGACCAGTCTTCATGTCATGCCGCTTCAACCTGGAACGAGGAGTTCTTAGACCCGGGCTTCGCGACGTCCACTTCCGATAGTAGCACTACGACACGGCTGGCAGTGCGCTGGATTTTGACGCACGCCACAGTTCCACTAGGTCCCGACGCACTTAGAATTTCAATTACTTTAGTTCTGTTCTCGAAACTGGATACCTGATAAAAGAGTGGTTCCACCTTAGCAACCGACCCTACAACTATACCAATGGATAGGAGTACGTAATCATTTAAGAATGGGCTCGACCATCCCCGTACCTCTTCAAGGAACGGATGGATGATTCATAATCCTCTTGACCAACAACAGAAAGCCCATGACGAGCATATTAGATACGTAATCGATTGAGTTTAGATGCGAATTCAATGAAAATTTTCTTACTTCACTAATACCTGTATGCTAGGTTCGTGGGTTGGTGAAACTATCAACACGTGCGGCTTTCTAATCGACAAATCTTGGTTACCAACTAACGAATCGTGAACAATAAGTAGAAGAAATGCGGCCGTTTTCTCGGAACCAGTCAGAACACAAGCCATCCAAAACGTTTAGCCATTAGCATTGGAATAGCATTTTTACTGATCGGTGTCGGTACGGTATGTCCTGGCTTCCATTCATTTTCCAAGAAGAAATTTTAATCCAGAGTCTTGAAAGGAATTGATAACAGGTGGTGTTCCATTAGTAATTTTGATGGGAGTCTATTCGTATTTGTCAAAATTAATTCCGCTGTTGATTCCCGAATTGAAGATTTCTTCTTCATTGTCTGTCGAAAATCTCTCTTGGTTTTCCTGTTGCCTCACCCCCCCATCTCCACGCTCTGCGTCGTGTTTTTCTTTTTCCTCTCCCACCTCCTTCTTGACCACCCCTTTTACCAAAGCAATATCACGAGTCTCAAGTCCATGTTTATGGTCCTCATCAAGTTGTTCTGAGCCTCCAATACTTCTATGAGCTTTTTGCCTGAAGCATCGCTTCTGTCACCATCATCGCTCCGACCGCCAAAACCTTCGCCACCAACTTCTATGGAGACCTTACACCGCTTGGATTATGTCCGTTTGAGTATGGAGCCGACGAATCTAGACACCCTCCCGGCTCATGAGGCCCAATCGACCCTGTAAGACGTCTGCCGAAAAGAGCTCGAGCGACATCTAGAGTTAGGGTTATTCCTGACGGAACAAAACGTCACTTGTACAACACTTAGTAGGAGACGCATGGTGTAACGGTTTTTAGGAAAACTAAGCCATGGCCATTGACGAGCGCCGTTGTCCTAAATGATTGCTCGTACTCGAGGAAATCCACTACGAGGCGGATATTATGGAAACAGTTAAAAGGGCGTCACGCTAGTTTACCCTCCGAAGGCGCGGCGGAATGACCGATGCATGTTGCCTCATACCACTATCCGGAGGACGACTCAGCAGAGCCTGAGGAAATTTTAACCTTACCTCCTCTAAGTAGAAAACAAGCGGCAGAGCATGAGGCTCTCTCAGGGAGTGGGTGAGCCACACGTTGACCAAAATCACCATATCAGGCCCCCGTTTATTTTTCTTCGTGTCCCCTCTCCCCTGGCGACATCTAGGTGACGCGCGCTGTAACGGCCGCCTGTGAAAATATATGCCAATAAAAAAAAAATAAAAAAAAAATAAAAATTAAACAGCGGCAACCCCGACAGCGACAAAGCAGCAAAATTCGGCACCAATACCACGCCAAATTCACGAAGCCAACTCCGACGGCACACAAACGACGAAGGAGAACAAAAGAAGATTCCAGGAATGTAGAATAACGGTGCGGTTTTTACCCCGGCATGGGAGATAGCGCCTGATCGGGCGTTTTTTGGGTTTTTTTTTTTTTTTTAGGGAGAGAGAAACGAGCAGGATCGTAAACACACGCAGAGGTTTTTTTTTTGGGAGGAAAAAAAATCTCGCGGTGGATGGAGAGAAAATTTACTTGTGCAGTGTGCTTGACTTAAGTTTGTTTCAGTAAAAAGTAAAAATTGAAAGTGAAATTAAGGTTTAAAAACGTGGGAAAACCGCGTAGACATCTTTATTCACGGGAATAATGAGCATAAGGTATTTATGGAAGCTCGAAAAATTGAACAGGTGCCGGACCATTGTAGTTCCGCCGGAGTTACATCTTAATTATAGATAAAAAAATTATCAATCTTCAGCCAAATGCACGGCATTTGAGAAACAACAGGTATTCCTTTTTAATTCAAATTTTTTTATGCTGTGAATCTTTTTAGCCACGGTTATAAGAATAGAAACGTGGATATATATTACCTTTTCGGGCACGGATATGTCTGAGAAAACGAATCACAGGAAATATCCTCACTTATCGGAGTGAAATTTTTTTTCAATAGGCCTTTATCGTATGTTCGCGTACCGTTACGGGGTACACAAAAAAAAATATCTATTTACATCGTGCAGTATACTTGATTCAACTCTTCTAAAGTAAAAGTGAAACAAATATTACAAAACCTCCGCGTTAGAATTTTTATCGACAAGAGATCATTCCGAAACCAGGATTATAGCATACAGGTGGAAAAACTGCGTGGACTTCGTCGTTCATTGTATGTACGGTACTTTTGAAGTACCAATATAGGTAATTTCTTGCCTGGAGTAAGGAGCTTTTGTGTAAATCATATCCGAATGAGATAAAAAGGTAATTTCTTGCCTTCAGTCAAATGCAGGGCACTTGAGGACCAAGTTACGACAGGTATTTGTTTTTTTTTTACTTTTTTATGATGTGAATATTTAGGCGCGGTTATAAAAACATGAAAATATATTATGTTTTTGTGTGAGCATCCCAGTGTATAGCCTCATTTATCTGAGTGAAATTTTTTTTTTATTCAAACAAAAGGGTTTTGTCGTATCTCGCATATTCGCGTACCGTTAAGGCGTACAATCTTTACCTAACGAGGATACGCATGAAATAAGTATTTTATTTTTGGGAAACACCTTTCGGAAACAACATACAGTTACAGATAAGTGAAGGAATAAATTATTAAATATCATTTATAAAATAAAGATTTAAACCCTGTTTTTTTTTTTTGGCTATAAAGCACCACCGCCCATGCGTACGACATATGAGGGTAGGTGACAACTTCGATTGATTGAGGTGCTTCCTTTTGTGAAAAAAAAAGAAAAGTTAAAAATTGTTTTCTTATCGGAAAATTAGTTTTGTGAAGTTGGATTCCGGTTGTTTCTGTAGGAATTTACGCGTAATTCCCACCTTGAAGCAGAATAGGTTATAAGGATCGTTGTTGGCAAGTTTTTTTTGTTGATTGCAAGGAGCCGCCCGTGGTTTGATCCTGAATTTACTCTTTGTATAAGAAAATCATTTTTAGTCATAGGAAACTTAAAAACGGGTTTTCTTCCCTTTTGTTGTAAAAAGAAAAAAAGTACGGAATTTAAAAACGGTTTTTCCTTTTTTTTGTGAAAAGAAAAAAAAATACGGGAATTCAAAACGGGTTTTCTTCCGTTTTGTTGTAAAAAGAAAAAAAAAACGGTTTGGTTGTGCAAAGAAAGAGTACGGAATTTTGTTTTCTTCAACGCTTCGAAGGCGATTTTTCGGTTTTTTTTAGATTTAGATGAGTGATAAAAGAGTGTGCGTAGACAGGAAATAAAGTCGGGGAGCGAGAATGGTGGGTCATAAATCGGAGCGAAGACCGAGGTAGATCCCCAGAAAAAATAGGAATGATCAATTGTAAGATGGAGTAAAGGACTCCTTCAACGTCGCTTGTAATTTTGCGTATTTTTATTAACGAAAGTTTCCTTCCGACATCCTTCAGTATATAATGACTATCAGTTAGTAAGTTTCACCAAATTAATAGTTATCCTTGATATTTAGACTCTTAGAATTGAAATATATTAAATTAAAGTACTACAAAATAATATACATGAATTAAAACAGGAAATATAAACAATAGCAATAATATATGAATTGATACATAAAATATAAACAATAGTAATAATATATGAATTGATACATAAAATATAAACAATAGTAATAATATATGAATTGATTCAGGGAATATAAACAATAGCAATAGTATATGAATTAAAACATGAAAAATAAATCATAGTAATAACACAGGCCTACAAGGTTTTTCCCCCTTTCAATTTAATAGTCGTATCCTAAGTATTTTTTCGCGCTGAATCCGAATCCGTTGGCCAAATTGCCCTATCACGTCAGGATTTTGAGCAATCCTAACCTAAAAGTGCCAAAAAGCGTGTTTTTTGCACTTTTGCGCGTTAAATATCTCAAAACTGAGGAATGATAGGGCAAATCTGACAACGGGATCGTTTTCAGCATGCCAAAATCTACAGAAAACCATATCGAAAGCGTGAAATTTGAAAAAACTTTTTTTGTAATACTGAAAAGAAAAACGATGATATCATGTGTTAATAAAAATCGTCGATTTCGCGCCAAGAAGTTGCCAAGAAGTTTTTCTTTTCAGTATTACAAAAAAAGTTTTTTCAAATTTCACGCTTTCGATATGGTTTTCTGTAGATTTTGGCATGCTGAAAACGATCCCGTTGTCAGATTTGCCCTATCATTCCTCAGTTTTGAGATATTTAACGCGCAAAAGTGCAAAAAACACGCTTTTTGGCACTTTTAGGTTAGGATTGCTCAAAATCCTGATGTGATAGGGCAATTTGGCCAACGGATTCGGATTCAGCGCGAAAAAATACTTAGGATACGACTATTAAATTGAAAGGGGGAAAAAATGACCCGTTTTTTGTAGGCCTATAATTGAACTAATATATATGAATATGTTTTCCCATATGATGATTAGGTACGCCAAAGTACATTTCTGAGGGTAAAACAAATAATCTAATAAATTAATAAATTAAACAAAGATAAAAGAATTATAAACATTTAAGACAAAATAATCTAATAAATTAACAAATTAAACAAAGATAAAAGAATTATAAACATTTAAGACAAAATAATCAAATACATTAATAAAATAAACCAAGATAAAAGAGTTATAAACATTTAAGACAAAATAATCTAATAAATTAATAAAATAAACCAAGATAAAAGAATTTTGAACATTTAAGACAAATAATCAAATAACTTAATAAAATAAACCAAAATATAAGAATTATACACATTTAAAAAAAAAAAAAATATTAAGATCTAATTCATTGATAAGATAATCGAATAAAAACCCTCACGTGAGGCCCTCGGGAATAATGATACCTCCGCGAAGGGCGAGTTCCTTTCGGCTGGATACCACCGGGCACCTAGCCTCCTAGAGTATGACCGCTTCTCGCTGACCAAACCACCCCTTACGACCCTTACGATCGGCCCCCTCTCGTTGACCTCGGTAAGCTCGTTTCTCTCCGCCGCCGCCTCTTTTCTCTATTTCGTATTAGGCACGAGTTCTTATAGTTATAAACATACATTTCTGCATCCCTGCACCGCGAACCCCACCCCATCCGGCGAGCTAGTTTGTGCACCGCACGTCGTGCCGACGATCGGTGCAGAGGATGCATCCATTTTCGGCGATAATCCTTGGCGGTCGAGCCTCTCCAGCCACCTTCTGGTCTTTTCCCCCCCCTTTTTTTGAACTTCTCTAGTTTTGTGACGATGTCGTTTATCTAACTTGTTTAGATTTGCTTTCTTTCATTTCGTGCTATGGCACACATATTCCTGACAGTTACAGTTTGAATCAATGTTTTTAGAACATGACAACGTCTATTAGTATTTGTGTAAAATTAGTGTTGCCGTTGTTATAAACTGTTTTGTATCAAATGGGAGCATGAGTACAGTTGAAACATTTTTTGTGGGTACGGTTGAAACAATTTATTTATTTAAATTCCCTGCTCTGTAGATGCCGAGGGAACGTGAAAGAAAACTTCGCGGGGCAGGTGGATTTATCAAGATATATAGAAGCCTATGAGAAGGTAAAAGCAGGGGATTCGTTACGAAAAGCCACGGAGAAACATGGAGTGCACCACTGTTCACTTCTAAGATATATTCGAAAGCGAGATGCATCTGGCGATGAACACCAAGACGTTAGCTATAACTGAACTATCTGTACGGGGAGCGCAGGCTACAACCCTTTCACGGGAAACTAGTTTTAACAAAAGCAATGTAGATGCTTTTTATAACAATTTGATGATTGGACTATTTCAAGTTTGAGTTTGTCATGGACCGTAACAAATTTGAGCCACAAGATATATATAATGCTGACGAAACAGGCATAACTACGGTCCAAAAACCCAACTGATGTTAATTGCTGTTAATTTTCCTTTTTATTGATAAGTTGTAACCAAGATTTGCATGTGTTTCAATTGACCCCAATCAGTGTTTCAACCGCCCCTGGCATGTGGACGGTTGAAACAATTTTATTTATTTTTTTAATTTGATTTTACACAAATTACAAAACACCGGGCACTCAAATAATACTGCGAATTGGTAGATGGAAACACGCCCTTGAATTTAGCATGTCTCAGTCGCTGCTTGGTTCGGTAGTAGCGATGCTACGGACAATAAAATCTAAATTGTTTCAACCGTACCCAGTCTCCCCTATTATTGAAATTCTTCAGTTATTAAAACGGAGGAAAAGGAAACCGACCGGTTGAAGTTTAAATAAGAATAAAGGTAACGAGACGGAACGATTGTTTAATCACGGACTTTCAATTGCTCAAACAGAACAATTAATCGTTCGTAATTAATACCCACCGTGTTAATGCTGAAATAAAAATATTCCACTTTGGATGGGTAGTAAAAATGATAAAACGTGCCAGTTAGTATATCAAGCTTGTCTTTATTTCATTAAAAAATATGTATTAAATCGACAATAAACGCATAATAATTTTAAGAAAAAATATAAATGTATTAAAAAAGATTTTGCTCCAACGTGGTCTCACGCCCTTGTAATGGATGAAGGAAATTAAAAATTACGCAGACGTCGTCGGCCAGCAACCAGAAAACGTATACAAAAATACGTATGACCTCTTGGGCATGAATTTCCTTGACGTTTCTGGTATACGGCCCTCGATGCACGGACTGTACCTTAAAGTTGCAGATGATATAGAAACAGTTATAACCGTGACGGCATATCTTGTTTCACTCTTATCTGTTGTTGGAATTTGTCAATTGAAATTTTTAGACGTTTGTTGCAGATGTTAAAAAACACTCATGGCCCAATTGGCATGTTGTGTTTTTACTACTATCTGTAATATATTTTATAAAATATTTTAAGCAGATGCCTCAAAAACACTAATGGCCTAATTGGCATGTTGTGCTTTCTTACTATCTGTATTGTTTATGTAGCACATGAGATCACGTTGGCACTAAATGCATACCATGATCGTGTGTCTAAAACTGGAACAAGAGAGAGGCTGAGCCTTGTAAAGGCGCTCTTTATATAACTCTTTTGGCGGAAGTACTACACCGTCATTTTGTATCATTTCATAATTTTCATGTAATTTTTATATATGTGCCTTCTACTGGCATAATTCACTTTTTAAAAAATTATTCTTTATTTTTCATTTATTTTTTATCAATAATTTCTCTATTATTTACATTTTTTTTATATTTTGTTATTTGGTTTTAGTATCAAAATTATTTTTTAGTACAAAATGGCTATGGGAAATCGCATCGTCCATTTTTTCGAAAATATCGTTTTCTCTTTCATTTCCTCCTTCTTTTTACCTCTCGCTCTCTCTTATTATTCATATGGAAAAATTTATTTATTTCCATAACTTTTAATTCGGTTAAAATCTCGCCATTCTAGTACCACCATTACAATCTACGTCAAATTCTACATCGATTTGATATGATACGTGTATTTCCAAAACGTGCATTATCCCAAAAAATCACATTTTGCAAAATGCCCACCTCTGGATTCGTCTGTTAAAAACGAATCTAACTATATTAGTTTTATTTCCCGGAAAAAATTCTACCCCACTATAATTAATTAAACAATATCAGAAATTTTTCCAAAAAGTGCCTTATCCACAAAAATTTTGTTCCATAAATTGTCTTATCCATAATTCTACAACGTTCCAAACAAAGTCTTATTCCAGGCGGCCATGTTTAAAATTAACAACTAATTTTCCAAAACAAGTGTTATCCATGACTGTACTGGACTATTGGAAAAATTCATTAGAATTTTATTAATAGAAGTATTATAGTTCCTCTACAGCATATATCGTGTGGGGCTCTAGTCAGGAATCGATATCAAATACACGCTTTACACTTTCCAGAACAATCTTTTATTTACACTTATTATAATTGACAATATTTTATTTTTATCACTTATCTATACAGTTTTATTATTTATCAATTATTTGTTAGAGTCAATAATAGTTGATTTTTAATTATTATATTTATCACGTAAATATTATGCGAGTTTTTATTATTATTTTTAATTGCAACTGTCAAAATTTTTATTTGGAAAAAATCTATTTCTGTTTTTTAAAACTTAGCCACCGTCGACTGTGTTTTCATCACTAGTCTCCTTGACTAAGTAAAACCGGAAGTAGTAGGACGATGTCCCTACATACTCCCCTCCCAGCGTAGCGTTACATGAAGTGTACCGAGCAAGTTGATGCTGCTTCAACGTTTCGGTCACACTCAAAAGCAGGTTTCAGTCGATCGATAGTTATCGACTTATTTGTGTCATTTATGTTGACGACGAAATGTTTACGTAATCTTTTGATTACTTTGAATGGCCCTTCGTATGGTGTTTCGAAAGGCCGTCGAACGCGATCGGTACGTATGAAAACGTACTCCGCGTTCTCTAAGGCGTTCGGCACATACACATCATTCCGAACTGACTGTCGGGGCTGTGTCGCCGACAGACCTTTCATGTGTGTGCGAAGACGTGTTAGAAATTCTGAGTGCTCTATCGGGTTCTCATCCGTTGGGATGGAAATTGAATTGGGGAGCCTCAGATTCTGTCCATAGACAAGCTCTGCTGGTGAGCATTGTAAATCGGTTTTAATTGCCGAGCGAATACCTAATAAAACAAAGGGCAAATCTTCACTCCAATGAGTAGTGTTGTCCCTTGCCATTAAGGCCGCATTTAATTGTCTATGGAATCGCTCTACCATCCCATTTGCTTGTGGATGGTATGCGGTGGTACGTATCCTATGCGTACCTAGAAGTCTTGTGACTTCATTGAATAGTTTCGATTCAAATTGCGACCCTTGATCTGTTGTAATTTCAAGTGGTGCGCCGAATCTAGGGACATACTCGGTGACAAAATGTTTGGCCACCGTAGTAGCAGAGATGTCTCGCATTGGATATGCCTCCGGCCATCTCGTAAATCGGTCTACGATTGTTAGGATATATGAATATCCTCGAGATGGGGGCAATGGTCCAACAATGTCCATGTGGATATGTTCAAATCTATTGTTTGGTATGTTAAAAGTTTCATGTGGAGATTTGGTGTGTCTCGAAACTTTAGATTTTTGGCAGCCTATACAGGATCTAGACCAGTTGTTACAGTCTTTATTGATCGCTGGCCAAAAATATTTTTTAGTAATAGCTTGCCTTGTGGCACGTATGCCTGGATGCGACAAGCTATGTTCAGCATTGAATGCTAATTTTCTTAATGATGAAGGTATGTATGGGCGTAATGTACCCGTGCTAATCTCACACCAAACTTCATGAGTTGTGAAAGGAATTGGTGTGAGTATTAGTTTTACCTTCGAGCTACTACTGGGATGCTCTTGGAGTCGTTGTAACTCTTTGTCACCTTCTTGTGCTTTCGCCAGATGTGGCAAATCGAAGGTGATTGTGTCAACGTTGTCGGCCGCTAATGAGCGAGAAAAATAATCTGCGACAACGTTTTGTTTCCCAGAGACATGTCTGATGTCGGTTGTGAACTGGGAAATTAGGCTCAGGTGTCTTGTTTGGCGGGGAGATCTTTCGGTTTTTGTGTGAAGGGTATGTATTAAAGGTTTGTGGTCAGTGTAGACCACGAAATTTCTTCCTTCAACAAAGTACCGAAAATGTTTTATTACTGCAAAGATTGCGAGTAGTTCGCGATCAAATGCAGAATAATTTCGTTCAGCAGATGATAGCTTCTTAAAAAAGAAAGCTAATGGTTGCCATCTGTGACCGTTAAATTGTTCCAGCACAGCTCCGATAGCAAAATCGGAAGCGTCAGTTGTGACGCTATATTTAGCATCCTCTAGTGGGTGTATCAGCATCACTGCTGCAGCCATTGCGGCTTTCACGTCGAGGAATGCTTGTTGGCATTCTGCGGGCCAAGGAAGTTGTTCCTTATTTTTTGTTGTTGATGAACAATTGAGGAGTTCCCTCAAGTGTTCATTGATCGGTACTAGCAGTTGTGCTAGTTTAGGAATAAATCGGTGATAAAAGTTCACCATTCCTATAAATTTTTGTATTTGTTTGACTGTTGTTGGAGTTGTGAGGTCACTAATTGCTTGGACTCGTTCGGGTGATGGAAGGATTCCATCCTTGCCGATACTATGTCCCAAAAAGTTGATCTCACTGACCCCAAAAACGCATTTTGATAATTTTATTGTTAAACCAAAATTATCAAGGCGTTTAAACAGTAATTCGAGGTGAGTGAGATGCTCATCCTCGGATTTACTAGCGATAAGTATATCGTCTAGATAGACATAAACGAAGTCTAAGTCTCTTGTGACTTCGTTCATAAATCTTTGAAATGACTGGGTTGCATTTCTTAACCCAAATGGCATGCGAGTAAACTCAAACAGACCAAAAGGTGTTATTATGGCAGTCTTATGCACGTCTTCTTGTGCAATGGGGATGTTATGATACGCACGTACCAAATCCACCTTCGAAAAAATCGTGCATCCGTGAAGGTTCACAGAAAAATTGTGAATGTGCGGGATTGGATATCTATCCGGCACTGTGACTGCATTAAGGCGACGGTAGTCGCCGCATGGCCTCCAATCATTTGTATCCCGTTTAGGGACCAGATGAAGTGGAGATGCTGCGGGAGACGACGATGGTCGACAAATCCCTAGTTGAACCATATGTTCAAACTCCAATTTCGCCACCTTGAGCTTCTCAGGATGAAGTCTACGAGCGGTAACGAAAGGTAATTGCCCATTAGTAACAATGTGGTGTTGCACATTGTGTTTAACCGGTAGGTTAAAATTTGGTGGTTGTGTTAATGAAGCGTACTTCATTAACAATACTTTATATTTGCCAAGATGTTGGCATTCAAAGCTCTCGAGTATATACTCACTAGTAGTACAGACATCAGTCCGCAGACTGGTCTGTGAGTCTACTAATTCTCGATGTTTAAAATCGAGAATGAGCTCGAACTTTGTGAGAAAGTCCGCACCGAGTATAGCTTTGTTGGTGTTGGCTATGATGAAGTTGTGGATGAACCGTCGGCGAAGACCTAGGTTCAGTTCCAGCAACTTCGCGCCAAAAGTTTGGATCGTGGATCCATTTGCGGCCCGCAGAAGCAAATTAGGGCATGTTGTTTGTACCCTAAACGTGTGCTTCGGAACTAATGATATGTCCGCGCCAGAATCGATTAAAAAATCGAGCTGGTTGTGCTGGTCGCGGACAAATAATCTGCACGAGCGTCTCTGCTGAGAGACGCCCGCGGATGTGGCGACTCCCCGCCAATTTAATTTTTTGAATGGGGGCCTTTTGTCCTCCGGTCCTTCTTGGCTGCTGAGCCAGGACCCTTGAAAGCGCATAGTGGGGTGCACCGCTCTGCCCCACTACCGAAGCGGTAGTGGAAGTAGCAGAGCGTCCCCGGCAGTGCTTGCGCGGCGGAGGACTTAGGGGTCGCTCCCTGATTGGTGGGGTTGCTGACCCTCACCGAAGATGGCGATGGCTGTAGCGCCGGAGCGCGGCTCCATTGGTGCAGACCCGCAGCCCCTCTCGCCGACCCCTGTTGAGGACCATGCTTCCCCCCCACCATGAGTGCCTTTAACTGGCGTACCTCACGTTGAAGGGACTGTACCGTCCTCTCCAGGGATGATGAGGCCTTAACCTCAGACACCTGAGCAGGTGCGGGCTGGTGAGATGTCACCTCCCACACCTTGTCTGCTAGTCTGGCTAGTTGTTCCAGAGACTGATCTGTGGTTGCGGCGAGCACCACCTGGATGTCTCGTGGCAGCCGCCTTTCCCACAGCCCCCGGATGAGGCTCTCGCTCTCGCCCAGGCTGTCTCCGGCCAGACTTTGCAGGCCTCTCAAAAAATCGGAGGGCTTTCTATCCCCTGGCTCGTGTGCCGCCAGCAGCTGCTCGAGGCGGTTCCTTGTAGATAACCCGTATCTCTCAAGCAACCGTCTCTTTGCCTCTGCATAGCTAGCTGAGCTGATATCGGGGAAATTATGTAACAATATTTTCGCAGCATCTGTGGGCAATGCTGCGATAATGTGGGATAACTTCTGTTTGTCAGAAGTTATCCCGTTTAGGCCGAATTGGGCCTCAGCCTGGTAGAACCAGACTGCCGGATCGGTGGGTTCAAACTCGGGCAGGTTGACTCGAGCCGTGGAGGCTACGTCTACCTCTGCCCGGGCCCTGCGTCTACCCGGCAGCCCCTCCTCCAGGCTGTTCAAGGACTCTTCAAGGTCAACTACAAAAGAATTATCCATAAAATTCTGTCTTTCCATTTAGAAACCTGAATTCAACCGATACACCAACAAGAAATCCTTTAAAAATCAACCAATACCCAAACAAGAAATATTTTAAATAAATGTGAAATTATATATTTTGAATAAATATGAAATTTAATTAATGTGACAATTAATCTTTTAAATATGATGTGTAATTAATCTTTAAAATATAATGTAATTCAAATCTCTTATCTTAATCCTTTCTTGTTCTTCGTAATATTGCGTTAACAAACTTGGAAATTTCCTTTTCTTTTTCTTTTCCCCACTAGGGAGTCGGGGTCACCACTTATAGTTCCTCTACAGCATATATCGTGTGGGGCTCTAGTCAGGAATCGATATCAAATACACGCTTTACACTTTCCAGAACAATCTTTTATTTACACTTATTATAATTGACAATATTTTATTTTTATCACTTATCTATACAGTTTTATTATTTATCAATTATTTGTTAGAGTCAATAATAGTTGATTTTTAATTATTATATTTATCACGTAAATATTATGCGAGTTTTTATTATTATTTTTAATTGCAACTGTCAAAATTTTTATTTGGAAAAAATCTATTTCTGTTTTTTAAAACTTAGCCACCGTCGACTGTGTTTTCATCACTAGTCTCCTTGACTAAGTAAAACCGGAAGTAGTAGGACGATGTCCCTACAGTATTTCAGGGTATTTTGTGTTATAAGGTGTTAGTTAACTGATCTAAAAACAGCGTTGTAATCACTTGGCTTACATTTTGTATCCAAACTTATACAGTGTAGTTGTTTCTTTGATTTTCAAAATATTTCTGAATAATGGACGAAAATGTAATGAAAAAGGCTTCTCCTGGGGAAGGTAGATTGAAGGCACGCAATCCACAAAACTGGGAAAAGACGAAACAAAAAGTACTGACGTAAGTAAATATTGTAGTAACTAAATTGGTGTGAACATAATCCGAAATTTAAATTACGTTGTACTGCAGTGTGTCATAAATTGTTATTTTAAAAACCTTTCCACAGTGGAACACATACATCAGAAGCATACATTGCTAATTATTTTATAATAATTAGTTTCTTTTTAATGACATTTTTTTTCCTTGGGTTGATAAGAGGTTTTTACCGCCATCACGAGAGTTGTAACCGTGATTCCGAATAACCGTCGTATGGGTTCAGCACTAAAGTCCTTTATAACAGGATTTTCAATGCAGTTGGTATTCTGGACCCCTTCTTTTATCATTTAGGGATTTTCCTTGCTGGCAATGAAAAATTACCAATTGGTAGTAGTTTGTTTCCCTGCTTCGTCGTCGAATTTTTAATTACCTCTACAGTGACTCTTTAACACAAATCAACGAATGCTATAACGGACGAATTAATGTTTACTGAGAAAAAGTAACGGTTTTGTGGAGCATAAAAATAAAAGTCAGTAACATTAGGTACATGAGCTGCAGTGTGTGTTTTAAATAAAATTTTGTTTTGATTATACAATCCCATAAACCTGTAATAGACTAAGACCTATTTTAGCCGTTGTTGCACAATTTTAGGCCTGGACTAACAACATGATTCTTATTTTAAGGAATAAACCAAAGATGATGCCAAGGATGCCTACGTGTGGTCATAAGAGTAAGGCCTACCAGTGCGCAATCTTAAGCCAAAGAGATGTGAATCATTTTCACCAAATTGTTTACCAGGTTCCAGACAAAATTACTCAAGACTGTATTATACTAAAGTACTGTACTGCCAATATACCAAAAAGAAGTCGTGCAGTAAAAGAAAACAGCTCAAGAAAAGGTATGACTGTTACATATTATGTAAAAAAGGCCACGCTTCGCCCTGGCGTTCCATCTAGAGTTCCAGTGTGTCAGAAGACATTTTTAAGTATTTTGGGCGGCATTTCAAAAACTAGAATTCTAAACATATGTAGAACTAATATATGAAGGGGCAAAGACTTAAAGAAAATAGAGGTGGCGACACGCGTTCACGTCACTACGAGTGCAAGCGAACTGCTATCTCAGCTTTTATTGAGAAACTCAGACCATTAGAAAAGCACTATTGTAGAGGAACATCTTCTAGAGTGTACTTACCTAGTGACCTGTCCATAAATAGATTATTTAGGATGTATAATGATTCATGTGAAGATAACGACCTCAGGGTGAAAAAATACTTTTTCCGCGTTTACGTGAGGAAGACATACAACATTGGGTTTGGGCAACCCGCTACAGATGTTTGCTCTCATTGTCTTCAATTAAAACATTTAATAAGCACTTCAACCAATGAACAAGACAAAACCAGACTTATAATAGCCAAGCGGATCCATACTCTCAAGTACCAATCATTTTTTAATACCTTAAAAAGGAAAGAAGATTGCAAAATGACATTATCATATGACTGTCAAAAAAATCATGTACTTCCAAAGGTGCCTGACCAGTCAGCCTACTACAGCAGGCAGTTGCATATAAATAATTTTACTATTTGCAGAGGATCATCAAAAGATCCCTTGGATAAGTATAACGTCTTCATTTATCATTGGTTGGAGAATGAGTTTCCAAAGGGTTGTAATGAGATAGCAAGTTGTGTTTTTAACAATTTAACAACAATACCAATCCCAGCAGAGGTAACTAAAATTAGGCTTTTTGCTGATGGATGCGGGGGACAAAATAAGAACACCCTCATTGTTGGAATGGGAGCAAAATGGTTGCTAAATCATGCTTCATTTAATGTAAAGAAAATAGAATTTTATTTTCCTGTAGTAGGACATTCTTTCATACCACCAGATAGAGTTTTCGCAAGAATTGAAAAAAGAATAAGAAATACTGAGGAAATTATACATCCTGATCACTACGGAAAGATTCTGTAACTGCCATTCAAAAGAAACCAGGTAGTTGGCACTTTCAATTCAATGCAAGTAAAAGGACTATTCTCAAATGCAACAAAACCAAAAAGGAGGTTTATGTTCGCGGTGAGGTCAATTACAGCTCAGACCTTAACAGGTTTCGATCAGTACTCAAAAAAGGAAGTTCTTACCTATCCCTCGATCCTGCCCTCATTATGCATGGGAAAATTGTAAACCAAGCTAAATTGGCTGACGTTGATAAATTATTAAAAGCACATTTCGGTGATGACTGGAAAGAACAACTAAATTTATATTTTTACAAAAACCTTGTTGAAACACGGGGGGCCACTGATGATGATGGCGAAAATATCTGTGCAGATTCTCACCCAGAAGACCCACTGAAATTAATGTGTGTGTAATACATTTTTCAGTTCTACAACTAATATACACTTTTATAATGAATTAAATTTTTTTTATATAATTTTAAACCAATTTTGAATTTTTTATATGATAAAATTTCATTTTGTGGCTTAAATAAAGAGAGTTCTAAAACAGGACTGTATAGTTTAAAATTTTCCAAAACATATCTTATCCCACAGGTAGAGTTCCATAACTAGCCTTATCCATGGTATCATTCCAAAACTTGCCTTATCCAAACTTAGCACGATTATCACAAAAAAATTACCAAATATAAGTTAAATAAGTTTTTTCAAATTAAATCTGTGATTTACAACGATTAAAATGATATGTATATAACAGTACAATATTTATCAATGATAACTTGGTGTAACAGTTTTTTCAATTTAGTGAAAGTTTTACAAAAGTGGATAAGGCACGTTTTGAAAATATAGAATTCATATGTAATATCATGTCTGTCGGTGAAGTTTGACGTTTACGCGAAATGGATACTTTCGCGAAATCGCGGTCGTTAATTTCGCGGTATTCACCTGAATTGCGTAAATTCAGGGACGCGTTTTGTGTTTTTGTGAATAACCAGTGTTTGTGTTAGGTGGTGGTGCAAAAACTTTGTGTAATTTCGTGTTATTTTTGTTATATTTTATACACACGAAAAAATCGGGTTATGTTTGTTTATGTTTTTATAACATAAGTTTCGCCTATAAGTAAAGGTGGAATATGTGTTCTTTGTTCGTTTTTGTATCAATATGTTGCATGTGATGTGGTTTATTTATGTTATTTGTCCTCTTTTTTACGTGTTTTAAGAATTGACATTTGTTGTTGTTGTTTTATGTGCAATTTTTATGTTCTACTTTGGGGCTCATCGCCCTTGAGTTTTTATGTTTATATGGGCAAAGGATAACTCATAGAAATATAAATTCATACAGTTCCCTGTTAATATTATTTATTCAATTTCATGACATTTAATAATAATTTGTAATTTCTTTTAGGTTTTAAAGTTCATATGGATACAGGTGAGTATTTATGTATCTTGCTCATGTTTTTTTCATAATTATTAATGGTTTTTTTTGCAGATTCCTCATCAATTTAGCTTATTTATAATAGTATAGTTTAATTCATAATGTTAATTTATTTAAGTTCTTCATTTGTATTTACATATATTTGTTTTATATTTAAGTTATTTGTTTACATTTAAATATTTATAGTTCTTAATTTATGTTATTTGTTTATATTTAAGTATGTATAGTTCTTGATTTCAGTTATTTGTTTATATTTATTTAGAATGTATGTTTTTAATTGTCTTGTCTTATGTAGTATTTAGTTTTTTTATCTTTAAATACACTAATTTATTTTTCAGTAGTTAATTGTTTATTTTTATTCTAGTTGTTTTCTTATTTGTTTTTTTTTTTAGATTATCTGTGCTGAACAACGATATAATATCTTATCTTAGAAGGCAGGTAAGCCACTCATTTGTTTTGCAAATACATAAGTAATATGAAGGTAATAAAAAAAAGGTTTTTTTTTGTTGTTTGAATACATACAAATTGAGGCAAAATAATGCTGACCAAACATTTTTCTATGAAGGCAATGGTTTCGTTCGGAATGTATCGGATGTATTAGGAAGTTGTATACACTTGTTTTTTTCTGGCAACTCGACGACTCTAAATTTTTTTTTTTCGTGAATTAAAGCAACGTGATGAATATCTAAAAAATTTTTTTCAAATGATTTGATGAATTAAATAATCTCTCTCGTGAGTATATAGAACATATTAAGAAGTCGGTTCTCTTTTCTTACTAAAAGTGTATGCTTAATAATTGATAGCCGTTTTTCTTTGTTTTTTTCTCCTTTTGGTTTGGGATATAGATATTATTGGTATAACTTTTAAATATTGAAGACCGTCCCTTTTGACGAGACGATAACAACCCTTTCCTTTGAACTTCAGTTAGTCGTGATTGCTGTCAAGTATTGTGTACGTAGGTCTACCGGTAGGTGTAGAAAATCTTCCTTTAAATTTGTTGTATCCGCGCTAATTTTCATTTGCTAATACAGTGTCAAATGATGAAAGTAGTCACCATCTATTGAAAGTTACTCGATTTTTGATTGAGTTATATATACATATGAATTCTGATGGCACACTAAAAAATTAGTTGAATGGAAATTTTAAATCAATAATGGAGTGAGTGCTCCCCCCATAGTGTGCCCCCCCCCCGCAAGGTTTAAGGATGTCCCCTCCCCAGGCAATTGTCGCCCTACTAAATTTTTTTCTTTTTCGATCCATATGAAGTAGCCCCGGACCATGATCAATGACCATGACCACTTCCTTTCTTCTCCTGTGCCCCCTCTCGTTAGCCCTTTACGGTTTTCTCCACCCTTATCGCTTTTCTTATTTATATAGGCACGAGTTTTCTCTCAGTGTAACTGTAACCCTATTCTTGCATCCCCGTACCGTGGACCCCACCCCATCCGGCGAGCCAGTTTGCGCAGCGCAAGTCGTGCCGACAACCGGTGCTACGGATGCATTTCGTTGCGATACCCTCCCGGAGGTCGAACCGTTCAAGCCACCTTCTGCTTGATCCCTTCCCCGTTTTTCTTTTGTAATGATGGTCTTTCTTAGCCTTTATGGCAGTTTTCTCTCTTCGTGCCCTGGCACATAGTAATCCTCAGACAGTTGCAGTATTTTCAATGTCTCTCATTTCAATATATTTCTGACCATCTTCTTTGCGTTTATAGTTGTGTAATACACATAATGCAAGAATTACATCTTGTACCTTTTCAACAGATAAATTTATATCTTTTTGAAGAATTTGGAATTTAGATGACATAATTCCAAATGCGTTTTCTACCACGCGACGTGCTCTACTTAGTCTGTAGTTAAAATTTTTTTTCTTGAAATAATACTGTTAGGTAATAAATTTTCGTTCGGAATTTGTAAAGTATTATTTAACAATTGCTGACCCAAAATACTCTCTTTAAAAATGCCACCGTCACTCTGACTCCCATATGCTCCAATGTCAACATGAGTGAACCTGTTCTCGGAATCGCACGTAGCTAGTAAAACTATACTGAACCTTTCTGCAATTAAATAAGAATTTATATATCTATGTTAACGTTGAGACGGTCATTTATACTTTTGTAATTGTAAAATTGTGATCCACTTTTGCGTGGACATACTATATTTATATGCTTTCCGTCAATTGCGGCTAAGCAATTAGGCATTTTAGATTTCTTGTAAAAAAATATGAGTAAAGAAATTAATATTAGCATCAATTTAAAAAAAATATCGTTTAGCAGAACCTGTAGAATTTGTCTGAAATGTTCCTCCACTCTTCTTCGTTTGGAAAGGATAAATACACTTTTGATAGCTCATCCCATAGAGCAGTGCATGTTTCATATATAATTCTTCGGAAGGTAGTCTCCCCAATTAACAAATTCGTGCAGTACATTAGCCTTGGACCACCATGAGCTAGGTACCTAAACATAATCCAATATAGTAAATCACCAACAACAGCAAATCATTTTTTCTTTAATTACATAATTGTCGCAAGCAATGTTAATTCTGGGGATAGTGGTTCTCTTATTGAAAACTTTTATATCCGATTTCTTATTAACTTTAACAATCTGTAAAATAAGGTTGCATCCATCCTAGTGTATTTGAAAAACTTCTCTGCATCTTCTTTTATAATTGGCCAAGTTGTTGCAAAGAAGCCGTGAGTTGACCTTTGCTGGTATATTTTGTGAACCCAATAACGTCTCTTATTTCTTTTTTTGTCACGTTCATCTCTTCTTTTTAAAACTATAGCTAGACCAATTAATTGTTCTTTAGATAACACACTGATTCACTGTATACTATAGACCATAGAAAACATAATTTTAGAAATTTGATTTATAATTGTTTCTTTTTGTATAATTCGCTTAGAAGACAGAAAGTCGAAGTTTAGATATCTGGTTTGAACTTATTATTGAAAACAATTTGATTAGTTATTACTGATTTTCCCCTCAAAAAAAATCTGGTCACTTTAATCTTAGTATTGTAACGGTCGCCTGAAAAAAAATCTAACTCTATAAAACACAAAAAAAAAAAAAATATTAATAACGACCAGTCCTTAAAAATCCCGGGCAATTACAAAATGGCAACCCTACTTTAACCGGGCAGTAAAATTCGGCACCAATACCACGCCAAATTCACGAATCAACTCCGACGGCACTGAAACTACGAGAAAGAGAAAAAAGGCATAAGGAATGCGTAGTAACGGTACGTTTTTTTTCCGGCCTGGGAGAGATCGCCTGATCGGGCGTTTTGAGAAAAAAATTGAAGAGAGCTTCCCGAGAAGTCGAGGAGTGCAGTCAGTTAAGGGACAATATTAAAAAGACTCGAGTAATTAAAAAAAAGTGTTTTGACGGTGTAAATTTTGGTGGGTTTTTTTAGATTTGAAGAGCGAAAGTGCGTTCTGTGCTTTAAGGAAAAGGAAAGGATAAGTAAAAATAGCAAACATAAAACAAATCTAGCATTATTGGGACAACTGGATTATCTTATATTTAACGACGTGTTCTTGAATAGTATGAATAATACCAACATAATACCGTTATCACCGGGATCAAAAGAGGAGAGCTTCCAGAGAAGTCGAAAAGGGCAGTGCAGTTAAGGGACGATGCTCAAAAAAATTTAAAGAGTTTTTTTTGCGGAGTAAGTTTTGTGTTTTTTTTATAAAGAGCGAAAAGTGCGTTCTGTACCTTAAGGAAAAGGAAAGAATAAGAAAAACTAGCAAAAATAAAATAAATTAGCATTATTGACGCGGGTTAACTGGATAATCATATATTTAACGACGTTGACCGGCTCTTGTTGCCCAACCTCCTTTCTAGATAGATCCCCTCTCGTTGACCTCAGTAGGTTTTCTCTCCGCCGCCGCCTCTCTTCTTAATTGCAATTTCAGGCACGAGTTAACTCTTAACATACTGTCATTCTTCGGCATCCCTGTACCGCGAACCCCACCCCATCCGGCGAGCTAGTTTGTGCACCGCACGTCGTGTCGACGATATGTGCAGCGGATGCCTAAAACTGCGGCGATATTCCTCGGCGGTCAAGCCATCTCAGCCACCTTTTGTCTGACCCTTTCTCTAATTTTGTGACGATGGTCGTTACCCCATCTCTTCTCTTTGAGATTTGTTTTTGTTTCTTTCTATTTCGTGCCACGGCACACCTACCGCCGACAGTTACAGTATCAATCTAAATGTCAGCACCGTTGAGGTTATGTGATACGTGAAATTTTCTTTTGTCGTGCAATAACTGTCGATTTAAGGCATTTTTGTACTGCAGGGAGTCTTAAACTGCGCTAAGATAGCAAAGTCGCTAATTAATCTACTAGAGAAGGGTGTTACATTCGAGGGGATGCGTATTCCTATTAAGCGTTCTAAAATACAACAAAGCGAGTTCTAAAATACTGATTACAGCACCTATTCTGGCCTGACCATAGTTTACTAACTTTATTGTAACCACCAACGAGGGGCTTGAGCCCGGAAAGTTGATATCACAAATACAATATCACAATCACACAATTTCTTAACTTAGATTTAAAATTACAAGAAAGAAAGATTTAATTAAAATAAATAACAGTGCCACTTAACTTCTGTATTCTCCACGGCGCAGAGCTCCACCGACGATCCTTCTTTCCTCTCTTGCTTGTGATAGCGTAATTTTACTTTTTAAACTTTTCTTCACTTTAAGTCTTCACTTATTCAAAATCACTGCTAAAAATTGACTAACTGACCGCTCCAGGGGCCCGGTTTTTATTGCTAAATGCCCACTATTTTAGAGATTCCAATTTAATTTTAAAATAGTAACAAATCATTTTTTTTTTGTTTTAGATCATAGATTGGATCCTGGGCTTGCATTTTCCACCTTCAGAAATATACTTGAGGCTCGGGCTCGCCTAAATTTTTTTTTATGTGAAGGAGTGGAGGCTCAGGAAAAGCCCCTTTTTACTGTCGACGATCTATTTTTTTTTCGTATAGAGTGCAATGTCGAACAGCTCTAGTCGGTAGATAATGAAGAGAGAGAGAAGTGAAGGAAGAAGCAGCCACAACCACCCCGCGATATCTTTATTCCACCTACTCCCAACCATTACCCTGGCGACTCTGGCATGGGGGCATCGAGAAACAACTCGTTGGAGTGTTGTGTCTCCTGAGACGAGTTGAATCTCATCAACCAACCGATCACATGCGCTTGGTGGAGCGGGGAAGGGCTAGAGAAGGCTATGACAGCAGGAATCAGGAATGTAAAGAGGGAAGAAGAAAAAACGAAAGTTATGTAAGTGGGGAAAGCGGGAAAGGTGAAGGACCATGGTGCTGTCAGGATTCGACCTTGGGACCTCTGGGATGGTAGCCAGATGCTTTACTCCCTAGACTACCTCGGCTGCAAGGTGCGACTTGACAGCCCTTGGCCACATTTTCAAAATTTCTGAAGTGGATGATTATATTTTAAAACACCATCGTTGGAGCCCACCCTGTGTGCTGGCCGAGTCATTCCGTGTTTTGGTTTCATTAAAGATATAAAGTTTTAGAAAGATCCGGGCACCAACTCTTGAAGAAGTTAGGATTGTCGAAGGAGCTGTGCGCCGCGATTACAATAATTATATAGAACAAAAATGTGCAATGTACTTATATGTAATATCCTAATATAAAAAAATACTGAAGTACAAGTAGGTTTTAATATATGTACGTAAATAGAATTGTGACAGTTATGGCCACAGTGAACATGTTGAAGATTGAATTATTTTAATTTATGATCCAGAATTCAATTATGTATCTTTAGTTGGCAATATTGCCCTTCATATGTTTGAAATGCCTTTTGTTTTAATTGATGACAAGTCACTGCTCTCTAGAGCTAGTGCCGGTGCCTCATTAAAGTTTTTAAGAAATGAAATTGTCAGTTTTGTGCTTTTGTGCTAAAATAAAGTTACTTTTATAACGTTAAAATAGTTTTTTTAACAAACGGATTTTTGACCCAGAACGTGATTGTTACTTAGTCAGCAAAGCCAGTCAGGTGTCTGAAAACAACGAATTTAACCAGTTAAAAATGTATTCTATTAATTCTCGTCTAGAATCCCTAAAAGAAGAAGCGTCTGGCCTAGTCTCGTGGCGGTTCAAGTTGGAGCTAACCCTAAAATCATCGCAATTCTATCCACGATTCCTAAACTCTTCGAAAAGCTCGTACACAACAAGATTGCACCTCCTATAGATCCTAACATTAACGAGCAACAACACGGTTTCAGAAACGAGCGTTCGACCACTTCAAATCTTATGATTCTTATCTCAGAACTTCTATTTGGTATGGAGTACGGCCAGAAAAATCAGTTAACGTGATTACAAGAAGCCAAAATAAGCAATCAGCTCCACAGCGGAAAACAAAAAGGAGTCACCCCAATACTCTAAAGTGGATGAAACATGATTATATCTGGGCAGGAATACGTAAAGTCGTTATAGAATCTAGGGCTTCTTAAACTGTGGGTCGCGACCCCCAGGGGGGTCGCGAGACTACTGAAAGGGGGTCGCAAAGATCTGATACTTTTCAATCATTATAAATAAAATTTTAAAATTAGTATACACACTACGTACAAATATAAATACAAATAAAAATCATACAAAATACTATTGTAGTTTTATTATAACTATTTTTTGAAAAAAGTGGCAATGCAAAACTGTTATGTAGGGCCTATAAATGAAAATATGGAAGTAGCATTTAAAATAATAAATACAACGCGCTCCTCGATTTTCAACTGAACGTTGTAACGGTCGGCGGCCCGAGAACCAACCCCGGAAAAACCCTGGCGTAATCCTCGGTCATATTCGCCTCAACGGCATTACTGAATTAACCGTTTGAATAAATCTGTACAACCAACCCCCTCACTTTCGTTCTTTATCAAAAAAAAAAAAAAAATTCCTTCATTTAAAATTTTCTTTTCTCACTCAGCAAAAATCTACTTGCATCAAAATTCTTTCGGATGAATTTTTTTTACCTAAATTGCGCACGCCTATGCCCAAATACTTGCCCCGTGGCTAAATCTCCCACCCACACATAGGCATGGGTCCAGAAAACTCCATCGGGTAGGGGCGCAGCCAATCCAGGCTCTTGGCGCAATAATAATCGCATGACGCCGAGGCATACTTACAAAAACTGTATGTAGCCTGTACGTAGGTATAGGGACACATACGCAAGTACTCGATGATGCGAGCGCAGGAATTTCTTCTAGCGCTATCACCCCGCCCACAAAAAACCACGCATCACCATATAAGGAGACGAATTCACGCAAATTTCTGTGAAGCGTCCCGTTCAAGTGGGGAGGCTTCCCTTTAGCCGGCTTGAAGAGTCTTGTTGAGAGATGAAGAGGAGTCGGAATTTAGTCTTCACGCAAGACACATCGCTCTCGGGGAAACTGATTATTATCCATCAAGACTAGAGCGCGGTTTTTATGGTGGCGTATAACGTAGACACGCAATATAGGAGTGATAATGAAATCGCGTATTTTAATTATCCGAATTTCTTTTTTTAATAATTTCCCTTTGTGTAATTTCGAGCCGTTGAGAAAAAAATATTAAAGAAAAGAAAAAAAATATGAAAAGGGGGACTCATGTTGTCCGAAAGTAAACGCCTTGAGAGTCCTAGTGAAAATCTAAAACCAAAATCGTGTTTCCTTTTTGTTAAAGAAGAGTTTGTGTTGTAAACCAAAAATAGAGATAATACGGTAAATTGTTAAATATAGGGTTCTTTTTTGTTTGCCAGAAAATGTACACTGGATTGTAAGTGTGTAGCATACGTGAACGACTAATTTTGTTTTTTTTTTGATTCATATAATAAAAAAAAAAAGAAAAAAAAAGAAAAAGAAAAAAAATAGAAAAAAAAACTATAATCATAATAAAGTGACAGAGCCTCGTAAAGAATCAACATAGTATAGCGATCTTTTTTTGGAATCCTGGACTGAGCTGTGAATTTCGCAACGAAATAAGAAAAATGTTGTAAACCAGGTAAATTAATTTTTTCTGTAATAAAGTTGAGAGATACATCATAGAGTAAGAAAAACAAAATACGCAAAGATAAAGAGCACTGGAAATGGAAAAGTTTAATAATAAAGAAGTGAAAGAAAACATAATAATAAACAAAATCAAAAGGAAAATGAATGTGTACATATAGATTAAGAGTTTTTGTTTGCAAAAAAAAAAAGAGGAAGAAAAAAAACAAAAAATACTAAGATTTAACTTATTAGTCATAAAAAAAGAAAAAAAACTACAAAATAAAAATTTTTTTTTGTGAGAAAAGAAAGAAAAAAAAAATTATATTAATAAACTATCATGTAAACTCTTTTTAGCTTTATAATTAAAATTAAATGTGAAAAGAAAAAAACAAAACAAAAATAAAAAAATAAAAAAGAAGAAAATCAATACTTACGGCCAACCATCCACAACAGTGTGATGATCAGTATAAGATAAGATAATTTTTTTGGTATCTCTTAGAATATGTGCTTATTTTTTTGTTATTTTGATGCATCATAAGTCTGTATTTTTTAAATATATGTATATTTATGTAACTACGTAAGTCATCCCTTTAGTCAATTACATAATGGAACCAAGAAACAAAAAAAAATCGCTATACTTTTTTTTGAAGGAAATGATATTATTTTGGCTTAATAAAAAAAAAAATAAGTGAATAAATATAAATTTGTCCGGGGCAGGCTTATGCAAATAAAAACACAATAAACTCCACGGATAACATTTTTTCTTTTATTTTCTGTTTATGAATATTAACCTTATAAAGTTGACTTAATTATTTAATTCTTCGGTTGGTGAAAGCATGAACCTGTAGGTAGGTAGTAATCCCTTGGGAACCTGGAGGCCGGTGGAGGGGGCAGTGTACTACTCCCTGAAAAATGTAAGTACTAATAGTAGTTGATTTTTTTCAGAGTTCTTTTTCGTTCGCGGCTGCCCGCATGGCTATGCCCCGCTAACACACTCTCTCGATGGCCCTGGACGGGTCCGCGCGTCGTCATTTCTTACGGTGTTATTTTATTCATATATCGGCACGAGATTTTTTTATGAAGACTTCTCTTCCAATCTGTCCTTGCTTAGCCTTCAAGCACTACGAACCCCCCCATCCGGCGAGCTAGTCCGCACATCGCCAGTCGTGCCAGCACCTGAAGTGCATTGAAGGCAAGAGATTCTCTTCGACGAACCCTCCCATCCGGACCATCCGTCCAGCCACCCTCGACGCTGTCAAAGTCCCTGTCCTTTTTTTTGTAATAAGTTTTTGATGGCCCTGTGTGGCAATATTCTTAGTTCTTCGTGCTATCACTGAAGCACACCCTCATTTTCTGAAAGATTACAAAAATGGCGCCCAACGTAGGCTAGTTCCTTCTAGTCTATATTCTTAACTCGATTGTCTGTTCGTCACTTGGTGACTTTAACTCTTTATCGGCAGCTTTGCTTTTCCTCTTCCTTTTTGGAAGGTTTCTCCCTCCGAGTTAGGCTTTTCTTTTAGTTAATATTTTCCGATGTAAGGCCGATTTTATTTGTTTTTTTGGTGGCATCGGCCATCGAGAGAGACCGGTAGTGGACTTCCTTCATTATTTATCTCCACTCTCTGTCCAAGTCCATCCGGTGATATGAATACGGGTTTTGGTACCTGCCGCGGTATCATCTCCCTTACAGCTTATGTCTTTTTGTATTAGCCTTAACGGTCTATTAACTTTTTGGTATTTTCACTGAACGTTTATGGTTCAAATATCTTTTCTTTCTGCGGCAGCTTCCAATTCATTTACTTTGCTCTTTCATGTGAGTTTGTCTGGTCCTAGTACCAAGCGCTTCGCTTGCTAGTGCGGCAATTCTTGTGAGCCAATCAGTGAAGGGCCTTCTGCTTGTCTGGCTTCATGTGGCTTATGTTCACGTGGCTTGCGCGGAGGTATCCCCAGCTGGTTGACTCTTCCATGATTGAAGCAATACCGCTCAATTATGTTATTTCGACTTTTCTCTTTGGCTTAGTATGGCCAAGTTGATGGATGGGCCACCGTCTTGCAATGATCCTGGTAATAGGCAAGTGCCTGCCAGTGCGGTAAGACGGTTGTCTTTCTCTCAATGCGGTCCCGATTGTATCCTCTGGTTGGACAGCCTTCCGGAATTTCAGTCGGGTCGTCGTCGGTACTGATCCGTCGTGGCTGACAACCAAGGATAATTTTCACCAATGGAAGCTTCTTCTTTTCTTCAAATTATCTTCCTTTCGTCATGGTCATGCGGGCTGCTGCGGGCGGGGATGGACGCTGAAATATAGAGTCGACCGAGGCGGATGGAATATACCACTCTCCTCGGCCGATTCATATCCTGGTAAGTACTGAAATATTGTTGTGTATACATCCTCTCCGCCGGTAACCAGGTCCCTCATCAACTTATAAATATTTTTGCGTATTATATTTCGTGCAATTTCAAACGCTTAATAGTAAACCGCCTATAGTCGCCTTACGTTAATCAATATCATGTCCGACGATCCAGATCAACAGGAGGGGGGCGACACTAGTGCACCCTTTCCCGGTTTTAGTGACAGTCACTTAGAATCGGACAACCAATGTTTGGAACGCCAACGTATAGAACGACAGATTGCTATGTTAAGGGACCAACTGGCTGCGATGCCGACCGGCCCCAATGCAGCAACTGCTCCAGTTCCCGAGAACATAGATCACGTCAGCTCACCCGCTGAGCCTAACCCCGTGTATAGTCAAATTAACACTCCTGACCTTCGATTCATTGCTAGACCTGTCAAGTCTCAGCAGGCTTCACGCCACCCCTCAGTTGTTCTGTCTTGGAACATCACGTTCTCAGGACAATCTAGTGGACTTACCGCTGAACAATTTATGTTCAGACTGGAAAGCAAGGCTAAAGATGCATCCGTATCTGATCAAGAGCTTTGTGCCAACGTATCATCCTTACTCAAGGATCGGGCAGCTCCCTGGTACTGGAACCAATTTCGTCGGGAATTTCCAAATCCCGAATGGTCCGATTTTCGCAGGAACTTCCAAGCCCATTTCAAGTCCCATGACTCGGATCTGTACACCATTAAATCTATGGTCGAGTTAAAGCAACTTCAAGATTCCTTCGATGAGTACTTAGACAAGATGATTGCCTTGCACAACAAAATGGAGAATCCGATTTCGGAATCTCAGCTGACGGGTATCTTGGTCGAAAACCTAAATTATGCTACGGGCAGCACATTGGTAGGACGGCAGTTTAGGACCATAAAGGAATTAAGAGAGCAATGCCTTAAGGTTGAACGCTGGCATTTAAATAAGAGAATGGAACGTATGACTAATTTAAGAGTCCACGAACTCGAGACTGACTTCGCGGTAGATTCCGCTTCCGAGTCGTTAGATCCATACTGCCATGAGATAGAAGCTCTCCTAGGTCATAACACAGACCTCACACGAAGACAACTTAAGTGTTGGAATTGCCTGCAGCCAGGCCATCCGTTCTACGACTGTCCTTCGGAAACCCGAAATATCTTCTGTTATCGCTGTGGAAATCCCGGAGTAGTGTCACCAAAGTGTCATTGCCAGGGAAACCGGCAGACGGGCGCGCGGCCCAGTGGGAACCCGCTCCCACCTCAGCATCCCCAACCGCACCCACCTTAGATGAGCCTGTGTGCAACTTCCCCCCTGATGTGTCGTCACCTACCCCTGTTACGTCTAACCTTCAGTACTATTGTGAGGATCCCCCAGTGTTTCCTTCGGAGGAATCCAGAACTTCCTTTATGGCCAGATGGAACAAGTATCAAGCGGTTCGTCAACGAATCTTCGCGAGCCCCCATCAAGAGCTTTCCTTTAATAGAATTCCAAACATTCGGCTGTTAGCCAGTGAGAAACGTCGGCTTTCACGCTTAGCCGTTTCTGCCATTATCAATGACCATTCTGACGAAAGGCCCTATGCCGGCATAACTCTTAGTGACGTAGCCATGATTGGGTTACTAGACAGCGGCGCCTCTATAACCTGCCTGGGAAGGGGTGTCGAGTCATTTCTAAAAGATCATCCTGAATGTCAACTACATTCTTTAATGGCTTCCTTACAAACTGCCGATGGTACGTCCCAGCGAGTTTTAGGATATTTCAAAGCTCCCGTTTCCTTTGCAGGACGGACTCATTTGATGACCATATTCGCCGTACCCAGTTTAAGTCAGAAGCTATACCTCGGGTATGATTTTTGGAAGTTATTCGGCATCGTTCCCCAGAGAGTAGGCGAGCTGAACGCTCTTGCCGTGCCGTCTATGACTCATGATTTGTCTGATGTTCCACTGTCTCAGTTAGAGAGAGTCAAAGCTATTTTTCCCTCCTTTGATGTCTTGGGTTTGGGGAAAACCCATTTGGAGGAACATGTAATTGATGTTGGTGATTCAGTCCCCATCAAACAAAGACATTATCCCGTGTCGCCGGCAGTACAAAAGTTAATGTACGATGAGTTGGACCGGATGCTCAGTCTAGGTGTCATTGAGCCATCTAACAGTCCATGGAATTCCTCTGTTGTTTTAGTCCGTAAACCCGGCAAGGTGAGACTATGTTTAGACTCTCGCAAAGTTAATGCCGTTACCGTCAAAGACGCCTATCCACTCCCCCATATTGACGGACTTCTTGGACGTCTCCAGGACACCAAATTTATCTTCAGTTTGGATTTAAAAGACGCCTTTTGGCAGATTCCCCTCAAAGATAAATCTCGTGAAAGGACTGCTTTTACTGTGCCTGGTAGACCTCTATATCAGTTTACTGTCATGCCTTTCGGCTTATGCAATGCCCCTCAGCGTATGTGTCGATTGATGGATAAAGTTATTCCTGGACACTTACGGGAACATGTTTTTGTGTACTTGGATGATCTATTGATTGTCTCTCCTGACTTTGACTCTCACCTCAAAACTCTAGAGGAAGTTGCTGGTTGCTTGCGCCGTTCTGGGCTCACCATCAACTTGTCTAAAAGCAAATTCTGTGTGCAAGAGGTTAAATATCTAGGCTTCCTGATTGGCGATGGAACGTTGAAAACCGACCCCGGTAAAGTTGCTGCCATTTCCGAATTTCCTATTCCGAAGTCACATCGACAGATAAGGAGATTCCTAGGCATGACCGGTTGGTATCAACGCTTCATATCCAATTATGCTAGCATAGCCGCCCCAATCACAGATTGTTTGAAGGGCAAGAAGTTTGTCTGGACAGACGACGCACAGCAGTCCTTCCTTAAGTTAAAAACTTGTATGACTCAAGCTCCAGTACTGGTCACCCCTGACTTCTCTAAACCTTTTTACATCCAATGCGATGCGAGTAAAACTGGTATCGGTAGTGTGTTATTTCAAAAAGACATGGATGGAAATGAACATCCAATTGCATATATGTCAAAGAAACTGAACAATGCACAACGCAATTATACGATTACCGAGCTCGAGTGTTACGCAGCCGTATTGAGTGTGAAGAAGTTTAGGGCATATGGCGAGGGCCAACCGTTCACAGTAATCACTGACCACGCTAGTCTTAAATGGCTTACGAATCAGTCAGACCTGAACGGACGATTAGCTAGATGGAGTTTGAAACTACAAGGGTTTGAGTTTGCTATAGAGCATCGAAAAGGAAGCCAAAACGTGGTCCCGGATGCTTTGTCCCGGGTTGACTGCGTAGATGAAATATCTTTTTGTCATGACGTGGACTTAAAGTCCCCTGCATTTAAGTCGGCAGAATACTCGTCACTAGCTGACAGCATTAGCGGAAAGGCGGGACAGTTACCTGATCTCAGAGTGTCCGACGGGTTTGTATTTCATCGCTGTGCCCCGCGTTCCGGAGATCCTATCTCAGACGAACTCACTTGGAAGTTATGGATTCCTTCCGATTTGACCCTGCCATTGATCGAGGCTGCTCACTCTCCTCCGCAGGCTGCTCATGGTGGGATTGGTAAAACTCTATCTCGTTTACGAACCAAATACTTCTGGCCCGGAATGGTAAATCAGGTTCGAACCTATGTTTCTCAGTGCGAGATGTGCAAGTGCACTAAATCACCCAATGCTATCTTAAGGCCGCCCATGGGCGTGCAATTGGAAGTAAGCCATTTCAATTTCTATATGTGGACTTCTTAGGTCCTTACCCCCGATCTAAAGAAGGCCATACCGCGGTATTCGTAGTCTTAGATTCCTTTAGTAAGTTTGTATTCCTTTTTCCAGTGTCCTCCGAGACTGCTACCTTGGCAATAGAGAACCTGGAACATCTTGTATTTCATACCTTTGGAGTACCAGAAATCATCTTTTCGGACTATGGTCGACAATTTGTCTCTAAGCAGTTTACCAAATTCTTGGACGACTACGGAATCAGACACATGCGTACTGCGGTACATTCTCCCCACCCTAATGCCTCGGAGCGAGTAAATAGATCCACCTTAGCTGCCATTCGAGCATATTTAAAGGACGACCACCGTGAGTGGGACCGTCACCTTTCGTCAATCGAATGTGCAATGCGAAGCTCGTTTCATGAATCGATCGGGATGACTCCGTTCCAAGCTCTCTTCGGAAGCCAAATGATCCTACACGGTTCCGCATATGGTGTCTTAAAGAAGCTACACGCTTTACAAGACGGAGATATTGCCTTTCTCCCCACCTCAGATCGCCTTCGCCTCATCCGTGAGCGCATCAAACTCAATCTGTCGTCTGCCCATCACCGTCATGAGAAGAACTACAACTTACGTTGTAAGACAGTCACCTTCAAGCCAGGTCAAGAAGTCTATCGTCGTACCTTCCCTATAAGTAACGTAGCGAACTGTTTTAGTGCCAAATTGGCTAATAAATTCTCTAAAGCTCGCATACGAAAACGGGTAGGTGCAAGTCTGTATGAGATAGAGGATATGTCAGGCAAATTACTGGGAACCTATCACGCGAAGGACCTCAGACAATGAGACGCTCGGAAGCATTACCTGAGTAGCCCTAATAAGGCATCTCGCCGGCTTCACCGGTTAACAACAGGGGTGCCGCTAATCCGCTTAGGTAGCTTCCCTGGCGGTGGCACTCCTCTTTCGTTTTCCTTGATCGTCTGGGGTCAAGGCTTGAGTCGTCGTCCAGCCGGAGTTGCCAGACCAACTCCCCCGAGACACGGTCCTCTCGGTCATCCAATTCGCACCAGCCTGTCCGCGTGGATGCTGGCCTTTACTACTGCTTCCTTCGGGTCGAGTAGTCCGGACAGGTGAGGTCTTGGGTAAGATGCGGCCTGTGACCTCCGAAAGTGGTGACGTCCTACTGCATAGCCCGTCCCTTCCCAGTTTCATTCTCCCCTAGGCCAGAGTAGATTTTCATGGACGAGAGGAGGCTATTGGTCATTAGGTTCAGGGCCGCGATGATGACGCTGAATCAGTGAGCCTGTAGCCTACCCGCGTGGAATGATTTAGGGTTGATTGATCGCATGGACAGGTGTTACCTAGTCTATCGGTAATGAATTCCTAGATCCTTCCTCCCATGGAATCGAACGTGTGCCACGGGTACCCTATGGACCAGTTCAACCTTTCAATAGCCCAGACCAAACATACTGCCACAACACTAATTTCCTCTCCCTTACGGGGTTAGTCGGCCAGACGATCCTCACCTAACACTCACTAGGCTCTTCACGAGCAAATCCAAGAAACTGTCGCAGCAAGGCGACAAGCCCTTTTCTTTAAACTCCTACGTGGGGTTATATTGCTTTATCATCCAATTTGGTGTCACTTGACAACCTCATGCGTAAATTGAAAATTTCTCTTCTTTTAAATTACCCACCCATCATCTCTGTCATACTCCATTTTCTGTATGCCTTATGAAACATGAATTCAGGTAATAGAACCTAACTGGTAACACCCCCATATGGTATAAACGAACCTCAGTAGAATGCTTTAAAGGCCTCTTGAGCTCACCTTGATCTAGCAGCTACTTATACACTTTCTCTTGTTCCTTTTAACACGCCATTGTTCAATTTTTTTGCTGTGTCAAAATCCTTTTCAACTCTCTCTAAGTTCGCTCGGATGCTTTGCAGTTATAACTCATGCCAAAATCCATTAAGGATGCCACATTCTTCATCGGACAATTTCAACTCTCCCAAATAGGGAAATATAAACACTCATTGCAGAAAATTATTGTTTGCTTCCTATCACAAACGCAATTAGTTATCAGCCATTTGAAACGTTTTTGCTTTGCGTCAAAATCACGTCATAAGCAATCCCAAAAGACGTTGTGGTTTCTACAAACTGATAATTGGGAGCGTTGCTTTTCCCTTTTCCTTTTTGTTCCGCGAGAACCCACACTCCAAACCTCACCGCAAAGTGCGACTAGAGCACTCTTCAATCTCACTCTCTTTTACCATTCTTTTCTTATCACTGCACATAAACTCTTGTAGGTGTCACTCCTTTTTGTTGCATCCGCATCAACATTACCCTTATATACAGCCCGGGTAGCTCAGTCGGTAGAGCATGCGACTCTTAATCTCAGGGTCATGGGTCGAACCACACGAGCTTAACAGGGCGCCCTCACTCCTTTCCCTTCTGTAGTCTTAATGTACCTACCTCTCAGCACTATTAACATTTATGTCAAACACAACGGACTAGTTTCCTACTTGCTTCAGTTATCTCTATTAGAAAACATCCATTAGGACCTTAGCCTCCGTCTTTCGGCTTCCCTCTCCCTTCTCTTCGTTCGGTCTAGAGTATCCGCGTTGTAACGGTCGGCGGCCCGAGAACCAGCCCCGGAAAAACCCTGGCGTAATCCTCGGTCATATTCGCCTCAACGGCATTACTGAATTAACCGTTTGAATAAATCTGTACAACCCCCTCACTTTCGTTCTTTATCAAAAAAAAAAAAAAATTTCCTTCATTTAAAATTTTCGTTTCTCGTTTCTCACTCAGCAAAAATCTACTTGCATCAAAATTCTTTCGGATGAATTTTTTTTTACCTAAATTGCGCACGCCTATGCCCAAATACTTGCCCCGTGGCTAAATCTCCCACCCACACATAGGCATCGGTCCAGAAAATTCCATCGGGTAGCGGCGCAGCCAATCCAGGCTCTTGGCGCAATAATAATCGCATGACGCCGAGGCATACTTACAAAAACTGTATGTAGCCTGTACGTAGGTATAGGGACACATACGCAAGTACTCGATGATGCGAGCGCAGGAATTTCTTCTAGCGCTATCACCCCGCCCACAAAAAACCACGCATCACCATATAAGGAGACGAATTCACGCAAATTTCTGTGAAGCGTCCCGTTCAAGTGGGGAGGCTTCCCTTTAGCCGGCTTGAAGAGTCTTGTTGAGAGATGAAGAGGAGTCGGAATTTAGTCTTCACGCAAGACACATCGCTCTCGGGGAAACTGATTATTATCCATCAAGACTAGAGCGCGGTTTTTATGGTGGCGTATAACGTAGACACGCAATATAGGAGTGATAATGAAATCGCGTATTTTAATTATCCGAATTTCTTTTTTTAATAATTTCCCTTTGTGTAATTTCGAGCCGTTGAGAAAAAAATATTAAAGAAAAGAAAAAAAATATGAAAAGGGGGACTCATGTTGTCCGAAAGTAAACGCCTTGAGAGTCCTAGTGAAAATCTAAAACCAAAATCGTGTTTCCTTTTTGTTAAAGAAGAGTTTGTGTTGTAAACCAAAAATAGAGATAATACGGTAAATTGTTAAATATACGGTTCTTTTTTGTTTGCCAGAAAATGTACACTGGATTGTAAGTGTGTAGCATACGTGAACGACTAATTTTGTTTTTTTTTGATTCATATAATAAAAAAAAAAGAAAAAAAAGAAAAAGAAAAAAAATAGAAAAAAAATATTATTGTGTATTAAAGAACACAAGGCAGAAGCGAAACATCGCGTACATACTTATGTCTGTATGTTCTTCATTATTGTATTTTTTTTCTTCATTTGCTCGTGTCTTGCATTATAATCTAAAATATGAATGAAACCATAATATTTTAACTCAATTGATAGATCATAATATAATGAATAGTACAGTACAGTGCAGTACAGTGTATAAAAAGCAAAAAGCCATCTATTTTTAAGTAGCTAAAGCTTGAATTTCTGGCTGAAGTTTTATGCGTATCGCCCAATGGAACTTCAGCTAGTTTCAAGTTGTAACACTTTCATGTACACTGCTGTTATTCGCAGCGTAACAACTTAAATTTACCCTTTTTCAGTGGTTAGTATGCTGGTTGTTATTATGGAACACGGCCATAATCTCAATTCTGGCAATATACATTGTTTTAATACAATTCAAAATTTATCATATGATAACCGGAGATAATACATAGATGTAAGGAATTTTGCGATCCATTATCACTGAGCAAATATCACTTGTCTAAATAGAAAACAATCCTGTTTGTAAGCCAAAGAAAACCACTAAATGTGACAGCGGATCACCTTCAATTACAAGTTAAATGTGATATTCAAAATTTACTTTAAAAATATTTTTCAAAAATGATCTCTAATGTCACACTTTAATTGTAACACTTTGTAGCTAACTAGCTGTCGATATGACAGCTCGAAATTATTATTCCCTAATGTAATTGTGAGCCCACGAGATGACAATACTCAAGTTATTACATATGTACTCAAATATATATTACCAAAAACACTTTTAGTATTAATTGACAAAAATTAAAAACATTTAACTGGCTTTACTAAAACTTTATCTTTAATAGTTCATACACAATCTTAATTTTTTAAATAACCGACTCCTCAGATTTACTTTACCGATGCCTGCGCCATCTATGTACAAATTTAAATAAATTGTAAATATTTTCCTGCTGGTTTGGTAGAATTTGTTTATATGGCATCACTTATTGTAATGTAATGTAAATGAGTGAGAAGGCAACTTCCGTTTCGTACAACTGTCTTTGTTTTCGTTTCAGTTTTCTGAATTCACTCGTACTGGCTCGAATCAATTCAAAAATCAAAAATATTTCGCTGCTTTTACAAAAATTTTATATTTAATAATTAATACACAATCTCATTTTTTTAATAACCGACTCCCCATTTTACTTTACCGATGCCTGAGCCATCTATGACCAATTTAAATAAATTGTAGATATTATCCTGCTGGTGCGGTGTGTGTCATCACTAAATTTCCGATTATGTAAATGAGTGAGAAGGCAACTTCCGTTTCGTACACCTGTCCTTGTTTGCGTTTCAGTTTTCTGAATTCACTCGTACTTGAGCGAATTAATTCAAAATCCTCAGAACGAGAGCAAGGAAGTTTCACTTCAAAAAAAACTATAATCATAATAAAGTGACAGAGCCTCGTAAAGAATCAACATAGTATAGCGATCTTTTTTTGGAATCCTGGACTGAGCTGTGAATTTCGCAACGAAATAAGAAAAATGTTGTAAACCAGGTAAATTAATTTTTTTCTGTAATAAAGTTGAGAGATACATCATAGAGTAAGAAAAACAAAATACGCAAAGATAAAGAGCACTGGAAATGGAAAAGTTAGAAGTGAAAGAAAACATAATAATAAACAAAATCAAAAGGAAAATGAATGTGTACATATAGATTAAGAGTTTTTGTTTGCAAAAAAAAAGAGGAAGAAAAAAAAAAACAAAAAATACTAAGATTTAACTTATTAGTCATAAAAAAAGAAAAAAAAAACTACAAAATAAAAATTTTTTTTTGTGAGAAAAGAAAGAAAAAAAAAATACGAGTGTGCGTAGGACCACACTTTAGAAGTGTTAACTTCTATGGCTAGTCTAAATGTCTAAATCAATCTTAATACAGGACGATAAGGATTAATATATTTTATTTAGGAATATTCTGTTAAAGTTTATTTAATTGTTACTTATATGCACTCCCTCCAAAATGTGTTGCAATGTTTTGGAAATTAAACAATTTATCTTAAACTTATCACACAAAGATCGGACGATGGATGACTGGGATAATGTAGTTTTTAGTAAAAATAGTAGATAATACATATATAGTAATAAATACATAGTACATAGTTCATAGGAAAAATGTAGTATACATAGTACTTGTCGTCGGGTTGATGCAATAGTCACGAAACAGAAATTTTTGCTATTTTAAACATTGTGCAAATATGCAAAAAAGTCATATTATATTTAGCCAAAGTCACGGATCTAAATTTGGGAATCCACTGGATTCATTTTGAATTTTTTCAGAACATAGTACATAATATGCAGTACATTGTATATAGTACGTAATAGATAATATATAATACATAGAAAATAATATAACATACCAGTAGGGAATGGAATTACTGGAAAAACTACTTCTACAGAAGCAGTTCAGTACTTCCACCCAGTACAAAAAAGGCATTACATTAACACGGCGATGGCCTAGGCTGGGAAGTACTTTTTTTCCCTTCCAATTGGAAGTACTTATACTACATTTATTACTAAACTCATAATGCAAAGTTATTATACTGTAAATTTTTATAATATAATTTAGTTGGCGTAGGCGTGAAGGGGTGGGGTAGCTTGAAGTAAAATTAAGCGATTTATATTTATATCATAAACATAAATTCAAATATATGTATGTTTATACATTAAAGACATAAAACTTAATGGCTGAGACAACTGTGATGGTTAACAAAGAAAACGAGCAGCTACGAAGTTTTTCAACACGCTTTTTGCGCGAAATCAAACGCTTGGTCACCAAACCCATTCTCCTCTGCATTATTTGTAAGTCATTACAGAGAACACTAATTAAAGAAGTACTTCCAAATCGACTTCCCACAATAAATACCTGCGATTTTCCCTACTGGGATACTACCTCAGATATGTACGTAAAATACAGATGCCCAGTCGAATAGGCGATACGCCGAAACATATTCCATGTCGCCGAAAGCGATTAATCCAAGCAAAAGATTTAAATATTGCAGCCATTTAGTTGGCTAGAGCATGGCAACTTTTAGTCGAGGTCCAGCAACGGACATCAGCGATGGTCACGCGCATTTTTGGTTCGCACCCGTTTCTGGGCACTTGTGCCTATGCAGCTGGCTAGAGCATGGCAACTTTTGGTTTAGCTCCACATAGAAACAGCAGCGTATAATTCTATGTGTGCGAGGAAAAATAGCCCGCGCTTGGTGGGTGGGATTGGGTTAGAATGTTGCAATGCAGAAGCTGCTCTCAGCATTCGTTTTATATTCTCGCGCCGCTCTCAAAATTCATGTCATATTCAGGGGTGCCACTTTGGCTCTATAGAGCCATTTGTGGCTCTTTATAAAAAAAAACTTTTAAAATTGGCTCTTTGGCTCTTTTTCAACTTAAATGGCTGTAATTCCTGTTGTGTTTGAATTTGGCTCTTTTTTATCAGCTTTGGCTCTTTTTCTCGGAAAATTTGGCTCCAAAATTTTTTGTTTAGTGGCAACCCTGGTCATATTCTCGCACGCCATCGCACACAGCAGCGAATGTATGAATGTATGCAGACCCGCTCTCAAAATCCACGGCATATTCACGCCGCTCTTATTAGCATTCATTTCATCCTCTCGCACACATTCGCTGCTGTGTGCGATGGCGTGCGAGAATATGACATGAATTTTGAGAGCGGCGCGAGAATATAAAACGAATGCTGAGAGCAGCTTCTGCATTGCAACATTCTAACCCAATCCCACCCACCAAGGGCGGGCTATTTTGCCTCGCACACATATAATTATGCGCTGCTGTTTGTAAGTGGAGCTCAACTAAAAGTTTCCATGCTCTAGCCAGCTTCATAGGCACAAGTGCCCAGAAACGAGTGAACAACAAAGTGCGCGTGTCGCCAACATGTGTCCAGAAACGGGTGTAAGCAACAAAATGCGCGTGTCGCGAATTCTTTGTTTTACCCCCAGCGAAAAAGTGCCAAACGCGCCTAAAGAAGTTAACACTTCAAAAATTATATTAATAAACTATCATGTAAACTCTTTTTAGCTTTATAATTAAAATTAAATGTGAAAAGAAAAAAACAAAACAAAAATAAAAAAAAAAAAGAAGAAAATCAATACTTACGGCCAACCATCCACAACAGTGTGATGATTAGTATAAGATAAGATATTTTTTTTGGTATCTCTTAGAATATGTGCTTATTTTTTTGTTATTTTGATGCATCATAAGTCTGTATTTTTTAAATATATGTATATTTATGTAACTACGTAAGTCATCCCTTTAGTCAATTACATAATGGAACCAAGAAACAAAAAAAAAAATCGCTACACTTTTTTTTGAAGGAAATGATATTATTTTGGCTTAATAAAAAAAAAAAAAGTGAATAAATATAAATTTGTCCGGGGCAGGCTTATGCAAATAAAAACACAATTAACTCCACGGATAACATTTTTTCTTTTATTTTCTGTTTATGAATATTAACCTTATAAAGTTGACTTAATTATTTAATTCTTCGGTTGGTGAAAGCATGAACCTGTAGGTAGGTAGTAATCCCTTGGGAACCTGGAGGCCGGTGGAGGGGGCAGTGTACTACTCCCTGAAAAATGTAAGTACTAATAGTAGTTGATTTTTTTTCAGAGTTCTTTTTCGTTCGCGGCTGCCCGCATGGCTATGCCCCGCTAACACACTCTCTCGATGGCCCTGGACGGGTCCGCGCGTCGTCATTTCTTACGGTGTTATTTTATTCATATATCGGCACGAGATTTTTTTATGAAGACTTCTCTTCCAATCTGTCCTTGCTTAGCCTTCAAGCACTACGAACCCCCCCATCCGGCGAGCTAGTCCGCACATCGCCAGTCGTGCCAGCACCTGAAGTGCATTGAAGGCAAGAGATTCTCTTCGACGAACCCTCCCATCCGGACCATCCGTCCAGCCACCCTCGACGCTGTCAAAGTCCCTGTCCTTTTTTTTGTAATAAGTTTTTGATGGCCCTGTGTGGCAATATTCTTAGTTCTTCGTGCTATCACTGAAGCACACCCTCATTCTCTGAAAGATTACAACGTTCGACATTGATGTCTGGTCGCCGGCGTCAGTGTTTGCAAGATAACTTAGTGATTATAAGTACCCAGACGCCGCGTCGCCTTACAGCTTACACATACAATACGGAAGCATAATCAAGCTAGGCTAGGCGAATCGGCATATTATTTTTATAAAAGAATAATAAAAAAAATTAAATGAAAGCTTCTTTTTCGGCGTCTTTGTGATACGGTGCCTTTGTGCGCTGCACACTTTGAACACGCCATGCGTCGGGGTTGATCTGATCGTAATTTGTTGTCATTGCACTTGTAAAGATTCGAGTGTAGTTATTTTTCTGTTTGTACTTCAGTTTGGACTCAGCTTTGTCTTCGTAGTGACATGTGTGTATTTACTGTGTAATTTTCAGTTGGTGTTTTTTAATTATTACGTTAAAGTTCAACTGCATTTTGTTTAATTATTTATTATTATTTAACCATCATGGATAAATGGCTAATTAAAATTCCAACTAATAAGTCTGCCACGCCGTCACAACCAAGTTGCAGTGCTTCAACTCCGACTTCTAGCAAAACAAAAAAAAGAAAATATGACGAATCATATTTGCAGTATGGCTTCACATGCTCTTCTCACAACAATGAAGAACAACCAGTGTGCTTAATTTGCAAAGAAGTTTTGGCTGCAGAAAGCATGAAACCGTCAAAACTGCAACGACATTTGAATACTAAACATGCAACGTTATCAAAAAGGCCAATAGAATATTTTGAGCGTCTTTTGCAAACATCAAATAAAGAAAAGAACACTTTGGAGAAGTATGTTACTTTGAATGATAAATATCTATTGGCATCGTATGAAGTTTCGTATTTGATAGCAAAAACGAAAAAGCCTTTTACTATTGAAGAACAACTTTTACTACCTGCAGCTATAAGAATGTCTGAAATTGTTCATGGAAAACAGTATGCTGCTGAAATTAGTAAAATTCCATTATCAAATGACACTGTGTCCAAAAGAATTTCAGACATTAGCAATGATCAATTTCAACAGCTTCGTATGAGGCTTAAAGATAACTCAAAGTTTGCAATACAACTGGACGAGTCGACAGACATTTCAAAAATGGCACAGTTGTTACTTTTTGTAAGATATATTTATGAGGGAAGCATTCATGAAGATATACTGTTTTGTCGTCCTCTGGAAGGTCATACTCGTGGAAAAGATATATGTATATAAAAAAGTAAATGAGTTTTTTGAAAAAGAAGGATCAAATTGGAAAAATTGTGTTGGTGTGTGCACGGACGGTGCTGCAGCAATGACCGGACAAGATCTTGGTTTTACAGCATTTGTTAAAGCTGGAAATGATCATATTACATTTACACATTGTATGATTCACCGAGAGGCACTTGTTGTTAAAAAAATTGCACCAGAATTAAACACTGTGTTTTTTGATGCAGTCAAAATCATTAACTTTATTAAAAGTCGAGCACTTAATAGTCGATTGTTTAAAAATTTGTGCATTGATATGGATTCGGATTATACAAGTTTATTGCTACATGCTGAAGTTAGGTGGCTATCAAGAGGTCGAAGTTTGAAACGATTATTAACTTTAAAAGATGAAGTTCTTATATTTCTAACAGAGCAAAATTCTAATTTGGCCGATTATTTTCACGATAATTTATGGCTTCTCAAGCTATGCTATTTGGCAGATATTTTTGATAAAATCAATGATATGAATTTATCAATGCAGGGAGTCTGCGTTAATATGTTTATGTTAAAAAATAAACTGGAGGCCTTTGTTAAAAAAATTCTTATATGGAAGAACAGAGTGGAAAGTGGATCGCTCGAAATGTTTCCATTTACTGACGAGTATATAATTAGTAACAATATTTCAAAAAAAGATACTCCTATAACAAAAATTATTGTTCAACCTGAATCCTAAAATGAAAAAAGAAATTAGTAACACGAATTTTTGGATATTTAAGTAATACCTGGTGCCTGGGTGTTACACAGGCACAATCCAACAATTAATATCTGAAATGAAAATGAAATTAATACACTCGAAGGGGCAAAATGTCAACAAAGACCACAACAATAACAATGACATAATTAAAACAAATAAACATGAATTCCACATAAAACATACATAAATGAATTAAATATAACATATAACATGAATTAATCGCGAATTAGTCTTATTAGATTAGTAAAAAAGGGGAAATTTGAACGAATTACAAGGGTTTTGATAAAACATAACCCCAAAATAAAAAATATAAAAGGCTACATTAAAACTGAAAACAACCATGCAGAAACACAATTAAACACTATAGCTTATGCGACACTCACCTGAAACGCAACAAAATTGCGTTAATTAACCGGCACAGGTAGACAAAACACTCGCGACACGGAACTTCAACTCGGGCTAACTTTGACATCTCGCGACGTTTGAGGTGTCAAAACAATACCAAATTTCCCGGCGAAAACAATGGTGATGCCAGAAAGGTAGTATTTTGTCGAAATTAAAAGATATTGCCAAAAAGATATTTTTACCTTAATGACAATAAGAAAAAAAAATAAATGGTTAAAAAAAATTTTTAAAAAAAATTCTTTACATTAACTAAAAAATGTACTGAAAAGTAAAAAATAAAAAATATTTTAAAGAAAGCGTGAAATTTCAATTTTAATGAAAAAGTTAATTAAAAGAATGGCGCATTTTTCATCAAAAATTGAAAATATAACTGTAAATCGCGTGAGATTTACAATAACCCTCAATTTTTTGCTTTGTTAATTTCAAATTCTAACAAAATTTTTTAATGAAAAATGCGCCATTCTTTTAATTAACTTTTTCATTAAAATTGAAATTTCACGCTTTCTTTAAAATATTTTTTATTTTTTACTTTTCAGTACATTTTTTAGTTAATGTAAAGAATTTTTTTTAAAAATTTTTTTTAACCATTTATTTTATTTTCTACTTTTTAGTTTATTATATGTATTCCGCCATTTTATGATGGCAATTCTATTAGATTTAAAATTACGTCACACAGTTTACTGTATTCATTTGATACCCATGTCGTGGGCTCGGTGGAACATAATTGCAAAAACGGCCGCCATCTCGGAACCGTCTTCTTGATTTTTTTACAAAAAGGTCAGATTGCATTTAGTAGGTACTTATACATGATGAGTTGAACTCAAGTTGAACCCAAGTCTAACTACATGTAAACGGGAGTCGAGTTGCGTTAAGGTTGACTGAACTCGACTCAGCTCTGCTACCTGGGTTTAGTTGAAATTATGCATACGGACATGAGTTCAGTATTTGAGTAGTTGAATTTAGTTGACAGCAGCATCTCTGTGTTTGTTTGTGATTTTTTGTAACGTGTATTGCTTCTTTATTATCAACTCACCCTTAACTCAACTATTCATCTCATCATTCATACACATTAACCACCCGAACTACGAGTGTGTGCAAAATTGGAAGTTGATCGGTTATATTTTCTACTTTTTAGTCTATTATAAGCTTTCCGCAATTTAGTGTTGGCCGCCATTTTGAATTTGGAATGACGCCACATAGCTTATTGTGTCCTACCTGCCATATCCTTTCATTTGATACCCATGTCAGAGGGACGCGGAGCACAATTTTAAAAATCGGGCGCCATTTTGGATCCGCCATCTTGATATTTTTACAAAATGGCCAGATTGCATTGTCATCCAAACTAAACGTGTATGCAAAATTTCAGCTCTATCCGAAATCGGGAAGTGGGTCAAATTTAACTTTCAAGATTTGACGACAAACAGTGTAAGTGATGGCCGCCATTTTGAATTTGGAATGACGCCACATAGCTTATTGTGTTCTACCTGTCATATCCTTCCATTTAATACCCATGTCAGAGGGCCGCGGAGCACAATTTCAAAAATCGGGCGCCATTTTGGAACCGCCATCTTGATATTTTTACAAAATGGCCAGATTGCATTGTCACCCAAACTAAACGTGTATGCAAAATTTCAGCTCTATCCGAAACCGGGAAGTGGGTCAAATTTAACTTCCAAGATTTGACGACAAACAGTGCAAGTGTTGGCCGCCATTTTGAATTTGGAATGACGCCACATAGCTTATTGTGTTCTACCTGTCATATCCTTTCATTTGATACCCATGTCAGAGGGCCGCGGAGCACAATTTCAAAAATCGGGCGCCATTTTGGAACCGCCATCATGATATTTTTACAAAATGGCCAGATTGCATTGTCATCCAAACTAAACGTGTATGCAAAATTTCAGCTCTATCCGAAACCGGGAAGTGGGTCAAATTTAACTTCCAAGATTTGACGACAAACAGTGTAAGTGTTGTCCGCCATTTTGAATTTGGAATGACGCCACATAGCTTATTGTGTTCTACCTGTCATATCCTTTCATTTGATACCCATTTCAAAGGGCCGCGGAGCACAATTTCATAAATCGGGCGCCATTTTGGAACCGCCATCTTGATATTTTTACAAAATGGCCAGATTGCATTGTTATCCAAACTTAACGTGTATGCAAAATTTCAGCTCTATCCGAAACCGGGAAGTGGGTCAAATTTAACTTCCAAGATTTGACGACAAACAGTGTGAGTAAAATAAAAGCGGGCGCCATTTTGGAACCGCTATCTTGATATTTTTACAAAATGGCCAGATTGCATTGTCATCCAAACTAAACGTGTATGCAAAATTTCAGCTCTATCCGAAACCGGGAAGTGGGTCAAATTTAACTTCCAAGATTTGACGACAAACAGTGCAAGTTAAATAAAAGAATTTAAAAAAAGGACATTATGTGGAAAAGGGATGACAACAATTTTGTCAATTTTAGAGCAATTTTTGGAAATTCATCCCAGTATTTCCAGGGAAGTTGGAATTTCCTTAATGGATACCTTTTCGCCTATAAAAGTGCGACATCAGATGTGACAGCTCTCTTGTTTTGCAAAAGTTTTAAAAGGTTAATAGTTGAGTGAAATAAAAGTGAGCTGCAGAGAGATCCAGGTTTGAAGGAGGTGAAAGGGACGATCACGTGCAACCAAAATCCAGGTTTCAAAGGAAGACATCCACGGCAAGCAAACTCCAGAAGCGAAGGAACTAAGGAGAATCTACGCGCAAGGGAACAAAGGGAAGGTAATCGTGTTGGAACATCATTTTTGCTTTTGCTTGTAGGGAAAAACGGTATGTACAAGACCATTTAAATTTAAATATACCTATTTGGGGCAGAACAAGAGATATTGAGCTTGCTAAGCGTGATATTGTGGACGTAAAGTGCACCGTTGGCCGAGACCCACCCGAAGGTGGTACTTATATAAAGCGAGGTCCTTGGTGATTTTGTATTGTGGGACCGCTTGACGATTATCTATTGTACTTCAAGCTACATAACGCTGTGGTGTTATTTACCATTAAGGTTGCAGAGTCACAGTTCCGTATCAAGGCTAGTTTACAGTCAATGTTCCAATGGCAATCAATAATCTTTGTGTGAGCTCAGTACTTCTGGATCATTGTAAGGATTATACCCCAGGAATAAGTCGATAAGGAGCCATCATCCGCATTTCTTTTTGATTCCGAACCGGTAGTCGTGACATTGTTCACCTAGAGTCATCATCTTTTAAGTTAGGATTATTATATATATATATATATTCAATTATTAATCACCAATTATCATTTATTAACGTAACACTTACACTATGAGCTGTCCTTATTCATTAGTTTTGTTTTTACACGCATAGATAAAATTACCCTTTTTATATTTTTAAAATAAACATAAAATTATAATACTAGAAACTTTTCATATGCTCCACCTTGGTTTCTGTGTTTGTGATGAAATACTATAACTTTTTTTTTTAATTTAGCACTCCAATGTTTGATGGTTGTTTGTTCTTTTTAATTGATGTGCAACGATACATACCTTGGTACCAGGGCGGGTGTTGTTTGTTTTGTGTTTTTGATTAACTTTGGGAGGCGGAGCACACCTTTCTGTTAACACTTTTGCTAATTTAACGCATAACAGTTATCCAGTTATTAAAACAATGTTTTGTTAGTCTATAAGCTGGTTTAATGTTTTTTTTCTTGTAACAGAAGGTTATGTTAGAGTTGTCGATTTTTTTATAATAAATTAATGTCGTTTGTATAGATGTGTCTGAATCATTGTTATATATACTCGTGCAGCATGGCCGGCTAAGTAAACTCAGGATGGGCTAGCGGCGGAATAAAGTTCTTTCCCACCCGTCTCCTCTTCTCTCCCTCATAGGTACTCCGCTCCCCTCAAGATGGGAGCACGCTCACAAGAAGGTAAGTGGTGATGACGTAATTCGCTAGGTGGTACCTCAAGGGTCTCAACACCCACGACCCCCCGGCGAGCCAGCCCTACCTTTGAGGCCCCGGGGTACCGCCTTGAAGTTCAGTACTTGTATAATTTGTATTTCAAATTCTTGTTTTTTTGTTGGTGAACCTGAAGTTGGCTCTTCGGGCACCCAATCTAAGGTTCACGCGACAGCATTAAACCCGTATAATATAATATACCAGATAATAAATAAGACAAAAATACATACATACTTAAATAGCATATTATAATTTTATCGTACGTACACCATATAGGATAGGTAAACAACAGTATAAAATAACTTTAAATAAGTTCATAAGCATAACAAAAAAAAAAGTATTTTCATGTAAAAAAAAAACGAGGAATTGTCCACAGTTCATCGCGCTCCCTTTCACCGAAAAGAACGTCATCGTGCGACGTAGTGGTCTATGCATTAACTGCCTAGGACGCGGACATCGTGCCTCAGCCTGTCCTAGTAAACATACCTGCATCCATTGCAAGAAACGGCATCATTCGCTTCTCCATGTTAATCCCACTAAACCAGAGGCAAGTCCAATCCACACGACTCCACATGCGCGAGACATCGCTAATACAACTCAAACGGCTGTCCCGCAAGTCCAGGTAAACGCATTGCATTCCTCAACACACAGAGAAGTCCTTCTCTATACAGCCCTCATAACACTGCAAGGAACGCATGGTATACAGCGAACGTTCAGAGCACTCCTTGACCCAGGCTCACAGTCATCATTTATAACTGAATACGCCGTTCAAACATTAGCGTTGCCTAAAAGGCGTATCACCGCACCAATATTCGGAGTAGGACAAGCCGAAGTGGGGACAGCTAAGACCATGGTGGAAACAGCTCTAGTAGTTCCAGCACACAACTTTACGATGGATGTGACCGCGTTAGTGCTCAAGAACCTAACCAGTCAATTACCATCCCAACCTATCACATCCACCGAGTGGAATCATATACAAGGGCTCAAGCTGGCTGATCCTACATTTGATCGACCAGGCCGTATCGACGTCATTCTTGGTGCAGAGATTTATGGGTCACTTCTCTTACCCAATCTTCGCAAAGGCCTGAAGGGTCAACCTGTGGCTCAAAATACGATTCTTGGTTGGATACTAAGTGGAGAAACATGTAGAGAGAACTGTCACTCGACCAAGATCAACACATTCTCTTCAATAGTGTCACTAACCACTCTCAGCCAACAAATCCAGAAGTTCTGGCTTGTGGAGGAAGTCCCCACAACCACAAATCTCAACCAAGAAGATCAAGCCTGTGAGACAATGTATAAAACAACTCATAAACGCTTGGACGATGGGAAATACTGTGTACGTCTACCATTCATCGATGAATCCCACAAGAGATCGTTAGGATGCTCTCGCGCGACAGCAATTGGAAGTTTTCGAAGCCTCGAGCGAAGATTCATGTCCAACCCATCATTAAAAGACGAATACACCACATGCATACAGGAGTATTTAGAGCTGGGACATATGGTCCCTGCCGAGGAATTTGATGATGAGAAGACATACCAAAACAACACGTGGTCATGTACCAGCTATTACCTGCCTCATCACGCAGTATTCAAGGACAGTACTTCCACTCACCTCCGAGTGGTGTTTGACGCCTCAAGGAAAAGCAGCTCTGGATACTCCCTCAACGACGTTCTATTTACTGGACCCACGCTACAAAATGAATTGACTGCCGTCCTAAATCGATGGAGGAAATTCAAGGTTGTGCTCATCGCAGACATTGTCAAAATGTATCGACAAATCATGATTCACCCTGATGATATTAAGTATCAAAAAATTATATGGCGAGATTCCCCATCAGAACCCTTAAAGGATTACTGCTTAACCACGGTAACTTTCGGTGTAACCTGCGCTCCGTACCTAGCAATACGAACAATTCAACAGTTAGCGGAAGATGAACGTGACACCTACCCGGTAGCGTCAAAAATCGCATTAAATGATTTTTATGTTGATGACTTGCTAACTGGAGCCGACTCCGAGCCAGAAGCAACCATCATTTACCAACAGACACTTATGAAGCACGGGGGTTTTAAGCTAAAAAAGTGGCTCTCGAACAGCCAGGCTGTTCTAACTCAAATTCCGGACGACGACAAGGCATTACCCAATTCCGTGGATCTCAGGTTAGACCAAGGTGTCAAATCACTAGGCATTATTTGGCACCCATCATCTGACACCTTCAGCTACCGAATCACCATTTCCTCAGAACGAGTAGTGACTAGTAAACGAGAACTACTTTCTGAAATCGCGAAACTGTACGATCCTCTGGGTTGGATTGCCCCAATAATAGTGACCGCAAAAATCCTGATGCAGTCTCTATGGATGCTCGGCTGTGGATGGGACGAATCGGTGCCTCCAAGGATTCAGCAGACATGGTTAACATTAAAGAGTCAATTGCCTCTATTAGAAAAACTACGAATTCCACGATGGTTTGGCACGACTCAGGGAAATATCTATATCCAATTACACGCCTTCAGCGATGCATCACAAAACGCCTACGCAGCGGCGTTATATTTAAGGGTTCAATCTCCAGATACCATCGTCAACGTTCATTTAATCGCGTCTAAGTCAAGAGTAGCACCAATTAAACAGATATCAATACCTAGATTAGAATTATGCGGTGCGGTACTGGCAGCAAAACTAGTACGGCATACACGGGAAGCTCTTCAACTTAAGCATAATATACCAATCCATATGTGGACAGATTCGTCGATTGTACTTTCATGGTTGAAAGGACAACCAAGAAAGTGGGCCACGTTCGTGGCAAACCGAACAAGCGAGATTTTCAGCCTAATAGAAAATGCACCATGGCACCACGTATCCTCGTCAGACAACCCTGCAGATCTCGCCTCAAGAGGAGTTTCACCAACCGAATTGCTGAGATCTTCTCTTTGGTGGAACGGACCCAAATGGTTGAGCAAGAATCATGATCATTGGCCTCAACCAGAAGAACCTACCGATACCGAACTAAAGGCCAAAAAACCCGTACAGATCTTCCATGTGCAGCCTATATGCAACCCCTTCCTAGCAGAGCTTCTCACTAAGTTTTCGTCCTATCCCAAACTAATTCGAATCACCGCTTACTGCTTTCGAGTTGTTGCACGCGCAAAATCTGAGCATTTGTGGTTAACATCACAAGAATTAACGAAAGCAACACATTTCTGGCTCAAGTTCCATCAACAGACCTATTTTAGTAAGGATATTACTCATCTACAAAGGCATAATACTTTATCCACGGACAGTAAACTCCTGAATCTATCCCCATTCCTTGACAAGGAGGGACTTTTAAGGGTTGGTGGACGTCTTCAAAACGCCAATATAAGCTATGATGAACAACATCCAGTCATCCTGGGGAAATCTAACCATCTAAGTACCCTCATCATCGACCACTTCCATCGCTTGAGCTTGCATGGCGGAACCCAGCTAACCTTGTCATTGCTAAGGAAAAAATTCTGGATTTTAGATGGTCGAAACACTGTTCGAAAGTTGCTACTAAAATGCATCATATGTTTTCGCCTCCGCGCTAAGCTCGCCACTTAATTAATGGGAAGCTTACCGCAGCCAAGGGTCAACATAGCAAGACCATTTACCAACACCGGTATCGATTACTGTGGCCCCATCAACATCAAAACCAGCAAAAGGAGAGGAGCCCCCGCTACAAAGGGCTACATCGCGGTATTTATATGCTTAGCCGTGAAAGCTATCCATCTAGAACTGGTTAGTGAATTATCCACCCAGGCATTTTTAGCGGCTTTTCAGCGCTTCGTAGGACGACGAGGAACACCTCAACACATATATAGCGACTGCGGCACCAACTTCGTAGGAGCCAACGCCTACCTGAAGGAAATATCTCGACAACAAAGTCAATTTGCGGAACACGTCTCTCATGCCGGTATAACGTGGCACTTCAACCCACCACACGCCCCTCACTTCGGCGGTCTTTGGGAGGCCGGGGTCAAATCAACTAAACAACATCTACGTCGGATTGTTGGAAACGTTATTCTAACTTTTGAGGAAATGGCGACAACTCTGTGCCAGATTGAGTCATGTTTAAACTCTCGTCCCTTGTGCCCAATCAGCGAAGACCCAACTGACTTAAATACATTAACACCAGGACACTTCCTCATCGGCGATGCTCTTCTGGCGCCCCCACAAGCCGATCTAGTCGAAAGAAACATCAATCATCTCAATCGGTGGCAGCTCACTCAGCAACTGGCACAACATTTTTGGAAACGATGGGCTACAGAATATATATCTAGACTACAACAACGCCCCAAATGGTTACAGATACAACCAAACGTGAAAACAGGAGATTTAGTGTTAGTAAAGGATGATCGCTTATGGCCACTTAATTGGCCACTCGGCCGTGTGGTCAACGTACACCCAGGATCTGACGGTCTAGTGCGCACAGCAGACATAAAGATGAAAGACTCAATAAATCGGCGACCAATAACCAAATTAGCTCGTCTCCCTATCAATGGCAGTGAACAGAATACAACCCCACAATAATAAATAATAATCCTCCCATTTAACAATTCGCAAGTGACACAAACATCTCAAATCATTAAACTAAAACAGGAAACTAGGCTTTAAGCAACTACAGAATACCAAATCATAGATCCAAACCAACTTTAAACAATTTCGAAACTCACTCTAATATCGACTAAAGAAACCGTTAACGAAATCGTCAGAAAGCAATCTCTTTTACCTCGTTCATTTCCCGAGCACCGTGCAAGGAATCAACAAGTTTTATTCTATTTTATTATTTATTATTTTAATAGTTATTATTATGTAAGGAAAGTAATTACACTGAGTAATAATACTTCCCTAATTGAAGTTGAATTCACCCAGTACACTCGATTTATAATTGCCACATTTTATTTGTCACACAATTAATTTTGTTATTCAATATAAAAAATCCGATTCGCAAAGAACTAGAGAAGAAGGGCTGCGGATAATATACATTGAATGTTGTTTCTTTGTTTTTACAGGTAAAAGCTGTAGATAAAGAACTTGTTATTGTTAAAAGTTAATAAAACTCATCTTTGTTTTTACAGAGAAACTATTCGTTTTATTATTTCTAGTCCAGAAAGGAAAAATATTACGCATTATAAAACAACATTCTTAGGTGGAAGATTCGCAAAAGAATAAAATAATGGAAAAGTTACGGTTTGACTTTACCATCAAAAGTGCCTCAGACGGTAAGACAAACGTTTTGTGCCTAACGTCAATAGGGACACCTGGGAACCGCACGTTCAGCTTACCAAATGAATATCAGCCAACATCTTTACACACGGAGCTGGTAAAAACAGCAACGTTTGCAAAAGTAAAGAACACGTTAAAAAAAAGACATCAATCAAGAAAAGTTTGGATTAGTTTATCCAACGAATTATCTAAAACTTATTTAGATGAGGAGGAAAACTTACAATTTAATGAGTACCTCCTAGAAGAAATTGAAGAGGAAAAAACCCCTACTACAGCTGAAAATAGTGCAGATCAATCAATGGTCAAGTTATTAGAAAAATTATTGGAAGAAAAGCAGAAAGACTCTGAAGTACAAAATTTAGGAAAATTAGCACATGATTTTATGATTGAAAAATTCACAAGCAAGAACTCGAATGCTCACCAGTGGATTAATGAATTCGAGAAAGAGTGCGAACGTCTTAGAATAATTCAAGACAAGCAGAAAATTGAAGTTCTAAAATTTTTTCTAGAAAAAACTTGTAATGATTGGTATAGCTGCATGTTGATGAAATTTACGGTAGAGTCTCAATGGGAAACATGGAGGAAACGGTTTTGTGAAACATTCGCAAACAAAGGTTGGTCTCCTATCAGATATGCTCTTTCTTTCAGATACCAAACAGGCTCCCTCTTAGATTACGCCATAAAAAAAGAAAGATTACTATTAGAAGTGAGAAAATCGATTGATAAAGGAACCTTGATAGACCTCATCGCAGCTGGCCTGCCAAACTTCATATGTGATTTGATAGATAAGGAAACTTTAGAAGAGACTGAAGATCTTTACAATGAAATAGGCAAGTTGGAACATCTTGTTGATAAAAAGAAATTTGAAAGTAAGAAGAATAGAGACTATAACACCAAATTAACAATCGAAAAACAACAAATTAACAACACCTGTTACGAGATGACCTACAACGAGAGGGACTAAATTCAAGATCTTAGGAACTCTTACCTGTAAAAAACAAATGCGTCCTTCTCAGCACCCACAAAACATTGCACCAAAACATTGCACCAAAACGACCACCATATGACAACTGTCAGATGACCACCAGCAGAGCCGAGGTAGCAGATGGCGGGAAGAACCAAAAGCGAAGTTGCAGGAACTGCAATGCCATCGCCGAGGTTTCCGAAGACGACAACCAAAAGCTCGACCAACAACAGCGAAGAGAGAGCGAAATCAATCTATGCGGGATATAGGTCAACAGCTGATCGATGAAGAGGAAGCGAGACAACGAGTCATCGTCCATGGGAAACTATAGCCGGGGGTCAATGAACTCTTCAAGAAGCGCCGAGAAGAAAACCCGCTAGGGGTGAAATTATAAAGGTACGTGGAGGAGAAAGGAGCTTCCTCTTTTGCCCAGCAATTTCCAACGGACAAGATCGAGAAAATATAGTGGTTTATACTGGTAATTTTCCGTAAGAATATTTTAAAATTTTGAATTATATTTATTATATTTGTTTTATGAATTGTAAAATTAAATGTACAATATCTAAGTGAAAGAACATTAAGAACGTGTAAAATTAAGTGTAAAGTGGATTACCGAATTCTAAATTTATGAAAATAAAATTTTATAACGTGGAAAGGAAGTGCGTATTTTATTTACAAGACAAATTGAATCGTTTAACTAGAGGTGTTCGGACAATTTGCCACCTCGCAATTAATTATTAGTAATTATCATCCAAGTCACGTTCGTCCGTGAACCTGGCTGGCGGGCAGGGAATTTAAAGAACCTTGGCACATTATCTGTGAAGATCCTCTACTAATAAAATTTCTTTGGAGATTATTTCTTATTTACAGAAAGAATAGATGACCTGCACCGCAAGGAAACCTGAGCTACGAAACATGGTCCTTCGAGCCGGATAGCAGAAACATATGAGGAAGAAAACCAGCAAGTGATAACGAAGTGATGAAGTGATAACTAAAACAAAAGTTCGGTAGCAATCCGCGGATAATCGAAATCAAAAAACTGTGAAAGGCTTAGCTTACAACTAAGAACAAACAACCTGTGAACTTGTGAAAGCCTTAACTTAAACGATCGCGAATCTGTGAATAATCAATCGATCGCAAATCTGTGAAACTTCAGTGAAACCGCGGAAACCGAGAAACTAAAAATTTAAAATTTGTGAAAAACAACGAACGGAATCACTAACGGAAAATTTGAACGGAACCTTTTAACGGTCGTGTAACGGAAATCGACTAACGGAAAATTTTCAGTATTCAGTTACAATCATAAACAGCTAGTGAAAAGTTAAACAGTAATAGTGAAATTTAGTGGAAGCAACAGCTACTCAACAAAAGAAAGACACCAAACACAACAGCATCCCCCGTAGATCACAAGGGCAATAATAGAGAGGAAAATACTTTATGAATTACGGAGTACCAGTATTAAATAAAACCACAGTGAGTAATTTTGAAATCTTATCATATTCTTTTAAATAATATCAATAATAAACGAGTCACAAAATTAAAGACATTAAGAAAATAAAGACTAAGGAAAGTGTAATTATTTTGAGTTTTATTGAAGAGTTTCTACAATATATGTACATACTATATAATAAATAATTACATATAATAAATAATAAATCGGGGTGAAGCATGATGAGTTACCAATTTTAAAAGTTTTTTTTGAAATTTATTTGAACTTACCTTGTTGTGTGTCTTTTGCGGAAATCTGCGTAACGTATAACTTCTAAGTGTACATATAAGCTTCAAGATCATGGAACCTTTAATTACACAACAAAAGGTTCAGTGGGATTTAATACAAGGGTGTATTAACAATACTAAAAAACAAGCACTCGACAAAAGAACAAAAGCATTTTATGAGAGGAGACTTGAGCAGTTCGAAAACCTATGGGCTGAATTCCAGCAACGACACAAGCAAATCCTGGTTCTTCAATATTCAACGGAAGGGTTTGATAAAACTAAATGTGAGTATTTCGTGGATGATATCTTTGATAAAGTCGAAGATTACTTTATGACAAATGTCGCGATGTTGGAAGCAGCCATTGAGAAGTTAACCCCGTCAACTTCTCCCATAAATCAATTGTCCATCGATCCACAGCACGTTCCTCGCGAGAATAACAACACTACGTCATTAAAAATGCCGAAGTTAACGATAGAGAAGTTCAACGGAGATTACACAAAGTGGGACCACCTTCCATGATCTGTTCAAAACAATGGTTCATGAAAATAAAAGTTATGCACCTGTTCAAAAGTTGCAATATTTAAAACTTTTATTAGAAGGGGAACCAGAACAGTTAACGCGTCATCTACAAATAACTGAGGATAACTATCAACCTACTTGGGAGCTTCTCAAAGAACGTTATGATAATAAAAGGGTGTTGGTATGGTTTCAATTGGAAACATTATTTAATCAGCCTGCTAGTTCATCTGAGACAGCGTCAAATATCAAAACGTTGTTAGACACCACTACAGAGTGTTTGCTAGCATTGACCAACTTAGGAATTGAGGTAAGAAATTGGGACCCACTTATAGTGTATTTAGTTGTAAAGCGGCTTCCTTCTTCTACCCATCAACTCTGGGAACAATCAACTGGAGGACAAGGGGAACTACCAAATTGGAAGACGTTGCAGGAGTTTCTGAAGACTCGATTTAGGACACTGGAGGCTATTTCTTCAAAGAAACAAACCTTCACCAATCAAGGTCCAAGATTCAACACGAGAACCTATGCCAAAAATTTCCACATCACCAACCAGCAATCATGTTCTTTGTGCGCTCAAGCACATAGCATTAGACAGTGCTCCAAGTTCTTATCATATGCCATACCTAGGAGGATGGAAATAGCAAGGACTAAGTCGTTATGTATCAACTGTCTTGGCCAGGGACACAGATCTACGAATTGCCTCAGTCCGCAAAGATGTCGACAATGCCACCAGCGGCATCACACCTTACTGCATAACGAGAAGATAGCCGACACTAGAGCACATCAATCCAATAGCGCAAAGGAGCAACTGATCGATTCAAGCACCAACCACGCTAGCGTCAATGTTGCAACGGGTCCAACAGCGGATGCATCATCCTCGGCAAGCGAGCAACCTACAAATTGCACCAGCCCAATAAATTATGGTTCGTATGTTGTGACGTTGTGAGTGAGGTCAAATCAAACCAGGTATTATTGGCTACTGCTTTGGTGAGAGTCGTATCACCAAGTGGGAGAGAACAGGTGGTTCGTGCCCTGATCGATCAAGGCTCACAAGCATCCTTCATCACGGAGACCATCATGCAAGACCTAAAACTAAAGGGACAACCAGTAAACGCGAGGATCCGTGGAATAGAAAATAAAAATCTTAGCTGTCCGAGATTTAGAACGAACTTCAGCATCAAACCTCTAAGAAGTAGTAATTATAGCATTGAAGTGACTGGACTGGTACTTCAAAATCTGACCGACATTGTGCCAACGCATTCCATCGCCCATCAAACTTGGGAACATATAAAACATCTTGAACTTGCAGACCCCCAATACTGTCGACCAGGTAAGGCGGACCTGTTGTTAGGAGCAGAAGTTTATGGTAAAATCATAAGGAGCGGATTGATAGAGAGTATAAATGGAAGCCCTATAGCTCAACATACTGCACTGGGATGGATTCTTTCCGGAGAAGTCAATGACCAAGAGCAAGATTCAGTACAAGTACAAAACTTCAATGTGCGTATTGAATTGGATGAGCAGTTGAAGCGCTTTTGGGAAATCGAAGAGGTACCAGACAAGGTACTAAACACAGAAGAGGAAATCGAAAGCGAACAAATATTTCAAAGGACGACGCAGCGAACTTCAGAAGGACGATATGAAGTTCAATTACCACTTAAACCAGCAACCGAAGACCTTCATTTAGGTAAATCTAGAAACATCGCAGTCGCACGGCTTCATCAAATGGAAAGACGATTCGCCAAGGATCCAAGGTTACATGAAGATTATTCTGCATGCCTTAATGAATATCTAACGTTGGGACACATGGAGAAGGTAACATCAACCGAAGAAGAACACCGTCAATTGCTGAATGGAACAACCGCCTACACTTGCAGTTACCTGCCACACCATGGAGTTTTCAAGGAAACAAGTACTACAACCAAATTAAGAGTTGTGTTCGATGCATCAAGATCAACCGAGAGTGGTACATCTCTCAATGATATGATGCTCCAGGGAGCCGTGATACAGGATGAATTAACCGCGTTATTAATCCGTTGGCGGAAACATCGAGTTGCCTTTAATGCAGACCTGGAGAAAATGTATCGGCAAGTCCAAGTCAGACCAGGTGATGCGGAATACCAGCGGATTGTTTGGAGGACCTCCCCTCAGCAGCCAATCGAGGATTACCGCTTAAGGACAGTGACATTTGGGACCAAGAGCGCACCCTACTTAGCAACAAGGGTAATACAACAGCTAGCAATGGACGAGAAAACAAAATACCCAAAGGCATCCGAAGTCGCCGCGGCCGACTTCTATGTCGATGATCTGTTGTCTGGATCCGATTCTGTTGAAGAAGCATTAGCAACGCAGCAACAATTATTAAAGATGATGAAAGCAGGTGGATTTTCGCTCCGAAAATGGTCATCGAACTACAAAGAAATACTAGAAGCATTACCTATGGAATATCGTGGTACAAACCTTACTTGCGACATGTCCCACGATGATAGCACACGAGCCTTAGGCATTATCTGGCACCCATCAAACGATACCTTATCCTACACGTACAGAGTAAGTAAGGATCCAACGAAATGGACGAAACGCACAATTCTTTCCGAAACGTCCAGACTCTTCGATCCACTCGGGTTGTTGGCGCCCATAATACTGCAAGCCAAACTCCTCATTCAAACTCTATGGTTGAAAGGTCTTGGTTGGGACGAGGATCTCTCGCACGATCTCAAGGCGGATTGGCTAAAATATCGGGAAGGTTTATTAGACATTGATAACATCAAGATTAACAGGTGGACACACTGCATAAAAACAAACATTAAAACAGAATTACATGGGTTTTCAGACGCTTCCATGAAGGCGTATGCTGCCGCCGTATACCTTTGTGTTGTTAACGAAGAAGGAAAACGACATTCGACTTTGATCGCTGCCAAAACAAAGGTTGCACCCCTGAAGACAATAAGTCTGCCCCGTCTGGAATTATGCGCAGCAGCATTACTTGCAAAACTAATGCGATATGTGACAACATCACTAAAATTAGAAACACCGCACACGAGTCATGCATGGAGTGATTCGGAAATTGTGATTGCATGGCTAAGCGGTCACCCTACCAGATGGAAGACTTTCATAGCCAATCGGGTCTCATACATACACGACATTTTGGGAAAAAATATATGGAAACATGTGCCTACCAAACAAAACCCTGCGGATTGTGCCTCTCGAGGAATGTCTCCAACTGAATTACGTGACAACACACTGTGGTGGAATGGACCAGATTGGCTGCGGAAATCGGAAGAGCATTGGCCGAAGGAAAAGCAAGCCATACACACTGAACTGGAACAAAGGAAGATTGTAAACTTACAAATTAACGTCGACAACGACACAATAGAATCAAAATATTCATCGCTTACCAAACTTATTCGTGTAACCGCATATTGCAAGCGATTCATCTTTAACGCCCAGAGGCCACAGTCGCAGAGGAGAAATGCGTATTTAAAAAATGATGAATTAAATGATGCCTTAATGTATTGGATAAGACAGAATCAACAAAGGGAATTCGGCTGTGAAATCAAGGCAATCAGCCAAGGAAAAACGTTACCACGCCAAAGTCGACTATTGAAGGTAACTCCATTTATCGATGACAAGGGCATTCTCCGCGTTGGAGGCAGATTACAACATGCCGACTTGTCACCCCACCAAAAATACCCGATACTTTTACCCGATAAATGCCATCTTACAGAGCTCATCCTTAACAAGGTACATCGAGATACAATGCATGGAGGCGCGCAACTAATGACACAAGTCCTTTTCCAACAATACTGGGTACTAAATGCGAGAAACATGATCCGCCAGGTAATTCATAAATGCCTAACTTGTTATAGACAAAGAGCCGTCACACAAACCCAACTGATGGGCAACCTACCTGCCCCAAGGGTACAAGTGGCACGCCCATTCACCAACACCGGAGTGGATTATTGCGGGCCGTTCGAGCTTAAAACACACAAAGGGCGAAACCCGAAAAAATATAAAGCATATATCGCCCTCTTCGTGTGCATGGCAACAAAGGCGCTACATTTAGAGTTAGTGACTGATTTAACTGCTGAAGGTTTCATCGCTGCATTCCGTCGATTCACTTCCAGACGAGGATTGTGCAGCAACTTATTTTGCGATTGCGGTACCAACTTCGTAGGAGCAAATCGGATACTCAAGAAACAACAACAACAACTGGCACAACAAATAAATGATGAAATTGCCACTATACTGGAGAATGACGGAATAAATTTCAAGTTTGTACCACCATCCTCACCACATTTCGGAGGATTATGGGAGGCTGGAGTGAAATCTACAAAACACCACATCAAACGAGTCATTGGGAACGTGAACCTTACCTATGAAGAGTTCAATACGACTCTAACTCAAATAGAGGCATGTCTAAACTCCAGACCACTCACCGAGATAAGCACAGATCCAAATGACTACACTCCATTAACTCCAGCCCATTTTTTAAGGGGGGAAACCAGTTTAGGAGGCCGATTTTTTAGTGTATTTCGTGAATTTTTTTAACAGGGAAGGAATAATCAAAATTTGTTTAAACTTGAAGGATATTTTACTAATGTATTGAAGTACACGCTGTAATTTTTTTCAAGTCATTTGCACTGTAAATAGTGGAGTTAGAAGCTGCTCTTCATGGACCGTCGCCATCCGAGTTCACTACTGGTGGGAAGTGTGGAAGTCGCAATTTTTATCTGAAATCACCCCAATTTTTTTTTCACATTAGCAACATGTTTTCTAGGAATATGAACTAAACTTTTAACAAAAAAATTTAAAATTGCATGTTTTTGAAGTGTTGGAACAAAATGTTATGTTTTTATACCGTGTTTTTTCACCTTTTTTCCATCTAAAAACAAATTTAAGATAATAACATCATCCCAGAGTTTAGTTCATATAGATTGTAATTGAATAAAGAATGTTCACTAAAATTTTCAAAACGATTGAGCAATAACTTTTCACGCTAGGATTCCCACCAGTTGAAAAAAAGTCGTTTCGAGAAAAACCCATTTGGAAAAGTCATTTCTCAGTTTATAGTACCGTCTGCCAAGGAGGGTGGTCACTTTAGAGCTCATAACATCCGAACAAAGCGGAATTTTGATTTGAAACTTTGGCAACATATTCTTGAATAGTTTTACTAACAATTTATGAAATAAAAAAAAATTCGATTTTTAAAATCGTCTAAACTGGTTTCCCCCCTTAATAGGAGAAAATTTATTGACAATCCCAGAACCATCACTTATGGAAATAAAGATAACCCGATTAGATAGGTGGCAATTAATGCAACGATTAGTTCAGAACTTCTGGAAAAGATGGAAGAATGAATACCTGAGTCGATTACAACAGAGGCCAAAATGGCTCAATACACAATCGAATTTGAAGAAAGGGGAATTAATCTTATTAAAGGAAGATGATCTACCACCAGGCCAATGGGCTCTCGGTCGAATTCTAGAAGTATGCCCAGGTATAGACGGACTGGTACGCGTCGCAACCATAAAAACAAGAAATCGAGTGCTGAAACGCCCAGTCACGAAACTCTGCAAATTACCATTTCAATCGACGACCGATAACCCGAACTAAACTTAAAACAATATCACAAACAATGATAATCACTTAAGGTTTATCAAATTAATCCACGCACTCGATGATTAAATAAATTAATAAAAGGAGGAAATACATTACATGAAGAAATCTAAAAGAAATCAATACATAACAAAACACATACAAATCTAATTAAAACAAAACAATGCCAAATTATGAAACTAATGTAATCCAAAAATAATCCACATACCTGAGAATTATATACATCCTAATGATTCTCATTTTCCAACCCCCATTCCGGAGAGCGAGTAAGGGCGCTATAACCCTTCCTGTCCACATGTTTTTTCTCGTTACAGATAGATCCAGCCTTAGAAGGACGAGGAATGCACCCAGCCTTACAAATGTTGGCATCTATTGGAAACGATGCCAAGGGGGGGAGTATGTTACGAGATGACCTACAACGAGAGGGACTAAATTCAAGATCTTAGGAACTCTTACCTGTAAAAAACAAATGCGTCCTTCTCAGCACCCACAAAACATTGCACCAAAACATTGCACCAAAACGACCACCATATGACAACTGTCAGATGACCACCAGCAGAGCCGAGGTAGCAGATGGCGGGAAGAACCAAAAGCGAAGTTGCAGGAACTGCAATGCCATCGCCGAGGTTTCCGAAGACGACAACCAAAAGCTCGACCAACAACAGCGAAGAGAGAGCGAAATCAATCTATGCGGGATATAGGTCAACAGCTGATCGATGAAGAGGAAGCGAGACAACGAGTCATCGTCCATGGGAAACTATAGCCGGGGGTCAATGAACTCTTCAAGAAGCGCCGAGAAGAAAACCCGCTAGGGGTGAAATTATAAAGGTACGTGGAGGAGAAAGGAGCTTCCTCTTTTGCCCAGCAATTTCCAATGGACAAGATCGAGAAAATATAGTGGTTTATACTGGTAATTTTCCGTAAGAATATTTTAAAATTTTGAATTATATTTATTATATTTGTTTTATGAATTGTAAAATTAAATGTACAATATCTAAGTGAAAGAACATTAAGAACGTGTAAAATTAAGTGTAAAGTGGATTACCGAATTCTAAATTTATGAAAATAAAATTTTATAACGTGGAAAGGAAGTGCGTATTTTATTTACAAGACAAATTGAATCGTTTAACTAGAGGTGTTCGGACAATTTGCCACCTCGCAATTAATTATTAGTAATTATCATCCAAGTCACGTTCGTCCGTGAACCTGGCTGGCGGGCAGGGAATTTAAAGAACCTTGGCACATTATCTGTGAAGATCCTCTACTAATAAAATTTCTTTGGAGATTATTTCTTATTTACAGAAAGAATAGATGACCTGCACCGCAAGGAAACCTGAGCTACGAAACAACACCGCCAAGACCGATCAAGGAAAAATTATTATCGGCCCCAACCTCACCTCAGCGGCTATACAGCAGGAAACCCTTTGAAGCCACAGCATGCGGCCCAGAAATTCGGCGACGGACGCAACCCCAAAAGGTCCCAACATCAAAGGTCAGGACTACCTCAGAGGCTACGCCACCTACCCCACGAAAAAAAATCACCCTTCATGAGTATCGAATGCGCCGCAACCAACCACCGCCCGATGTAATAGTGGAACCCGCCTTATGGGAGAAAATTAAGGCCCTTCCACTACCATGGACAAGAATTATGAGCGCCAAAAAATCCTATCGCACCCAGTTCGAAGGGAAAATCTTACGATTCACCCTAAACAAGGAACGAACGTGCCGGGTGGTACTTCACCCCCCAGGGAAATCACACCAACAAGGGCACTCCACCAACGGCCTGCACAAGGAGCAAAATAAGAACCCCCACAAACCCATATAAAATCAAAATTTGTTGTCTATGGAATAAAATTCGATCAAGTTCAGTAAATCGTGTATTTTATTAAAGAAAATCAAAACAATATATATCAAAAAAAAAAAAAAAAAACAAACAAAAAAAATCCATCAATAGCCTTCTATTGAAGCGAACGCTTCAAGGCCCCGGAGGATATTCAGTCTTAGTATCCCTAAAAGAAATATATATCAGCAAATAATAAAATAAATATTTCCAAACATACTTACCTTGAACTAGTTCCTGTGTTCCTCCAGCCAAAAATAAACGATCGGCAGCATCCATCCTGAAACGAAAACAAAATCACCACAAAGAAATAATTCTTACAAAAAAATACCAACCAGACAACACCAAGAAAGGCAAAATCCAGCGCTCCACCGCAACATAACTCCTAAGCTCCCACCAGAGCCCTGAAAAATATATAAAATTAATTACTAGTAAAAATACAAACCCAAAACAAAACATAACTTACCCGGCGATGACATATCAAATGTCAACCGACACAAACACAAGGAAAAACACAATCTGCAACAAAGTTCTGAAGTTCCCCACCAGTTTCCACTGACGCATTTCAAGTCCTGAAGCTCCCCACCAGGTTCCACTTTCGCAGTACAGTGGAGCAAATAAATATCGGAGCGCGTTGCCCAAAAGCTCATATCACTTTTGATCTTCTATACGCCTGTGAGGTAGAAATCTAAGCGATCTCAACTCGGTCACATTAGACGTTTTGAAGCTAATGTGAATTTCTTATTATATTAGCTGTACTGGGCTAATATAAATTGTGAATTTCTTATTATATTAGCTGTACTGGGCTAATATAAATTCTTGGTTGCATTAGTTGCCCTGAAGCTAATGCAAATATCTTTATTAAAGGCAATTTAACTTTCAGCAAAGTTCCGCACCACCATTGTCAGGGAGATCTACAGTCGTGACCACGCAAAGCTCGAGGAGTAACAAATACGCGGGAAAGCTTGTTACCAACAAAGGTTCTACAGCCGAGACCATCCAAACTTAGAGGAAAACTTCGGAGCAGGAGAAAAGCTGTGTATAAAGGTTGTACATTTAAAGGTCGAAAAATTGGATTAAAATAATAAATTTTAGTTAATAAGCAGATTATAATAATTGAAATAAATTGTTAAGTATTAAGTTAACCTTGCAGTCTTTTTTCTCTAACGTCGCATTTATTCACTGAGTTTGTTATAAAGAGGCTAACGGAGCCCTAAACAGTCCATTTTTGAGATTTGACTGACGGATTCAAGGATACTCGGCCACCATTTATAAGCATCCCGATGGAGGGGTCCCGAACGCTGGAACAGAGGTAAGATGGATAAAGTAGTGAGATTCGTTACAGACCCGGCCAATTTGCGCAAGTTGCACGCCTTTGTTTTGATTTCGGCCATTCTATTCATATACATGGTCATGACCAACACCAATATGTTTATAACGACGCTCGTGCCGCTCGTGTTTACCGCCTCCATTGCCTCGGAGACGATGCTCGTGTTTGGGCTGGACCGGTACCTCGGCTCGCGGTCGCACGCCACCAGCACCGGTACCAGCCTGCAGAAAAAATAGGTATGATCAAAGGGGCCAAACAGATGCAGCGATACATGGTCCACCCGCCGCTCGCCAGCTCGGGTCTGCAGAAAAATAAGTATGAACGAAAGGGTCAAACAGATGCAGCGATACATGGTCCACCTGCTGCCACTCACTCCGAAGCTCGAAAAGCCGTTCAACGTGTTTGTCGATTGTGTGCTATCGTCCCCGGTCCAGCTCAAGACGGTGCAGGACTCGTTCGTGAACCTCTGCGTGTACGTGTCCCGTTTCCTAGACGTCATATACCGGTCAATCACCACCCAGCGGGTGCGCGGCGACTACGAAAAATATATTTCATTCCTCTACAGGCTGCTGTACGAGGCGATCGACCTGATGCGAGAGCTCTACACCGGCATGTCGAAAAACGACCAGATTGCGCTACCCGAATACAAGGTCTTTATGCGCAAGACCGAGCCGTCCTCGGCCTGCAAATCGTCGGCCGTGTACCTGGAGCGCGACTACTTCAAGGTGCTGACGGAGCTCTGCAAGCGCACGAGCTCGCGCAGTTCGGTCGGGCGGCAGCAGCTCTGCGAGCTGACCACCAATGTTTTGCGGCAAAAAAGCATGCTCGACGACATGGAGTCATCCAATGAGCTCACCATACCGGCCATCACCGCCTACCTCGAGACGTGGGCCAAACTCCAGCAGGCCGTGCTCAAGATTGTGCTGCGCAACTACATCGAGTTCTTCTCCGAGCCCCTCGTCCAGTGCATGCAAAAGTTCTTTGACCAACAAATGGAGGTAAAGATCTACTACACGCATATCCTCTCGGAGCAGCGCGTCAAACTCGCAATGCCGCCCTCCCGCGTCGTGTTTGACTGAGGTATCGACTATTTCTGCCTCAGATCGCGGTTGAACCGGCGCACCAGCACATAGCGCATATACTGGCCAAACTCGACCAGCCTGACGCCGCCAGTAATCTCGTACGTCAGCATATTTTCGGTGATTTCGTCCATCAGATCAATGTGCTGCTCGCGCATGACCTGCACCTGCTTCGCGATGACGATCGCCAGCACATTGTCCATAGGCAGGCTAAATATTTTTTTCTCCGGCATGCCCGCCGTCATGGTGTCGTTGAGCGCTACCAGTTCATCGGCCATGGCCTCAAGTTCGTCGAGCGAGTAGTCGTCGGTGTGGTCAATCTTCTTGATTACGCGGTGTAGCTTTTGCATTATGCGGTTGCAGTAGTAAAATTTACTAAACATGCTTATCTCTATTTCCAGGGTACAAGAGCTGAGGCAGCAGGTAGCCGCAGCAGAGAGCGCTGGGCCGCCGCCTGCCCGTTTCGCCGACAGCATCCGGTTCTACCGCGTGTTTGGGGGCCAGCAGGGGTTCCTGGAGGAGGAGTGTGACCACCGCAACACCACCGTCACGATGCAACAGCTTCGCAGCGCCGACGAGGGGGAGACGGTGGTCGTCAGGTGCCGGGACTGCGGCAAGGTCTTTAAAAAGTAATGCATATGTATATACGATGCTTGAGACTAAATATATTGTTGGTATTTCCATGGTTGTGTTTCTATCAATCATATTCGCGGTAATTGTTTATCCCACCAAAAAAACATTAAAAATGTGAATTAGAAGTTCGTGGGCGCGGAAATTATTTATTGGGACAGTTTTAAACACACTTATAACAAAAAGAAGTGATATGGATTAGTCAAGATGAATCGTTAATAGCATGAAATAATTAAATACGTGCATTTACGAACGAATTCAAAGGAATTATACAACAATTTTAGAGCATGAATCTCAGCTGTTCTTCGAAATGTAACAAATTTTATTAGAGACACTATAGACTGAGCCACACTGAATTCAGCAAAGATTCATGCTAGGTATACAACGAACGCGCCCGCCAACTTTTTTGCGGTTGATAATACTTTATTGAGTTTTAAATAAAAATTGGCGATTTACGAATCTTTTGAGTGTACCAACAATTTTTAATTGATCACTCAGGGTTTCTCGTTTTCCAAATTCATGATCAATAAGTTGCTGAAGAGTTACAGTATCTCGTTAAGCAATCGTTACTGATAACGAAATCATTATATTTGTTTCCACAGTTGCACTTGTAATATACAGTTTGGATTGAGACATGTTGTTGTATATCTTACATTATGTTCAACGATATTTCTAATATTTCCTGTCTTATTAAATAAATCACTTGACAAACGTCTTGGTGAAAATGTGTTCCATATATTTGTGTATTTAAAAAATTCTTAAGTGGCCGGACGTCTACATTTTTTTGAACTGATAAATAATTTAGCAATGTCTTGTATAACATGTGATTTTCTGGTAATTTTAACAACTCCTTTTTTATAGTAGAACAATTAAAAATGCACTGCAGGGCTGCGTTAGCATAACACGAAGCACCATGTAAATTTGGTAGCCCCCGAACATTTCGAAAATTTACAGCGTCATTAGTAAAAGTACCTTGTATATCCGAAACCTCCGAGATTGCATTCCACCTTTTATCAATAACTGGCAGAGACGATTTTTTTTTAAATTTAATGTTTGGTAAATCTGGACGATATTTTTCTCTTAGCCAATTGTATTCAACTATTGCTTCAAGATTTACTTTAACACTAGATGGATCAAAATTGATTAAATGCAAACCGTCCAAGAATGTGAGTCTGGACAATGCTACATAAACCTGTCCGGGAGCAAACTAAAAGTACTAATGATAATAAACAACATAAACCTGCATTACTGACTCAAATGTTTCAGTTATATCGCTTATTGTGTTGTCCTTATTCTTCCAGTGGCGGTTCGTAAGGTTTAGGATAAGGGAAGCAATGCGCAAGGTGAACGATAAAAGTAAAAGTATCGAAGCCTTTAACTAAAAAACTGAAAAATAACATAGTGGAGTCAGATAAGCAAAACATAAGGAATTGTTTGCAGTCTAAAAATTTCGTTTGGAAAATGTTAGTTACATCGTATACTATACGAAAAGGCTAATTTCTAGCTCTAGCAACCAACTTATTAACTATTTTGTGAAAATTTTATCATTTTGGTTGTTCTTTCTAAATATAGATGCATATATCTCGGCATGTGTAGATCCGAAAACAGCAAAAAAATAGAGGCTGTTCGTTATAAAATTGGCTATCAGCGATTACAATATGAAATTTTTATCTGCAAAAAATTTTAGTGTTTTGGTTTCTAAGTTATTTTTTTCAGTGAACTTATACTTTATACCTACTAAACTAGAGATGCACTGAATATGGGTCAAAAAAGTACCGAACCGAACATTCGGCCGAATTATTCGGTTCATTTTGCGCGGTAAACAGGTTCATATAGGTCGGCGAAGCGCTTTGTAGCACTTCAGCTAGCTCGGATCGCTCATTCAATGCCCCACACTTTTATTGCAATTTCTCACGTGAAAGAGTAGTTATCGCAAAAAAAAGGACAAAGGCAAGAATGTGTGGAAATGACAATTCCATAAACATTGAGGTACCATGCACATAAGTCGACTGTTTTGAAATCCTAGTTTCAAACTGGTTTCACCATTATCACGCTCACAACTAGTTTGCAACCAAAATGAACCTTTTGATCAATCGGTGACCTATGCTCACGAAGATTTTGTTGAATAAACTTTGACGCATACAAATCCAACCACGCATCTGACATTTCCAAGCGTACATGCGTTGCATTCAGTGACAAACATAATGTGTGTGTATTTAAATGGGACTTGTATTGTTGGCAAATGTTGGTCTACTTAAACTTGTAACGGTTAAAATAATACTATTTAAATATTCGGTAATTATTCGGCAAACTAACCGAATATTCGGACGAATACGAACATTAAAAAATGCGCCGAATATGGCGAATACGAATATTCGGCCGAACATTCAGCGCATCTGTAGTATAAACACTAATTGGTTAGAATTTCAAGTCAAAATATCTTATTTAAATCCCAAAAACTTACCTTAAATTTGAAAATGAATTTCCCTTTAACTGTTGTGCATCGCATCGTATGAGGTGTTTTCTTTTTTAAAATGTAGTACATATTATTTTATGATGGTGAATCATTTGTTTAGACTTCAAAAAAGTGAGAACAAAAATCGAATCGCATTTTTTCATTCATTTTTTCGCAGTATTTTCGCTGCTAGTGGGCGTTTTACGCATTTTTTCAGAATCTGTTGATAATTAAAGCCTCCAAAGAAAAAGCCGTTGAAAAACAGCAGCTACTACTTTCATATCATGTAATTTTTCATACAAATGGATAATTTTGGCTCAAAATCTAAAAAAAAAATAGTAATAAAACCCTGCATACCTCGCATACACCCGCTACACCCACGCCTACAATCATTACATTTTCCTTGCAAAAAAAAACACTTCAGGCAACCCGTACTCATACAATTCATAAAAATATTCTCTATCCCTATAAATCATCTTTAAAGAGAATCATAAAAAATCAATGGAAGCTACAAAGATATCAGCCTATATTCAAAGCAACCCTCAAGCAAGAGGGCCTCGGTAGCCTAGGGAGTAAGGCGCTTGGCTACTATCCCAGAGGTCCCGGGTTCGAATCCCGGCCAGCCCCACGGCCCTTCGCCTTTTCCACTTTCCCACCCACGTAACTTTCCTTCTTTCTTCTTCCCTCTTTACATTCCTGATCCCTTCTGTCATAGCCTTCCTTAGCCCTTCCCCGCTCCACCAAAAAAGCGCATGTCATCGGTTGGTTGATGAGATCCAACTCGTTTCAGGAGGCATAACACTCCAGCGAGCTGTTTCTCGATGCCCCGATGTCAAAGTCGCGACAGTAATGGTTGGAAGTAGGTGGACTAAAAAATATCGCGGGTAGGTTGTGACTAGAGATGTAAATTGAAAAAAAACAAAATGTTTTTTTGCACATTCTTGAAAAAAAACATGAAAAAAATCTTGGCACCATTGTTTTTTTTCTACATTTGGTTTTTTTCAGGAAAAGTGAAACACTATAGCTAAAGTGGAATAAAACACTAAATTTGATTGTTTTGTTTTTATTCAAGTCAAATTATGTTTAAATCAATGGGTAACTATTATTATGAACTTAAAAAATACTTAAGGAGTTACAATCATCTGTATCAGTATCAGTAGCTACGGCTACGCTTGTTTTATCAGCATCGGATTCATCGGAATAATGTTCTGTGTCTGTATTTGTTTCATCTGATTCTGAATCAATGACTATACTATCAGGGACTCTATTACCTTCTGCTTGTGTTAATATTGTTGATGATTGTACTGATTGCAATCTTAAATTGTGCGCAATGTACACTATTTTCCTAGCCCTGACTTTTGTCAGTCTGTTACGTTTCTTGGTATGAATATCGCTGTACGTACTAAATGTTCTTTCGCACGCTAGGGAAATCCCCGTCCATAAATGTAGTTTACATGTGGTGTTGCCAATTTATTATGTCAAGACATGTATGTACTATTTAACAAAAAACAAATGGTATTTTCTTATTGAACAAAAAAAATAATAATATCAACTCATATTATACGATAACCGCCTTTTCTCTTTTTATTTTCCTACTCATGAAAAAAAACCTGCTCCAGAAAAAAAACGGTGTTTTTCATGTTTTTTTTTAAACGTTTTTTTTCATCTCAGAAAAAAAACCGTTTTTTTACAACTCTAGTTGTGACAGCTCCTTTCTTCCCCGGCTAGAGCTGCTGTTCGACATTGCACTCTATATGAAGAAAATAGATTGTCGACACAGTATAAAGGGCGCTTCCTGTGACTCTAGTCTTTCACATAAAAAAAAAAACCCTATGTTTTCCAATTAGAATCAACAATATATAAAGAGAAACTTCACCTATTCTTGATCTCTTTTTTCTTGACTAAATATACAAACGAAAATTCATATTTTAAGAAGAGTCAAAAACAGAATTTCGAAACAATATTTTAAGAGAAAATTTAATACCTATTGCTCGAAGCCAAAACAGATTAAGAGAGCCCAAACGAAACCAAGAAAACGAAGAGAATATAATGGATACAGAAAATTTCTCTTGTTACATCCCGTTGTTTGGTTCCGAAGAAGCTGCGTTTAACTCAGCTTCTGAGGGTGCTGTATTAACGCAAACCTTTGCGTGAGTGTGACTTCAATTAAATCGAATGTGTTGGAGTTTTCACATTAATGTTCTGAGCCAAATAAGCTGGAGATATTACAGCTTCCCCATGTTGTGTAAGGCCTCGGCCCCGATAAGAGCGGCACCAGAAAAATTTAACGTCTCCAATTAGCGAAGAGCGGCACTTTAGTATTGTCACTCTGCCGCTCGCCGCTCATGTCATGACCGTGGCTTTAGTGTTTCCAGAGGAGGAAATATATTAAGATTTTTCTTGTGATTAATCTTGATATATTTAAATTTATTTTTTAGGAAGCTGCCTATTTGGTCAAGGGAAGCAGTGCTTCCTTTGCTTCCAAAGAGGAACTGCCACTGTATTCTTCCCTTTCATTTGATACCCATGTCGAGGGGTATGTTAAGAAAATGGTAATCGGGCCTCTTCAGATGACCGCCGTGGCTCTTACGGTATATTGAGTACACTATACCGCTTATTGTGTTCTACTTATGATTACCTTTACTTAGATACCCATGTCGATGGGCTATGTAAAAAAATGGTTATCCGCTCTCTTGAGATAACCGCCGTGGATCTAAATATATTTTGAGTATACTAAATCGCTTATTGTTTTCTACTTATCATTCCCTTTCTTTTGATACCCATGTCGAGGGGGTTGTGAAGAAAATGGTAATGCATCCTCTTGAGGTGGCCTCGGTGGATCTAACTAGATATTGAGTATACTATATTGCTTACTGTCTTCTACTTAAGATACGCTTTCAATTTATACCTATGTCGAGGTGGTGGTGAAGAAATGGTAGTCCGCCCTCTTGAGACGGCCCCCATGGATACAAAGACATAGCTTATTGTATTCTGCTTATCATACCCTTTCATTTGATACCCATGTCGAGGGGGTTGTGAAGAAAATGGTGATGCGTCCTCTTGAGGTAGCCTCGGTGGATCTAACCAGATATTGACTATACTATATTGCTTATTGTATTCTACTTATCATACCTTTTCATTTGATACTCATATCGAGGGGGTTGTGAAGAAAATGGTAATCCGCCCTCTTGAGATGACAGCCATGGATCTAACTAGATATTGAGTATACTATATTGCTTACTATCTTCTACTTAAGATACGCTTTCAATTTATACCTATGTCGAGGGGGTGGTGAAGAAATGGTAGTCCGCCCTCTTGATACGGCCGCCATGGATATAAAGACATAGCTTATTGTATTCTACTTATCATACCCTTTCATTTGATACCCATGTCGAGGGGGTTGTGAAGAAAATGGTAATACGTCCTCTTGAGGTAGCCTCGGTGGATCTAACCAGATATTGACTATACTATATTGCTTATTGTATTCTACTTATCATACCTTTTCATTTGATACTCATATCGAGGGGGTTGTGAAGAAAATGGTAATCCGCCCTCTTGAGATGACAGCCATGGATCTAACCAGATATTGAGTATATTATATCGCTTATGGTATTCTACTTATGATACCCTTTCAATTGATATCTATGTCGAGGTGGTGGAGAAGAAATGGTAGTCCGCCCTCTTGAGACGGCCGCCATGGATATAAAGACATAGCTTATTGTATTCTACTTATCATACCCTTTCATTTGATACCCATGTCATGGGGGTTGTGAAGAAAATGGTAATACGTCCTCTTGAGGTGGCCTCGGTGGATCTAACTATTTATTGAATATACTATATTGCTTATTGTATTCTACTTATGATACCCTTTCATTTGATATCCATGTCGAGGGGGTTGTGAAGAAAATGGTAATCCGCCCTCTTGAGATGACCGCCATGGATCTAACCAGATATTGAGTATATTATATCGCTTATGGTATTCTACTTATAATGGATATTAAGATCTAATCTTCTACTTATCATACCCTTTCATTTGATACCCATGTCGAGGGGGTTGTGAAGAAAATGGTAATGCGTTCTCTTGAGGTGGCCTCGATGGATCTAACCAGATATTGACTATACTAAATTGCTTATTGTCTTCTACTTAAGATACCCTTTCAATTGATACCTATGTCGAGGTGGTGGGAAAGAAATGGTAGTCCGCCTTCTTGAGACGGCCGCCATGGATATAAAGACATAGCTTATTGTATTCTACTTATTATATCCTTTCATTTGATACTCATGTCATGGGGGTTGTGAAGAAAATAGTAATACGTTCTCTTGAGGTGGCCTCGGTGGATCTAACTATTTATTGAATATACTATATTGCTTATTGTATTCTACTTATCATACCCTTTCATTTGATATCCATGTCGAGGGGGTTGTGAAGAAAATGGTAATCCGCCCTCTTGAGATGACCGCCATGGATCTAACCAGATATTGAGTATATTATATCGCTTATGGTATTCTACTTATGATACCCTTTCAATTGGGACCTATGTCGAGGTGGTGGTGAAGAAATGGTAGTCCGCCCTCTCTAGACGGCTGCCATGGATATTAAGATCTAATCTTCTACTTATCATACCCTTTCATTTGATACCCATGTCGAGGGGGTTGTGAAGAAAATGGTAATGCGTTCTCTTGAGGTGGCCTCGATGGATCTAACCAGATATTGACTATACTAAATTGCTTATTGTCTTCTACTTAAGATACCCTTTCAATTGATACCTATGTCGAGGTGGTGGTGAAGAAATGGTAGTCCGCCCTCTTGAGACGGCCGCCATGGATATAAAGACATAGCTTATTGTATTCTACTTATCATACCCTTTAAATTGATACCCATGTCGTGGGGGTTGTGAAGAAAATGGTAATACGTCCTCTTGAGGTGGCCTCGGTGGATCTAACTATTTATTGAGTATACTATATTGCTTATTGTATTCTACTTATCATACCTTTTCATTTGATACTCATATCGAGGGGGTTGTGAAGAAAATACTAATCCGCCCTTGTTCACGATCGTCTTCTGAAAAAGAAAAAAAATATTTCAACAAAGAATTTATGGTCACTTTGCACATCACTTATCTGAAGAATTCTGCAAGCTGAATGGCTGGTGACTGAGATCTGGAAGAAATTTGAATTAAATTTAATTTATTAACTAACTTTCCTTTTATGACATTGTTTACCTTTTACATTCTAAAACACATGTATTGAACTGGCAACTCTAATTTATAGCTTTTAGTAATTAATTGTTCTCAAGTGTAGATGGAGCAGTAGTTAAATTGATCAATGCATGACAATTGTTTTTCGAATATCTACTTGCTTTTTTTTACCGTTTTTCGTAAAAATTGTCATTCGTTTTTCGGCCATAAACTCGAGAAGTTGCATTAGTGAATAAATAATTATAAAAACATAAAAAATCGATTTTTTTTCTTTTTGAATTTTATTAAATATTTCGTTCGATCATTTCCTATTATACTGATTTTTAGTGGATGTGCGGAAACCGTTTTTGGTTGTAAAAAAAAGGAAATATATAAAATCAAAATTTATTTCGGACTTGGACATTTGGCATAATTTCGGCGTACAATATTTTATCGTACTTGAACATTTTGGTCCTTCGAGCCGGATCAGTGAAAATTAGTGCAGGTTTCATAAAAACGATTGAGTTGGTGATTATACATCATTTTCAGTGAATTTGGACTAAAAGGTTATACACGTGCAGACACATTGGGGTAGCCATTACCGGTGAGTAAGTTCCAACTCATCATATTCGTATATACCAATAATACATATATATATTATAAATAATAAATAAGAAATGGATGTTTTAGTGGCAGAACAATATGAGCTATATGAGTCCATGAAAGTAAATTTAGCGAAGTATAAAAAGGATGGTAAGGTAAAAAAAACACCAGTATACTTCAATAACCGTCTAGAGGTGCTTTGCAACACTTGGACAGAGTTCAAGAAAAATCACAAGGACATAATTAAATGTAAGGTAGAAAATAAAATAGATTCACATGAATATTTCAGCGAAGGGGTGTATGGCGAGGCTGAAGAATTTTTCATTGAAACTAAAACTCAGATGGAAGAAGATAATCTGATTTTAAATCCACCGCCACAAACCTCCATGCAGAAAGAGAAATCCTTGGAAACCGAAAAAGTAATAGAAAAGTTCGTGGAGAAGGAAGATACGCAACTTCCTAGAATAAACATACCTAAATTCTCAGGAGAATATAAAGACTGGCTTTCATTCCATGATTTATATACAACACTAGTGCACAATAACAAGGGACTATCTAGTGTAAGAAAATTACACTATTTAAAATGTAGTCTGCAAGGTGAAGCAGCGCAAATCGTGAAACATTATACTATCACTGAAGCAAATTACGAACCAGCCTGGAATGCACTAATAAGACGATTCGATAACAAAAGATTACTAATAAAAACCCAGCTAAAAACTCTGTTTTCACAACCAAGTGCTAGTTCAGAAACTGCGGCGAACATCAGAAGGCTCCTTGACACCACAGAGGAGTGTATTCAGTCTTTGAAAAATCTACAAGTTAAGACTAAAGCATGGGACATAATTTTTACTTATATTGTCAGCGAAAGGCTGCCGGCAGAAACAAGAAAACTTTGGGAGCAGGAGGTTGGGGCTGATCAAGAGTTCCCGTCCTATGAAACTTTGAAAACGTTCCTGGAAGGTCAGTTTAGAGCACTGGAATCAGTAGGCAGCACGAAAAATAATCAAAGATCTATTAGCCAAAAACACTCCTTTTACATAAGCAAGCCATATAGTTGTGTCTTTTGTTCTGGGCCCCACTCAATTAGACAATGCTCACAATTCATCGGCTTAGATCACGCCGGTAGGCGAAATACAGTCATACAAAAACATTTGTGTTCCAATTGTTTATCTAAGGGTCATATTTCGAGTGATTGTACAAGTCGTTCATCTTGTTTTAAGTGCAAACACCGTCACCACACCCTGTTACATGACGACACAACAATAGAAAATAAAACAAAACATTTTAAAAATGATTTTCAAGGTGACAATAATACAAACATGAAAATTGCGAAACCGGAAGCATCTACCAACACCTTTCATACAGCATTTCATGCCGAAACAAATCTCCAAGTATCTGAGGCATTTTTAGCAACAGCATTAGTAAAGATATCTTCTGGTAGTGGCGTTGAAACTATAGCACGAGTACTAATAGATCCAGGATCTCAATCAACGTTCATCGCGAGCTCCTTGGTGCAACGCTTGAAATTATCAACTTCGCAAGCGCGTACTGAGATATTCGGTATAACCAATATGAGGGTAGGTACAGTAAAAAGCCGTGTATCTTTAATCATAGCTTCGCTCTATAATAAGAAACAGGTAATGGTAGAGGCATCGGTGCTTGATAAGTTAACCGGCATACTTCCATCGAAAAAGATTAAACCGATGTCATCATGGAATCATCTAAAGCACTTACAATTAGCAGATCCAGAATATTATCAACCTGGAAAAATAGAAATGTTACTAGGAGTAGATGTATATTGTAAGATAATACGCAAAGGTCTTCGTATTGGTCCAAGCGGAACTCCCATCGCACAAAAGACAATATTAGGATGGATATTGTCTGGAGAAATACTTGAGAAAAGATCTGAACCAGCATCATCATCATTTTGCTGTTATACGTCACTCAACGAACAACTTCGAAAATTCTGGGAAGTTGAAGAAATTCCCACCACAAGCATCCTAAGTCAAGAAGAAAAATTGTGTGAAGAATACTACAAAAAAACAGTGGTTCGTTCCTCAGATGGTCGGTATACCGTTCGCCTTCCCTTCAAGAATATAAACCAGAGACCTTTATTCGGCAGGTCTCGTAGTGCAGCTTTGTTTCGATTTAAACAGCTTGAAGGTCAATTTACAACATCTGACGGACTCCAACAAGAATATTCAAAGTGTTTGCAAGAATATTTGGACTTAGGACACATGATTCCAGTCAGCACACCTGAAATAGAAAATATGGTTCAAAATGAAAATGGATTCATATCTTACAAAACAAATTACCTCCCTCACCATGCAGTACTAAAAGAGAGCACTACAACAAAACTCCGAGTAGTGTTTGATGCGTCACATAAAACTTATGGTGGTCCATCGCTGAATGAGCTCCTCATGCCTGGCCCTAAGATTCAGGACGATTTATGGTGGATATTGTTAAGGTGGAGAAAACATCGCATCGCTATAACGGCGGACATCGAAAAGATGTACCGCCAAATACGTATTCACGAAGAAGACGCCGATTTTCAACGTATCCTATGGAGAAATTCTCCAGACAACCCAATCAAAGATTATAAATTACAAACTGTGACTTTTGGAACTACAGCGGCACCATATTTAGCGGTCCGCACTTTGCACCAGTTAGCCGATGATGAGTCCATACACTATCCCCTCGCATCCGATATAGTAAAATCCGACTTTTACGTAGATGATCTACTAACCGGAACCGATTCTATTGATCACTGTTTAGCTTTACAAAAGGAATTGATTCAGTTATTAAATTCAGGCGGTTTTAATCTAAGAAAGTGGACATCAAACAAAATAGAATTATTAAATAACATTCCATTAAAAGACAGAGAAATCAGTGGTGTTCTTGAATTTAATGTTAGTGAAAGTGTAAAAACCTTAGGACTCAATTGGTACCCCAAAAATGATAAGTTTAAATATAAGCTCTCTATAAACCTTGAAAAAGACACTAAAATCACAAAAAGGAAACTATTAAGTGAAATTTCGAAATTGTTCGATCCGCTCGGGTTTTTAGCACCTTTCATCATTAAAATGAAAATTTTAATGCAAGTTCTATGGATTAGAGGAACAGAATGGGATCAAACAATCCCTAATGATATTTTGGAAATTTGGCACAAAACATTGGAGCAAATAAAGTTTATTGAAAATATTGAAATCCCAAGATGGATATCTACAAATTCTGGGTCCGTCGAAATTCACGGTTTTTGCGACGGCTCGTTACAAGCTTATGCTGCAGTGCTCTATGTGCGTTCAACGGATGGTAACAACATCAAGATCACTTTGTTAACTGCAAAATCGAAAGTCACCCCTATCAAGCAAATATCATTACCACGAATTGAACTGTGCGGAGCGTTATTGTTGGCGAGACTGTATGCAGTGACAAAAAATGCAATGGAGTTCAAGGATATACAATTTCGAGCGTGGACCGACTCAACAATTGTCTTATCATGGCTTCGTGGACATCCAATGAAATACAAAACCTTTGTTGCCAACAGAGTAGCAGAAATTCAAGAAGTCTGCAGCGCAAACGATTGGGGGTATGTTCCCACAAATCAAAATCCTGCCGATTGTGCGACGAGAGGTCTATTACCACAAGAAGTAAGGAACGCAACTCTTTGGTGGAATGGGCCGAATTGGTTAAAGAATTCTTCCGAATATTGGCCAGTACTTCCCAAATGCAATGATGACAACTTAGAAGCAAGAGTATCAAAAATAAACATCAATCTTGCAACGAAATCGGAGCCGTCAAATTTCGACCTACTTATAAAAAGGTACTCGACAATAGGAATACTTCTACGGGTAACTGCATATTGTTTTCGCTTTGTATATTTATGTAGAAAAAAGCATTTAAAATCAAGTACCTTGTCAACGGAAGAGATTGAAAATAGTTTGCAATTCTGGATAAAAAGAGCTCAAAAAGAGACATTTCATATAGAAATACGCGAACTTGAATCAGGAAACCAAATCAACGGGCGTTTGCAAGGTTTAAATCCTTTTATAGATGGCATAGGAATATTAAGAGTAGGCGGGCGTTTGCAGCAAGCAAAGATACCATGGACTGAAAAACATCCAGTTATATTGCCGAGTCACCACGAAATAACCACATTAATAATTGACGAGACTCACAAATCAACATTACATGGAGGAATTCAGCTTATGATTTGTACCTTACGTCGAAAATATTGGATAATCAATGCCAGAAACGTTATTAAAAGGCACATTCACAAATGTTTGAGGTGTTTCAGGCAAAAACAAGAGTATCGGCAGCAGCTCATGGGCAGTTTGCCACCCCCCCGCGTACAAATGTCAAATCCATTTCAACATGTAGGTGTTGACTACTGTGGCCCTTTGGATATTAAAAGTTCAAAACTTAGGAATTCAAAAGCCACTAGGGCAATACATATTGAAACCGTTTCCGAATTAACCGCTCAAGCTTTTCTTGCCGCCTTGAAGAGATTCGTTGGAAGAAGGGGCCTCTGCACCGACATATATTCAGATAATGCAACCAATTTCGTTGGTGCCAAAAATATCCTAAAAGAAGAATTTAATCAATATCTGTTACATATGCACAAGGAAATAGCTAATTCAGCAATCAAAGAGAACATAAATTGGCACTTTATACCTCCTGCTTCCCCTCATTTCGGAGGCCTTTGGGAAGCAGGAGTAAAATCTACAAAACATCATTTAAAAAGAATTTTGTCAAACAGCAAGCTCACCTTCGAAGAATTAACAACAACAACAATCCAAATTGAAGCGTGTCTGAATTCCAGACCTCTTTGCGCTATGTCGGACGATCCTGAAGATTTAGCAGCGCTCACTCCTGGACATTTTTTAACCGGAAACGCGCTGCTCGCAGTCCCAGAACCTTCATATTTAGATCAAAGTGAGCACCGTTTGAGTAGATGGCAATACATGCAACAACTTATGCAGTCCTTTTGGAAACGATGGCACCACGAGTATTTAAATACTTTACAACAGAGATCCAAGTGGGCAACTAAAACCAAAAATATTGAAATCGGTAACTTAGTACTAATTCATGAACCAAATACTCCACCATGCAAATGGCCATTAGGCAGGGTAGTTGAAATCCATCCTGGCCGTGAGGGCTTAGTAAGAGTAGTTACACTCAAGACCAAGGACACAATCTGCAAGAGGGCAATTACAAAAATATGTCTCTTGCCCATTAATGACAATTATATAACAAAAACCTCAGAAGCATCAGCAGCTAACCTTAATTAAAAAAAAAAAAAAAAAAACTTTCCTGTCCTACCCATTTCATCATTCCATGTTTAGTTTTTTTTAGATTCGCTAGAACAGTATTCCAAAATTGGCCCCATTCAAATGAAGTCGTCGATCAAACTAGCAGCCTACAATCATTGAAACCCTGGGGTTTCAAGGCCCCGGAGTATGTTCACGATCGTCTTCTGAAAAAGAAAAAAAATATTTCAACAAAGAATTTATGGTCACTTTGCACATCACTTATCTGAAGAATTCTGCAAGCTGAATGGCTGGTGACTGAGATCTGGAAGAAATTTGAATTAAATTTAATTTATTAACTAACTTTCCTTTTATGACATTGTTTACCTTTTACATTCTAAAACACATGTATTGAACTGGCAACTCTAATTTATAGCTTTTAGTAATTAATTGTTCTCAAGTGTAGATGGAGCAGTAGTTAAATTGATCAATGCATGACAATTGTTTTTCGAATATCTACTTGCTTTTTTTTACCGTTTTTCGTAAAAATTGTCATTCGTTTTTCGGCCATAAACTCGAGAAGTTGCATTAGTGAATAAATAATTATAAAAACATAAAAAATCGATTTTTTTTCTTTTTGAATTTTATTAAATATTTCGTTCGATCATTTCCTATTATACTGATTTTTAGTGGATGTGCGGAAACCGTTTTTGGTTGTAAAAAAAAGGAAATATATAAAATCAAAATTTATTTCGGACTTGGACATTTGGCATAATTTCGGCGTACAATATTTTATCGTACTTGAACAGCCCTCTTGAGATGACAGCCATGGATCTAACCAGATATTGAGTATATTATATCGCTTATGGTATTCTACTTATGATACCCTTTCAATTGATACCTATGTCGAGGTGGTGGTGAAGAAATGGTAGCCCGCCCTCTTGAGACCGCCGCCATGAATATAAAGACATAGCTTATTGTATTCTACTTATCATACCCTTTCATTTGATACCCATGTCATGGGGGTTGTGAAGAAAATGGTAATACGTCCTCTTGAGGTGGCCTCGGTGGATCTACCTATTTATTGAATATACTATATTGCTTATTGTATTCTACTTATCATACCCTTTCATTTGATATCCATGTCGAGGGGGTTGTGAAGAAAATTGTAATCCGCCCTCTTGAGATGACCGCCATGGATCTAACCAGATATTGAGTATATTATATCGCTTATGGTATTCTACTTATGATACCCTTTCAATTGATATCTATGTCGATGTGGTGGTGAAGAAATGCTAGCTCGCCCTCTTGAGACGGCCGCCATGGATATAAAGACATAGCTTATTGTATTCTACTTATCATACCCTTTCATTTGATACCCATGTCATGGGGGTTTTGAAGAAAATGGTAATACGTCCTCTTGAGGTGGCCTCGGTGGATCTAACTATTTATTGAATATACTATATTGCTTATTGTATTCTACTTATCATACCCTTTCATTTGATATCCATGTCGAGGGGGTTGTGAAGGAAATGGTAATCCGCCCTCTTGAGATGACCGCCATGGATCTAATCAGATATTGAGTATATTATATCGCTTATGGTATTCTACTTATGATACCCTTTCAATTGATACCTATGTCGAGGTGGTGGTGAAGAAATGGTAGCTCGCCCTCTTGAGACGGCCGCCATGGATATAAAGACATAGCTTATTGTATTCTACTTATCATACCCTTTCATTTGATACCCATGTCATGGGGGTTGTGAAGAAAATGGTAATACGTCCTCTTGAGGTCTCCTCGGTGGATCTAACTATTTATTGAATATACTATATTGCTTATTGTATTCTACTTATCATACCCTTTCATTTGATATCCATGTCGAGGGGGTTGTGAAGGAAATGGTAATCCGCCCTCTTGAGATGACCGCCATGGATCTAATCAGATATTGAGTATATTATATCGCTTATGGTATTCTACTTATGATACCCTTTCAATTGATACCTATGTCGAGGTGGTGGTGAAGAAATGGTAGTCCGCCCTCTCTAGACGGCTGCCATGGATATTAAGACATAGCTTATTGTATTCTACTTATCATACCCTTTCATTTGATACCCATGTCGAGGGGGTTGTGAAGAAAATGGTAATGCGTCCTCTTGAGGTGGCCTCGGTGGATCTAACCAGATATTGACTATACTATATTGCTTATTGTCTTCTACTTAAGATACCCTTTCAATTGATACCTATGTCGAGGTGGTGGTGAAGAAATGGTAGTCCGCCCTCTTGAGACGGCCGCCATGGATATAAAGACATAGCTTATTGTATTCTACTTATCATACCCTTTCATTTGATACCCATGTCGTGGGGGTTGTGAAGAAAATGGTAATGCGTCCTCTTGAGGTGGCCTCGGTGGATCTAACTATTTATTGAGTATACTATATTGCTTATTGTATTCTACTTATCATACCCTTTCATTTGATATCCATGTCGAGGGGCTTGTGAAAAAAATGGTAATCCGCCCTCTTGAGACGCATACCATGCGTACACTCTTTGTTAATCATCGAAATGATAGAGAATGCTATTTGACATCAACAGTGCTGGATTTGACTAACTTGTAAGGAATATGTCATATTTTTAGAAATAAATTACGATTACGAACTCGGCATTCGGTATTTCAAAATTTTACTGTACATCTGTACTGTGAACTACATGTTTTTTATAGTACCTAACGCAATCTGATACCATAGTTGCGACTAACCACTTTAAATGAATACATTTTGTTAATCATCTAATGCCATCTGGCATCAACAGTTCGAGTAAACACTTTTCGACTAACTAGTAGCACCATCTCCTTTATTGAGCAATTGAAACTTAGAGCGCCATCTGACAGAATAATTTTGAGTACCCACTTTTTTAGACTGAAGGAGAAGAAAAAAGTTCGATTCGAAATGTAAAAAATGTGAAAATAAAGAAAACGAAGAATGATAGGAAAAAAAACTCATGGAATAATAAATTATTTATATTTTGTTTATCGGTTATAAATGAAAAATTACTTATATTGCTTTTAAAAAGGTGATAATAATTTTATAAAAAAAACACCTTGTTTTCTATGTTTAGGCGTAAATAAGGCATTAGCTGTTTGCCCTTACGAACTCGGCAAACTACCGCTTGCCTTGATTTCGCGCTGCAAAAGAAAAAATAAATAAGATGGAACGCAAGTATATATACATGGTGGTCGCTGTCGTAGCGGTGGCGCTGGTGGCGGTCGCTGTGATGTACTTTTACAAGCGCAAGAAATCTGGCACCACGGCGGCTTTCACGGCCCCCGCCGCTCCCACCGACCACATATCGAGCTTTAACCTGCAGGAAAACACATACCTGTCCGACCATAAGATTGTCCCCTACAAAGACATGCCCAACCTGAAGAGCGTGCCCACCAACCACACCACTACCAATGTCCAGAACGAGCACGTGTACCACATGCTGGGCCTGAGCGACTCGTACGCCTTTAGGCTGCAGTTCAAAAACAAGAGCCGCGCCATGACTGCCCTCCTATTCAACGAATTTGGCGAGTGCTTTGCCAAGTTCCGCATCGACAAGTCTGAACTGACGGTCAATGACGATATCGTGCTCAGCAACGTGCTGGAGGACCCCAACAAGCTCGATAGCAAGTCTGTCAAATTCATGTACCGCAACCAGACATTCTACCTAAACTGCATCGCCAAGCCAATACACCGCCTCCGCCGCCACGAACCGTTCGCCTACCTCAAGTTTGAATCGACCGGCATCAAGGATTTTACGATGTACAACACCGATTGAATCAATTAAGCCAATATGGCGGCCGGCCGTATAATTAGCTTGGCTGTTTGGGTACTGGCACCAGTCGTTGTTTACTTTTGCACCAAGAATCTACTCATTTTCTCCAGCGACACGGTACTCAAGTACCTCCTCCTCCAGACGCAAAACCGCAACCTCGTGTACACCCAATAATTTTTCTCAATGGAGCGCTTGATGCTGATCAACCATGAGCCCCCGACAGGCAAGAGCACCAACATCGTCATACATGGTGTCGACAACTGTGGCACCCCCCACCGCCTGACTGTGCGCAATTTCGAGTACGAGTTCTACATCGATGCCGGAGTCGTATCGCCGCGCCAGTGCTGGGAGCTGCTGGCCGACCACGAGCAGCACATCGCATCGATAACCGAGGTCGAGCGCACCAACTTTCGCGGGTTCAATCACCCCGCCAAGTACATACGCATATCGACGACCAGCCTGCGCAGCATCGGGGATATGTGCAGCGACCTGCTGTTTGAGCACCCCCGCCTCGGCATCTACGACCACATCTTCAACTTTTACGGGTATTTCTACGCCAAGACCAAGCTGGGCACCCACTTTGACCTGGCGGACGACTGTCCGCACGGCTCGGTCGAGCCACACCAGATTGTGCCCGTGGACGAGGAGCCGGTGTACCCCGTGACTACCGTATTTCTGGACATTGAGTGCTTGAGCGACGGCGCCTTTCCGTCTGCCCAGAATCCCGGGGATAAAATTTTTTTGATCGGCTGCATCGTGAAGCGGACAGACGGCAATACGGCGCGCAAGATTGCGTTCGGACTGGACCTGCCCGCCACCAGCGATACCGACACCGAGATTTGCACCTTTGCCACCGAGCGGGACCTGCTGGCCGCATTCATCGAGTTTGTGCGCACCTCAAACTGCAGTCTTGTGACTGGCTGGAACGTCCTTGATTTCGACTTGCGCTACATCGTGGACCGCTGCGCGCTGCTTGGGGTCTCCCAAGACATTTTCGAGATGGTGAGCCTGAGTGGCGGCACAGTAGTATTTTTCCGCCCCCATTCATTCGTGTGCATGGACGCGCTCAAGATTGTGCGGCGCGACTACCTCCGCTCCCTGCGCTCGTACAAGCTAGACGATGTCGGCAAGATTCTTTTAGACGAGCAAAAGATTGAGATGGACTGCAAACAGATCACGCCAATGTTTAGGGAGTCGGCCGAGGCGCGCATGAAGCTGGTAGAGTACTGCGTGCAGGACGCGATGCTGGTGAGCCGCATCCTCGACAAGCTTGACATGGTGCTGAACGCCTTCATGATGGCGCACGTGATGAAATCGACGCTGGGCAACGTGCTGGAAAAGGGCGTGCAGTTCCAGATCCTCAACATGCTGCAGGCGCATATCTATGGTACCTACATCATACCAGGGGGCCACGGTGGTGCAGCCAAAGTGCGCCTACTGCACCGACCCCACCATCACGCTCGACTTTGCTTCGCTGTACCCCTCCATCATGGTCTCGTACAACATTTGCTATTCGACACTCTTGCTCGACACAGGTGATACACCGCCGCAGTACAACGAGTCGCCGATAGGGGCGCGGTTCGCCACCGAACGGCCGGGCGTGCTGCCGTGCGTGCTGTCAACGCTGCTGTCCGAGCGCAAGCGCGTGAGACAACTCATCAAGACGACCACCGATGCAGGCCGCGTCAAGCTGCTCAACGCCCTGCAACTCAGCTACAAGCTCGTGGCCAACTCGATATACGGGTTCACCGGCGCCGTGCACTCTAAGATACCGTGCATCGAGATTGCGGCCAGCGTGACGGCGTACGGCCGCCGACTGATCGAGTCTGTCATCAAGCAGGTGGAGCAGTGCTACCCGACCGCCACCATCGTGTACGGGGACACGGACTCGGTGTTTGTGTGCTTTCGCGAGTACTCGGCCGACCAGCTGATCGGGATGGGCACAGAGATGGCCGACCGCATCACAGCCGCCATCGGGACCGGCATCATCAAGCGAGAGTTTGAGAAGGTGTATACCTGCCTGCTGCTGCTGGCCAAGAAGCGCTACACAGGCTTCCTCAAGACGAGCGTCGACGCGGAGCCGAAGTTTGACTGCAAGGGCATCGAGATCAAGCGGCGCGACAACTGCCTGCTGGCCAACGAAACGATGAAGCAGGCCGTCGTCGGGTTCCTGAAGGAGGGTCTCTCTGCCGCAGTAGACCTGGTGGCGCGCGTGAAGCAGCAGATTCTCCACAACGAGTACCCCATTGAAAAGTACGTGATCACCAAGACGTTTAGCAAGTCCGACTACAAGAACCCCCCGCCGCACGCCACCGTCGTATACAGGCAGATGGAGCAGGGCCTGATTTCGAAGCTGCCCATAGGCGAGCGCATCGGGTTCCTCATCGTCGAGAATGGCAGCAAGCTGAAGCGCGACAAGGCAGTGTCGCTGGACGAGTACCGCACCGGGGGCCACGCACTCGATCTGGTCTTTTACATCGACACCCAAATCGTCGACCCGCTCAACCGCATCTTTGCGCCAGCCGGCATCGTGCTGGAGGGGTTCGGCGAAAAGAAGCGCACCACCAAGCGCGGCCAGCCCCCGCCCCAGCAAAGCAACAAGATTACAAATTATTTTAATAAAAAAAAATAGTTTAGCAAAATATCATATTTTATTTTTTATACATGTATTCTAGATAAAGTTGGCATTCCTCTGGACCAGCGGCAGCATGGTTTCGAGTATGAATTCGTCATGTCTTTTGCACCTGGGTTTCTGAGAGCGAACTACCAATGTGTCGACGATATAATCGGGCACGAAAATCGTCTCGGGTTACGTATATGCTGCATCAGTCGCTCGTGATTGGTGTTGTCGGTGCTCGATGTCGTCGTTTGTGCGGCGGTAGGCTGTGGGGTGTAGGCTCCGCTCTCATTGACCAAAGGTAGCACGGTTCCGCAGACGAAATCGCTATACTTTTTGTAGCCTGGTGTACGACAGCGAAACGCCAGTCCATAGATGGTCGACTCGCGAACGAAAACTGTATCGGGCAGCAGGGTGTCGGATACGTGTGGTCGAATCTTGGGGGTCCAGTATCGGCAGCAATTCGCCTATAACTAAAAAAGTGTCATTCTCGCCTGCCTTGAACACCCAGCACTCGAATTCGCCATCCCCCACGTGAACTTTATACTGAATCTCTCTAGTGCCATCTGTACTTATTGGTGGTTGGGCGGGCATAGACTGGATATGTTGAGTGTGGGTCTATTCATTTATCACTCTGAGTACAATCTCTGTGATTGGTTTGTCGCTTGTTATCGTGTTGTTTCGGGCTTTGAACGAATCCGCCGGTAGTATTTCCTTAACGCGATTCATGATGTTCATGGCGTTGGGGACGTTGTGCTGGTCAAACACGAGCTCTTCACTGTCCTGGTCGATGCGCTCGATTGCTTTTTTGGCATACCGCTCCTGTGGTCGAAGGAAGCGGTAGCAAGATTTCGTTTTGTTGTGATATATCATAAATCTGTGTTTTCTAGAACTATTCTCCGGCATAACAGCGACACGCGGCTTCATCTCGGCTATTCTTTCATGGGATTGCTCAAGCATTCTATCCCTTCTCTCAAGCATTCTATGACTTTCCTGGATCATTGTCATTAAAGTGTCAATTCGTTTCGTATCTGCGGGCTGTGTCCGCACGATTTGCGGCATAACGTAGAAGCCATTCTTGCGGATCGATGGTAACACATTTTCGACTACAAACCTCTTATAGCGCCTGGCTGCTGGTAATTTTGAGTTCATAAATAGCGAGTTGATACCAGGTTCAGTTACGAATAACGTTTTAGGATGCCAGATTTTCGGTGTGGGGGGAGGAGACTCTAAAGTCTCAACTAACTTTGACCATGTTATTTTATGCGCCTTGTCTACAATCTTGTATGCTTTCTTTGGTTCAGCATACCCCAAAAGGATAGCAAACTCTTTCAACTTGCAATAAATCGATCCGTCGGCTGTAAATAATGCATAGCATTTGAAATTACAACCCTTCTTCCCGGATTTAGCTAATGGAAATTTGTACGGCATCAAAGACATGTTTGCTTCTTCCTTATATATACTAGTCTGATATAGCGGTAGATCACAGATCTCAAGATGGCACTCAGCTTTTCCCCAACTTGTATGAAAGATGGGCCCGTAGAGTAAACTTGACCAGATCTGTAAAATTGGCCAGAGGTTTGTACTCGTTGGCCGGTAGATCACAGATCTCAAGATGGCACTCAGCTTTTCCCCAACTTGTATGAAAGATGGGCCCGTAGAGCAAACTTGACTCGACTGTAAAATTGGCCAGAGGTTTGTTCTCTTTGGCCGGTAGATGACCTGATCTGTAAAATTGTCCCTACCAAAAATAAAAAACTAGTTTAGCGATATATTGGCTTTTATCCATCTACAAAGGGCCGGTGTCCCGCGTCCATGGTGGTAGTACTTGATGTCGTTCTTGGAGCTGGGGCGGCGGGATGTAGGTTCCACCCTTTTCGATTAAAGATATCACATTGTCGAAGACGAAATCGCTATACTTTTTGCAGCCGGCTTTGCGACAGGGATACGTCAGCACACCTAATAGTGAATGGCGCACAAAAACTGTGTTGGGCAACAGGGTTGCCGGCATATGAGGTCGAATGCTGGGGTCCAGGATTGTCAGCAGGGCGCCCCATGTGGTCACTGAGAGTTTGTCCCGCTCCAAGCAAACCCAACGCCGGTTGTGGCATTCAAATAGGGGGGCAAATTCTTCTATCGCGAAAAAAATTTCATAGCCAATCTTGAACGCCCAGCACTCAAATTCGTCATCACCCCACCGAAGAATCTCTCGAGGGCCATCTGTACTTATCGGTTGTTAAGTTTAGACTGATCTCTGTGTGGTGAGCAGTAGCCGCGGTGCCTCTCACCTGTGGTCCGGAGGTCTGCACTCGTCGGCGGCTGGATGCAGACTGAGCTATTATCGCCTTTTCTACCACCCTGACACGATTTCCCATACAAAAGAGCTTTTTCCTGCAACTCGACTTTATGACCTTTGACCCTTTGCGGGTCGAGTACCTGGAAATATATATGGGCTACTATCTAGCGGTCGGAGTCAGTCGTAATCAAAATGTCGCTCGATGAGTTGGAATTTAAAATGAACAATGGACACTTGTTCAAGTGCTGGACATACATATCGCCCGACAAGAAGGTTTGGTATAAATTGAATGAGTTTGCCGGTCAACTGGGGTATGCAGAAATAAAGGGGTCATATAAAATAATCGACAAATATTTAAAAATCAGATGGAAAAATCTACCAAATACCAACCGCATTAAAACACCGAAGTAATGGCATCCCGACACGCTGTTTGTATTGGCAGCAGGCCTCAATACGCTCATTACCAAGTCCAAGATGCCGGCTGCTAGGCTGTTTGGCAAGTGGTTGTGTAGGAAGCTGTTACCCGAGCTGCATCATCAACTCTATGCCGAGTATCATGCGACAAACCAAGACACAACAGAATTGGATTTTTTTACGGACGGCGTTTGTACGGGATGTGACATATTTGGCGACATCTAATAATTACCGCGCAGAAGGAGCATACCAGATCGGCTTAACCACACAGACCCCCGGATGCGGTTATCAAGCCTTAATTACTCGATGATTGGTAATAACAGACTTGACTTTTTGCGCCTACGTACACGCTGCGTTGAGAGGGAATTTTATAGATTCGAGTCGGCCGAAGAGGCCATACAAATTGTAGATGAACAAATAAATAGATTAAACTGAATTTTGTGTTTTTTAATTGTATAAACCCCCATTGATAGCTTGTTCTTTGTGCTGATATTGCAACTCGACCCACTACTGTATTGATGGCACCTGCAACTCGACCCACTACTGTATTGATGGTACCTGAAACTCGACCCACTATTGTATTGATGGCACCTGCAACTCGACCCACTACTGCATTGATGGCACCTGCAACTCGACCCACTACTGTATTGATGGCACCTGCAACTCGGCCCATCGACAGTTTGCTCTAGATGTGACGCTGGCTCGATCTAAAAATGTACCAGAGGTCTGCACTCGTCGGCGGTCGCTGCACGACTGAGCATTTTTGTCATTCCGTCACGCGCCTTTAGACATTTTCATACAAAAGAGCTTTTTCCGGCAACTCGACTATAAATTGAGCTGTGGCTTCGCGCGCGACCCATTCACTCATTAAACTTTAGTTGGTGAGGAGTGAAGAAGGCAGCTCCCCTACCGCCTAAAGTTTTTTTAATTTTATAATTAATACTTAATGATGGGCTGGTCGCCTCGAGCCCCCTCTCGGGATGTCGAGCAGTTCGCTGCCCAATCGATCCACCACCATCGGGCGCCTGCCTGCGCGGCCGGGAGGTGCTGCCGCCAGAGTGTTTGAGTCTGCTGTTTGTGCCAACCGCTGGGAAATGAACCACTCGATCCGCCACCACCTCGACACGGGAACTTCTGTCGTTCTGGACCGATATATTCACTCGGGGGTGGTGTACGCGATGGCTAATGGACTCGACCGCGACTGGTGCATGACCCCCGAGCGCAGCCTCGTTCAGCCCGACGTTGTGATTCTCCTGACCCTCGACGAGGACGAACGCAAGAGACGCATGGCCGCCCGCGCCCAGGCCAGGACTCTACCGAGCGCGACGAAGGGCTCATGAGGCGGGTAGGCGAGATCAGCAAGTAGGATCGTGTATGTCCATGTTTGTCAAACATTCGTCATTTTTGCAAAGGAAGCTGAAGAAAACACACGCCAGCACGTCAGTCATTTTCTGTCGAGTTTCAAAGCTCAAATGATGTAGGACAACATGTTTGACAAGTGAGTGAAGGAAAGGTTTTTTGTGTGACAAACCGCGTTGGACAATATGTTTGTCGTGTATGGGCCGCTTAATGAGGCCTTTTGGCGACAAACGCTGTCGAAAAAAATTATTGGGGCTACAGTTGTTTACTAGCAAAAGCCCATATACACTGGACCGCTTTCGCGCGGCACTCGCACGGGGTCCGTGTTGATTTGGCGCAAGTGGGCCATTCCAGTATCGTTGCGCGCCACAGAGATGTGCGACAAGTCCCTGGGAAGGGGCCGTGATAGTTCGGGGCCGGCTTTTTCCAGACGAATAGTCGACATTTCCTGCCCTCTTAGCGGGGGGTCAGTCTTGTTTTGGTATAGGGGGTGCTGAGTCGCGGGTATACAAACTGTACGGATGCATCTATTTTTGTTCATCCCTTATTTAGAGGCGCAATGGGTGATTGTTGCTAAACTCAAACCGGCAGCCATCAGATACATTGTTGTTTTGCTGGTAAAAGTACGGCACGCCGGCCTGGACGTGTTTGTTCCACACGGTCTTTGGCTCGATTGGTATCGCCCTATTAAAGAGGTTGATCATGGCGTTAAACATGGATTTTTGCTCATTTGTGATTAGGTAGTTGGACTGCTCATTGCTATATTTTTCCAGCACGGCCTCGTCGATGTACTTTGTGTCGCGCGCGACTCGCACCGGGATCAGCCCATTGTACGACCGGACGTCGCCCAGGTCAAACTGGCTGGCGTTGTACGGACCGTACATCATAAACACGTACTGCCACTGCATCTTGGTGTCGGTGGTCGGCACCAGGTACATTTTCTTCTCCAAGATCAGGCTACTGTTTGCAATCGGCATCATCCGGGTGTAGAGTTTGTTTAGGCCCATGATGGCCTTAAAGTCGCTCGTGGTCACCACGTTGCCCGCACTCCTGATGTACTGGATAAAGTACTCGGCCAGACCCGCATCGAAATTTGGCTCAATCACCCCATACTCACGCGCATGGTCGGCGATGGCCCGCATTTTGGCGGGCTCTTCTTCATCGGAAGAGAACTCTTTGCACGCTTCAAGCAACTCTATCATCCATTGGTTATTGCTAACTTGTGCCATCTTGCTTACTCTTTACGTCGTTTTGAGGGTACCTGCCGCATCGAGGGTACCCGCCTCCCCTACATCGTTATGAGGGTACCTGCCGCATCGAGGGTACCCGCCTCCCCTACATGGTCTTGCAGAGTACCCGCCGCATGCGCCTCTCTGCCTCGCGCTCGAGCCTAATGCGGCGCGCCAGCTTGTACGCCGATATCGACAAGGGAAATAGGAAACCGCCGCTCATTCCCCAGCCCATGTATTGGGAACAGCAAAAGAGGCATGCATTTACAAAAAGATTATCAATAAAAGGATTATCCAGCATATTGAACCACACGAGCGACAATATTCCGCGCATCGTTCTTCTTAATTTAGACGCGCTCGTTATTTGGCGGCGGATCGTCATGGCCTCGTCCTCCTCCAATCCGAACAAGGTAGCCGAGGAGCACCAAGAACACGATTGCAACAAACACCATGCCCCCGTACTTGGCAATGTTGCCCAGATTGCGCATGAACCACGAGGCCCCCGCCACCGTGCTGTCGACCAGGTTGAGCAAATTGCTCGTCGGCTTGCCCACCATCTCGTTGAGCGCATCGATAAACGACATTTGCACGCACTTGACGTACATCGAGGCCAGCACATCGTCCGACTTTTCGGCGGCCTGCTTCTCAATCATCTCTTCGAGGTCCTTGTGCGGACAATTCACACAGCCGTTTGGGTTGCCGGCTCATGACAGTGTCGCCGCAAGTGTTCTCGGCCGGCCTGCCGTTCTGGCACGTCGACCTGCCCCACCGGCAGGATCGCAGCTCGCCACTCTCGTCGTTGTAGTAGATTGTGCAGCCAGATTTGTTGCGGCGGTACTGTTCAACCGCCTGCACCAGCAAGTAGGTAGACCCGCCGATAATGGTGGCGGTGCCCATGGCCGACCAGACCTTTTTGTTTTTTAAAAAGTCGCCAATTTTCTCAAACACCGGCTTCCTAAACACTGGGTCCGCCGCATCTAGGGGCGCGTCGCCCTTTGTGGTCAGCTTGGCCATCTCGTCTGTGGTCAAGTGGTTTGAGAGCGCCTTGGACAGATCCTCGCTGGTCTTTTCAATCTTGCTCATTTTAAAGTGCGGCATCTGGGACACCTCCTCCAACAACTTTACCTCCAGCCCGTGTGGGATGGTCGGCACATCGTAGATTAGCTTCAGCGTGCCCAGGTCCCCGAATTTCAGCGCCTCTGTGATGGAGCGCAGAGACCTGTTCTTCAAAAACACCCCCGCCTCGTTGATCGACACGCGCTGCACCTTGAGCCCTGTATCAAAATCTTCCAGCAACTTTACCACAGCGCCCGCCTCCGTCATGTGGATGGCTCTACCGAGATCTGATAGAAATTGTAATTTCATCGTCTTATGTATGTATAGAAACACAGGCCATCTATCGCGCTAGTTAGTCTCATCAGAATGTCGGCCGCTTTTTAATCTACAGTCAGCACATTTATTTTATACCCATTGATGTCGTGCTACCGCTTAATGGCCTTTTTTTTGTTCTGTATATTAGTGGTGTACTTTTAGAAAAATTGCATCGAGGATTTGTATTCGCGTGCTCTCGGGCACGATATATAGGAAAATTGAACCTAATGAAGCCAACATAAATGTTAATAAAATTATGACACTAATCAATCTCCTTGTTTTTTCCTTCATATCGACTTGGTGCTGCACATAGAGTTGGTTTCGCATGTATTTGTTGATGGTGTCAAAGAACGGGTTGCTGTCAATCTCCCCGTTGTCGAGAAAGCGTATATGGAATGCCCGGCTGTACGACTCCAGCGTCTCGAGAACGCCAATCAGATAGTCGGTCGGCACAAATTTGCTGAGCGCGCCCCAGTCCCTGATGATTAATAGCTTTATGATGGGGATAACGTATTTGGGTAGAATTGCAAGGTAACCGCTTTCCGTTGTGTAAAATACCTTGTCGCTGGCCAATATCTGCGAGAGAGTCCTGTAGTCATAAAACGACATTCTTAGATAAGCGCCCGGCTATATAAAGGCGACGGTACGCGAGCCAGTCCCCCAGTATTCACAATGCATAACAAGTGCATAGATCCGCTAACCATCCGGCACGCGGGAGTACAGCGGCTGCTTCCAATCGAGCCGCGCGGCGCCCTGGCCGTTTTGCTGGCGGGCTGCCAGCTATTCAGTATCGATAAATCCCTCAAGAGCATCTATTTGCGGGCGCTGGTAGATGAGCGCCGCCTGGGGGCCTAGACTCGCTGCTGGCGCACTTTGACCACATCTATGTGGACCTGTTTGATGATAAACTCTTGCCGCTGCTGGATTCCAAATATGGGCACAAGATTGTCGTCATACTCAAGCATGCCGTCATCAAGCAACTGGATCGCGGCGAGGACATGTGCCTGGTCGACTCGTGCCGCGTGCTTCTCAACACCGACGAGGAGGAGGAGTTTGCGAACCAGTACAGGGAGCTGGCAGCTCGACTCCGCGTGTCGCCCACCACGGGCTGCACCCGGGTCTCGAACCACCACTTCATCAACGCCCTCATCAGGTCACGGGCGCAGTTTATCTCGCACGACAACTTTTACAACACCGACAACGCCTACGGCACGGTGGCGCTCGACAAATGTGTCGCCTATGGCAAATTTGACCCGCTAGCCCTAATGAAGAACATCTGCGCCATGACCGACCACCTGATCCAGCACCACACAAGCTACACCATCTACATCAACTTGGACGGGTTCGCTACACTGCTGCAGCGATTGTACCTGCCGTTCAACTCGGAGGAGGCCCTGCTCATCAACATGCAGATTGCCACCATCGCCAAGATAATTGTGCAAGAGTACGAGAACGCCACCGTGATGCGGTTACTACAGATCAACCAGGTATTCGAAAACGACGCCAGGCGGCGCATCGAGCGCAGCTTCCAGTTTGCCCCAGCTCAAAACGTGATCGCTCTCGACAACGGTTACTTTCTCAACAACACCCTCGTCGAGTCGCTGCATCGCTACGGCAAGCTGACGGTCGACATAGTCAACGGCATCATATCTACCGGCTGCCGCGATATCGCCGCGATAGACGAGCGCCTGCGGGGGTTCGAGGCCGTGTACGAGGTGGACGCCCACTTTCTCTTGATGCTGGCGCGCGACCGCTACAATATCACCGGTCAGTACCAGTGGTCCGAGCTCTGTGTGCCCTGTGAAAACACGAATCTCTTGAAAACTGTCAATTTTCCATGCCTATTAAAATGCCTTGTATACTAAATAAAATATCTATAATATGTCATTTCTGTTTTGACGCAAAAGTCATATTTGTTTATTATCGCCTATATGGGCGTGGGTGCATTTATAAGGCTTGCACCAAGGACCTGGGGTCGTGCACCAACGAGTTGATGGTTACCCTACGCGATATCAAGGGAATCGTCTACCATGCGCTGCCCGACTACGGCGGCACCGATGAAGCCGATGAAAATGCCGGTTTCATTCTATCGCCGCCCTATATTGTCGATGGCTTGATTGGATCGTATGCGCGCATGCGTCGACGTGTGCGCCCAGGCCGGTTGCAACATCTCCGAGATCTGGTGTCGCTGGCGCCGTTCTCAAACTACTGCCGTGGCGGCCGGTTCGCGCAACTCAGGGGCGAGAGCATGTGCATCCGCACGCTCGGCTACGGCGACCTGCACAATTACTACACCGCCAAGTACTCGGGCACGTCGGCCGCCACCCCGATCATCGCCGCGCAACTGGCTCACGTCCAGAGCTCGAATATCAAGCAACTGCAGTGGTACCTCAAGTTTGGCGACTTTAAGCGCCTTGTCAAGGACTGTGTCAGCTTGAGAGCATGCCGATCTCTGTCGGTGCTGTAAAAAAACTTGTCTAGATCTGCACTCGTCGGCGGTCAGCGGCAGACTGAGCATTTTTGTCATTCCGTCACGCGCCTTTAGACATTTTCATACAAAAGAGCTTTTTCCTGCAACTCGACTATAAATTGAGCGGTGGCTTCGCGCGCGACCCATTCACTCATTAAACTTTAGTTGGTGAGGAGTGAAGCAGGCAGCTCTCTACCGCTTAAAGTTTTTTTTAATTAATAATTAATGATTAAGAATGGCTAGAGCTCCTCGAGGCGTGCAGCTCCTCGGGTTGAGCAGCTCGAGTTGAAAATTGCGCGGTGCACTTTTATGACCTCTGACCTCTTAAAAATGGATATATGGCGTGTAGGCACTCTACGTCATATGGTGTGAGTCCCCGCGAGTTGTTGGAGTAGAAGGGGTTCATCACAGATTTCTGGTCGCTGCAGTGTAGCAGCCCCAAGATGTGACCAAGCTCGTGCACGGTGGTAGTAAAGAGCATTTGCCTTGTCCATGCCTCCGCTGCGTCGAAGCACAATTTCTTTCCGGGTGGCAAGGTCGCATGCGCCAGCACATTGCCCTCGCCATCAAAGACATCTGGACAGCCGTGATTTCCGTAAACATTTCTAACGACAATCTCGTTCGCGGCCTTTTTTCGTGGACTCTTGGCTGTCGACAATTTAAAGAAATCAATGTCAGTTTTATCGGCAAAGTGTTTAACGACTTCTTCGAATGATTCGCGCTGACCCCTAATCTTGATAAATTTGTTGTCTATAATTATCGCCAATGGAAAATTCATTTTGCCATAATGCCTTGACACTTTGTACGTTAGACTAGCGTGGCTGGGTATACGGTAGTAAATTATCACAATAACGCCGATCCCGGCAATGACTAGAAACAACAATTGCATCCTTATCTGACCGCTGTCGTCCGCGCCAGTTCAATCTGACCGCTGTCGTCCGCGCCAGTTCAATCTGACCGCTGTCGTCCGCGCCAGTTCAATCTGACCGCTGTCGTCCCGCAAGTTTCCCGCCAGTTCACAGTTCGATGGCGACCGTCATCAAGAAAGGAGGCATCATTGCCAACCGGCACCTGATAGACGACCCAAACATCGATGTGCTCATCGCATACCTGAAGAGCGGAGCGCACCAGACACCGATACCAATCGACCTGCCCGCGTACATAAATGGAGAGATTGAGATCGCCTTTAAGCAGCCGCGCAGGCCGCGCTTCAACCCATACATCGCGGGACGCAGACCCAGGCTCTCGATTTTCAATCTAGAATAAATAAATATAGATAAGGAGAATGACGATTTCGAGTTTATTATTTGGCTTTAGTTTATTAGGCATGCTTGTCGGGGGGTGCACCGATCGAAAAGAACCACCGCGTCTTTGTGGTCAAAAATTTCATCGAGGGCAATGGCTCCCTGCCCGCCGATGCGCGGCGCGGTGACTTTCTTCTGTTTCATGACAATTTCTATGACTGTGATGCCCGCATAAAAAATGTCACCTTCCAGTCGAAGTATTTTATGGGCTCCAACTCGATTGTCGACTGCACCGACAATATCATGTCGATCGCCACCATCAACGACGTGCTCGATGGCCAGCCCAAGATGTAGTCTTTCCTGATGGCCGACCATGTCAATTTTCGCATTGAGGCCCTGTTTCTAAACAGTAACGAGCACCTCTACCTATTATTCCAGTACATTATTCGCCAAAACATAGATGGCCGTAATGTAGTGTACTTGGTATTTATGAACGGTGCCAATACCCTAAACAAATTCAACAAAAACATGATGAGGTCCATCTTCCAGAGCGGCCAGGTGCTCGTAGTTTTCGGCGACAACAACGACTTTTTAGGCGAAAACGAACTCGATTTGCCCGTATTTGTCCCGCTAACCGACAGCCTCAAGATATTTTTTTTTTTTTTATTTGATGAACTTATAAAATTATACATACATATATACAAACATAATAGCTCAAATACAAATTAAAATCAAAGTGACTATACCTGATTAATACACATGAGTATTCTATTTGAATGATAAAGTTAGCTCTCACATAAGAAGACTTGTGTGTGAGAACTCTAGCAGTTCTAGCTACTGAAAATTTTCTTTGGTTATACTAAATTTTTTAAAAAAGAAAAAAGAAAAAGCTGTGCTATTTTTATGTACAATTTACAAATTTCGAATAATATCAACATTTTGAAAAATGTATAAGTAATAGTTAATTGGACAAATGTTTTAAAAATTCGTTACTGTTCCTACCAATAAGGCATTTAAGTATAAATTTATAATTTGAATCATTCAAATATTGCCGTGTATCGATAGAGAGTTCGTTGAACATTAACGGACCCAAGTAACTGGAATGTCTTTGAGTTAACGTTTTTTTCCGTTTTTGAATTGAAAGTGGTCGAGTTAGTTGCCTTCTAGTTTGATATCTTGAGAAATGCCGAGGAAATAAATTAAGGTTTTTATAAGTGAACTTCAAAAATTGAACTTGCAAATTGAAGCAAAAAATTTGCCTGACAGTGAATACATTGAAAGTAGCTAACGCATCAGTAGTGGAGAAGAATTTCGGTTTCCTTAAGCACATTTTAACTATTTGAGATTGTAAGTTGGTTAAAGGATTCAGGACATTTGTATATGTAGGTCCCCAAGCTATAATACCATATTGTATAAGTGATTGAATTAATGCAAAATAAACCGCTCTCAAAGTTGATCTATCCAGGATATTACGGAGCAGAAGAAATTTGTACTTGAGTTTCCTTATCCTTTTGCATATACTAAGAATATGTATATCCCATTTGAGACGGCTATCTATTGTCACCCCTAAGTATTTAGTATATGGAACATTTTGTAAAGGGCAATCCAATAACTTAATACAGTTTTGGTTTAGAGTATCGCTTGTTTGGCCAAACGTGATAAGATGCGTTTTCTCCAGATTTAAAGCAAGCTTGTGCATACATAGCCACTCGTATAATGTTTCAATACCACTATTAGCTAGGTTGATCGTTGTGTTCCAATTATTGCTTTTGAATATAAGAACAGTGTCATCAGCGAAAGCTACAATGTGTCCATTTACAATGTTATGTTGGAGATTGCAAATGTCATTGACATAAATGAGAAATAATAGAGGGCCAAGCACAGTTCTCTGAGGTATACCACAGCGTACTAAACATGGCTCACTTACTGTATTCCCCACTTTAACGAGCTGAGATCGTCCATAAAGGTAGGATTGGAATAGGGCGAGTGTTTTTTGATTTATACCTAGATTTTCCAGTTTCTTGATCAATAGCTGGTGGTTTACGGTATCGAAAGCCTTTTTAAGATCAAGAAAAATAGCCAATACTTTCTCATTTTTATCTATGCCAGCATAGATGAAGGAGGTAAGGTCAAACAAAGCATGGTCTGTAGATGTGTTCGATCTAAATCCATATTGGTTATTTGCTAGGATATTGTTATCATCCAGAAATTTCAACAATCTACTCTTTAGACACTTTTCAAAGATCTTAGCAATATTGGACAGCAGACTTATTGGCCTGTAGTTGTTAGGGTCACATTTATTACCGGACTTATGTAAGGGGATAATAACAGCACATTTCAACTTGTCTGGGAAAATACCCTTTTCCATAGACAAATTGAAAATATGTTGAAGCGGACGTTTGATATAGTTTAATATACCTTTCAGAATTTTTGCAGTAAATCCATCACTTCCGGGCGCTTTACCTGCTTTTAAATTTTGTATGTGAAAACATATTTCATCGCAGTTTATTAGTGGAAACTCCAGAGGATAACGGATCGATCGGTTAGCGATATTAACCATTTCATGAGAATCGGCGGTGGAGCGAACGCTGTTTGCGATTTTCTCGCCAATACTTGCAAAGTGATCATTTAATTCACATGCAATGGCATAATCGTCTTTTGTTATGGTCCCGTCCTTTGTTTTTATTTCACAAATCCCCTCATCTGATCTTCCCCTATATAAAATTTCATTAATTTTACCCCAAAGTTTCTTAGGGTTATCCTTAACATTGTTGATTTCATTACTATAAAAAGCGTATTTGGTTATCTTAATGAGACTGCATAGTTTATTTCTGTAGAGTTTATACTTAGAACGGAGTTGTGGATTGAAAGGTTGTTTTCTTAACTTTTTAGCTAATTTGTCTCTAGTTCTAATAGATGTTAGTAAACCTTTTGTGATCCAAGGCTTTCTTGCTCTCATGTTCGAGCTTGTTTGCAATATACGACAGGTTGTAGACAATGTAACGTATCTATTTAGTATTTTAAAGAATTCGTCAGTCGAAGCATTTGGATCGTCATTATTAACTACTGACAACCAATTTTCATTTTTAATTACCGAAACTAGTTGTCCCATATTTACACATTTAATTTCACGGAAAGGTCTTTCCCCGTCTCCGTCGGAATTCGCACTTGCACTGCGAAAATTAATTTTTGCCACGGTACTGAAATGATCCGTTATGTATGTTTCAAAAATACCTGTATTGAAAGAGGAGTTGTAGTTATGTTTATGAAACATATGATCAATACAGGAAGACGAACCCTTAGCCACCCTTGTTGCACCCATTAAATGTTCTACAAAACCAAATTTCATAAGTACATTTAAATATTCGTTGCAGTCATTTGATGGCCTTTCATCACTCAAATTTATGTTAATATCACCTAGGATCAAATGGTTGACTATCCCCTTGTTTATTTCTAGATAGGTTTCTAAAGAGTTTATGAAATTTAACGCATTTGTAAAGCTAGGGGATCTGTATAAGGCTGTGACATTAAGTTGTAAATCTTTGCATAAAGTTACACAAAGGTTTAAACCATTGGCTTCAAAAAATTCAAAATCTATAACATCAACAGAAAAAGCATTTTTAACATATACGACCACTCCATCACATTTATTATATTTACTAGGCTTATTATACGAATGATAACCGTCTATTTCGAAACAAAATGAATCATCCATCCAGGTTTCCGTGAGTACGATAATGTCAAAATCGATTTTTATATTATTTAAGAGAATAAGGCAATCGTCAAAGTTTCTATTTAAACTTCTAATGTTCAAATTATAAATTTTTACTTCATTGCCATTGCCACTATCTAGCAGGAAGTCTCTACATTCTTTAATGTTTTTAATCAGTATTGTGTTATTATTTTTATACCTATCTAAACTAGTTAAATAATTATCCATTATAAAAAGAAAAAGAAAAATTCAAAAAAAATAATAATAAAATTTGAAATAAATAAATCAATCAGTACCAAGAAGCTAACAAAGGAGTGAATCGATGTCTTTTTCGGTTCTAACAATAAAAACTTTCCCTTTGTCTACTTTCCTAACTAATATGCGACCTTCGTTTACCCAAACATACTTCACTTTGTCCTTCAATGATGTTTTAGTTTTGGCCAAGAGTTCCGCTGTATACGATGTCAGATGCTCTCTAATATAGAAGCAGCCATCACCCAGATCTCTATGTACATGTTCTAGTGAGATCCCTCGCCGGCCGTTGTTAAGTCTCACTGCAGCTTTGTAGGAACTCAAATATGCGTCTCTTACATTTTTCCTGGTGAACTGTACGATGATACTGCTAGACTCAGAGGATCGACCACGCTGTCTGTACACGTCACTAACTTCTGTTTCGTTTAGGCTGAGGTCAACGACCTTTGCGACAGCAGTAACAATTGTGTTCAGGTTTTCATTTTTCGTTTCCTTTATGCCATGTATGACAAGGTTATTTTTCCGTTGCATGCTTGCGTAGGAATTATTCTCTAATTTTAGTTTTGCAATTTCATTTTTTAATATCGCGTTCTCCACTTTCACTTCATGAAGTTCCTTGAGCACACAACTGATTTTATTTTGATATTCATCAAATTTATCGGACATGAACTGAATTGACTGTTTGAGTTCATTAATTTCTTTCACAGAATCTTTTCGAAATTTATCCAATTCACACTTCACTTTTCCAAAAAATATTTCAGCACTTCCATCAAGTTCAACGTTACTTTTACTGGTGACTTTTGACTTGCAAGAGTCACATTTCCAGGTTTCACGTTTTTGTCCTAATTTTCTTATGTTATCCACAAGTTTTAAATGGCAGCAGGCTGCGTGATAATAGTTATCACAGGAAGTACACATTATCACGTCTTTTGGATCAGAAAAAGCTTTTTTACAACCACTGCATGAATTAGACATTTTTAGAAAAATTTAGATAATTTAAATAAAATTCAAAATAACGGATGGAATCAGGATTAAGCTGAGAGCACCGATATGGATACGTCTGTTCGCTAAGACTGCTAGATATCCATCTTTAACCGCGACCTGCCCATCTCTAAGCGCGTCTATAACCCCCGCGAAGACCTATACTACGTACCCAAGTACAAGCACATCGACAATGTATCGGAATATCCCATGTGGTTTGTCAAATGGCTGTTTGTTATCAACTTTTTCAGCACACAGCCAATATTCCGATACAAGGTCACCAAAAACTATGCGCTCTTGCGCGACCACGAATCGTTCCTGCCTCGGCTGCTAATTTCTGAATTTCCGCGATGCTACCACGGTATCTATGACCTGAAAACAGCGTCCATTGTAGGGGGACGTGAGTTTGACTGCCAGAAATATAACGTCGTTATAAGTAAGTAAGATGTCCTCGTTATTGATGACCATTTTATATGCCCAGGAACACAACAAAATTCCCGTAATAACGCCGCAAAATATATGGTGCACATTCGTGTTAAAGCTTAAGCAGATTTGCGCCATTGAAACCCACCTCAAGCCCGCCAGCGACGTGCATGGACACTCTTGTAGCTACGAGAATGCCACTCTCCAGCACTTTGAAGACAAAATACTCGTAAAGTTCCACAACGACACGGAGGCGAGGAGGCGTGATCGCCATCTACTACTCCATTCTGAAATTTACTACACAAGCGAAAGTGATTCATTCACTCCGCTCAAGTTCTCCGACACTGAACCGCAGACACTCGACAGACTGGAAATTACCGGCACCCAAGAGGACTGGGAGGCCTTGTGGGGCCCACTTCATGCGCTTCATAAGGATCCATTGATAAAAACCTTTTACCCGGCTAGCGTGTTGGAAGACTACAACATGCTAATCGAGCTGTTTGAGCAGATTGTTGGCAAGCTCAAGGACGCAAATCGGGGTGTAATCGATTTGAATTTCTGGTTCAAGTTTCTCGATAATTTGGTCACCGAGTCGAAGCACTTTATCATCGGCGGGGCCTCCTCCGTGGGCTTTACAAAACAGGCATCTGACGGCCTCGATAAAGTTGAGATATCGTCGCTGCAACCAGAAATTTCCTTCATGGGTTCAACCATGCTCGTCAATACAATGACCGAGGACCACAAGACTGTTCGCTGCGATTTAGTGAAAAAGGTGGGGGAAAGCAGTGGAAGCGATTAAAAACATACAATTAGATTTAAATACAATATTTTTTTATGTATGTATTTTAAATTTATTTATTTTTAAGTATTTAGAATTCATTTAGGTACATATATTTCTAGTTTTAAGTATTTATAATTCATTTAAGTTAATTTATGTACATACTAGCATAAAACCCGCGTGCCTTGCAACGCCTTTAAATAAAAACTGTTTATTATGTGCACTGTTTTCCTTGAAAAAAACAAACAAAAAAGTCAGTTGTTATTATCCCTAAAAAAGGTTTATTATAGAGCATTTTTTTAATAAACATGGTAAACAAATTGCTGCGTATATCACCTCTGCTCAACAAATCTGCAAGTTTTGAAGCAGAGATTGGTGTGTATATGTCATCAAGAGAAGTGACAAAGGAATCCTAAATAAAGTGAATTTTGAGTCATTCATTTCCACGTGATTATAAAGATGCACTGTTAAAATTTCAGCCCCAGCGGTTTGGGTTATCTCCATTTCACCCCTTTAGGGGATGAATTTCGAAAAATCGATTTATAGTGGATGTCCACGTCATTATAGGGATGCACTGTCAAAATTTCAGCCCTATAGCTCCAGCGGTTTTGGGTTGACCCCATTTCACCCCCTTATGGGATGAATTTCGAAAAATCGCTTCTTAGTGGATGTCCACGCCATTATAGGGATGCACTTTCAAAATTTCAGCCCTATAGCTCCAGCGGTTTGGTAAACCCCATTTCACCCCCTTAGGGGATGAATTTCGAAAAATCGCTTCTTAGTGGATGTCCACGTCATTATAGGGATGCACTGTCAAAATTTCAGCCCTATAGCTCAGGCGGTTTGGGTAAACCCCATTTCCCCCTTTGGGGAACGAATTTCGAAAAATCGCTTGTTACTGGATGTTCACGTCATTATTGGGATTCACTGTCAAAATTTCAGCCCTATAGCTCCAGCGGTTTTGGGTTGACCCCATTTCACCCCCTTATGGGATGAATTTCGCAAAATCGCTTGTTAGTGGATGTCCACGTCATTATATGGATACACTGTCAAAATTTCAGCCCTATAGCTCCAGCGGTTTTGGGTTGCCCCATTTCACCCCCTTATGGGATGAATTTCGCAAAATCGCTTGTTAGTGGATGTCCACGTCATTATAGGGATGCACTGTCAAAATTTCAGCCCTATAGCTCCAGCGGTTTTGGGTTGACCCCATTTCACCCCCTTATGGGATGCATTTCGCAAAATCGCTTGTTAGTGAATGACGTGGACGTCATTATAGGGATGCACTGTCAAAATTTCAGCCCTATAGCTCCAGCGGTTTGGGTAGACCCCATTTCACCCCCTTAGGGGATGAATTTCGAAAAATCGCCTTTCTGAGATTTGAAACAAATAATTTTAAACCAGAATTGTCTAATGTTTCAATTGGTGGCATTAATAATGTTCTACGATATACATTAGCCGAGATACCAGGCATAGAGCGTAAAAAATGGTGACAAATCGTACTAATTTATATTAATAATCTAATCTAATCTAATCTATATTAATAAAAGAAAGTGTGTGTCTGTAAGTCTGTGTGTCTGCTTGTGCGTACCGTCACGCATTGTAGCCAAACTAGAAGAGATAGAGATCTGAAATTTTTTTTGTAGATGCATCGATATCCCAGAAGGTGGAAGTAAGTTTCCGTTTTTCGCTATTTTGATTAGTTTTTTTTTAATTAATTAATTAGTACGATTTGTCACCATTTTTTACGCTCTATGCCTGGTATCTCGGCTAATGTATATCGTAGAACATTATTAATGCCACCAATTGAAACATTAGACAATTCTGGTTTAAAATTATTTGTTTCAAATCTCAGAAAGGCGATTTTTCGAAATTCATCCCCTAAGGGGGTGAAATGGGGTCTACCCAAACCGCTGGAGCTATAGGGCTGAAATTTTGACAGTGCATCCCTATAATGACGTCCACGTCATTCACTAACAAGCGATTTTGCGAAATTCATCCCATAAGGGGGTGAAATGGGGTCAACCCAAAACCGCTGGAGCTATAGGGCTGAAATTTTGACAGTGCATCCCTATAATGACGTGGACATCCACTAACAAGCGATTTTGCGAAATTCATCCCATAAGGGGGTGAAATGGGGCAACCCAAAACCGCTGGAGCTATAGGGCTGAAATTTTGACAGTGTATCCATATAATGACGTGGACATCCACTAACAAGCGATTTTTCGAAATTCATCCCATAAGGGGGTGAAATGGGGTCAACCCAAAACCGCTGGAGCTATAGGGCTAAAATTTGGACAGTGAATCCCAATAATGACGTGAACATCCAGTAACAAGCGATTTTTCGAAATTCGTTCCCCAAAGGGGGAAATGGGGTTTACCCAAACCGCCTGAGCTATAGGGCTGAAATTTTGACAGTGCATCCCTATAATGACGTGGACATCCACTAAGAAGCGATTTTTCGAAATTCATCCCATAAGGGGGTGAAATGGGGTCAACCCAAAACCGCTGGAGATATAGGGCTGAAATTTTGACAGTGCATCCCTATAATGACGTGGACATCCACTATAAATCGATTTTTCGAAATTCATCCCCTAAAGGGGTGAAATGGAGATAACCCAAACCGCTGGGGCTGAAATTTTAACAGTGCATCTTTATAATCACGTGGAAATGAATGACTCAAAATTCACTTTATTTAGGATTCCTTTGTCACTTCTCTTGATGACATATACACACCAATCTCTGCTTCAAAACTTGCAGATTTGTTGAGCAGAGGTGATATACGCAGCAATTTGTTTACCATGTTTATTAAAAAAATGCTCTATAATAAACCTTTTTTAGGGATAATAACAACTGACTTTTTTGTTTGTTTTTTCAAGGAAGACAGTGCACATAATAAACAGTTTTTATTTAAAGGCGTTGCAAGGCACGCGGGTTTTATGCTAGTTTATTAATATAGATAATTCTAGTTTTAAGTATTTATAATTCATTTAAGTTAATTTGTGTATATTTCTAGTATTAAGTATTTACATATATGTTTAGTTATTTATAAGTATTTAATTCAATATAATTATGTAGATAGTATTTTATTTTATCAGTCGTACTGAAAGAAACCCGATATCCAAGAGTAGTCGGGACTGGTCCACAACAGGATCGAGGCATCGTCTGCTGCGTTGGTATCTGAATAATTGCCGTAAATCGCCTCGGGCCAATCATCCAGATCGTAGTTACTGGGGGAGTAATCTTCGCTGCTATACCAATCATCCTCATACCTGTGGTAACTCGCCTCGGGCCAATCATCCGCATCGTACGTTCTGGGGGAGTAATCTTCGCTGCTATACCAATCATCCTCATCGTATGTACTGGGGGAGTAGTCATCTTCGCTGCTATGCCAATCAATCGTGTCGGCATCGGACTCGCTATCTAGGTCGATGGTCGCTGGCATCGCCATCCTGGTCCACTTGATCTCCGGCTCGGTGCTCTCTTCTAGGTCGATGGTCGCTGGCATCGCCATCCTGGTCCACTTGATCTCCGGCTCGGTGCTCTCTTCTAGGTCGATGGTCGCTGGCATCGCCATCCTGGTCCACTTGATCTCCGGCTCGGTGCTCTCTTCTAGGTCGATGGTCGCTGGCATCGCCATCCTGGTCCACTTGATCTCCGGCTCGGTGCTCTCTTCTAGGTCGATGGTCGCTGGCATCGCCATCCTGGTCCACTTGATCTCCGGCTCGGTGCTCTCTTCTAGGTCGATGGTCGCTGGCATCGCCATCCTGGTCCACTTGATCTCCGGCTCGGTGCTCTCTTCTAGCTCGATGGTCGCTGGCATCGCCATCCTGGTCCACTTGATCTCCGGCTCGGTGCTCTCTTCTAGGTCGATGGTCGCTGGCATCGCCATCCTGGTCCACTTGATCTCCGGCTCGGTGCTCTCTTCTAGGTCGATGGTCGCTGGCATCGCCATCCTGGTCCACTTGATCTCCGGCTCGGTGCTCCCTTCTAGGTCGATGGTCGCTGGCATCGCCATCCTGGTCCACTTGATCTCCGGCTCGGTGCTCTCTTCTAGGTCGATGGTCGCTGGCATCGCCATCCTGGTCCACTTGATCTCCGGCTCGGTGCTCTCTTCTAGGTCGATGGTCGCTGGCATCGCCATCCTGGTCCACTTGATCTCCGGCTCGGTGCTCTCTTCTAGGTCGATGGTCGCTGGCATCGCCATCCTGGTCCACTTGATCTCCGGCTCCTCCTCCCAACAGATTTCAATCAAGATCCTTTTCGTTACACGGTTCATTGTTTTTAGATGTTTTCTTCACGGTTCTAAACAACTGATGAATGACCAGAACTGGTTCTCACTTTATATACCCTGGCACCCATACAACCACTCACTCACACTCAGTGGCGGATATACGAGTTTGCAACAAATGGTGCGCGGCGATAAGAACCATTAGAATGCGGGGTTGTAAAATGCATATACAAATTCCGATATCTAGAGGTGACCCTACACTCAGGCATCGGCAAACAAGGCACTTCTTTCAACGTGACCCATTTGGCGATAAGACCGGTCGAGTCGCAACAAGCGGCGGCGAGGCGATAAGACCGGTCAAGTCGCCCACACGCATCCTTTGGAGCCGCGCTATCTGGAGTGGTCCGTCTCACATTACAATCTAGAGGTGACCCATCAACAAACAACGATAGGAACGCTCGAGTTGAAATTAATTGCTCTCAGCTTCCTCTCGAGTGGTGATAGCAACCACTCGTCTTGATGATCCTAAAAGAAACATTCATCGAGTCGCAATAAACAGCGATACAATGTTTAGCACGTTACAATCTAGAGGTGACCCATCAACAAACAAGGCAGTTCTTTCAACGAGACCCAAATACGAATCGACAGAGTCGCAACATTGTATGAAAATCGAAACAATCAAATTAAGATATTAGGGGTACTCATGATTTGTGTTATTCGTGTTATTTGTGTTAAATCGAGAAAAAAGTTTAACAAATCGAGAAACTTTCCTTAGTAAATGACATTTGTTTCGATTTTAACAAATAACATCTGAAAAGGCGTGTTAATTCAACAACTCGATATCGAGATCGAAATAATCATATGGCAGAGAGGCAGATGAGAAATTCGATTATTCGAAATAACACTTTAACATGGAAATTGAAAGGGGTCGCTCACGATCTCGTCTATTTCGAAGATAACATTTTACGATTTCTCGACGTTTAACACAGATCATGAATACCCCTATTTATTTATTTATGTTATTTATTTAAAGAAAGAAAAACATATTTGTACAAATAAGAACAAGGCTTTACATATGTACATAGGCCAAAGGAGATGTTGATTGTATGGAAATGTGGTAACCTACATTACTTTAGATGAGACATCAAAGAAAGAATAAAAAAACAGAAAAACATGAAAATTGAAAATTTAAAATGACTACTACTTTACTGTCTAAGTTGACTAAATTAGGGAACTGAAAAATTAACAATAAGTTGCCTTCTGAACTTCCCTACAGCACCAGCTCGCTTTACATCTACAGGTAGAGAATTCCACAAACTAGTGACGTGAACGAAAAATAAGCGTTTAGATTGTAAGCACGAGTAATGGGGCATAAGTAAATTATTAGTTCTAGTAGATTGAAGGAATGTGAGTTTTTCTCGGAGACATTGCGGTTTACCCGAAACGAGGAGTTTATAGAGGAATACGATAAGCCGAATTTTAAGATATGTCAAGAAGGAACAACCAAGGAAATCTTCAGAATATGATGAAACGTGATTGAATCGGGGGATTTTATAAACGTATCGGACAATAGAATTGAATGCTACATTCAATTTTAGCTGGGAGAATGAATCGAGTTTACAGAAGATTACATCACTATATGTTATTAAGGGCATTAAAAGAGATTTAGCAAGCTTTGAGCGAGTATGGAGTGGTATAAAGTTCGACGTACACCAAAGTTTTCGTAGACTGCTATAGACCTTGCCAATTATATAGTTAATATGATCCGACCATGTTAAATTCTTATTCAGAAAAACCCCCAGACTCTTTACCTTATCACAAAACGGAATGATATTACGGTTTAATGATACTGCAGGGAATCCATTGGTATTTATAACATTTTTAGATATGACTATTGCTTGAGACTTGTCAGGGTTTAGTTGCAATCTATTCCCTCTCGCCCACCCAGAAATCGCCTCGAGGTCTTTATTGATTCGCCAAATACAATCCTCAATCATGCCAAGTCGGCAGCTAAGGTAGATTTGAACATCGTCCGCGTACAACAGGGCTTTACAAAAATTCAGTTCTTTTGGGAGATCATTAATGAAGAGAGAGAAGAGGAGCCGACCAAGTATAGAACCTTGAGGTACGCCCTTAGATAGGAGTGAGAAACTGGACTCATAATTGTCTGTGAAAACCTTTTGAGATCTACCGCTTATGAAATTCCAAATAAGACGGACAGCGGACGATGAGAAGTTGAATTGAGAAGATATTTTCTGGCATAAAAGCGTATGATTTACAGAGTCGAAAGCTTTCGAGAAGTCCAGCAGTGAGAGAATGGTTAAATGATCATGATCAATGTTCAGGTGTAGATCATCAGTTAATTTTAGGAGGGCAGTACTGCAACTGTGGTTCTTCCTAAAGCCATGCTGGAATTCAGTTAAAAAGAAATTAGATTCAAGGTATTGGACCATTTGAATGTACATTAACTTTTCCAGAATTTGGGAGAGGCACGAAAGGATACTAATGGGTCGGAAGTCCTGTGGAAGAGAGGCATTGGATTTTTTAGGAATTGGAGTAACTTTTGCTTTCTTCCACAAAGATGGGAAAGTAGAGGACGTTAGACAGGAGTTAAAAATGTGGGTGAGAAAAGGAAGTATAGAGGGAAGAATAATTCGAAGAAATTTTAAACTAATGCCGTCAACGCCGACTGCATTTGATATAATAGAGTTGATGACAGAAATGACGTTCTCCTCTGACACTCTCATAAAGCAAAAACCGGAATCAGAAACGATGTTCGAAACGACACAGGAGAAACTACTGGAGGATTCTGATATTGAAGCTGAGTTGATTATATCACTGTTGCCGCTGGAAGCAGAGCCAACAGACGTAAAAAAGTTGTTAAGAACATTGGGGTCAATGTCAACTTGTGATAGATGTTTGCCGGTAACTCCGATGATGCGAAGGTTCTTCCAGAGCACTTGAGGGGGTAAATTAGCATCAAGTTTGGCTGTGTAATAATCCGATTTGGCTTTTTATTGCGTTCGTAGTACGATTTCTGAGCAAGCGGAATGTGGTCCAGTTTTCATTCGATTTGCACTTTTTCCAGTGAACGTAGGCTTTGTCACGCTGTCGAAACAGGGATTGAATTATAGGCGAAAACCAAGGATACACCTTTTTATTGGATCTGTAGTACTTTAACGGCACGTATTTGTCTAGAAGATATAGGCTGAGATTGTTGAAGTGTTCAACCTGAGCATTAACGTCTGGCATTGAATATATATTACTCCAGTCGAGTGAGCACGCTTCAGCAAGTAAGCTGACGCGGTCGAGATTTCTGAAATTTCTAAAATAGTGTGGCTTAGTAAAATTTTCCGTAGTAGGAAAAATGTTATAATTAAAGAAGATGAGGTCATGGTCAGAGACTCCAGGAACAGATATTTGATTTGAAAAGGTTGCAAGGTTTATATTATTAACTATAAAGTAATCTAATAAAGAGGAACAGGGCCCAGTGAAATGAGTTGGAGCAGTATTAACGATTGATAGAGAGTACGAATTTAAGATCGAAAAGAAGTCGCTGACTAAATTATTCGGGTTAAGAACATTCAAATTAAAGTCTCCACAAAGAATAATATGAGGGCAACAACATCCTAACCTTTCAATACAGTAATACAGCGGTTCTAGATTAGAAATTCCAGGAGGCTTATAAATAGCTTCTATGAGGCACTTGTTTTCACCCCCAAATAATTCAGCAAAAATAAATTCGACTCCATCATTCGATAAAGTTGCAAGTCTATACGATATGCCAGCTTTAAAGAAAATGGCGACACCGCCCCCACGCCTATCAAATCGGTCGGATCTAGGGATATTATATCCAGGTATGGAGATAAGTGAATCCGGTAAGTCCGGCTTCAACCAAGTTTCAGAGAAACAGATGATATCTACATTCGAGTCTGCAAAGACATACCTTATTTCATCAATACTCCTAATTAAACTGCGCGCATTGAGATGACAGACCTTCAATCCACTAGATTGGGAGACAAAAATTCGTAATAGGATTTGACTTATATTTCCGTTCACATCACGGCGAGAAGGAATGTTACCCGACATCAAGCGTAAGGGTGGGTACATGTAGGTGTGCAGAAGACAACAGAGTAAAGGCCCAATTACAATGAACGGATCTGAGCGCAACAAAACGGATTGAACTGTCAAATCGGTTTTCCCAGCACACATTTTAGATGCAACCGATTACAATGAACGCATTCAAGCGGATTTGAACGCATTCAATTTTAAAAAATTTAGAAATTGCCGGATTGAAGTGTCAACAGTTTGATACATAACCTCTAAATAAAAACATGTTTACTTGCGAAGAGCTGATTAATGAAGTGAAAAACTATGAAATTATTTATAATAAAGCCAAAAGTGGCTACAAAAACAATAAAATCAAAATGGAAATTTGGGACAGTATAGCAAAAAAATTAAATAGTACAAGTAAGTAATATGCATTATATTGTTATACTATAATTATAATGAAACATTTTACAGGCGATGTATGCATGAAACGATGGAGAAGCCTCAGAGATAGGTTTGTCAAAGAACAAAACAAAATGCAAGCCCCTTCTGGTAGCTCTATGGAGCACTCAATAACGTGGGAATTATATGAAAGCTTGCTTTTCTTACGAGACCACGTTAAACCCAGGAAGTAAATGGTGAGATGTTTAAAATTTGTATTTTTACTTATTTTTTTAACTCTTTTAGAACGAGTGGGGTACCAGCTAATTTACTAGAGGAGTCCGAAGAATGCTCTTCTGCGAGCACGGATGAGCCCCTACGGGTTCCAAAAAGAAAGCGAGACAATTCGGAGGAAAAGTTATCAGAACAACTGCAAAGTGCTGTAGAAACGTTTAAAAGTTTCTGCAGCAATGAAACGAACCAATCAGCTATGCAGTTGTTCATGTCCGGCGTTGCAGTGAAACTTGAACACCTGCCATATCACCTCCAAAACAATGCCATGCTGAAAATAACGGAATATATAATAAAATTGGAAAATTTTAATAATGGCCTTTGCACTGAAATGCCCACAAGTATTTAAAAAATTTATTATTTTTATTTGCAAATCAAAATTGCAGTTGATTTTTTTGTTGTTGTTTTGTTTTATAAGAAAAGTGTTATTTTACTTTTGTTTGTTGAATTGAAAGAATGTATATTTAAGTTAATGTTCCTTTTTTGAATATTTTAAGTTTCTCGTTTTCTTTTTATTTATAATCTATAAGTTATGTGTGTATAGTTTAATTTTTTTTAAAATGAATTGACCCATTTTTATGTATATTTATTTAGATTAAGTTCTCAAAGAAGTGATATTTTTTTTAATGAATTAAGCAATGTTTTTTTTTTATTGAATGAACGGTTTTTTGTTTTATGTTATTTATTTTTAATGAATAAATGAATTGAATTTTTAATATATTTTCCTTTCTCTTAATCGGAGTTTTTCAGACACACGCAAAATCTCCTGGAATATGCATTTTTATATTTCGTCGTCATTAGCACTTTATCGCAAAAGTAGTACTCAGCACTTATTGTTATATACGAAAATACATTTTGAAAACCATATAATGGTAAAACGTTACAAATTTTTTGCAGATTGAAACATACAGCTAAGCTACATTACTGCAAATATCTGCAGAATACTTCAGATAACGATGAGAATCCATATTAATAAATTAAAAAGAAATCACATAATATACATTATAAACTTTATTAATTAAAAAAAAAACATTTCGTGTATTCTTAGCCTATAAACGTTTTGTAACTATAATCTATTATGAACAGTAAATTATTTACACCCGTTCTTGAGAAGGAATCGCACCATCACTCAAAAAATATGTGGCTAGGTTCTCCCTTAACTGAAAAGCGCTTACTGGAGCGTTGCGGTAATGAGAACGGAGAGGAGCCAGAGAAATTGTTTCATTCCTTATTTGGTTCCTCCACTCTCCTTCGTGATAATTTCTGTTATCATCCTCCCAATCCACAAACATTGGGGGACAATAGCTGGCTTGATCGTGCAACATTATAAAATTGTGTAAAGCTATTGTGGCAAGCACAATTTTCTCAGCGTTTTCAGGAAAACATTCTAAGCGGTTTCGTAAAACTCGCCATCGGGACACAAGAACACCAAAACTATTTTCAATCACTCTGCGTGCCCTCGAAAGCCTGTAATTGAAAACTTTTTTCTTTTTTGATAACAGATTCCCTGGATATGGACGCAACAGATTATTTTTCAACGGAAATGCTCCATCTCCGACGAAATAATGCGGAAATGACACTTCCGTATTGGGTAAGTTGCGGTTTGCTGGTAACGGCAAATGTCCAGATAGCAACCTCCTCCCGAAAACTGACTCCCGCAATACTCCTGCAACATCAAAAAGAATAGTAATGTAGTTATGTATTGATATTCTAAAAATTACCTCCATCGCTTTGACTACCGTATGCTCCAACATCTACCGCAGTAAATGTATATTTCGCATCACACATTGCCATCAATACAATGCTGTAGTCATGCTTATAGTTGTAAAACTGGGATCCAGAATTCGGTGGACAGGTAACATTTATGTGTTTCCCATCCAAAGCGCCCACGCAATTTGGCATATCCCACATGTCAGCAAAATCTTGGGCAATTTGTCTGTAATTTTCCTCTGTTGGCTCGCTTACATAAATTGGAGATAAAATGTCCCAGAGCACCTTGCAAGTATCCAAAATAATGTTGCGGACAGTTGTCTTCCCCAATTTATAGCTCCATGCTAAAAATTGATGAGATGTTCCTTGCGATAAATAACTGCAAATAATAGAACGATGAATTGTATACACAATCTAAGAATAAAAACGATTACCTCAATGTTAGAGCAAGTCTAACTTCTGGGTCTATCGGCTTCCTTAAAGAGTTTTTTGTTAGTGATTTCGTCACCAACGTTAGTAAAAGCTCATAAATGTTCCGCTTCATCCTAGTTTGTAGAAAGAACTGCTCGGTATCTTTCCTCTTCATCTCTAGGAAAGTAGCATCAAAATATCCTTTCTCGCTTCGGGTTTTATTTATTGGACGAACCCACCATCGTCTTTTTTTCCTATCCTTTTTTTTTTTTTTAAATCTATAATTACTTTATACATAGTACATATTAGAGAAAACATTGCCACAACTTTGTTTTTTTTACTAATATCCATTTTTTCACTGCCTCTCACTGTTTCTACACAAAACACTTTTGACGTTTGAAAGCGAACAGATGCGTTCATTGTAATCAGTGCATTTTGCTATCCGTTCCGAAGCGTTATTTTGACATTTCAATCCGCGCAGATCCGTTCATTGTAATTGGGCCTTAAGACTTCAGCCCCGATACAAATGAGTAAAAACTAAAAAATGAAAACTTTATCATTTCAAAAAAAAGAGAACTAAGCTAAACAAAATTAAAATAAGAAGAATAAGAAGAAATTTGACTTATCTATTAAAAATTTGAAAAATTAATATATATTTATATTTATATATATATATTTGTTAAAGATAGAGCTCCTTTGCTCTAACTGTAAGGGGTAGTCAAAGTGAAGCACCTTGACTTATTGTTGCGTGTGCACAGGTACTTGAACCTGTACACTAAATCGTGATTATAAGTAGATCAAATGTTAAGGATAGAGATCCTTTGCTCTAACTGTAGTCAAAGTCAAGCACCTTGACTTATTGTTGTGTGTGCACAAGTACTTGAACCTGTACACTCAATCGCTGTGCCTCAAGCAGACTCTCCTGAGATAGAAATAAAAGTCTTAATTTCACAGTGATTGATCACTAATAAACTCTCTCTTTATTAATCAACCTTCCATTTATATATACAAGAATTGCTTAAATAAACAATAATTAAAAAAGGTGCAAGCATTTAAGGATCATTGATCATTTAAAGTTCATTGCTTACAATTTTGCTGATGGCGCAATAATCTACAATTATACTAAAGTGAAAATGTACTTTAATTTTACTGATCGTGCAATTAAATTTATTAAAGGTAATGACCGATGGAAAAATGCAGTGTAATGAATTTATGACAAGGTGTGCAAGTTTTCTTAATGTTTACGTTTTATTCAAATAATTAAAACTAGAATCTAATCTAATGGCTTATGTTCTAACAATATTTATTTAAAGCTTAAGGGATCCAATAATTTTAAGTGGTACAAATGACTTATCTACTAGTTTTACTTTAACAAAATAAAAAAATTGGCAAATGATTTCGGAATTATTTTTATTTATTTATTTATTTATAAGATACAATGAGTTTGGAGCTAATTGTTCCGTATACATGGGAGTTTGCTACTAATCTTTTTACATTCAAAATTCCATCATTTTTTTGGTTTTAGTGTGTTCTATGAAAAAAAAGTATATATAATTTAATTTTTCAACCGTTAGGTTAGACAGTAGTGCGGGCAGCGAGCGTTCTCGTGTCATTAGATTGTTCAAATATCTTTGCCTCGACGATGAGAACATAGGGCAGTTGAAGAACATGTGTGACAAACTATTTGGTTCATTCGAGTTACAATATGGGCAAAGTTCGTTTTCGTCGAATTTGTGCTTTTCGGTCTCAAAATATAAAACTGTACATTGGCTTTTCGACATACGCAGTTGAGCTATCAGACTGGTTCTAACTAAGTTACTTCGCATCTTTATATAATTGTTTAAGTTTGATTCTTGGTCTATAATTTGTTTGAACAGTAAGTTATACGAAGAATTTTCAATTCTTTCGACATCATTTAATTTCAGTTTCAATTCGATTTTCTCTAATACATTCTCTCTACATTTTTTGATTTCGTTTACATTTTGTAGTTACCAGAGATCTTCCCTATCCATACTATGTAATTGTAGTTTAATTTTTTTCGCCCAATTATCAGAGACTAAATTGTCGTCGGCGTGACTTTTTAAAACTTCATAGCATTGTCGTGGCAACCTATCGAGTGGCATTTCCAGCAACTTGATCCACCAATTGTACATACTTTTCCAGATGAAATACTCTATAGGGAGTCTTTCTAGTTCCTTTCTCAAAAAATAGTGGGGTGTGGAATACGGTAGGTGGAGAAGTCGCTTGAAATACTTCGCTTGTATGGATTCGAGTTCCTTGGCGTAGGGCAGAGCCCAGAATTCGCTTCCGTACAATAACATAGATTTCACCAAAGCGTCAAATAATACATTTTTTGCAGACCACTCGTCAGACTTGGTCGCAGATAGGATTGACAGTGTCTTTCCTGCCGCGAGTTGTGCCCTTTCCATTGTTTCTTTCGCGTGTAGATTAAACTTCCCTGAATTAGAAAAATTTATGCCAAGATATTTTACTGTTTTCACATATTCAATTACCTTCCCTTGGCAATAAATAGGGCGCAGGGCTTTCGGCCTCCCTTTATAAAAATTCATAATGCTAGTTTTTTCGGGGTTAATAATTAGAACGTTTATTTCGCAATAACAATTCAAGTCGTCGAGTTTTTGTTGGGCATCGGTTGGCGAATTTGCAAAAATCACAGTGTCATCCGCGAAAGTTATTTATTAATAAAATATCAGCTTTTCCAGCTTTGATACCTTTATAGCCTTTACTCATAAGATGTAATTTCAAGTCGCTTGTGTACAGTGTGTATAAGAGCGGGCTCAGGATATCGCCTCGTAAAACGCCTTTCGAAACTTTAATTTTGTCGGAGTTTTTTTCATTTACATTGATAGAGATCGTGGCTCTATCATACATACGCGCAACAGTTCTCACAAATTTTCCGTAGATTCCAAGGTTATCAAGTTTTTGAAAAAGCTTATCGTGTGGTACTGTATCGAATGCTTTACGATAATCGACGAAAATACCCATAAGGAGTTTTTTGTTTATATTTAGTTGAATATCTATACAGCTTTTAAGTACAAACAGGTTGTCGATACATGACCTCTTCTCTCTAAAGCCGCATTGCTCTTCCGGTAGCAATTTGTTTTTTTCCGCCAGATTATACAATCTATTTTTAATTACAGATATAAAGAACTTCAAACAAGTATTTTCTAATGCAATTGGTCGGTAGTTTGAAGGGTCTTGCTTGTCTCCTTTTTTATAGATAAGTTTAATTAGAGATTCACACCAGTTTTCTGGAATATTTTCCTCCCTCAAAAAGACATTAAACATATTCAAAATATAATGTATCCAGGCTGGTGAGAGATATTTGAAACATTCATTTGGGATGCCGTCTGGACCAGGGGTTTTTTTTACTTTTAACTGAGAGATAACTATATTTAGTTCCGCTATTGTAATAGGTTTATCAGGTATGTCGTGGGATTTTCTGTCATCAATTATGCGAATACGAGGTGAGGGCGAATAGATTTGTTGGAAAAAATTGTAACAGGTCTCTATTGGTATTTCTATAGTTTGTCTGTTGGATTTGTTCGAGAATTTATTGGCAGTAGCCCAGAATTCACGACCATTTGAGACGTTTCTCATTTTTTCCAATATGTCCTTTTCATAAGATATTCTAGTTTTCCTCGTTATATTTTTGTATTCTTTTTTTGCTTTTTTATAGTTATAATACTCTAATTCATCATAATGGCTTTTTCTAAGTTTTTTGTAAGATTTTCGAATTTTTTTTCTCGCGAGTTCACATTCTTTGTTATACCATTTAGAATTATACGTTTTATTAGCCTTTGGAAAATAATTCACTAACATTTCTGATTCAATCATACAGTTTTTTATAGTGTTCAAAAGATTATCTGCAAGTTCGTTCAAATTATCAGAGTTGAAATAAATACTAGGTTGTCTCGCAATTGCATCAGTGTATTGTAAGAATTTTTCTGTTTTCCATTTAAGTTTTTTAATAGAGTTGAGGTTAAATTCACTTTTATTCTTTTCAATAACAGAATTTTCTGATATTTTGATTTTACAAAGAAGATGATCTGAATTTACTGAAATATCTGATACTTCAAAATCTGAGATTGATGAGAGACAGTCCTGATTTATCCAAGCAAGATCAATTGTACTTTTCCCCCTGCTCGATAAGTATGTGAAAGCACCTAGTTGGTCAGAGTCGGTTCGACCATTTAGTAATATAAAGCCCATATCTTCCATGATTTCCACTAACTTTGTGCCTCTCACATTTGTGATGTCATATGAGTTTCTAATACAAGTTAAATTTGTATCATCGAAAATAAAATCATCCAAATCATTATTCAGTTTCCCAACTCTAGCATTAAAATCTCCCAAACAAATAATTTTGCAATTCTCATTGTTTGTAATGTTCATTTCATGTAAATTCTCAGCCATGCTGTTCAAATAAAAATCATTTAGATGCGAATATGGCCTCCAATAAAAGGCAGCAATTTTGTATTTTTCAGAGTTTATTTTTATATCAATAATAATATGCGATGCTTCAATTTTATTCACAGTTAGATTCTTTTCATGTTCATGTTTTACAAATAAGCTAATACCTCCTATTGCTCTTCCTTTTACACCTTGTTCTTTCTGAGCTAAGACATAAATATGTTTGTAACTTTGCAAAAATAAAGGAGTAGTAAATTTAGTATTAAATATCCAAGTCTCGACAAAACAGAGAATATCGTTTTTCAAAATAAAATCTTGTTGATTTTTATCACAATTAAAAATATTATTAAATCCATTTATATTCCGAGTCCGCCTCCGCAGATGCTCAGTACTGTTTTTTTCGGTTGTTTCCGTTGTTGATCTTGTTTCTGTTCATTTTATCGGCCAGTTTAGCAGCACGCGGCGGTCTCCTGATGTCTGTCGCCCAAGTTTTGATCAATGAAGAGATGTAGGGAAGGGAGGTGTGCAGCTCGACGTTCGAGGGGTGAGGGGAGTGCAGCTCGTCACTCGGTTTCGAATTGTCTTGGACCTCCATTGCCTGGGTAGGAACGTCCTCGCTGATAAGCTCCATTGAGTGCGAAGCAGAGGCCGTCGTCCCTCTCTCGTTTTCTGATGGGTGCTGCTCTCGAGTTGCTTCGGGATGGTGCCCTTTCGCAGATAGATGGTTTCGCAATTCTGTGATCTCCTCCAGCGAGGTCACTCGGAGAGGTGCATCGGTCTCATTTTTCTTCATCCATATTTTCCCTTCCTTGTGCCAAACAAACTTAATCCCAAATTCAGTGCGAATTTTTCTGGCTTCGTAGAATATTTTGGCTATTTGTGGAGATAACGATTCGTTTATGTAGATGTCTACATCTGGATTCGAGCCGATTCCGATGTCCTTGCCTTTCAAACGGATTTGTTTAGCTCGCTTTATGATGTCTTCCTTATCTATGCGTCGGAGTAGTTTCACTATTATTTTGTCTTTTGTTTGGGGTCTAAATATCGAGTCCACCGCTATCTCAGGAACTTGCAGTTGAAGCGCCGCCATGATTTTGCAGAAGATGCCAATGAGAAATTCGTTTTTCATCGGCGGGATTCCTCTGATCGTGATTTCATTATTTCTACTTGCCTTAATTTGTTTGTTTTGGGCCTTTTTCAGCAGCTCGATTTCGCGTCTCAGAAAATGATTTTCTTCTCGTAAAATCTTAAGGGTTTCATCATGCCGTTCTGAATCCTTTGCAAGTGTATCCAGTTTTTTCTCCACTGATTTCATAGAGTCGAGCAATTTCTTCTGGTTGGAGTTAGAGGTGTTCATCTGTTCACATAGGTTGGCCAGTTGTTTAGAAATGTCTGCCATTGTGGCGGGTTCCACGTGTTTTCGTGAATTCGGAATTATTAAACTCTTCCTTAGGTATAAGTATTGCGTGGGTCATCTCTATGTTTTTAGATGGCGATATGCAAAGGTCCACGTTGTCCTTGTGCAAGATCATATCACAGTAGGGCGAGAAGAGTATGTAGTGGGTACAGTCCCTGTTGGTTGTTTCAATGTAGCACTGTAGGTCCGATATCTTTTCGGGCGATGAAGGCAGCCGGGAGTACTTGGAGGCGCAGGTGAAGTAGTGTAGACAAAACGCAGATTGCGGGAATGTAAAAATTCGGGCACGCGTGTTATTGCGAATTTTGTTGATGTTTTTCTCTTCCCTTTTATCTATGTGGCAGCTAAATATTCGGCCACCCCTGTCTTTTTGGTGGTCATAAATTTGTTTGTATTTCTTCATCTGATTCGCGTCCTGTATGTAGATATCGGTGGTGGTTTCATCATTGATATTTGGTTGCGGATTCCTTGAATCGAGGATGTTTACCTTACGAAGGTGAGCACACAGCCGAATTTCCTTACCCGCTTCATTATTTAATCTGGGGGCGCCCTTTATAAATGAGTCTGGATATACGATGCCCATATTAAAGATATTGGCAGCGTCGTCACTTGTGGGGGTGGTGGGCGGCGGAATCATCTTGGACGCCTTCTTTAGCATCTTTTTGGGCATGTACTTGGATGGATGGAAGATCCTTGGCCGTTCTCTCCTTCTTTTCGGCGGCGATTCTGGTTCAGATTCATCCTCCGAGCTCGAGGAATTTCTAATGGTGATCGGCGATGTACTGGATCCATCAGGTGTCTTGGTGGTTTGGCTTGGTGATGCAGGTGATTCTTCATCGCTGCTGCTGGAGCTCGAGTCCGGAAATAAAGGGCTCCCTGAACGCATATTGTGCTGCTTGTAGATGCGGCTCATATGCTTCCTGGAACGTTTTGGCACAGGTGAAGTTTTTGGCTCAATTGCATCTGTCTCACTCGATTCATGGCCCACTACCCTTATGGGAACCTTATTTTTTCGTCTTTTTAGCACTTTTACAACTGGCTGCGGCGATTGCTCTACTTTCGGCGATGGCAAGGGCTCCACTTCAGTAGGCAGGAGATCATTAATTATTTGGTCCAAATTATTAAACTCGGACACTATTGTAAAATTTAAATAATCACAAATATTTTCCAGAATATCGAAATCGTCGGTAAAAACAATTTGTCCTTTTTGCGGCGCACACTGTGAGGAAGAAGGATGCTGCTGCTCCTGTAGGATCTTCTGCTGCTCCTGGATGATGTGGTGCAGATCCGGTACACAGGACGTCTCCAGGGGCCGCGAGTGAATCTGCTGCTCCTGTAGGATCTTCTGCTGCTCCTGGATGATGTGGTGCAGATCCGGTACACAGGACGTCTCCAGGGGCCGCGAGTGAATCTGCTGCTCCTGTAGGATCTTCTGCTGCTCCTGGATGATGTGGTGCAGATCCGGTACACAGGACGTCTCCAGGGGCCGCGAGTGAATCTGCTGCTCCTGTAGGATCTTCTGCTGCTCCTGGATGATGTGGTGCAGATACGGCACACAGGGCGTCTCCAGGGGCCGCGAGTAGAAATCAGGACTCGGCGAACACTGTTGTTGGGGGAAAAACTCCTGCGGCGAAAACCCTATATACGGCGACTGGTTGTAGGACATCGTAAATGGGGTTACTGGCTGGACGTCGGGTTGGTAAGTTGTATTAAAAACTGATTGCTCGTAGTATTGCTGGGGCGTATTAAACGCTGGCGAACCGTCCTGACGATACATTATACGCGGGCAACCCGGCACTATGCGACTGAACTAAATTATCGCTATTATAAATGAATAATTCCCAACTTGAACTGGGCAACTTGCGGGAACAACCACCTTTGCCCGTGATCTTGGCTGGACGAACTATTTAACGCGATGTGCTACGGCCTTTTATTTGGGCACGCAATTTTGGACGAATCCCACGAACCGCTTGTATGGGTGCGATTTGTTATTGTTTTTAATCACGACTGATCCCTGATCCCTGTTGATAACTTCGGTGGTGTTGGTGCCGATAAACTTTAACTCGGAGTTGATGAGTTGCATTTTATTATCAGCGGAAGTGGTGGGGGTCCTATCGGGTGGCATGGTGACAATCTTGCCCTCGGAGTTGATGAGTTGCATTTTATTATCAGCGGAAGTGGTGGGGGTCCTATCGGGTGGTATGGTGACAATCTTGCCTGCCGCTAGATCTACTGTTAAAAAGTTTTCCTGCTGTACACTGCATGTGCTATAAAATTCCTTCAACTCTAGATTATCGCTGAAAACAACGAGGACATTTTTTTCATATAAATCTGAGAGACGCAATAATTTTTTATTGATGTGGTCTTGAGAATAATCACCAAACACGACCGAGATTAGGTGCTTGTGTTTGATGTTTAGGAAATGGATCATGTTCGACAGTTCCGGCGACTCGTAGATGACTCTCGTGCTCTTATTCCGCACGTAGCAATCGGTGCTGGCCACATAGAACCTAGCATAATCGGCCAATATAGCATTTTCGGAGCCCGGTGCCAATATATAGAGATTCATATTGATTGAAATGGGTTGCGGGTTTACCGCGGCCATGTAAAATATCTGAAATGTATCCTCGTCATCGCCCCCGGCCGCCGCCTTGATGCTGGCCGTGGTGTCGATGGTGGCAGCGGTGGGAGATCGCGTTTCGATGAAAATTGCCACATATATTAATTGAATTACAAACAATGCTAGCAGGGCTGACAGGATATTTACAATAATGTTGCATCTCATAGTTGTTTGCTTACAATCGTCGCAAATCCGCCATCGCGGACGTACCGATTCTCAAATATGTTTTTTCTCTTGCATTTCTTGCAGCGCGTCTTGGGTGGGCAATAATCGCACAAAAAATATGTGCAGCGACCACTATAGATGGCACCAAAGTGCACATTCCTTAATAAGTAATTAAATTGTATATTCAAGTTTTTATATTTTGAATATTATAATTTAGACATTCGCAGCGAATATTATTGTTAAAAATATAACTAGATCGACAGAGTCGCAACATTGTATGAAATGCCCGGCGAGGCGATAAGGCCGGTCGAGTCGCCCACACGCATCCTTCGGAGCCGCGCTATCTGGAGTGGTCCGTATCACGTTGCAATCTAGAGGTGACCCATCAACAAACAAGGCACTTCTTTCAACGTGGCCCATTTGGCGATAAGACCAGCGAATATTATTGTTAAAAAATATAACTAGATCCACAGAGTCGCAACATTGTATGAAAAGCCCGGCGAGGCGATAAGGCCGGTCGAGTCGCGCGAAATCTGGAGTGTTCCGTTTCACATTACAATCTAGAGGTGACCCATCAACAAACAACGATAGGAACGCTCGAGTTGCAATTAATTGCCCTCAGCTTCCTCTCGAGTGGTGATAGCTATAATCTAGAGGTGACCCATCAACAAACAAGGCACTTCTTTCAACGTGGCCCATTTGGCGATAAGACCACCCGAGTCGCAACAAGCGGCGGCGAGGCGATAAGGCCGGTCGAGTCGCGCGCTATCTGGAGTGGTACGTTTCACATTACCATCAACAAACAACGATAAGAACGCTCGAGTTGCAATTAATTGCTCTCAGCTTCCTCTCGAGTGGTGATAGCTACAATCTAGAGGTGACCCATCACGTTGACGGCCATCTCGATGACTGTTTCGGGGCTAGCGAGCGCCTTCAGAAACGCGTACACCCGCTTCTCGGTGCTTGCTGCCACAGTGCCCCGCTCATCAGCTTCTTCCGGCAACTCGAGCTTGGCCCGCAAATGCCGGCGTATCAAATCGACCGCCTCGTACTCGTCAAACTCGCGCCGGCCCTGCGGCAGGTTGGATTTGCTCGACCTGGAGCGATATATGCATGCGCGCAGAGGTCGGCGTGATAGTGCGACTGCCACAGTTTAACCTGGCTATCGAGCTAGATTTGGAGCCCATCATGCGAAAGCTGGGCGTATCGGCCATCCTTGAGCCCGGCAGCGAGTCCGAGTCGGTCATCGTCAGCAAGATGATGCACACTACGCAACAAGCCATTTCTATTGTTGTTAGAGATAGGAAAACTGTATTTTTTTTGGCCGCTTTGATATCCCGTTGTAAATAAATGCTGGGGAGAATTGAATCACTTCCTAGTGGGTGAATGCATCCATCCTTTAAAAATTTGGCATCGATATCGAAAATGATACTCGTCAGTCTTGCGACTTTCTTTGCGCTAGATAACACGTCGTGTCGGTTAATTTATTAAATTTTTCAAATTTTTAAAATTATTCAAAAATGAATTCTCGTGAATTTTATCGTTTAATCGATAGCAGAGATATGCTATTGAATATTTAATTAGACTAAAAGTGATCCGAAATGAGCTTATCTGCTTCCAATGTGGCTCTGAGATGCATTTTTCACGCGATACGTTGCAATTGTCATGTGGATCATCGCAAGTCATTCGTCGCCTCAAACAAAAGGCACGCCGGGTCTGGTGCAACACACGAATATCAGCTCTTCACGGTACGGTTTTTGAAGGTTCGCACTTATCACTTGACACCGTGTGCCACTTGATCTACCTTTTTCTTAACCATCGGCCACCACACCATAACAAGATCGTTGAAGATGTCGGTGTCTGCCCTACAACAGCCTCTCACTGGATAAATGAATGTCGAAAGGTACTTTTTTCATTCTCGATTAATTAAATTTCTTCTCTCACTTTACTTTCTACTTCGTTTCTCTCTGAGCATCTCTTTCTCTGATTTATTCTAGATTTGCCATACATGGGTTAAGAGTAATACCGCTCGTATTGGCGGCCCCGGTCACACAGTCCACATTGACGAGACCAAGATCGGGGGCCACCGCAAATACAATCAAGGGCGGATGTTAGGTGGAGATTGGGTGTTCGGGGGAATAGATGTAGCTACTAAACAGTGCTTTATAGTGCCTGTCCCCGATCGCTCCTATCTCACCTTGATACGACGTATACAACGTCACATTCGTCCAGGGACTACAATAATGTCGGACTCATGGCCGGGCTACTGAAAACTACGTAGGCATGGTTGGTATCATTTGACGGTAAATCATCGTCTCAATTTTGTTGACCCGATTACGCAGGCCTATACTCAGAATATTGAGCGATTGTGGAGAGATTTACACGACAACATCCCTGTTACATCCATTGTTGTTCGTCGTCACTACCATCTATATGTTGCTGAGTTCCTCTTCAAACGTGCCTTCACGTACTCGGACAGGTTGACTGCGTTCCTTACTGAGGTTGCTCATCAGTATACACTAAAGATTGACGATTTCCTACATATTGACTAAGTCTTCATGTATGTTGTTTGCGCCAAATTCTTTTATTTGACGGAAATTCCTCAAATGCTGGATGATGATTGCCCAGGTTCAATACCTGTACAATCTGATTTGTCCGTATTGTCCAGGTACAGTACCTGTACAATAATCTGTTGATAATTAACGTGCCGTATTACCCAGGTCCAATACCTGTGTAATAATTGCCTCTATAATTAAGATAGTTAGTTGAATTAAATTGGTGTGTTGCCCAGGCTCAGTACCTGTGCAACAAATGGCTGTTCTGAAAAGGAACGGGTTAATAATACAAAAGAAAACAGGACTGTTGTCTTTAATGTCTGAACTTAGACTGCCTTTATTAAAAATTAAATGATAAAATGTAAAAAAACTTACGGCTATGACTATAATTAAATAACATCTTAAATTGCTAACATGTGCATAAAATAAATCAAGTGCACATGCACCTTGACCTTGGTTTCTTGGTACAAAAGCCTAGACGCTAATTCAGCGTTTTGTGCCGAGAAACAGGTGCATGCCGGTAGATGAAACCTGATACTTGTCAAACGTGTGAAAATAATTTAAAGAAAAAATTACTTGAGATAAGAATTATTTAAAGAAAAATTTTGTGGGAAGATTTAAATGTAATTCTTAAAAATACATGAGATTCTTAAAGATAAATGTAATGGATTTAACATATGTGCATATGTAAATAAGTTTTAATATAAACCAAACAAATTAAATTTATTTTATTTATTTATTGCATATTTTTTGAAAAAATTAGAATAACCCAGCGACGTCGATGTGGTATTGCAGCAAGTAAACATTTTGCAAAGCACAGGGTCCGCTGTGGGAGAGGCATCTGGGGGCAGAATAACAATTAATTGAAATTATTTTCAACAAAAGAAGTGAAATCATCAATTATTACGTAACAAGTCGTTAGAAATAATTTTGGCTGCATCTTCAAATGTTGAGCTTCCATCCTCCCAGGCGATCCCATGATAGTTGTCGGTTTACCATCTGGCCTGTTTTTGCAACTTTAACGGTAGATAATTTATTTCGTAAGGAGGTTTTATGATGAAGTGAGATTTAAAATATCTATGAGCTAATGCTGCTACTTCCTTAACGATGAACTCATTATTTTCACCCCGGAATTCTTGGAGATCAACTACAGCGCTCATTGTTGTTGAAGTGTCGCAAGTAAACTAATCTATTTTAATGCAGTAAAACATCTTTATATGCTCAGGATCGTGTGTTCGCAAATCTGCTATTATATATTATCCCACGATGATGCTGATTCAATACATGCTTCAGAATTTCACCTGTATTGAGGATTCTCTGCTGAAATCGACATCTATCGACAGCGCATATATGCCATTGCCCCATACGGCTGGCTCGTTATGCAAAGTCCCACACATGTATGATGTGTACTTCAGGTGTTAATGTAAATCGAACTCTTTTCCTCATTCTCTACAGCTGTTTCCCATATAATTATCAATCAGTGCAATGACCTGCGGTTGCGGAATATTAATTATTTCTTTTATCAAACTCCTTTTTTAATTTAACTCCCCCTATCTCCTGCTACTTATTTCCTCCCGTCGCTGTCATTTTTATATATTTGTCATCAGCATGTCCCCCCACAACATATCCCAAAATCAAGGTCATCGGAGACTTGCACCTTAAAAGCTACCCAGTCAGGCTTGGGTGACAACCTTTGAACCCAAAAAACAATATGAAGGAGGCGAGAGGGCGCCCTACTTATATATATATCAGCGTACTCAGCATGTCCCTAAAAATGACAAAATCAAAATCAAAGTCATCGGAGATTTGCACCTTAAAAGCTACCCATTCAGGCTGGGGGTGGGTGACAACCTTTGAACCCCAAAAACAATATGAAGGAGGCGAGAGCGCGCCCTACTTATGTATATCAGCGTACTCAGAATGACCCCAAAAATAACATATTTAAAAATCAAGGTCATCGGAGAGTTGTAAGTTAAAAGCTAGAATTTCCAAAATTTTTGTTAGATAAAAAATACTTGTTATTGGACATGTACGAAAAAATTTTCCAATTTCTTTATACCCAACGCTCAATCCGAATACTGTAGAAAAGGACAGAATACGTCGTCCATATGTAAAAAAGTTATATAAAAAAACTCGGGCATCTCCCAGAGTTCTAAATCAAAACTAATATTAAGGTTACTTAAGTACACAAATGGAATGAATTCATGCCGCATATGGCCAATAACAATAATTAGATACATGAATTTTTGTGTTGTAAACTAGTAGCTTTAATTAGTAACTAGTAACTTTGAATTAAGTTGAAATTTATTGCATAATAATTAATCATTTAATAATGTGTATATTTGTAGATTGAACTAAATTTGAATAATGAAGAAATAAACATTTTACCTAGTATTATATAAGTATGAACTGACACTGTAATAATGTTAAACGAATAATTAGTAAACCATTGTAAAAGAATAAAGATCGAACCTAAAGGGGGAGAAATGTTATATACATACATATTTAATTATGGCATTAGACGCACTCCACTGATATTGAGTGCACTGCACTGTTTTTAGTACATTCAACATGCATCCAAGCTCGGCAAGGTTCGTTCTTCTTCTTCTTCCGGTGTGTCAAGTCGAAGTTCTTAGAATAAAGTTAAGAAATTGTCATCCCGATAATTGGCGTTTTATTTAATAATCATAACAGGCCCCAAGCAGGACTACAAGGAGTTGTTGAAACTCAAGTCTTTAGCCGATCAAAGAATTCACATTGAAAGACTGATTGGCAAGGGACCACTTCAGTGTTTCAGATGCCAAGCCTTCGGTCATAGGGCAGCAAACTGCCTAAATGATTTTAGGTGTGTTAAATGCCGTAATAATCACAACCCTGGAATGTGTGAGCTTAATACGAACGATTTCGCACCGAGCTGCGTCAACTGTGGGCTGGATCATCCAGCCAACTATAGAGGATGCCGTAATTATAAGAAATATTTAAAAAATCAGAAAATAAGAAGGGAAAACTCAAAACCAATAATGCCAAATAGGACTTATGAATTATTTAATAAAGGGGGCCAATCTTTTGCAGACATGCTTAAAAGGGGAAATCTCGCATCGGGTAATCAAGTCCAGACTAATAGCATAGCTTCTAATAAAAATACTGTGAACTCAGATCTTGGAATTATCCTAGAAAAATTAAACGTTATAATGAGTGAAATAAAAGAAATGGTTAACTGTGTTTTGTCTTATGCAATGGCAATGGCTAAGACATTGCGCATTTTAGAACTTAACGTCCGATCCATTAGATCGCAGAAAATAAGAATGGAGTTAGCAGTCTTAATTTCTGAACTTAATTTTCCAGACATATTACTGTAACGGCCGCCTGTAAGACAAATTCCCATAAAGCCAAAAATTAACGACCAATTATTAAAAATCCCGATAAATTAGAAGCTGGCAACCCCATGCACACCAATACCACGCCAAAAATCACGAATCAACTCCGACGGCACTGAAACAACGAGAAAGAACAAAAGGCATCAGGAATGCGTAATAACGGCGCGTTTTTTTGCCCCGGCCGGGGAGAGCTGGCCTGATCGAGCGTCGGTTGCAGGAAGCGAGGAGAGTTGTCGAGAGCTTCTGAAGGAAAGCAGGTCCCGAATTAGTTGGGTGTATAGTAAAAGTTTTTTTAGTGATTTTGGTTCTGGAAAACGTAAAAATTTTTTTATTTGGAAACCTTTTCCCTGGAAATATTGAAGCTGAGGGAATTTTGGCGGATCCGGCGGATGTACCTGGATAATGGGAAATGCAGGTGTCTGGCAGTTCGAGTTTTTCTGGATAAGTAAAAGATGGAAGAATCTAGAATCCTTGCGGTAAGATAGAATTAAAATTGTTTTTCGTGGATTGAAAATATTAAATAAGTTAAGTGAAGATTATAAGTGCACCGGGAGCAAATTGCCGTACCAAAAAGGAAAAGATTAGAAAAATTTTGAGAATACGGAGTTTTTTTTTGCAGCGAAAAGTTCGAATTTCCTGTAAATAAACCGTGTAAAGTGTAATTAGTGCCCTGTAAAAAAATGAAAAGGCGCGCGGTTCGGTATGTGATTTTTTTTGAGTTGTAACAAAATTATTTAAACCCTTTTCCGAATTTTTGTCTTTCCTTTTTTTTAGGTATCTGAATCACTTTTCGAAAGAGTTCGGAATTTCGAAGTTTTTTTTTTGTGGATAATGTTTGAATTTTCGGTACTTTCTCGTGTGAGATTCGCGATTTCTTTTAGTTATTGTTTTTGAAATATGCCAATAGGGACATAGGTCGTTTGAAAACAATAGAAAACACCACGAGAGAAAATAACGGTGTTTCATTGTTAATTAATCTAATTTAGGAAATTTCGTGAAAATGCACTAGTCTAATGAAGATTTTAATGAATAAGGGAAATATTACTTACAATAAAGGGTTAAGAATTTTAGAATCAAACGTGGATTTCGGGAATTGATGTAAATATTTTTTATGATTTAAAAAGAATATTTTATTACCATGGTGAATAATACCTTGCCTTGCCCTAATGATAATCAATGACGAGGAGACGCGTTGAAGGTTCCGTTAGGTTTGGGCGTTAAGAAGATTTGTGTTTTTTTCCTTTTCTTGAATAAATTTAGGAATTTCTGGTGAAACTTGTACCATCTTTGTATGGCGCGGGGAAACGAATTGTTTGTCCTAGAATTAATAATATTTCTTTATCTAGGTATTGTTATACATATTTAAGTGCTTGTAGGAAAGTGAGCTGTATATCGACCAAACGCCAAGCAGAGATTTTGGTACTTTAGATTTGCTGGCCGGACACGCGGAAATGGTGGGTAATAAATTACCTGTTATGAAGGTGTGTATAAACCAGGAAAATTAGTAGTTAGAGTTGTGCGAAAAAAAAATGAATTAATCACTGATAGTAATATAAATACATGGGTTAAATATATTAATCTGTAGAGTATTAATGATCGTCATTATCAGCAGCAGCACCGGCGTAGTAATAAACCTAATAAATAAGAATTACATTAATAACAGAATATAACCTACTTAATAATATCAACAATATTAATATTACTACTAACAATCGTAATAATAATAAAATTGCGTTGCACTAGCCGGCTGCATTGGTGTAAAGGTAGTTTCTGCAGTGACCTTTACTACATCGCTGAATTAATTCTTGGTAGCCATGATTTTTTTACGATAATTAATAATAAAAAAAAAAAAAATTGAGAGAAAACTAATTATAGATATAAGATTTATAAGAAAAAAAAAAAGATATATATAATTATATAAAAGAAAAATTTTTTTGTTTTTATCCATAATGAAAGGAGAATAGGAAAACGCTTTTTTTGTGATTTTTTTCTCTTTTGGCCTAGGAGGCAATTCTCGTTGAGTATATATTCCTATTTCTAAGAAATGTAGCAAATTTTAATAAAACATCAAGTAATACATGACGTATAACCAAGGTCAATTAATACTCGAAATATAACCAATGTTAATTAAAACAGGAGATATAACCAATTTTTAAGTATATTTGAATTAATACAAGAAATATAACCAATTTTAATACTACCTCACTTAATACATGAATTATAACCAAAATTTAAAATATGAATTATTATATAACAGTACGTTTTTCCGTATGATGATCAGGTATAGGCAAATATACACGATAAGGTATATCATTATACATTTCTAAGGAAAAACAAATAAGCAAATAAGTTAATCAAATAAAATAAAATAAAGGAACTATAAACATTTAACACAAATAATCAAATAAATTAATAAATCAAACCAAAATAAATGGAAGGGAATAAATGGAATTTTGAAGGTCTAAATCATTGATAAAATGACCGAATAAAAGCCCCCACGTGAAGCCCTCGGGAATAATTATGCCTCCGCGAATGGCGAGTCCCTTCCGCTGGATTCCACCGGGCACCTAGCCTCCTCGAGGATGACCGTTTTTCGCTGACTGAACCACCTCTTCCGACCCTTTGGATTAGCCCCCTCTCGTTGACCTCGGTAGGCTCGTTTCTCTCCGCCGCCGCCTCTTTTCACAATTTCGTATTAGGCACGAGTTTCTAAAGTTATAAACTGTCACACTTCCGCATCCCTGTACCGCGAACCCCACCCCATCCGGCGAGCTAGTTTGTGCACCGCACGTCGTGCCGACGATCGGTGCATCGGATGCATACCTTTTCGGCGATAATCCTTGGCGGTCGAGCCTCTCCAGCCACCCTCTGGTCTGCCCTTTTAGGGAGTTTCCCTAGTTTTGTGACGATAGTCGTTTATCTAACTTGTTTAGATTTGCTTTCTTTTATTTCGTGCTATGGCACACCCACTCCCGACAGTTACATTACTAATCTCGGAAACGAGAATTAAAAAATCTCATAATGTTAAATTAGGGAACTATAAATTTATTAATAATGAGGAAGGCGTAGGCGTGGCTATTCTAATCAAAGAAAGTATAACAACAAACTCAATCAACTTAGATCTTGGGGTACCCACCGCCTTTGTTAAAATCCCATATGTTTCAAATGGTCGTAATAGATCCCTAATAATAGGTAGTATCTACATTCCCTCGAACACCAGGTCGGCGGACATACACCAGATCATGTCCAGAATTGATAACCTAGCACAAACTCACGGAGATATATTAATTGGAGGGGACTGGAACAGTAGGCACCCCAAAAGGGCTGGTAAAAAAAATAATAGTAATGGTAAGGCGATTAATGACTGGTTCTCAGGTGACAGCGCTACAGACTTATCGATTGTCCACCCGGAAGGATGTACTGTAACAGTCGCCCTATGTTATCTGTGTTACAAAAACCAGAAATGCCGAAAACAATATACATACAATACAATACATAAATATACAATTTAACTGTAGAAATGCCAGTACGTGTACGTATAACAAATACGCGCAAAAAAAGAAAAAAAACAAAGAAAACTGTACGAACTGGCAAAGTCCATATGCGTCCCGTTCCCAACTATTATATCCAGCATCATGAAAACCAATTCTCGACCGTCTATGCCGTAACTTGAATCGCCACGCCAGAAGTACGCATTCTCACATTGCTTTCCACACCCCATTCCATCGAAATCAACGGAATCCAGTTGCTCACGTCAAAATCTAACCATCCCTTTCGCCACCATAAACAAAATCGAGAATGAAACGAAAGACAAAGCAAGACAAAACCCGACAGCCAAGATATACCGGCGTTTGGTGCTGAATCCCGTTGGATTCCAGCCAGGCGAGAATAGCTTCTTGGTAAAAGATATGAGCGGGGGGAAAACAGGCGGGAGAGATAAGCGCTGAAAAAAAAGACGCTGGCTGAAGAGAAACTTGGGGCAGAGAAAATCGAGGAGTTCTTCAGCGACCAGTGGGCCAGATGGTCGATTTTTGGATTGAATGGTGAAGTTTTGATTTGCAATTTGTTTCGAGAATGATTTTCATTTGTATCGAGAAGTTTTTTTAAAAGCCTATGATGGCAATTAATTATTCGGTGATTAACGCTCGCGGAAAATAGTGAAATAATGAAAATAAACGGAGGAGTGGGCCCAACTTTTTTTTGTGAGGAGCGAGACACCTTTTTTTCTTTGGAGACGTGAATTCGGTGGAGGACGACACCATTTTCTTTTCCTTTTAATGAGGAAATTATTAAATTAGGCCGTAGGCGGCCATATAAATTGTACTTATATTTTTAGTTAAACCCGAGGAAAGTCAATTGATGAATAAAATCCCTAAGTTCGAGGCGCATCCGTGGAGACACCTATAATCGGCGCATTTTGTTTGTTCAACTTTATTGGAAAGCGTTGGCGGAAAGCGCCACCACGATGTTTGCGGAGGTAGCAGTCAGGGAGAAAAATTAAATTACAGAAGATTTCAAGGATGTTATGTTGATTAGGGGCTCAAATAAGTCCTCAGAGCACGCAGTAAGTTACCGTCATTTTATTGAGTTTTTTGTTGGAGTTCTCGGCAACCTTAATGCCGCGCAGCAGTGAATCTGCGAAAATAATTTTCCTGGACAAGGCCACATCCTTCAGACGGCCGAGTGCTTAATCAACCATCCAGTGGGAAGAGGATGAAGATGCCGCCGTGATTCAACTTTTTTTCTTTTCAATAGGTTTAATTTCTTTATATTTTTTTTGCCTTTCAATTTATAAAGCATGCAATTTTCATATACATATATTTAAATATTTAATAACGTTAATGTTGTAAGTAGGGACGAGCAGGAAATACCTGCTTATTACACTTGTAAGCTGCCGAGTTGGCACCTAGATTTTTCTTTTCTTTATCTCTTATTTCTGGTTTTTGGTACAGATTAAAGTATTTGAGTTGAGATTGACTTTAGGGTTATGTTGTTAAACCCATACTTTGATATTTTCTTTAATTTTTTTTATCTTGAAATTGCTAAACCCAAAAGGGGTTGACAGAGCCCTGTGCGTGAAGTTATATTTTTACTGTTAATTAGAAGCTACAAGCTAGCTACATTAAATTGTTTTAATTATTAAGGGTTCTCTTAGATCATAAATAAGTAAGGTTATTGTGACTAGAGTCACGATAAGATAATAAATGTAATGGCGGTGACCATAAAGGGAATGATTGACGAATTTCTTTATTTAGTAGCTAGGATGATTTGAACAATTGAATATTCGACTAAAGGGATCCCTTCAGCGAACTTTGCGTTATTTTCAGATAGAACTTGATTAGTATGTTCATGTTGCGTAGGCATTTCTCAACCATTCCCCTTTACAAGATCAAGTAAAAGCCACGTAGGAACTAGGAATATTGTTGAACTTGATTAATTACGGTTAAGTTATTATAGGTATCTCCTTTCGGATCACAAAGTATGTAAAAATTGTATTGTTTTGTTAGGTTAAAGCCATATATATTCTGTGAATAACTTAGAGAATTAGGCTTGGATTATGAGATTAGGAATTATGAACTGGATTTTTATAATCATTGAAATTGTTTAATATCAATAAAAATTGTTAGATTTTGAAGAATTCGGGCTCAGGTTTATTTGTAATCAGTTAGTATGAAATTTAATTGGAACAGGTCTCAGAAGAAGATGAGGAGAGCTTAAGCTCCCAGTAAGTATGGTATCCCCGATAGCAAGGATGTCCTTCAAGGAGGTAAATGGATTATACCGTCGTTAGTTTTGATGGACAAGATGTAGCCTTGAGCCTCGGCTTGGTGGTCAGTGGTCAGGTCCTTGCCCCCTCTCGCCTAGCCTAACTTACATCCCACGCTGCCACCCCTACATCGCCTTGTTTTTTTTCTGTAGCTTTGGCACGCGATAAAATATAGAAGTAACTGTCGTCTTTCGCTGTCTTCTACACCACGAACCCTCCCCCCCCCTCAACGACGAGCTAGTTCAGTGCAACGCTAGGCGTGCCATGTCGGTGTAGTAGATACGCCTTTTCATGCGATGGCCATCGGTGGTATGCAGCACTAGCCCTTCCATTCCTTTCGAACCCCTTCTCATATTTTTTTGTACTTCTGTCATATGTGAGCTTCCGTCTCTTCGTGCTAAGGCACCCTTAACCCTGACAGGACAGTTATACAGTACATACCCCGAAGGGGATTCAGTTATAGACTTTTTTATCACCTCCATCTCGAAAAACCACCGTATCTCTGTTAATAACTTCAAATGCAAAACTGTTGCCTCCTTCTCTGACCACTACGGTATCCTGCTTCAATTGAACATCGGCATTGATAATTTCGCTATTAGACAAACCAAAAAAATTTTCTCGTACGATAACGTTAGCTGGTGTAGATGGAAGATGGACTTTACCGCTTTACTTAATAATAACATGCCCTCGACAATGGGTATCCTAAGAAATCATGAAATTGACCATTGGATTAACAAATTCGAGGAAATTATCAAGTATCCTAACAATTACTACGTTTCCATGGCAGCTTGAGTACTCGAAAGCTTGAAAATCTCAAGAACTCGAGCGCGTATATGCTCTGCCTACTTGAAGCGGCATATTAGCTTAAACTGAGCTTGAGTTCTTTAGCTGTCATTTGAAGTTACTATTATATTTCTTTTATTTCTTCCTTTTATCGTGCTTTTATTTCTTCATTAATATTTTTGTCTCCTCATATTCCCACACATTACCTTTTAGACACATTTACAGGCCTAACTTTCGCAATTTCGAGCACTCAAGCTTTCAAGCTCGGTTTACATGACAAGCACTCGAGCCGATCACAAAAATCTTTTTGATCGACTCCAGTCGAGCTGCTTGCGTTTACATTTGTACTTGAAGTACGCTTCAAGTAAGCTTCAAGCTGTCATGGAAACGCACTAAACGAACATATAATCAAGAATCCAAAGCCTTTTGCGCCTAAAATTCCCCCCGATATTTCATCCCTTCTAAAAACCAAACATTCATGGAGTAAAGATTAATCTACCACAGATTTCTAAATAGAAACAAATCCGAATACAAAGCACTTTCAGCTAGAATAAACTGTCTTAATAAGATTATACTAGATAAAATCAGAATATTTAACAATAATCTACTTCAAGAGAAACTGAGGAAAATTAAACCGGGCCCTTAAGCCTTTAAAAATATTTACAATATTATTGGAAATAAAAAATTTAAAAAAGATTGCACAATCTGCTCAAATGGGGAAATATTATGTGATGATAATGCAATAGTGGAAGCTTGTAGCTGGTAGGCTAGCCGCTCGACCCATGACAGTAGACCGGACCTCGGGCGTAAGTGCCCTTCTTGAAACATGGGGTTCAATTATTGGACTGTTTAATAAAGGCGTAATAAGAATAAAATTTGTTGTGGTGTTTATTTATTTTTGCCATCCTATATTATAATTTGACCCAGAAGTGGAATCCATTGGAAATAAGAAAGTGATTAATATTTGACCTGGCAACTACAATTTGGGGAAGTAGAATCATTAGAAGAGCCTACAGAATAAACCAACAAAAGTTTAACCTTTTCCAATCATATTTCATCGACTCTAAATAAAATATGTTTATTAATAAGAACTATGTATGTATAGATATAAGAATACATATAAATATTTAATTTATTTTGCAGTTTAACTTCATGTATAATAATAATAAATAACGCAAAATAAAAAAAGGATTGATATTGCCCTCAAAGAAACTGGTCTTAAATCATGGTATCAATCTAAATTTCAAAACCGTTGAGGTTATGTGATACGCGAAATTTTCTTTTGTCGTTCAATAACTGTCAATTTAAGACATTTTTGTACTTCAGGGAATCCTGAACTGCGCTAAGATAACAAAGTCGTTAATTAGACTACTACAGAAGAGTTTTACATTCGAGGGGATGCGTATTCCGACAAAGCGGTCTAAAATACGATAGAGCGAGTTCTAAAATACCGGTTGATTTCAGCACCTAGTCTGGCGTAACTAGAGTTTGATAACTTTATTGTAACCACCAACGAGGGACTTGAACCCGGAAAGTCGATATCTAAAATACAATATCACAATCATACAATTTCTTAACTTATAGATTTCAAATTACAAGAAAGAAAGATTTAATTAAAATAAATAGCAGTGCCACTTAACTTCTGTATTCTCCACGGCACGAGCTCCACCGACGATCCTTCTTTCGGCTCTTGCTTGTGATAGCGTAATTTTACTTTTTAAAATTTTCTTCACTTTACGTCTTCACTGATTCAAAATCACTCCTAAAAACTGACTAACTGACCGCTCCAGGGGCCCGGTTTATATTGCTAAATGTCCACTATTTTAGAGATTCCAATTTAATTTTAAAATATTAACAAATCATTTTTTTTTGTTTTAGATCATAGATTGGATCCTGGGCTTGCATTTTCCACCTTCAGAAATATACTTGAGGCTCGGGCCCGCCTAAATCTAGTGTTTTTTTATGTTAAAGACTAGAAGCTCAGGAAACACAACCAAACCTCGATATTTTTATTCCACCTACTCCCAACCATTACCCTGGCGACTCTGGCTTCGGGGCATCGAGAAACAATTCGCTGGAGTGCTATGCCTCCTGAGACGAGTTGAATCTCATCAACCAGCCGATGCCATGCGCTTGGTGGAGCGGGGAAGGGCTTGAGAAGGCTATGACAGGAGGAGTCAGGAATGTAAAGGGGGAAGAATAAAGAAAGAAAGTCATGTGGGTGGGGATAGGTGAAGGACCATGGTGTTGCTGAGATTCGAACTTGGGACCTCTGGGATGGTAGCCAGATGCTTTACTCCCTTGACTACCTGGGTTGCAAGGTGTGACTTGACAGTCCTTGGCCACATTTTCAAAATTTCTGAAGTGGATGATAATATTTTAAAACACCATCGTTGGAGCTCACCCTGTGTGCTGGCCGAGTCAGTGTTTTGGTTTCATTGAAGACATAAAGTTTTAGAAATATCCGGGAACCAACTCTTGAAGAAGTTAGGATTGTCGAAGAAGCTGTGCGCCGCGATTACAATAACTATATAGAACAAAAATGTGCAGTGTACTTAAATGTAATATCCTAATATAAAAAAACACTGCAGTACAAGTAGGTTTTAATATATGTACATAAATAGAATTGTGACAGTTATGGTCACAGTGAACATGTTGAAGATTGAATTATTTCGTAATTTATGATCCAGAATTCAATTATGTATCTTTAGTTGGCAATATTGCCCTTCATATGTTTGAAATGCCTTTTGTTTAAATTGATGACACGTCACTTCTCTCTAGAGCTAGTGGCGGTGCCTTATTGAAGTTTTTAAGAAAAGAAATTGTCAGTTTTGTGCTTTTGTGCTAAAATAAAGTTACTTTTATTACGTTAAAATAGTTTTTTTAACAAACGGGTTATTGGCCCAGAACGTGATTGTTACTTAGGCCCCTATTGCGAGTGTCGATAACTAATCAACAAGCAACATTTATCGATTATCGGCTATCGAGTATTTAGTTTGATATTGCGAATGTCGATTATAATCGAAAATTGTCGATTTGACAGTCGACTTTTATCGATTGCATTTTTCTTCACGACGAATTTGCCAGGAATTTTAACAACAAAAAATAATTTTCAATCAAAGTAGTCCAAATATTTGTCGATTGGGATACACAATGCCAAAAAGAAAATTGATCGACATAATCGATCGTTAATCGACACTCGCAATAGGGGCCTAAGTCAGCAAAGCCAGTCAGGTGTCTGAAAACAACAAATTTAACCAGTTAAAAATGTATTCAATTAAGTCTCATCTAGAATGTCTAAAAGAAGATGCATCTGGTCAAGTAAACTATGTCTCGTGGCGGTTCAAGTTGGATCTAACTATAAAATCATCGCTATCCTATCCACGATTCCTAAACTCTTCGAAAAGCTCGTACATGATAAGATTACACCTCATATAAATTCTAACGAGCAACAACACGGTTTCAGAAAAGGGCGTTCGGCCACCTCAAATCTTGTTGTTGTTGTTGTTTTTATGATTTACTAGCAATAGCTAGTGAACCCCACTCGGGGTTTCTTACTGGTCCAGCCTTGAGGCTATATAGACCAAGATACGTATGTGCGAGTGTGAGGTGTCAGGAAGGGAGAAGATGTACGGACAGGGAACTGTGTATAAATTGTGGGGGTCCTGATGCGTCCTATGATAGATCTTGTCCGGTGTTGCTCAGAGAAAGAGAAGTCACAAAGATCATGCGTCTGGGCAATCATAACAGACATGATGCCTGGAGAATCTTAAATACTAGGAAAAGGGCCTCAAAGACGCAGAAAATCCACCCTCAGCAGTGTATTTTATCGGAGAACCTTTCACCCCCCAAAACTAGACCCTCACCACCTCCTCTTTTTACTAATGTGATTAAGCAGGGAAAACTAACTCAAAAGTCAAAACAGACAATCAGTCCGCGTCCAAGCATCTTCCCACCTCACAATCACTCCTTGGTGGTGCTTGTCCGTAAGTTTGAGAGAGAGTCAGAGAAATTATCACGTCAAATTTTTGATGATGATTCACAAAGAAATCAAATCTCTGAAATTACAAGAAACACCTTAAAAAAACTAATTATGGAATGGATCAAGAAAACAGAGGGCATGAATTCTTTTGACAAGGCTGTAGGATGTTAAAAGTCCTTCTATTGAATGTGCAAAGTTTGACCAAAAATCTTGACGAAATTGAGTTATTCTTAAACCTCAACGAGATAGACATTTTTGTTGCAGTGGAAACTTGGTTGTTGCCCTCTGTCCAAGTGAAACTATAACATTATAAGGAAAGATCGACAAGATGGTTATGGAGGTACTGCCATCATCCTAAAAAAAAATATTACCTTCAAAGAAAGTAAATTTCAAAATAATTTGAATTCATGTTCGATCACCACCACAAACTTAGATGTTAATTTTTCAATCTTCTCTGTCTATGCGGAATCCATATCAAGCAACACTCAATTTAGAAGATCCATTTCCAAATTATTAGATATTGCTAACAACTCTCAAAGATCCATTATCTTAAGTGACTTTAATGCGAGAAACACTCGGTGGGGTGACAACATCACAAACAGACGGGGCCAAATTCTGGCTGATCTCATTTTTAGCTCTGGCTTTCCAAACCATAACGATGGCATGCCTACGTGCATCCCTAGAAAGGTCAACTCATCCAACTCGGTTATTGATCTTATATTTTCCAACTTCACGGATTTTAGCTTCAAAAGTAATTCAAAATATGTCTCACTTTGTGGAAGCCCACATATTCCCATCACTATGGATATATGTGCGATTAAGTTCTTAGAAACTTCTAAACAAGTAATCTCTAACGCCAAGGTCATAATGAATTTAAAAAAGCTGGAGCTTTCTGAAGCTGAGTACCCTGACATTTTGAATAGGATTTCTGGCATCATAGATCAAGCTACTTTCACCTGCTCGGGCACCTCAAATCTTATGATCCTTCTCTCTGAACTTCTATGTGGAATGGAGAACGGTCATTAAATTGATGCCGTCTACACGGACTTCAGCAAGGCCTTTGATCGTGTGTACCACGATATTTTGATTACTATGCTATTCAAATTTGAAATTATCGGCCCTGCCCTGAAATGGATAAAATAATACCTTAGCGGTAGAACTCAGGTCGTCAGATTTCAAGGATTTTTATCTAAAGAAATCGAAGCAACTTCCCGTGTACCCTAGGGAAGTCATCTTGGTCCGCTCTTGTTCAATATCTTTATCTTCGATCTGTCTCACAAATTAAATAATATATCACATATCTTTTATGCAGACGACTTGAGTGTTATAAGGTCCGATGTATCATTTCTTCAGACGAAACATAATGCATTGGAAGACTGGTGCAACACTAATAAGCTGTGTGGCGGTAGCTTTGCTTAGTAGTTGCTCAAAATGCATACACCGATCGCGTCAAGTTGAAACGATCGATGTAATATCACCACCGATAACAGGAAAGAGTCTGGCAATCAGTCTTTGATTATAGCCCGACCTGAGCTGACCCGACATTATGGCCAACAAATGGTGACCCCGAACGAGCATCACAAACAACATTTAATAATAAAAAAAAACAGCAAAATCTTAACAAATGCGGACTCAACGCTTTCTAGAATTGCTGTAATAAACCAATTAAGGGCGGATGCTGTTTTTCAACCATCCAACGGGACGGATTTAATTTGCAACGTGGACGAGAAACAACGACACAACGGAACAATGTGCATGAAATTTAAGTTAAGTTATCGTCAAGTTAGAAAATAACGATACATATATATTAAAAAACAAACATTTTATTCTTTTAGATAAAAACTATAACAATAAATAAAAATAAAAAATATCTCAATCAGACCAGAGGAAATACGTCAAAAATGTACACAACAGCGGCAGCATAAATATGAAATTAATATAAAATGTGCATATAATCTCTCAATACCGTAAGTACAGACCAAATTTGTTATTACTATTTATAACATCCCTGTTTGAAAACATTAACAAGTGATTTTCCATTTTTCTATTTTTGAATTGAATTTAATTTAAGTGAAGGCGCGTTAATACCTATATACATATGTATATACCTATATTATAAAGAACTGGTGAAAAAAGTCAAAATATTTCATATTACGCATACACGATAAACGAGATATTATTTTTTTTCTTTTCTTTGTTCCTTTTTTCCCCATTATATGTATTTCTTTCCAATGCATTTTTGGAACACATCAAAAACAATAGGTAAACATTTTTTTTTTAAAACAGAAATTTCTGATCAGCCCCAGTGAATTACTCACAGATCGAACAAAGGCGATACTGTTATTGTGTGAGCGCCAGTGAAGCTCTAAGTAAACGAAGTTCAGATTCATAAAAATTTAAATAAACCTTTGTTTCTGTTAAAATTTAATTCCGAATAATAGAACAAGTGATTAAATTGGCATCTGTAGTACATTAAGTACGAAGATCGTAGTCCACAAATTAATGATTCATAACCCTTGGTTTCTCTTTCGAAAGTGATTAAACCTCATAATTTGTATACCGGGTCACAGCAATTAAAGAGTTCCCAACACCCACAAACATCAAACAACTGCAACGATTTTTTGGTATGGCAATTTTTACAACCGTTTCATACCACAATTTGCTAACAAAGCTTCCCCTTTGTACGAATTATTGAAAGGGACCAATAACAAGAAGATAAAACCAATTCTCGGTTGGTCCACAAGGCACGACCTCGCATTTGACGATCTTAAAAATTGTCTCGTTAAAGAAACTCTGTTTGTTCATCCCGAACCCACAGCCAAAATCAGCTTATGGACGGACGCGTCCAGTGATGCGGTTGTGTCTGTTTTACAACAATTTGAGAGAGGTCAATGGAAGCCACTATGTAGCATTCTTTTCAAAAAATTCGCAGCCGGCAGAGCGAAAATATTCAACTTTCGACAGGGAGCTCCTCGCGATTTATCTATCAATCAAAAGATTTCGACATATACTTGAAGGAAAAGATTTCATTGTTTTCAGCGACCATAAGCCTTGGTCCACCGCTCTCTTCACTAAATCGGAGAGAACACCACGCCAAGCCCACCACTTGGATTTCATATCACCATTTACAAATGATATACGATATGTCCAAGGCTCTCTAACCGTGGTATCGGACACCCTTTCCAGAGCTTCCATTGAGTCAGTAGAGCTCCCAAATAAAATCTGCCTCAAGACACTTGCCGAAAATCAAGAAGACGACCAAGAGCTACTGGACCTTTTACGACAGCCCAAAAGTAGCAAAACATCCGGATTCGACCTTCAAAAGATAACCATCCCTTCTGAAGGCGTCGAGATATGGTGTGACATATCCGCAGGAACCAACAGGCCTTTTGTACCCGAAAAGATGCGACAGATCATACTCAGAACAATTCATGGGCTATCACATCCTAGTATTCGCACAACCAGAAAGCTAGTAGCGTCTAAATATTTCTGGCCCCGAATGAATGCAAATGTAAATCTTTGGACCAAATCTTGCATTTCCTACCAAAGGTCAAAAGTTCATAGACATACCTTCTCCCCTCATGCAAAGTTCACGGTACCAAAGGGAAGGTTTGACCACATTCACATGGACATTGTCGGGCCCCTACCGCAATTTCACTTACCTGCTAACCTTACGGGACAGATTCTCACATTGGCCAGAGGTCATACCCTTAAAGAATATTTTCGCTTCAAACGTTGCAAACGCCTTTCTTCAAGTCTGGATCGCCCGTTTCAGTGTAACAAGAACGCTAACAACTGACCAGGGCACACAATTTGAATCTACACTCTTCAGAGACTTATCAGCTCTCCTTGCGTCGCACAGAATTAGAACCACCACTTACCATCCACAAGCCAATGGCTTCATAGAACATTTCCACAGGCATCTAAAGGCCGCACTAAGAGCGTTATACCAGCCCAAGAAATGGTACAATTTTTTGCCATGGATACTGTTAGGAATTAGGACTGCTATCATAGAGAATTTAGACACCTCGCCGGCTCAAATTTTATATGGACAAACCATACGCCTACCTGGGGAGTTAGTCGCAGATGAAGAACAATTTCAACCCATTTCAGCTCCTTTAGCCCAAGAAATCCAAGAGTGCATCAGAAAGATCCAACCTTCCCCTCCTAGAACCAGAAAACAAAATAACATTTTCGTGCCCCTGGACATTCACAAATGCTCTCATGTTTTCCTTTGCGAAACTGGAATAAAAAGTGGTTTAAAACCACCATATACGGGACCAAATAAGGTAATAGAAAGACAATAAAAGAATTTTGAGATACTTGTTAATGGAAATAGACAGAGAGTGAATATATAGATAGATTAAAACCTGCATTTATTTTGGACACAGATGCTGCCGCTGTTCGTACGTTAAGGTCAGGTTCAAAACCTAGAGTCACTTTTAAATTTTAATGTAACATTATGATACAAAACATGTCCTTTATATAATCGTAGATACTAAGCATGCCTAGAAATAAGACATAATTTATTGAAAATTATTGAAATGACATATAATTACGAATTCTTCAGGTTTTCAAGCAAAATGTTTATAAATAATTTTTTTTTTTTTTTTTCGGAAGGGGGAGTGATGTGGCGGTAGCTTTGCTTAGTAGTTGCTCAAAATGCATACACCGATCGCGTCAAGTTGAAACGATCGATATAATATCACCACCGATAACAGGAAAGAGTCTGGCAATCAGTCTTTGATAATAGCCCGATCTGAGCTGACCCGACATTATGGCCAACAAGCTGCAACTTAACACTAGTAAATGCCATGCAATAACCTTCTTTCGGAAATAAAAGTACGCAGCTGCAGCAATCTTATCTTGACAACACATTATACGAACAGGCTCAAAGTTTCGGATCTTTTACCACTGTCATGCAGGAGGAAAATGCTTATCTCATGCCTTATCTTGGACATTCTAAACGGCGATCTCAACGTGAAGTTCTTGTTAGACAGGGTCATATTCAGTGATGTTCGACGCACAAGGCATACGAGACTAATTAAGGAATACACTCATCGCACCGAACGAGCCCATTAATAGATGTTGAATAGTCTTCAATGATCATAATCAATGCCTTACCCGTCCCAAGAACAAACTGTCCTACAAAAGGAAATTAAAACTAATGTTGAAACTCTAAATTCCCTTCATATCTGTTTAAGCTTGTTATGTTGAAATACTATCGTAGTAAATACTTCCCAATACTCCAGTACTTCACGATAATGTGATCTAGTTTTGAATTTGCATAATCTCTAGACTTCAACTTGATTTACTCCTCTTTGATCTTGGCAGTCGATGAGTGAAGACGTGTAGAAATAAAAAAAGAGAATAAAGATTTAATTAAAATATGGATAACTCTTTAATTTTGATTGCGTGTGGTTCATCAGGAAACACAACAGAATTTGGCGACGAGGATTAAAAATTTAACAAAAAGAAATTGTGATTGTAAACAGGTGCAATCGGATGGAAGTGATTTTCGAGGATTTCGCGTTGTGGTTTCGGTAGTGAATAACATGGCGCCATTAATTGGTAATTTCTTCTCAAACGCTGTTAGCCGTGTTTTTTTAATGAACTGGGTTTTGAGAGCTTTGAGTTTATTAAAAAAACGACAAGGGAAATTTCATGTAGCGCCTATTTCGATGCCGTTGAAAGACGAAATTAAACGGAAGTTAAGTGTTATTTTTTGCACTGTTACACGAAATCCTCGCTAGAAAATAATAATATGTTTCTAAAAAATCAATTATTTGTTATAAATTTGCTCTCATCACTTTCCTGTTGTTTTTATTTTTAAATTACGTCTTTCCGACACCCGAAAGTATGCAGCATGCCAACCCGCGAAAGTAAAGTATGCAGTATGCCAACCCCCGAAAGTAAGCAATATGCGAATTAAGAAATTTCCCAAAACCTCGGTAGAAACACCGGCAAAACCTGGGTTTTGAGATTTGTATGGAGAAGACCTACATAGTTCATTAAAAAAACACGGCTGTTATCATCGAAAAAAAAAAAACATCCTCGGCGCCTAAAGTTGGTGCTCTCACATCTGGCTCTTCAGATGGGGGTGTAATGGTTTCATCGGCTAAATCATTGCAAACTGAAACTGTTGCTGATGTAGCGCCTGCTGTCATCGATGCTGCCTCTATGGACAGAGAATCTGCTGTTGGGCAAGTCGCTCGCGTTTCTGCTGCTGCTGCTGCTGAGCCCGAGAACGATACTGCTGCTGGCGTGGAGGAAGACTCCGCTGTTAGGCGAACTACTTGCGATCCTGCTGCTTTTATTGTAAATGCGGACGTTGGTTCCTCTGGTACTAATTCTAGCATTGATGCCAAGGCCGAAGGTTCTGAGTGGATAAAAGTGCACCGTAGGAAACATAATCAAATTCGTGTTGTTGGCACTGCGGCGAATTGCGTTGATATTTCTGCTGTTCCCAAACAGAGATGGCTTCATTTGTCCCGATTGCATCCGACGACAACTAAAGAAAATATTGTTAATTTTATTTCATCATCCTTGACCATTGACGCTGCTGCAGTAAAATGTAGACGCTTAGTTAAGGCTGATGTTGATGCCTCATCGCTAAGGTTTACCACGTTTAAACTGGGTGTTCCTAAACATGTTTACGAAAGAGTCTTTAACCCTGTGGTTCGCAAGTTTATAACGCATCCAAAAAACTCCCTGGCGACAAAGGTGGATCAGCCCGTGACTTAGAAGCAGTACCACCACTCAGTAATAATTTCACGTCTCTATATTATCAAAATATCAGAGGCATGGGTTCTAAATCCCAAGATATTTATTTGAATGCCATCACCAATGATTATAATATTATTGTTCTTACGGAAACTTGGCTTACTCCTGGTCATTTATCTTCTGAGTTTTTTGATGAAAAAAGGTACTTAGTTTATAGAAAGGACCGTTGCTCTGTTTCTACTGGATGTTCCCGTGGAGGTGGAGTGCTTATTGCTGTGAAGGTTGAACTTACCTCTATGTTGCTGACACTCAAAGTTGCTGATGCTGCGATTGAACAACTTGCAGTTTGTGTTAAAATTCCGGGTCTTGGTACTCTGAAAGTTTGTGCTAGCTATATTCCTCCAGCGTCTCCTGAGGCTCATGCTATAAATATCAACACCTTGTTTGATGTCGTCCAACCTGAGGAATTCTTGTGCATTTTGGGGGATTTTACTCTCCCTAACATCAAGTGGTCTTGAACCGATGATGATCGTACTCTTTCGCCGACGAATATTACTTCTCGAAGTGAATGTGTAATAATTGATACTGCATTTGGTTTAAATTTAGTTCAGGTAAATCGGTTTAGTAATTGTATCGGTAGATTTTTGGATTTAGCTTTTATTAGCCCTGAGTTAATTTGCAATATAGTTGAGGTAATTCTGCCTCTAGCTAAGATAGACATGTTTCATAAACCTTTTGTTTTACTGAGACTTAAAAACGATAAAAACAAAGCTCACAAAGCTTTAAGGTTTCACTGCAATTCGTATAATTTATCTAAATTTAAAAGACTTCATAGAGAATATCACTTTCTGCATCGCTTTTTATTTAATCAGTATGTCTCATCTGTTGAGAATAATATTAAAAATGATTGCAGGGCCTTCTGGACGTACATTAACGCCAAACGTTCCTCGTCCTCAATGCCTGCTATCATGGAGTATTTACTCTATTGGTTTGCAAGGAAGTTGTGATCTTTTCGCTGATTACTTCGAATCTATCTATGCGTTGAATAATAATTGTGATCCCATCCCTGATTTTAATGATTTAATTTCAACAGTTGATCTTGGTCTCATTCAACTTGATCAGAGTGAAGTTGAATCATGCTTTAAAAAATTAAATGGTGACGCGTTTCATGGACCAGACTTGTTGTGTAATTTATTATTAAAGAATTGTAACTCTAGTCTTTCGTATCCGCTTACAAAAATATTTAATCTGTCCTTAATGCTCGGCTCATTCCTTGATTCTTGGAAATTTTCTGTTATCAAACCTCTTCATAAATCAGGCTGTCGTGCAAAAATTACAAATTATAGAGGAATTGCGAAACTATTACCCGTTCCTAAATGTTTCGAAAGTCTAGTTACTGACAGACTACAATTTGTTGTGAATAAATGTATTTGTGAAGAGCAACATGGTTTTATGAGGGGCAAATCTACTACCACTAACCTAGTTGTTTTTAAAAACTTTGCAATTAATGCTATTGAACGTGGTGAACAGGTTGATGTTATTTATACTGACTGTTACGGCGCAGCAGCGCGTAACAGATATCTTCAGCAAAAAAAAAACCTAAAACACAACACAATACAATACAAACATGTAAACATAAACAAACAGACAAAAATTACTAATAAAATAAATATATTAAGCCTATAAAATACATTTCTAAAACTACAACTAAATTAAACTAATAAAATTAAAATAAACCTACATCTAAATAAAAACTAAATCTAACTACTTATTAACTAACTAACAAAGTACCTGCAAAGAGAAAATGATTAAAAATTGACCAACAATAAATATAATAAATAATTACCTGGAAGGCACCTGGGCCAAGTGCCTTCAACCAAAAGAAGCAGGAAAAAGCAGGGCTCAATATCTAAAATTAAATAAATAAATAAATAATTAATAATGTTACAATAACAATATATACAAATATTCAAAAACTAAACAAATTTTACTTACCCAATTTTATTAGGACATGTAGAAATGTTAATTCCAATCAGAAAGCTCAAAAGCTTCAAGCTGGGGTGAGATCAGAATAAACCAATTTGGTCTAAACTCAAAAGTTATACGTGTATAACAGCTTTCTCCCCCCCAGCTTTAAGCTTTCGATCGGATGCGTCTGATCTATAAAGTTCACAGCAGCAGCACGAACTTGGCTTTTTAAGTTTCACATTCCGCCCAGTTTGATTCAGATCGCGAAACGAAAACCAGACAGGCATTGGCCGTCAAAGAAGAAGACCACGAGAACATTTTTAATTAAATTTTTTTAATAATCATATTTAACACGACAGGCAAAGACCGTCCTTTATTTTCAGGGTCTGACAGGTATTTACCGTCACAATTAATACTTTGGCTGACATTAGTCGCCAAATTAGGGACTTAGATAACTGACAGGTTTCACCGTCGGTTCGGGGGTTAGATTAGTGAATAATTCTTGTGGTTACCGGTGGTGGAAACATCGTGGGAAAGGAATCTAGGAAATTTCCCAACAAATGTTATGGGGAGATTTCAAGAGTATTTTTACCTTGAAATTTCCAGTATAATATTTATAGGTTTGATTACTTTCATTGAATAAATTTAATTAGGAGTTTTCAAAGGTGTGGATATACCTTGAACACTCCTAGAGGAATTATTCCATAATTGTATGATTAAAGCACACCTCGCCAAGATATAAAGGCTGTTTTTTTATGTATTGGTGAAGGAAATTTATATTCCCGGTTCCAAACACGGGTGATTCCGAAATCACCTTTGAGTGGAACAATTAATCAAAGGTTTTCCCTGAATTTAAGGCGCCATAAAAGCAAGGTTGATGTTAATCAGTTTAAGCAATAGTGGCCAAATTTCAAGCTCAACGAGCTATATTAGAAATTGCAAGAAGCAAATTTTATACGGCGCTATTTGCAGTAAAAAACAACCGTTGCAATTATTGAGTGTTGGCAGCCACGTCTGGTATAATCCGACGTAATTAAAAAGAGGAATTTTTCCATGACCATAAGGGAATTCCTCTGAGCTTTATTTATAAGAAAATCTTTGGACAAATAATAATTATTATTTAATTACAGATATCCAGGAATTATCCGGATTTGTTATAAGATAAAAATTGACCTTCAGTCAAATCAATTTGCATTTTTTTGTTTAAAGTATTCAGTTAAAATAAGAATTTAAATAGATTTAATTAGCTTTTATAATATTTAGGAGAAATTATATTTGAATTTTAAACCACTCCTGCATTTTTATCAGAAACCTATCCTTTTACAGCATTTTATAAAGATTTGAAAATAATATTTAAAAATTTTATTATTTTCGGCGTCTCGCGCCGAAACACTGACTTTGTAAAAGCCTTTGATCGCATCGACACTGCACTGTTAATTATGAAACTTCGTGCCTTTGGACTTCATTCTTCACTTCTCAATTGGCTAACTTCTTATCTTACTGGTCGTAAACAGTCCGTTTCAATTGATACATATATGTCTAAAATTTTTACCGTCAAATCTGGTGTGCCGCAAGGTAGTCATCTGGGTCCGTTGTTATTTATTATTTTTATTAATGATGTTTGTAACATTTTTTCGCGTGCTTTTATCGTCTTACTGTTCCTTTTTCTTATTCATACAATATCAACGGTGTGATTGTTGACTCTCCGGAAACTATTTGTGATCTTTGTGTTACCTTTAAGCATACCTTCAACTCATCTTGCCAGGTTGATAGTGCATATTCTAAAGCTTTTACAATGCTTGGTTTCATAAAGCGGAATTCTACCGACTTTCGGGATCCATTTACATTAAAACTCCTTTACATGGCTCTTGTTCGATCTCGCTTAGAATACGCATTTGTAGTGTGGAGTCCTTATACCGCTCTCCACTGTTCTCGTATTGAATCCGTTCAGAAGTCCTTTACTCGGTTTTCTCTTCGTAAGATCAGTTGGCAGAATTCTATCCCTTCGTACAATTCTAGATGTTTGCTTCTTGGCCTTCAGAAATTAGAGACTAGAAGAAATATTGCGAGTATTATGTTTGTCAGAGATGTGTTATGTTTTCGTATTAAGTCTGCTTCAGTACTTACTCTGTTTAACATTTATGCGCCTGGCATTTCCTTGAGATCTAGACCTCTATTGTTTGTTTCTCCGCATAGGACCGTTTACGGCCAACATGAACCAATAACGCATTACTCTCGCCTGTTTAATCAAATTTATGCCATGATTGATTTAACTGCAGATAGAGTAGCATTCAAGTCGGACTCATGTCATCTGTAGACAAGTAAATAAATAAATAAGTAAATAAATAAATTTAGAAACGTTCACCCCAGGAAATAATTTTAAGTCATATGAAGATCGGCTTAGGCAATTTTTTAAAATAAATGATGTGCAGGAAGAAGCAAAAACGCCATTATTTATAACAATAATGGGACCAGATGCATACGAAATATTAAAATCGTTAACAATGCCGGAATTACCTAGCGACAAAAAGTTTGAAGAAATTGTTAAATTGCTAAGAGATCATTTTTCACCCAAAGAAAATAAAAGAGCAGAGAGGTATAAATTTTACAAGGCATTCCATCCAGGAAGAAGGTGAACCGATTGCAGTGTATATCATAAGACTGAAATCACTCGCCCAAACATGTCATTTTGGCGATTTTATGGAAACAATAACAGCGGTAAATCAAAATTCGTCTACAAATCAAGGAGAATCGCAAAGGCTTAGTGCACAAAGCAGCAGTAACATAGGTCTCTATAAGGCGAAATTTTTAGATGAAATCTTAGCGGATAGGTTTATTATCGGATTAAAAAATGAAAGAGTTCAGCAAGTGCTACTAAATGAAGATACCCTAGATTTTGAGGGTTATTGTCAAAGAGCATTAAATTTAGAAGCGTCCCAGAAAGCGTCAAGAAAAATACAACCGTTGTCAACACACGCCGTCGCTGCCCAAAAAGTAAAATGTCATAGTCAAAGTCAAAATAAACAAAGTACAAAAGAGTACAAACCAAGTAAAGAAAAAAATTATCAGTCATATTCGCATTATCCAAATAAAAATCAAAGTCGGCAATCGAACCGGGTTAACGTGAACATCAACATAGAGAAACGCTGCGCAAGATGTGATTGTGTTCATAATAGGAGGGATTGCCCAGCAAAAAATTGGGAGTGCTCCAATTGCGACAAACAGGGTCATACTTCATTCGTATGCAGAAGAACAAAATTGTAGTAAAGCCGCCACTTAAATACTTTGTTTCTTTCTTTACTTTATTTATGCGGTTTCTGATACCCGATACTACTTAAGTAAACATCCTCTAGTCCAAGTTGCATGCTTGCAACTTTTCCCAATTTTATATTGCAACATTGTAATACAATACTTCTTGACTTGCATAAACACAAGTCAAGTCCAAGTTCCAACTCTAGAAATTGCTAGAGTTGCATATCGCTTATCACACAATTCAGTTTCTCCTTACCTATTATAAAAAGCTCCCGAAACGACAGACGACAGCCAGAAACGACTCCTTAGTCGGCCGCCGTGCAGCTCGGTCCTTAGTTAGTTTTTCATGCTAAAGTTCTTTATCTGAAAGTTTTAGATCGTTTGCTTTAAATCGTTTTTTATAATAAATGCTTTAAATCTAATTTAGTGTTTGATTTGAAGTTTGAAGTTCAGGAAACCCCAATTACAACAGATTTTTGGTGTCAGGTGTGGGGTCGGTAGATAAACTCGCGGAAATGCTATAAATTGTGTTCGCGAATTCTTAGTGACTTTTATCTTTTTTTTTTGTCGTACTGGAATCCTGTACTTTTTTTTGAGCTGATCATCACTTGGAACTTTTGGAACGAGCTAAGGAAGTCATCACTCTCAACACTTTTATTGGGATCACAATTATCCCTTCACTCAACCTTTTATTGGGATCACAATTATCCCTTCACTCAACACTTTTATTGGAATCAGCAATTATTCCTTTACTCACTCGTATTTGGATCAACATTTACACCTTTTGGATCGACGGATCAACACCATTAATCTATACACCTTTTATAATCTTTTGGGAAACAACAAGCGTAATAACTCGTCGATTGCTTTTCTGGTATTACTATAAGAAGTAAATATTGTAAGTACTAAATCATTTAAACAAAAAACACAAAACCCTATAGAATTTATGTGAATTTTTATCACTTTTTATTACATTTATTGCATGCATAAATATAATATACCTACACATGTATCATTCATATTGAATCCAGCCTGGTATTCACTTATTGCAGCTTCTGCATAAGGTTCCAGTCTGGCCTTAATTATATTTGTCATTATTTTATATACTGTGCTTAAAAGAGATATGCCTCTGTAGTTTCCACAGTTGAATCTATCTCCTTTCTTGTGTATTGGGCAGATAATGCTTTGCTCCCAATCTTCAGGCATTTTTTCGTTCCTCCACATGCAGCAAAGTAATTCATGTATAGCTGCTGAAAGCGGTTCGCCTCCTTGTTTGATCAACTCTGCTGGGATGTTATCAATTCCTGGAGATTTGTTATTTCTTAAGGATCGTATGGCACTTTGTACTGTTTCCAGAGTGGGTACGTTTGTTTCTCTGGTGTCATCGTTATGTTGTGGACGGGGTTCTGGTACATGTCGGATGCTCTCGTTTGCGTTCAGCAGCTCGCTACAAAATTCCTTCCATCAAGGGGCCGTGTCATATGCGTGTTCAAGCTTGTAGTAGAAAGTGTCCTTTGTCGTTTCCGCTTTCTCCTCCGTCTCCGCATGTACGTTTATGATTGTGAGGGTGAAGAATTTCGTTCGGAGTCGTATTGAACATAGACGTTCATTGATTGGCTTGAACTCTATGACATTATCTATAATTGACTTATGATTACGAAGCCTATTCCTAAATGATGCTCCCTTCCGCAGCTGTAGAATATCCTGTAGTTGCCAAGGTCCATTGTCCCGTCTCCTATCCATCTGATCTCTTGTATCGCGAGTAATTTTATTTTATATCTGCTCACTTCGTCTAATAGTGACTTAACTGCTGCAGTTCTGTACATACTTCGCGTGTTCCATGTTCCGAAAATCATTTCCAGGTGCTGTTGCCGTAGTCGTTGCCGTTTTTTCCGTCCGTTCCGAGGCTTTGCTTCAGGTTTCTTAACTGATGTAGTTTTTACAGGGTCCGGTAGTTAGCCCAACGCCCAACCCCACTACCAGGAGGTCCGGATCCGTGAATTATACCCCATCGGATAGGGTGCTCAGCTATACCCCCGGGCACTGGGTACGTCCGTCCTCGGTTGGTTAACCAGGAGGCACCAGCGAGGAGGTGACGGTACGATTTTGCCCCCCAATTTTATGTAAGCTTAAATATGAATGTAAATCAGATAATGTGTGATATATTGCAGATTATTGCAACAGTTTAAAGAACACCGTATGAGAAAGAAAAGAATAGGAAACATTAAACGTAATGGACAGTGGTGGGACGATATAGTCTCTCAGGATTATCCTAGTAACGAAATGGTTACACATTTAAGAATGAAAAAATCAACATTTTTATATATAGTGGACTTAGTGCAACCATTTTTAAAGCCTTCAAAAAATGCTTTTGCACCGTGTTTGGATGTGCCAAAAGTTGTTGCTATTGCAATTTTCAAATTATCCAGCTGTACAGAATACAGAGTAGTAGGAATTGCTTTTGGCGTACATAAATGCACTGTAAAAAAGTGTGCAGATAGGTTTTGTCGAATTTTAGTACAGAAATTGAAGAACTATATTTATCTACCAAGAACGGTTGACGAAGTAAAAGAAATTGATAATTTTATAATGTAATGATGATGATTTTATAATTTTTTTGTCATACATAATAACTTTTTGAATAATTTTTCTCAGGAAAACAAGTCAATGCAAATATATCGTCGTTCGTTTTATGAACGATAACAACTATAAAAAAAAGTAGTGGAACTAATTCCTAAATCATGGCTGACTTATCGTGATGATAAATTTTTCTGTTTTTTTCCACCCCGAAAGGATTATGAAAATGTCGAATTTTGGGTCGAAGAAAATAAGCGACGAGAGAAAGATTGGGAAGAATTCGAAATCAATATTTTATCAGAGTGCGGTAAGTCTTTCAATTTTATCAACATTTTTGTTTTTGAAATGGACTTCCAAATTGTTTATAGACTTCCAAATTGATGTTTATAGTTTGGACTTCCAAATTGTTGTTTATAGTTTATAGACTAAAGAAAATTTTGTTTTGGGTAATTTATGTGCTCAATATTGCAACAACTTTACTTTTAGAGAATTATGCTCAAGGCCTTCGTCATTTGAACCGCTCTTACACCCAACAAAAGCTTGAAACAACCGCGACGGAAGAGTCATCTAGTGAGGAAGAGGTTGAAATCAGGACGCCGACCGTTCGTTCCAAACTGGATGCAAAATCTGTTTTGGACGGAATCGACATTGCTTCTTTAAAATTCCAAGGTATTGTTTATGGTAAAAAAAATTGTAAATTGTAATTGTAAATTTTGTTCTAATTTGTAGCAAAAAGTACCAAGCTGAATCATCAAAACTTTAATGATTCACCATCGAAGAGGAATAATCGAAAATTAACGGACTCGGAAGGAGGAATTAATAAAAAACGAAGAATTCAAGGTAAGCTATTTCGGAAATAATTTGATATGCGAAGCAAATCTCGGCTATCTATATAAATAAAGCAGAGCCCGCTGTCATTCCGTCTGTTTGTCCGGGATAAACGCAAAAAGTCCTGCAGGAGAAGGATTTCTCAAGAAATTTCTCAAGAATTTCAATTTTCAAGAAATTTCTCAAGAATTTCTCAAGAAATCCTTTTAACATAGCGAGAAACATGTACGCGGTGATGAATAAATACATACGCGCGAAAGAACGCCGTATCTTTGGCACCTCGCGCGACTATGATTACCCTCGAATAACCCTTTTTAAAAATGCGATCCATTTTTTTTTCTCAACGGAATATTAAAGAGAATTGAAGGAAGTATATGTGGTTTTTTTTCTAGTCAAAATATGGTGGAGAACACATTTGTTTACCAATTTGTTATAAACAAATATGAAAATATTATATAAAAATGCAAGTTTTCGGATCGGAAAAAATCATGATAAATCTATGTTAAATGACGATTCAATTGCTGCAAGAAAGATAAAAATCGAAAAATTGGATCACCCGAAATTAATTAAAAAAAAATGATGAAAATCTTTAGTTGTTAATAAAATTAACAAAAAAAAATTTTTGAACGAATTCAGTTTGGATTTACCTTAGGAATGATAAACACTATCGAAAAAGTCAATTTCAAGAGAAAATGAATTTTCATCAATTTCAGGTGATCCGTTTGAGAAATTCTGACCCTTTATTAATTTAATTTTTGGTATTTACCGTTTTTTTTTTGGAAATTTGGCAAAGGGGAAAAAATTAAAAAAAAAAAAAACACTTTTACCGAAATTTGAACCATTTTGAGCCACCTCTAAATCACTCCGAATTGGCCTCAAATATTACATTTCCTCGTCTTTTTACCTATTCACATATTTTGAGGGGGATCCTTTTGAAAAAATCGAAAAAGTTGGACACAAGGGCCACCCTAATGTTTATACATACATATACGATATATGCATATATAAATAAATGTGTCCAAATTTTTTTTCAGAGCTACTAAAGGAATACATAGACGAAAAAACCAACGCAATAATGCAGGAAATAAAAAGAGGAAAACGAAGTACGGAATATCAGTTGAGAGAAGGGCACAAACAAATTTTGCAATTGGTGTCGTCGAATGTGCCGAACACCGGAGTATGCAGGTAGGAAGATCAACTAGGAATATAACTGCCTATCTCGAACGACATCGATTTTATGGAATTCAACTTGGAACTTGATACTGTCGAAGAAAAGAAGGATATTTTGGTGCGTTTTTATACTCTTCAAATTGTACATAATTACGGTGAACTGATGGACCGTTGCACACAAATTATGAAATGTTTTAATAAATATTAATTTTCTTAAAATGTTACAGAGGCAACAAATGGTTTGCTTATGTGCCCCGCATAAGGATATGTTTCAAGGACTGAAAAACATTCTAAAGAGCATGCTAGCAAAAAGTGTACAAGTGTTGTACAGTGCAGCTGGGAGAAAATGCTCGGATAAACAGAAAAAAAAATTTTCTGCCACAGGCACTTATAAAATAATGTCTGGTAAGTTCTATTTTGTTTTCATATTTTTCGTAAAGTAGTTATTTTTCATATTATAAATATTTATAAATTTCTTGGTTTCTAGATGTTTTAAGGCAAAAATACTCTGTGGCTGACAGCGAAATTCTAACAAGGACCAGTCGATGGCTTTCTGGAGCAGGGGATCGAGACGGCGGTGCGAACGATAGAAAAAAAAGTGAATAGTGGTGGTATCGAGTAATCCATTTTTGAGACGAAATCAGTTCGAAAATACATTTTTTTATAACTTATATTATTTATATTTCACTCATTTTTTCAAAAAAAAAATCAATAATAACAAAATATTATTTAATATTAAAAAACGCTCGAGTAATCCATAAATCAATTATAACTTATATTACTTATATTTCACTCATTTTTTCAAAAAAAAAAAAAATCAATAATAACAAAATATTATTTAATATTAAAAAAACGCTCGAGTAATCCATTTTTGAGCCGAAATCAGTATGAAAAATACATTTTTTTATAACTTATATTATTTATTGGAGCGGTTGCCCAATCTGGCCTAGTACTCTACTAGCAACAAATTGGGTGATCGTTCCATTTAACAAACCTCGCAAAATGAAGAAAACACTTTCATCACCAAAAGGCAAGTGTGCACGCTAAGCGACACTGTGACCCGGAATCACCACCGGCAGCACCAGCAATTACCTAACAACAGGTAACCGGCAGCATGCTGACGCACACAAAGGAAATAATAAAACCATCTGACCAGAGGCGACGACGGCAGTCAGAAGTTAGAGCGGTGACGCGGTGTTTTGATCGATAAACAATTAACCAACAGATATTAATTAACATTAAAAGAAATTTAGTTACTCGTGTAGTAATGGTGTAAAATAAAATAAAATAAAGTCAATGTAATAATCTCGTAAAAAGCACATTAAACCATAATTAGGAATCGTGATATAAACTGTGAAATTAAATAAAGTAAAAATTGTTTTGTGTTCATTAAAAGGTTGTATTTTTTATTCGTTGTTGAATTTTCATTTTGGTCCTTCGAGCCGGATCCGCGTGTGTGTGAGTGTGAAGGTGCAATATCAAACAGAAGGAAACACTACGAGGACAACGCTTCATCAAGGAATCAAGGTAGGTGGTTTTTTAGTATTTTTATTGGCATCCTTTCCCCAATCTTTTTAAATCATACACACGCACGTAAACGAGTTTAATAACTAAGATGCAAAAATTAAAGTAATTTAACTTAGCGAAGGTATTGATAGGGCTGGTCTATTCAAACCGGTGAAAAAAAAATAAGTTTTTAGTGGTCCTATTGACGTCTGTTTTCTAGCCCTTAAATTCTCAAAGGGTCTAATATTAAGTAAAGAAAATAGTGCGCGTTTGTACCACATAAATAAGGCCATTGCCCCGCGTCATTCGAGTACAATAAGGTAACTTAAATCGTTGACAATCACGCGAGTAACAGTGAAGTCCTTGACAGCGAAAATTCAATTGTACATATAATCCGCGCACACAGCAATGGCTAACTCTGACTCAAATGACATTGTGACATCCCTCATCAAGGAACAAGCAATCGAAGAAGCGGAACTAGTCCGGATAATAACAAACATCAGGAAATCCCCAAGGGACAGGCTCAAGGAAGGCTACCTCCTCGAGCGAAGGGCACTGATGGAAAGGCAATGGAACATCATAGAAGGCAATCACCGCAAACTGCTTAAACTATATTCTGAAGAGCATCGTAAGCAAAATTACTTTGCCCAGGATATTTTTAGCAACATGGAAGAACACTATTGCCAAACCATGGGCATTCTTGCAGACCATCTGTCATCACTGAGGCCTCCACCCGCTCCATCAACTTCACATCAAGAACCCAGTGCAAATGTTAGTTATGTGCACCATCCGCCTAGACTCGATCCGAGTGACTTACAATTGCCGAGAATAAACATCCCAAAGTTCGCAGGAGACTATGTCCTGTGGCCATCATTTCATGATTTGTTCGAAGCCATTGTCGACAAAAACCAACACATAAGTAATGTCCAGAAGCTACATTACTTAAAAACATGCATCAGTGGAGAAGCCGAGCAACTTATTCGACATCTTCAACTTACAGATGCAAATTATACTGCAGCATGGAGTATTCTCAAGCGACGCTATCAAAATAACAGAATACTAGTGAATACTCAACTCACTGTATTGACAGGAATGCCTATGCAGCATCAGGAAACAGCCCCAATACTACGTAAAATGTTGGATAAGCTCAACGAGGTATTGGAGGCACTCAAGGGTCTGCACATTAACACAGAAACTTGGGATCCAATATTGATTCATATATTATCTCAGAAATTGGGCAAGGAGACAGTCACCCACTGGGAGGATGCACTGAGCTCCCATGACGCCAATTACTTGCCAACCATAAAAGAATTCAAGGAATTCCTAGAGAAGAGATTCCGCACTCTCGAAGCCATAGGGGGAACCAATTCAACAACACACAAACAATTCCTAGGAAAATCAGAACCGGTAAGAATCCATTTAACAAGGGCGACTGAATGCAGCCTATGCCAAAAGGATCACCCTCTTCGGACGTGTGTTCAATTTATTAAAATGAGTGTCAACGACTGAATCGCTTACATCAGGTCACATGGAAGGTGTCTCAATTGTTTAGGTACATCACACTCTATCAGAACATGTCCAAGTAGGGGAACATGTTTTAAATGCCACAGACGGCATAACATATTATTACATTTGGAAGAGCCCAGGCATAACAAGAGCCATCCAGAGCAACCAAGAAACGGAAGCACATCCGCCAAGGTCAACTTGGGAAGAAGGAACGAAGTTGACAGCAATCAAGCACAAGGTAACCACGAAATAGTTTCACTTCAATGTAAGGGGCAGCAGGGATGTAAACAGGTCAGTAAATCCGTCCTGCTAGTCACAGCACTCATTCAGGTCCACTCTAGTAAGACAGGGACTAAAACACTTAGAGCTCTCATAGACCAAGGTTCAGAGGTCTCATTCATTACTGAAAGGAGCGTCCAGCTTCTACAACTCGATAAAACAAACACTTTCGTGACAGTCTTCGGAATAGAAAACCAACAGTGTGGGCCAAGCAAACATACAGTCAACTTTAGACTCAGCTCTCGCTACGCTTACGATCACTACATAGATATGAATGCGTTAGTAGTGAGGCAAATTTCAGCGGACCTCCCCACTCATCAAATTTTAGCACAAGATTGGTCACACATCAAGGGTCTCCAATTAGCAGACCCTCAATACTTTGAATCACGGCGCATCGACGTTTGTCGCAAATCGAGTCAGTGACATCCTTCAAAGATGCAGTAGCAGCACTTGGAGACATGTGCCTACAAAGGACAATCCAGCAGATTCCGCAAGCAGAGGAATCTCGGCTCAATCTCTCATAGGCCATACGTTGTGGTGGAATGGTCCCACTTGGCTTGTAAAATCCAAGGAGCACTGGCCAGCACAGGAACAAGTTCAGGAGACACAGCTGGAAGCGAAAGGAGCCGTCACTTTACTCACAACTTTGGAAAATGAATTCGTTACCAGACTACTGGAGCATTACTCTTCATGGAGAAAATTAGTTAGAGTCACAGCTTACTGCAACAGATTCATGACCAATTGCAAGGCAAGCACCAAGGTCAAAACGCGAGGTCATTTGAGAATTAACGAATTAAAAAAGGCCAAGAACAATATCATCCATATACTACAAAAAAAAACACTTTACGGAAGAAATTACGGCATTACAGAGTCAAAAACAGGTACCCTCTAAAAGTTCAATTCTTAGCCTAAATCCCTTCCTTGACCCTGACGGAATCCTAAGAGTAGGAGGCCGATTACGGCACGCTCATTTAACCTATAACGAGCGATTTCCGATGATAATTCCAGCTAGAAGCGCAGTGACCAACCTACTAATTGATGATGCCCATAGAATCACGTTACATGGAGGAGCACAATTAGTGACCGCTATGATAAGAAAGGAATTCTGGATAGTAGCGGCCAGAAATCTCATAAGACAGCGAATACATACATGTCTTCCATGCTGGAAACAGAAGGCAGCTACAAGTCAGCAACTGATGGGTGACCTACCTGAGTATCGTATACAGCCAAGTCACCCATTCACACACACAGGAGTAGACTTTTGCGGTCCCTTGACAATAAGAGAATCGAAATGTAGAGGGAGAGTGCGAACTTCCAAAGGATACATTTGCATCTTTGTCTGCATGGCTATCAAGGCGGTGCATCTCGAAGCAGTAAGCGACTTGACTTCAGACGCATTTATCGCTGCCTTTCGTCGATTCACATCTAGACGCGGCAGAATCAGCCACTTATACAGTGACTGTGGTACTAACTTTATTGGAGCCAGCACACGAATGGCACAATTCAACATGCAAAGGGAGTGGGGAATATCAGAAGAAGTCTTCGCATCCCTCGAGGAAGCCAGCACTGAATGGCAATTCATCCCGACAGGCTCACCGCATTTTGGTGGTATCTGGGAAAGTGGAGTAAAGTCCATAAAACACCACCTGAAAAGAACAACAGGGAATACAATAATGACCTTTGAAGAATTAAACCCACTCTTAACGCAAATAGAAGCTTGTCTCAACTCGCGACCATTATGCCCTATAACAAATGATCCGGAAGACTTAGCAGTTCTAACACCAGGACACTTTTTAATCGGTAACGCAATCCTAGCTCCAGCAGATAACTATTTATTAGAACCCAATATCAGGATCACAAGCAGATGGCAAATGCTGCAGCAAATGAATCAAACCTTCTGGAGGCAATGGCAGACAGAGTACCTACATCGACTACAACAGAGGCCTAAATGGCTTCATCGAACTCCAAACGTAAAGATCGGTGATTTGGTATTAATCAAAGATGAACGATTACCTCCAACAAACTGGGCACTGGGACGAATCATTGAAGTACATCCAGGAAGAGATGGACTGGTCCGAGTCGTAACGATAAGATGCAAGGAAACAACCTTAACACGACCCATAACAAAAGTAAGCGTGCTACCTATAGAAGACAAAGGTCCGATAGTCACACCAGACTGTAGTACAAAGAAGAACTAAGATCAACCAAATCAAACCAATCATATTCCGTAAATTTAAACAAATAAGTAAGATAAGAAAGTAAGAAGCTATATAGAAGATAAGAAAATCATCAAGAAATTAGCCATAAGACTATAAACTATCATCAATTTCAGGACAACATGTACTACACAAAGGTGGTAATGCTCTCCTTATTAGGACTATGAGCTACAGCAAATGCCATATTCGCCTACGACTGCGGACACGACAGCATAAACATTAGCGCCGTTTCTCTAGTGGAAGTCGCGGAATGTCAATTTGAAGAAACAAAAACTCGACATGAACAGGAAGAAATACAGCTTTTGCAACTAAGCGAAATTGCAGTGGTCCAGACGTATCAATGCAAAATAAGCATTATACAGTCCATATTCCACTGTGGGATGTTTAGTCATCTATCACTGGTATCAGGTGGATTAAGTACCTTCATCGCAGAAATAAGTCATGAGGACTGCATGAAGATCCACAAGAGTGGAACCTATCAATTAATTAATGGAAGAATTATCGCTGACATCAAACCAAATAGCAGCGCCACATACTCAGAAACTATTGCCGGAAGCTTAGACAATGATGGCAACTGCCAAGGCACCAGGTACAGCAGTGGTGGTCACGACTGGGACAAGGTAATTGTCATACAATCAATTACTTTAACCATCACAGATTGTCCCAGCACGGTCCGTCTACACGACAACAAGATTGTCATTCGCAACAACATAATATGCACATATCTCGATGGCCACTGCACTGATCCCGAGAACGGCAGAAGCTTCTGGGACATCATTCCAAACACGGCATGCGAGGAAACAAAATATGATGTATTATGGCAAGGACGAGCAGATAAATTAACCGTTGAAAATTATGACAAGGGAACCAAAGGAGGTAGCGTGGTCTACACTGTAAATACAGAAGAATTCATCTTCGCACTAGAGATAAAGAAAGACATAACGGTATGCCGATTCAAGGGTTTTCAAACGGAGCATCCAAGACTGATCATTGTACCCAAAACATCAAGTGAGTACTTCTTCACAAAGCATCCCACGAACGCAAAGAACCTAGACATATTGACCTATGTCAACTCAAAATTTGTGTACACTGAGAGGCATATGCGAATGCAAATAGAGAAGTTATATATTAACCTGGTAACTCGACGATGTGAGCTAGAAAGAGAGGTCCTGCAGACACAACTTAGTATCGCGTCGCATAATAAAGCCGAATTCGCGTTACGCTACATGAAGGAACGAGGCTACACAGCAGTACAACGAGGAGAAATCATATACATAATCAAATGCCAAGCAGTAGAGGTCGCTATCAGACGAATTTCTAAATGCTACAATGAACTTCCTGTTAACTACTCCAATCAAAGTTTCTTCATGACTCCAAGGACCCATCTGATCCAAGAATTCGGCACAGAAGTAGCATGTTCACCCTTAATGACTTCAGGATACCATATTTTAGGAGAATGGTACGGAATCAGTCCAGCAATTCATAAAATACGCACACCGAACACGCTAAAACCGTCAAGTACCATCGATTGGAAATACGAAGACTCAGGAGACCTAATGAGAGCAGGTATATACTCCACAGAAGCACTAGAAGACCTTCGAAGACAAGTGATATATCCGTCAGAGCAACAAGCCATAAACAACATCATAGCTCAACGACTACTCGGTATCAATGTAGACCACCAAGAAGTAGATGTGTTAAACTTATTAACGCCCGGGGCTATACACAGCGCAATGCAGGTAGTCAAGGAACGACTGTGGACATTTCTCATCGACGCAGGACAAATATACTTAGCCATCTTGGGCGCTTACGCTGTCTTCACCATCATCAAGCAGATATGCAATATGATTATCAACGCTCAGACCATTCACGAGCAATACGGTTGGAATTGGCGACTCGTAGCGGCATCATGGAGCACACTCACAAATCATCTCACAAGAGGAAATTGGCAACCAAGGCCGCAAGGAGAAACACCGCAGGATCAGGGAAATCTCACAACCATCGCAATTCAAGAGTCAGAAGACAAGAAAGCAAACGAGAATGTATACGCAAGCATACAACATCTCGACACCATGGTACAACGCACTTCACTCTACCCATCCACTTCCCTATCCACCTCAAGCCAATAAAAATCATAAACCACCACCTTCAACAGCCTCAGCACTAAGGCGAGTCGAGGCGCCTCAAAACCTCTAAAGAACACAAGAGTCTACATCTAGCACGGAGGAAATGCCGCTAGATGAACATAACACACTAACCAATTTTCATTCCAGCTACACACTTCAATCTTGAAATCGGAGATTTCAACGGGGGGCAGAATGGAGCGGTTGCCCAATCTGGCCTAGTACTCTACTAGCAACAAATTGGGTGATCGTTCCATTTAACAAACCTCGCAAAATGAAGAAAACACTTTCATCACCAAAAGGCAAGTGTGCACGCTAAGCGACACAGTGACCCGGAATCACCACCGGCAGCACCAGCAATTACCTAACAACAGGTAACCGGCAGCATGCTGACGCACACAAAGGAAATAATAAAACCATCTGACCAGAGGCGACGACGGCAGTCAGAAGTTAGAGCGGTGACGCGGTGTTTTGATCGATAAACAATTAACCAACAGATATTAATTAACATTAAAAGAAATTTAGTTACTCGTGTAGTAATGGTGTAAAATAAAATAAAATAAAGTCAATGTAATAATCTCGTAAAAAGCACATTAAACCATAATTAGGAATCGTGATATAAACTGTGAAATTAAATAAAGTAAAAATTATTTTGTGTTCATTAAAAGGTTGTATTTTTTATTCGTTGTTGAATTTTCAGACTCTAAAAGCGAATAACCTAATTTCATTATCAAACCCTTTAACCTAGACATTCATTATCTCATTTATTACACAATTGTATATCATTCTTTGCACAAATTTTCTACCTTTTCAACTAGTTCAATGTCAACTTAAACCAATCAAACAAAAAAAATCAAGCACCCCAAAGTCAATTGTTATCATGGTTCCATTGTCATCTAATCCTCACATACTTTGCTGTATTGCTAAATTCGCATACCAATGACTTTACTACAACTAAAGTCAAACTAATACACATTCTCTAAAATTTTAACCCTTTACTCATAACTAACGGTTATACTACCGATATTCGTGAATCCATCACTCAAAATTCGATAAGAGATCAGTTCTTATCAATCATTGAACGAATCATGTCGACCCGTGACGAGCAACCCCAAGCTGATGAAGAGTTTATTATCGATATCACCAATGACGACGACGACGACGATATCATAATAAACCAACCAGGACAAGCGAACGAAGATGAAGGTGCTACACGGACACTACCCGGGACAGATGACGACGACGATGAGCATGACGCATGCATGGAGGACATCACCACATTATTAAGGGACCTTAAAATTTCGGCGCCTCCCTCCGTACATTTAATTATGGCCACTCAACTTGTGCCACCAGACGCAAATGAGGATGATATATATTGCACGATCGTCGATGAGGATAGCAATTACGCAGAGACACAAAAATTATCTTTCAAGTATCTTTTGCAAACGTCTCGTCGCAAAATACGTCTTCGGTTCAGCAATGGAGACACTGTTAAAATTAAAGTGTTAGAAAGTAGACTAATAAAGGTCACTAAAATGTAAAATTGTTTATTGATTTATTGTTTGGCAAGTTCCTCTTCTTTCATTTTAAATTTCTCAATTCATCAAGGTCGACTTGGGCTAATAAGGGTTCCTGAATCTCTTCATTGTTTCAGTTTATCTATTGGTTTCTCCTTCCTCTTCTCTTATTTAATTTAAACTTCAAGGTAAATTTACAGTTTTGAAATATACCAAAATATTTCAACGGGGGGGAGTATGTTCAATTCTCTCACAGCAAGGAATTTTTCTTGGTTATCCTTTGAATTCTGTCGGATTAGAATCCAATCACCGAATCACCTTTAGGGCATTTAATTTTTTATTATTACAGATGAATAACGTTAACTGATGATGATTACACACTTTCGGAACCACTGGATAAGGAAGCTTGGTCATTTGGCTACTAATGGACATCCATCAAAACATAAACATCATCATATTTGGCCAAGATCGCCACATTAATCATCATCAAATTACATCGTCATTAATATACTAATATAATTTAAGTTTATTAGAATTAATTTTCAATTTACGATATTCATTCAAAATTTACTCTGGCAACCCCATCACCTCAATACATGCCTACGTATAAATTAGCGTTCCCACTCTTATCATCGAAGCAAAAATCACTTCAAACGTTACGGTTTTCTTTTGTATCCCCACTTGAACTTGAAATTCAAGCAAACGATTAAATATTGTTGCGAACGAAACGCTCGCTCTCTCTGCACCGGAGCTTCACCGAGGTAAGTTGTCCTGAACTTGTACCCTTTTTCCTCCTTTTTTTAATTCCAATACTAACTTTTCCTCTGTTGTTGGGTTTCGACCATCAACAGATTTATTAATTTTCCTTGTTGGGATTCGACCATCAACAAGGTTTACTAATATTTCGTTTGTTTTTGGGTTTCGACCATAAACAAACTACTAACCTTTCTTTGTTGTTGGTATTCGACCATCAACACATTACTTCCTTTCCTTGTTGTTTTCATACAACAGTAATTCCCTTTTTTCATACAAGTTCAAGGTCAACTCTAGAAATCAGGTGCATTTTACATGCTGATAAAATTCTATATACCTATATGTATATATATGTTATGTATATATATATTTTTTCTTTTGTTTCTTCTGTGATTCGGTGATTTATTTTACCATTTTTCTCGTTTCTTCGAAATTAAACTTCGCGATTTAGTGAACAACGTTGTAGAGTTGTTTTTTGCAATTCGATAATTAATTCATAGCTTACATCGTTGTCGAGGGTGATCCAGGTAAATTTTGAGTGAATCTTCACTTGAATTAATACTTTGTTAAACTTATGACTTGTCAGAAATTTTATCCCTTTTATTGAATCTTGAAGTTATTAAGAAATTGAATTATAGTTTCCAACATTTTCGAGGGTGATTTAAGTAAACTTTGAGCGAATCGTCACTTGAATAAATACTTTGAAAAATTTCTAAGTTATCAGAATTTTTGTCCTTTATTGAAATTTGAATTAATAAACTTTCTAACTAAATTAATTAACTAAAACTAAATAACTAATTTATGAACTAATTTATATGAAACTTGAATTTTTATTGAATTACTGATATCTTGACTATTATGAATAAATTTGAAATGTTATAATTGAATCTTACTTCTTCTTTCTTTTTGTTTTTATTTTCTTTACCTTTTTTACACAGGTGTACTGCAGTTAGAAGCTAATTGCGTCCGAGAAATTCATCTATTCGTTTGAAGTTTTTAATACAAAAACAGTGAGGACAGTGTTGAGCGTTGCAGCTCGTGAGAACTTGCATCTGGGTCAGTTTGATGTAAAAAATGCTTTTCTTTACGGAAATTTGGAAGAAGAAGTTTTTATAGAACAACCTGAAGGATATAATGATAAGACGGGAAGAGTGTGGAGATTAAAGCGGAGTCTTTACGGCTTAAAGCAAGCACCGAGGTGCTGGAATGCTCGCTTTACAGAATTTATGAAGAGCTGTGGTTTAAAAGTCTTCACATCTGATCCATGCTTATTTGTAAAAAATGACGCGAGAAGAAAACTTATAGTAGCTATCTATGTAGATGATGGCTTAGTTGCTGGAAGTGATGCTGAAATGGTAAAGAGTTTTTTGAATAAATTAAAACGGGAGTTCCAGATAACAGCAGGAAAATTGGATTATTTCTTTGGAATGCAGATTAAATGGAGAAATGATGGTTCCATTTTCATTCATCAGGAGAATTATACAAGAAAAATTCTTCAGAAATTTAACATGAATGACTGCAATGGAGTTTTAACTCCTGCTGTAAATATGTAGTGAAGAATCGCGTACTGAGAAGGAGATTTTGACTAATGTTCCTTATAGAGAAGCAGTGGGCCGCTTGATGTATCTGATGACAACTGCAAGACCGGATATTGCTTTTTCGGTTGCAAGAGTTTCGCAGAAGTTGGAGAGACCAACTGAATCCGACTGGTGCTCCGTAAAACGAATATTTCGATATTTGAAGGGAACAATAAATCGCGGGTTGCTTTACAAGCATGAAAAACAAAGTAATCTTGATATTTTTCGGACGCAGATTTTGCAGGAGATTCTCATGATAGACGATCAACTACGGTAGTGGTTGCCATATCTGGTGGTGCAGCTATAACTTGGTGTCGCAAGAAGCAGAAGTCTGTTGCGCTTTCGACCACCGAAGCCGAGTTCGTAGCAGCGAGTGAGGGAGCAAAGGAAGCTGTTTGGCTTCATAGACTAATCAACGAGATCTCAGAACACAATCTGAAACCTACGCTGTACGTAGACAATGCTAATGCCATAAAGTTATGCCAAAATTCAGAATTCCACAAGATAGATCTAAGCATATCGAGGTCAGATATTATTTTGTACGTGAAAGATATCAGGATGGATCTATAAATTTGCAACATGTTGTCAGTGAAAACCAACTAGCTGACATCTGTACTAAGCCGCTTACTTTTTTTTTATGTGACACACTAGAGACTTAGGGAAGGCCCCTTTGAACTGTCGACCATGTATTTTTTTTTTTTTTTGAAATGTCGAACAGCAGCTCTAGTCGGAAGATAGAGAGAGAAGTGAAGGAAAGAACTGTCACAACCTAGCTGCGGTATTTTTATTTCACCTACTCCCAACCATTTCGCGACTCTGACATCGGGGCATCGAGAACAACTCGCTGGAGTGTTATGCCTCCTGAAACGAGTTGAATCTCATCAACCAACCGATGACATGCGCTTGGTGGAGCGAGGAAGAGAACTAGTGAAGGCTATGACAGGAGGAATCAGGAATGCAAAGAGGGAAGAAGAAAGAAGGAAAGTTATATAGGTGGGAAATTGGGAAAGGCTTGGACCGTGGCACCCCTGGGAATCGAACTCGGGACCTCTGGGGATTGTAGTCAGGCGCCTTACCGAGGCCCCAACTGGAGACCGATTCAACGATCTATGTTTAAAAATTGGATTGGTAAGTTAAGTAAATTGATTGGTAAATTTGTAATGTTGAATTTGGGTGTTGGAAATATTCAAATTCAATTTAATGGTTATGTGTAAACGTAGCTTAATTTTTTTTTCGATGTAAACTTACCTCCTGACAGCATAACACTTTTTGAGCTTGCCCCTTAAGCTTTACCTTTTTTGTTGATTGTGAAATTCGGTTTTGTTTTCTTTCTTTAATGACTCAGAAGATATTGTGTTCCTTTTTGTAATCCAATTCGACCCTAGACAGGGAATTTCATTTTATACATTAAAGTCAAGTTAATACTTAAATTGTGGTTTCATTGTGTTAAGGAGGTGTATCAGAAACTCTGTTCCTGACAACAAAAACAACAACAGTAAAATAAAAGAAAACGCAGTTTTGACACGATAAAATGATTTCAGATTTGTTTATTAAGTAATTATGGAACCAATGAAACAAAATTAATAGGTATCAAAAATACTAAATTCTAATAATAAAATACTAATAATAAAACAAAATTAATAGTTATCGAAAATACTAAAAGAAAATTAAAAGAAAAACATAAGAGCAACTGGCACTTAACTTTTACGCCGGACTCCACCGCTGGAAAATAGAAAATAGGGGGCATTTCCCAATAAAACCCGGGCCCCTGGAGGGGTTCGGCAGTTTTTAGAAACTTACAAGTAAAAGGTGAAGAGTGACTGAAGTCGGTTAAAAGGTAGAAAGTTCAACGAGCACACAGGAGGCGAACAAGGAAAGGGTCATCGGTGGAGTCCGGCGTAAAAGTTAAGTGCCAGTTGCTCTTATGCATTTCTTTTAGTTTCCTTTTAGTATTTTCGATAACTATTAATTTTGTTTTGTTATTATTGGTTCCATAATTACTTAATAAACAAATCTGAAATCATTTTACGTTGTCAAACTATGCTTCCTTTTATTTTATTGTTGTTTTTTTTAAGTCTGTCCGGTTCGTGGACCACAATAACCACGTGGCGCCTCTACGAGTAGCACACGTGGGCCCACCCCGACCGTTGAGTTGCCGGCATTTTCATGGCCATAAACTAGCGCGAATCACCGATGTCATTTAGCCCCATCTCCACGTTCCACCATATAAGATGTCGTCAACCCCAAGATTCCACGATCCAGGTAAAGGGGTTAAATTGCAATACCCAGAATCCGAGCATGGGAAATTATTTTTAAGCTAGTTTTAATGAAATTAGATTTAAGAAATAAATTCAGTTTGATAGAAGCTTTTGAATAGATAACAAGTCAGTAATAAATTAATATTCGGTTTAAATTGTCTTTTTTTATTGATTATCCGAGTCCGAAAAGTATAATTGGCGCAGTCGGTAGGATATGTGTGCGGTCCTATCCATTAATATCTACATAATCTGTAATAATGTTTAACTAACGGCGGTTTACCGAAAGTGAAAATACAATTATTGTTTTGAAAATAATACGGCGGATTACCGAACTTTTTTCGAGATAATAATAAAGATTAGAGATATTCGGGAGTGTTTTTGAAGTGCTTTGAGTGGTTTCCTCATCAGCATCTCATATTCTGGCGGAAAACCAGTTGCAGCAACACACCGTTGGACCGGAGAGTTTCAACTCTAGACACCTATCGAAAAGGACTCAGGACGATGAAATACCTAATAATTATTGGACATATGTAAGTCGAATATTGAATTATTTTCTCTTTGATCATTATTTCCCTCTATGAAAAAATTTGCAAAGAACCCTTCCCTTTGGCCCTATCCAAAAAAAATTAATAGGCTATTCAAAAGTTTAAGCTCTATTCCAGAAAATATAAATAGTGAAGAAGATTTAAGTATTAATTTAAATATTAGTGTTCCCAATATAAATTTGGAAAGTGAAATCGAGTCTATTAGTGAAATGGCTACTAATAATATTATGTAAGGGAAAAAACAAGCATCCGTTAATATTTTAAAACAAATTTAAGCCGTTATCAGTGCTGACGGCATTCATTGAATCGGTCCAACGAAGGTTCGTTCGATTCGCATTGAATCATCTTCCTTGGGAAAACCCATTAGTTCTTCCATCTTATGAATCTCGGCTTAAGTTACTTAACTTAAGCTCTCTACACAAGCGCCGTGAGGTGGCCGATGTTGTTTTTGTTCATCAGCTCCTTAATGGAAAGGTTGACTCAGGTTTTCTAGATCACCGTGCATCGTTTAGAGTGAGTCGTTACAATCTAAGAGGACCACCTCTCTTACAAATCAACTCTTCTAATACGAATTACGGCAGATTCGAACCTGTCAATCGCATGTTCATTAACGTGAACAACAATATTCATGTGTTTGACGTGAGTATTGGTAAAGATGCCCTTAAAAGGAGTCTTTTCAATCTGACGTGATTGCGTACATTTTATGTTGTCTGGTGGGTTACATGTTGGATGCCCTTACTTTTTATTTTAATCTATGTTCAATCTCTACTAATATTTACTAAGATTTTATGTTTGCATGTCTCAGCTGAGCCACGGCAGTGGTAAATATTTCTCAGCCCTGCTGGGAAGTGTGCCTTCTGTGTTAGAAGGGAAACTCTATATATGTATATTAGGGTGGCCCTTAATTGCAAAAGTGATTCAATTTTGGGTCTCACCCCCTAGAAATATGCGAATAGGCAAAAAACTAAGAAATTTAAAATTTTAGGCAAATCGGAAAAGATTTAGAGGTCGCTCATGGCGAACGAAATCTTAAAAAATGATGATTTTTTACCTTTTTTCACTTTGTGCAACCCTAATTACCATTTTATCAGCCCTAAAAGGATCAATTAATATTTTTTATCCATTCTACACATTACCTTTCTAAAATGAACAAAATCATAAAGATCAGTTTACAAATAATAAAGCTATGAAATAAAAAGCACAGTGAAGTCTTTATAAGGAAATAAAAAAAAACTATCAGTTCAAAGAGAAACTGTACTAGGGTCCACTAATCACCGCAACCTTCGCATAAAGCGTTGTACTTTTCTGTTCATCTTTGACTCTGCAAAGTTACGTGTCCGATCAGTGATCCTGACTGAACAAATATACTACACGGGAGTCTATTCCATCCATCCGTGTCATGAAAAAAACGTGTTTTCATTATTTTTCATATACATATGTATTTAACAATAATATCATTTTAAACAGCAATATAACTTTTGTATAACTGTTATTACATAATATTGTTTAACATAAATGGTAAATGTTTTAAAAATTTATGAAGTTTGAAAATGCATCTGTCAAACATCATTCGCTTTGACTGCATTCGAAAATTTACCAGCTGCTCAGAATTGGCAGCACATCATTCCAAAAATCAAGCCGCTGCAGCCGATACTGCGATTCTGCTTATTCTGCGTAGCTGGCTAATTTTCGAATGCAGCCAAAGCGAATGATGTTTGACAGATGCATTTTCATTAGTTCTGACTGCGCTCATATAACAGGAAAAGTTGAAGTGGATAGGTTACCTACCTTTTTACGTTAGTGATATAAATGGTGAGCAATTACTTGGTGTTCCAAAATTATCATCTTCAACAGGAATAGAAATAGCTGATGCTATTTATGAATTATTAATAGAATGGAATGTGGATGAAAATATTGTTGCTTTTTGTTTTGATATCACTGGGTCAAATACTGGAAAACTAAATGGAGTGTGCACGTTATTAGAACAAAAATTGTAAAATCTTTACTGTATTTACCATGTCGCCATCATATTTATGAACTAGTCCTGCGAGGTGTGTTTGAAATAGAATTTCCTGGTACCTATGGTAAAGGTGTTCCTTTATTCAAGAGATTGGAATTATATTGGAACGACATAAGCAAAAATGAGTAGGTATAAAACATTGCTAGAAAATGCCAAATTGAAAGAAATTCTAATTGAAAGATGAGTTCACAGATTTTTGCAACGAACAATTAAAGAAACCAATTTGCAGAGATGACAATCGATAATTATTAGAGTTAACCACAATTGCTTCGGGCTCATGCTCTAATAGTCAAATTTCGTTCTCCAGGTCCAATGCATTACGCTCGTTGGATCTCAAAAGCACTATATTGTATAAAAATATATTAATTCAGAGATGAGTTTAAATTAACTGTTTTAGAAGAGGAGAAGAAAAAGCTAATGTTTGTGCTTTTATCATTCGCTTTTACGTGAGGGCTTGGTTTAAATGTCCCATATCGCCAGAAGCAGCATACCAGGACTATTGCTTCTTACAAAATATGTAGGAATATCGAAATGTTAATTTTCACAAATTGCTATTAAGAAAATGAATTTGTGGTATTTAGCAGACGAAAACGTTGGTGTAGCATTTTTCGATGAAAATATTCCATTGGAAATCAAACATAAAATGAGTAACAGATTAAGGGGGAGCCTGCTTTAGAGGCTTCAAAAAATCTATTTTTTTGAGGAATTTTTAGGGAAGGAAATAAATATTTAATTGAAACGAAACTTTCAGGTATTATTGTTATATATTTCAACATTTTTCTCAAATTTTTTCATTAACATATATGTCATAATATGCCGGGTACAAGCATTTCTCCGAGGCGCCTCGAGCGTGCATGTGTCGTGTGGCGGGAAAGATAGGAACAAAATTTAACGTCCTATCGAAACGAGACAAAATTGATTGTATTCAGGATTAAATTCTCTTCTACTTGAACCTAAAAAAACTTAAAAAAAGTTATAATTAACCCACTTTTTAAGCAATCTAAGGTGAAATTTTTTTTTCCAAAAAAAAATTTTTTTTTTAAGTTGCGAAAAATTGTTGAATTTCTCACTTTTTTTAGATTTTTTAGGTTCAAGTAGAAGAGAATTTAATCCTGAATACAATCAATTTTGTCTCGTTTACCAAATTTTAATGTGGTAAATCCTAAGGATTGAAAGAATTTTAATGTGTTTTCTATGAATTATGTGAAAATTTCAAGTG